>CM026279.1:11904738-13104738 GCA_014851415.1 Cnaphalocrocis medinalis
GTAGGGTACCGTGCGACTTCGGAGCAAAAAGGGCTTAAAGATTAGTTAATAAAGTGAAGAAAAAATAAAATAAAAGTGAGTGAAGAGAGAGTGAATAGGCTTCTTCTGGGAAAGCACGCTACATCTTAGACCTCATTGTCACTCTCCATCAGGTGAGATGAGTCAAGTGCAAACCCATCTTATATAAAAAAAAAGTTGGCATTTATTTGGGTTCCACAGTCTCATCCGTTAAAAAAGAATTAGTAGCGCACCTGTGACTCTACTGGTGTTGCATATGTCTTTGGCAGGCGACAATTGATGATCACCTGATGGCTTACCTCAGTGATTTGTGTGCTCGTCTGCCATCTGGCACTTTAAAAAAAACATTTTAACTATCAAATTTAAATCAAGTTACATCGAATTAGGAGTCAAGTATATTATATGGATTTGCAATAACCATTGATTGATGGATTGATTTATTGAAAAGATTACCTATGGCTCACAGTCATACCTAAATGTTTTTTATTATAGTGTGCAATGGTACCAAGTTCTACCTGTGTTTATTGAGAGACGTGTATCTTATTATACGAAAGGCATTGTAATCTGTTTTTCAACCAGATAAAAGATCCAAACATAATACGAAAAAACAATTAAAGATATTATTCGAATTTAGAGCGTGCAAGCTCAAACTTCGGGGAAATGACGTTTTGTGAATTTTCCAAAGGTCATAACCAGACTATTATACAATATTTTGATTGAATAATATATTTTTCCGGTAGATTCTACTCTTTGACCAGTGAGCTCCAGTGAGAAACATTTTTTTTTATACGCCATTTTCTTAAACGAGAGCATTGATTCCAACGCGTTTTACGAAACTCGCGAAAAATTACGTTTTTTTCAAGAAGGATAAAGATACTTTACCATTCCAAAAAAGGTAAAATTTTCCAGTTTACTAATTTATCATAAAGTGATCTGGTACACTGCAGAGAGAAATTATGAACATATTAATAAATTAGTTGCAATCTTAAAATAAAAACATGTTAAAAATGCCCAATTTCGACGCGATGTTTACCCATGTTTTGGCAGATTCTATATCTTTTTGTTTTCAGTTTATGAAAGAACAGTCTTTATTTAATATATTATGCAAAAATTAGAAGTATACAGGGTTCTGTTATTATTACTTTAATTTTGAAAAAACCCTTTATAAGCAACTGCGCCGATTTTCGTAATTCAGTACGCAACGGGTCCTCCCAGCGAGCGGTCATGCCGGTCGGCTGTCCATTCACACACACATATGCAATCATTAGCGGGGCCGAGAAAATGTTCTATATTCGATTTTTTTACTTCATATCCTTTTCCGTTATAGTAGGACCGTCACCAATTGATACTTCCTATTTTTTTACATCGCTGACTACATTATTAAATAGGTGCTGAAGTCAGGCATTGGTATTTGTGAACTTTTTTTTATTTGTTTGGCGGTACCTATATTGAAAGTGATTCATTAGCGACAATCAGGATCTGATCTGAAAGTTAAAAATCCATTCAAGAGTTTTCGCTACTTTTGCAGTGTGGTTCGATTCAGAATACATTGCTTATTCTGGTATAATTTGTCGAACTCATCATCATAATTTCAGCCAATAGACGTCCACTGCCGGACATAGGCCTCCCCCAAAGTTCTCCACACAAATTGGTCCTGTGCCACCCACATCCAAGGGACTGACAGACAGACCTGCCACGGCTGCTGCCTCCTGCACGCGGCCTTCACTCAAGGACCTTTGCATCCCAACGGCCATCTGTTCTCCTCGCAATGTGCCCTGCCTGTTGCCACTTGAGCCACGCAATTCTTTCGGCTATGTCCACGACCTTTGGTCTACTGCGGATCACATGATTTCTGACACGATCACGCAAGGTGATTCCGAGCATAGCTCTCTCCTTTGCCCTCTGAGTGACTTTGAACCTTCTTAAGCGGCCTATAGTTAGCGGCCACGTTTCAGTTTCGTATGTCATCACTGGCAATACACACGCATTAAATACTTTCATCTTAAGACACCAGAAGAAGAATAGAAGAATTCAGCCAATAGAAGAATTCAGCTAGGCTGGGCAGCATTTGGTAGGCTTCATCAAGTCTTCTCGTCACCCATCCCTCAAAGTCTTAAGTCGAAAGTCTTCGACCAGTGCCTCCTTCCGGTCATGACTTACGGTGCCGAGACGTGGACACTCACGGCTGGACTAATCCAGCGGTTCAAAGTCGCTCAAAGAGCTATGGAAAGGGCTATGCTCGGAGTATCTTTGAAGGACCACATCAGAAATGATGTAATCCGACAGAGAACCAGAGTCACCGACATAGCCCACCGAATTAGCAAACTGAAGTGGCAGTGGGCTGGTCACATTTTAGCCGCAGAACTGACAAGACCGCGACTCGGCAAACGTAGTGTTGGACGCCCTGCTACAAGATGGGATGACGACATTCGAAGGCTGGCTGGAGTGAGCTGGATGAGAGTGGCCGAAAATCGGGAGCGGTGGCGTGCATTAGGGGAGACCTATGTCCAGCAGTGGACTAACGTGGGTTGCTGATGATGATGATCTTAAGACACTGTGGTCAATGGGCCGAAAATATGCTGCGTAGCTTTCCGAACGCTGCCCAGCCGAGTTGGATTCGCCAATTGACCTCTTTCTGGAAGTTGGACTTACCAAGTTGCATTTTTTGTCTGAGGTAAATATATTCGTCTACAACTTCCAGTGGAGAGCTTCAAACTTTACAGGAGTGGGTACGGACATGAGAGTTCAACATGACTCTCTTCTTGTCCATGTTCATTTTGGGCCCACTTGTTGAGAGACTCACTGAGGTCATCGAGCATTGTCCTTAGGTCTTTATTATCCAAGGTAGGAGCATTATCCAAGGTTTCAGCCATGACAACGATATCATCGGCAAATCTAGGTGCGTCAAGAACTCACCATTTATCTTGATGACAAGTCTATCCCATTCCTACCAGTGCGCTAAACATACGAAGAGACCTAAACTACCAATATCATGAAAAATAATACTACTTTATAAGCCTCTTTTTTGAAGTAATCGGCCTCCCGAACGCAGCTGCGCAGATAGGCTGAAAATTTATGAAACTCAATTGAAGCAGTTTTTCTACTTTTTAACATTTCAATAGAAAATAAATCTTGAAATTGCGTTTGTTTTAAAAAGCACGCTTCGGCATGAATCGGCTCGACCGGTGTGATACCACGAAGACCGGCGTACAGCCGGCGGAAGACTGGCAGCACCTGCGCTGTGTTTCGTCGAGTGAAGTGAGGGCACCGGAGGCCCAATTAGGGGAAAGGGGGTTAAAGGCAGCGCACTTGAGACTCTACTGGTATTGCAGGTGTCTATGTGCGGCGGCCGTTGCTTACCATCAGGTGATCCGTCTATTCGTCTGCCACCTATCATAACTTAAAGCACCTACCTAAACCACCTACATAAAATAAAGTAAAAAAAAAGCGCGCGTGTTTTGTTTGCGTTATTTTCTCTCCATATTCAACTAATTACGCTATGTTAACTAGACTCTGATTATTATACTCATGTATTGGCTTAGTGAGTAACTCATAGTACTGCACAATCCAAGTCATTGAGTAACAAGCACAGGCGCAAAAAGAGGCTAATAAAGTAGTTTTATTCTTTTATGATATTGGTAGTTTAGGACCCTGATAAGTTTCTAAACTTAATCCGAAGCTATTAAAATTCCTTTTTGTACTTTAAATTGAAGTTAATGTTTGAGTAAATCCTTCAATCGAGCAAAATTTTTTTTATTGAGTTTCATACATTTTCAGCCTATATGCGTTCGGAGGCCGATTACTTCAAAAAAGGTTCATTAAGTAGTATTTTTTTCCATGATATTGATAGATTAGGACCCTGTGGAAGTTATCAAACTTACTCCAAAGCTATGGAAACTCCTTTTTGTATTTTTAATTTGAAGGTTGAATGTTTGAGTAAATCCTACTGAAAACTAAAATCCTAACTTTCAAGACCTTTTTTTGGTAACATTAAGTAATTTTAGGAAGCCAAATATTTTTTTTTATTATGAATAACATTCTAGAAAAACATTTCATAAAAAAAATTGCGAAATACCCAATTAAAAAAAGTTATGAATTGTTTAAGCCTCGCTGGCAGAATACTTAAAAAAAACCTTTAAAAAAATTATAACTCGAAAACTACAAAAATCGCTGAACATGCATGGGGTATTTTTGGATACCCCAGGTGTGAGGAATATAAAAAAAAAATATGACGTCACTAGAAAACCACCCTGTATATCGGGATAGTAGACGTAGATTCACCATCCCTACATACAACCTTTATGATGCATGAAGTGGAATGAACAGACGAGGAGTGGAACTCGCCCTCCACTGATGTAGTTTCAGAACACTATAACATGAGTCTCTTTTAAGACGAGAGTAGATGTGATAGAGATGTGGGAAGAAGCAAAAATAAACGCTAATGGTTCAAAAGTCAGCTCTTGGTCTTTTTTCAGATAATAATTTGTATTGGAAGGTCAAATATAAACTATACTTAAGTGCTAAATTACAAGAGCGAATGACACCCTAAGAAGAATAAAGTATCTTCTTCTTAAGTTGACCCGCTTTGGATGATGGAATTAAAAGACTTCGTAACTATCGTCCGGTGGTAGTATCAGTACCTTTAATTGTTCAGTAGTCATTGAGACCTCATCGAAGGCTTTCCTATTAACTAAGGATAGTCATCTCGGCCACTCATGCGTTCGGACGAGTGACCTAGTTACTGTAATAAATAAACAATCAATTTGCAATATCGCGACCTAACACACTAAGCGGAAAAATTCTAAGTGTGTCAATTGTAAATTTCATAGCAAAGTGTGTGTATTTCAAATCAAAATAAGCGCAATAACTTTAAAGTAAACCGTTCATACAATACGTTAAGTATTTAAATGGTACTGAACGTACTTGAAAATCTTTACCGTTACCTTAAAATATCAAAATTATTTGTCACAGTAGGCTGCTCTCTGACCAAATCAGTAAATAAGCGAAACTTTACCTACGACCACACGAAAACTTTTTTTATATGCGGTTGTCAAAAGATCGTGCGTTTTGACAGAATTCGAGTTGTCACATAAGTGATACGCAGCCTTAAATTTTTAAATTAAAAATATGTAGGGAATACCCTCCAATTTTGATCAGAACAACAAAGCAGAAGAGCGTGTATCGTGAGAGGAGTTTACGCCCCGGGCTTCGTTTGGGAGTTTCCTGGAAATCTTCCAAGAATCGTCCGAGTAACTTTATAGCATTGCACAAACGTGTTTTCACTGAATAGTAAAACCTTTATGTATTTATAACAGGCAAGTATAAATTACATTATACTATAGAATTATCGTCTCTCAAACCGGTGTAGTCCAAACCCAGAGACTCCTATTGTATCAAATTAAACAGCTAACATGGCAATAATTATTTATGGAAATGATACAACTGTCCGTTTCTGTATAAAGCAATTTCGAACCAACGAAAAGACGATAGTGCGGATGATCTTTTATTTATAAATGTTTTTTTTTGGTTCTGTGGTAAAGTTGTCTAAAATCAAATTTTAATAATCGTAATAATATTATGGTATTACTTATTATGTAATACATCTTTATTATTTATAAAATGATAAACTCTATAGATATCGATAACCATTAATATACCTACAAACTCAAAAGGCGAAACACTAGTGCGATGCAATCGACGCCCAGCGCCATCTATTGGTAAACAGTATTATTGTTAGTGTGTTGTTGTTGTGTGGAACTACTGTCCTGGAACAAAGTGAGGGCAGGCGACTTGTATAGTAATATAAGACGATTAATACTTTCCTATTTGACTGTTACCAATTATCCAATTAACACTAATTAGAGATCATGGCTTGGTACCCTAGAAATAACTTCTTTTAATGAAAATTTATTTTTTATTGTTACATACTGGTGAGTGGACTGATGTTTCAACAAAAGTAATAGGTAAGCCTGTTTTATTAATGAAATCGCGAAAATTTTGCGTTTTCCCATAAGCCCCCTAAATTTGGACTGAACCTGGGAAAACTCGCTGTTAAGCAGCCCTACAAGGCTCTAAGGCCTACTTAAGAAAGAAGGAATTTAAATATTCCGATTAAGCGAAAAAAACTCGGCTGAATTGCCGCAAGATTGAAGGAAATCAAAACGGGATTACTTTTCCCTCTAGCTTTCACTCCCTCTGTACGAGTAGATACGGTCATGCTTAAAAGTGTTTTAGCGGATAATAATATAAATGATTTTAATTTTCAGTGGAAACATTATCACCTTTTAAGATGAAACTGTAACTGAATATTTTATTTTTGTTGTAGCAATTCTTTGCAATATATTCTTAAGTAAATAATGCACTTAAAAAAATCATCGATAAAGTTATGTGGAAGGTTGTGGGTTCGAGTCCCATCTGAATCCTTCGATGAATGCCGTAAATTTTATACGTGTTCAACAATTCCTATTCCCTTCTTTCAGTCACAAGAATTTGTAATAAAAAAATATTTACGGCATTCATTTAAAAAAATAATTGGTGGGTTTTGCATGAAAAATATCTAGTTGGTAGCTCGGTTTATTTGCTGCCCATCAGTTTATTTGTATAAAGGTTCGGTAAAAGAAAATTCGACAATAATCTCATTTTATTATCAGCGTTGTATATTATTTTGAAATTAAAACGCTGTTCTTACCTGTACAAGTGGCGACTCGTAAAAAAACATTCGTAATGTGGTCCTAACTAAACAGCTTAAAGCCCCCGGCGGATTTGACACAAATATCTCATGTACTTTTATATTACTTTCATAGAATGAGCGTGAAAGAGATATACCTATATTTTATAGACTGACTTTATACCAGCTGTGGTGGCTTTATGGACATGGATGAAATTACGTGAAAAGAATCATTAGTTTGACTGGTATTAATGATTCTTTTAACCTTTCCCAAACGGCACTAGCTTTTCGGTACATAAATACATTGTGAGGTAAGAAACAAATCGTTCGCAAAACGTATGTGAAGTCTGCTGTAGATTGGTGGAGGTTAGAAATACTAGACATGATCTTATAGAGACGATATTCAGCGTTATAATACCTTGAAGATCCCTAAGTCGTGGCCGTTGGAAAGTGCTGCTTTTTTATGTCATAGGTGGATAGACGAGCAGACGGATCTACTGATGTTAAGCGATTGCCGTCGCCCATAGACACCATCAACACCAGCAGACTCGCATATGCGCTGCCAACCTTTTATTAAATTTCTCCCCTTTTGGGTCTTGGTAAACGCAGTGTAGGACGACCTCAGGCCAGATGGAGTGACGATCTGCGCAAAAGTGGCGAGCATTTGGAAAGGCCTATGTCCAGCAGTGGACTTCAACAGGCTGATGATGATATGATGATGATGGGTCTCCATACCTATACCAAAATTTACGATGTTGATGATGTCACCTCATTATCAAGCTAGTAAATGAAGTATACACATACCTAAAAATCTTTTGTCCACTGATCTATCATCGGTAAAACATTAAAATAGACACGAATAACAACGCAACCTAATAACTCATAACTTGTACGTACTCGTAATATAAATACCTGTAAGTAATACACGGTGTTTCCTTAATCGCCTAACAAACTTTCCAGGGCATTATATTACTATGAACAAACATTTTTCCTCAAAGAAATTTCAATAAAATGTATTATCTTCCCTTACAAAATTGCTAGAGGTTTTTCATTCAAAGATTATTATTATAATTAATTTACTATATGTTTTCATTTTAATTAATCCAAGTGATATACATTACTATAAACATTAGTTTTATACCTACTACCTTAGTATTGTCTTCAAGTTATTTAATAATTTTGAATTTACATGTAAATTATAAAAAAGTTAAAAAAAATACTGACGAAATCTGAACATGGACATGCCGATTTTCGTTTAATTTATTTCGTTACTAACATAACTAGGATGTACCTAAGTACTTATTTAATCCTACTACTATTATAAAGGCGAAAGTTTGTTTGGATGTATGGATGTATGGATGTTTGTTACTCTTTCACGTAAAAACTACTGAATGGATTTGAATGAAACTTTACCACAATATATTTAGATATTCCGCGATTGCATCCATACTAATGTAATTGCATTGACCTTAAATGCATATCTAAATTACACAAAATGGTCGTTGTTAGCCGACTTTGGCTGAAAGGCATCCATAATATTTCAATTCAAAGACCCTATCGAATATAGGATTCGATAATATGTAAATTCCACATTGAAGAAACATACGGCGACACGTCGATTTACCGTTTTAGGACTTTTATACTGTCCTTATTTCTGAGACATAGTGCTTTTTTTTTTATGTGATAGGTAGCAGGCGAGCAGGCGGATCACCTGATGGTAAGCAATTGCCGCCGCCCATGGACATTTGCAACACAGTGGAGTTACAAGTGCGCTGCCACCCTTTTATCCCCTTCCCCCCCCCCGAGTGGGCCTCCGGTACCCTCACTCACTCGGCGAAACACAGCACAGGGGCTGCTTCACGCCGGTTTTCTGTGTGTGCTATGTTTATATGCAAGGCACAGACAGCTCTCTGTGACTTGTTGCTAACTGTACATTTGCTCTGTCCACAGAATTTTAGCAGTAGCCAGATACCTTAAACTCTTCTTATAGCCCAAATATTAACCCAGTATAAGATACCTTATAAAGGAACATTCAACAGGTCCCGCGAAGGAAAATTGAATAACCTCGAGCGGAGATCAGCAAAGCCTTCGCTTACTTAGTTGTTTGGCTAGCCGTTTTAGTGGCCTGAAGTAGATGTTTGTGAATGTTGAGATAATTTACTTTGCCTTCTGCTTCTTTGTGAGAACAGAATAATAAACATTTAGCTGTTTAGTGATGTTTGGGATATTTTGTAAAAGTAACTATGTTATGATGAGTTAAGTACTTAATAATTTCTCACTAATATTACGCGTATTTCGCGTAAAACTGGATTAAACCATTAACAATGTGTATCCGGGTTAATCTCTACGGTGACTCGGTGGCGCAGTGGGTATATCCAGCAGTGTTATTGAGATGTAAGTATATTTACTCTAAAACAATTATCATCTTCATTGTCTTAGCGTTTTGTTTCGGTGCCCGCTTTCTTGAAAAGAGTCCTCTAGGTACTGGATTCGGTGGCAATTCGCCCCAAAAATAGTGATCACTTTATTTCATCTCATACGACGTCATGTATCACTTTTTTTAAACAACGCCACTTACCTACATTAAAATTTAATGATGCTTAGCACAAAAGCAATATAAGGTTAACTTGATAGGTTAATTCGTACTTGTACAGTCAGCATCAAAAAGATAGCATCACCTGTTGCTATGTTATTTAAACGTTTTGTAAGTATTTTGACTTATTTTTTCTTCTCTTGCTTACTTACTTTTTTAATAAAATGATTACTTAACTCAACTCATACAACAAGCATTTTAATTATTTAGTGCGGAGTCAGTTGTCTTACGATAAATATAATAGAGGCATACAAATATACCTACTACTTAAAATACATGCCAGATTTAATTACTTACACCCAGGCATAAGAACAAACACAATTTAACACTTGTGTTTGTTTAAGTGTCGTATGTTTGTCCAGGATGTGGACCGAACCTTTGGCGTCAAACAATCTCGTATTGATGAAGGGACACTATCAAAATGTAGTAAAGTAAATTATCAGCCTATACCTATACTGTCCCACTGCATGGTAAAGGCTTCCATCATAGCAATCAAGTCATCACTACTATGAAGGGATTAGGCTTAATCACCACGCATGTCTAATGCGGATTGGTGATCACAAACCCTAGATATGTTCGAAGAATTCGAAACATTTTGCTCGATCCGGGATTAGAACCCAAGACTACAACCAAACCCTACCCACCCAAGATTACGGATCAGTACCTACTTATATCAATAGTCTAACGGGGCGCTCACATATCAAAATACCTATGCCATAGGATGCCGTAGTAGGATAGATGTTTAAGAAAACACGTACCGACCAGACGTGCAAACACTACGTAGTGTTCGTTTTTAAACTAGACTATGTGTCTGACTGACACATAGTATGGCTACGTGTTTTCTTAGGCATCTATCCTCCTACAGCATCTATCCCACGTTAACCCAATTATTATTTCTGGTTGACAAGCTCTGTTCTCGTTTCACGCATACGCCGCAACTTTAATCTTTACCTACAGACTAAAATGTAATAATGTAATTTGCTTATTGTAAATTAGCGATTGAAAAAGTAAATTTCGGCGGCGTGTGTACCAGAGGGGGGGTTGGGGGGAGCAGATGTGCTCAAGTAATCACGGACGGATTCGGTAACTGGATTATGGGTGCGCTGATTTCGAATTCAGCTAAAGCTTACTGAATTCTGGAGCTCCAATTAATCCTAAACAGATTTTCCGTTAATCAAATTACTCGAGTGTAATGTAGCGTGTATTGGAGAATTGGTTAAACTCTGGCTTTTAGTTGCGAAAATAATTCGATCTGAAATTTTATTGACTTTTTTATTTAAGTTCAGTAGGTTTTTCCCACAAAATACACGCACTTCCTACGTGCATTACAGAACCCCACTTACGTGAAAAGCTAAACGAGGTTATTTCCTTAACTCAAAGATGTCAAGTACGACAATAAGACAAAGACGATAAAAATAAAACGATAACTCTCCAAAAATAGTAAAAACATAAAACATAGGTACATAATACCTATCGGCCATGATTAAAATCCATAAATGTATTCTACTACTCAAGCCCTTTTGTTTGATGTAGGTACCTACGTATTTTTGTAGTGACTATCACATGTAATCCTCTGTCGGCGGCCATAAAAAGTTATTTCACTATTTTAACGGGTATTTCAACTTTCGAATAAAAAATAAAAACAAAATCCAATCGAGCAAGATCATCGTCGGAACATCATCGGGTGACCACAGACAGACATACACGTAATACTTCTACATAATACACTGTCGTTTATGCGTCGGGAGGTAAGTAACAAACTTATTTTAAACTAGCGGCCGCCCGCGACTTCGTCCGCGTGGAAAAGTGACTTTCTACTCCCTTTTTAACTCCTTACAACCCCCTTTTCGCAATAAAAAGTTGTTCTTTCTCAGGGTTTAGATCATTTGTATACCAAATTTCATTTAAATCCGTTCAGTAGTTTTGGCGTGAAAGAGTAACAGACAGACAGACCGACAGACAGAGTTACTTTCGCATTTATAATATTAGTTAGGATTAGGATTAAAGAGCTATAGCTTACTAAACTAATTTCAAAACATACATACTAAAATATAATCAACTAAAAGTTGAAGCAAAAATATTAATTTAATGAATGTTAAGACGAAGCGCCATGTTTAAAGGAGAGGAAATGATAAACTTAGCACAGCAAAAGTGAGTAAATAATCCCCGTCTTCGCTAGCTAAGGAGCTTAATTAGAGTTGATTTATCACGACGGCCCTAACGCCGGGGATATTCCACTTCTGCTTAGAACTAACTTATATAGGCCGTGCCGAGACTATGGGTCATCAAGGGGAAGTACCTTAATTTCTTGAGATACCGCTTTTTACAGGAAATAATCCTTTCTTTTTGAAACGAAAACAAACTCCTTTAAACCGGCAGCTCAACACAGAAAACCAGTGTGAAGCAGCCCCTGTGCTGTGTTTCGCCGAGTGAGTGAGGGTACCGGAGGCCCACCCGGGGAGAGCAGGGGATGAGGGGTTGGCAGCGCGCTTGTGGCTCCGCTGGTGTTGCGGGTGTCCATGAGCGGCGGCGATTGCTTACCATCAGGTGATCCGCCTGCTTGTCTGCTACCTATCACATAAAAAAAAACACCTAAAAATTTAATATCTTAGTGCCATTGACACCATAGGAAGAAGATTTAAACCGCAATAACCTTTCAAAGTAGTTTGTTTTCCTTTCGTTGATGTCCCATAGTACCTACCTATAAGATGAGACATAAATCGATGGCATTGATTCACAAAGTAGGTAACAGGCTGTCTCTGAGGTGGATTAAATTATTTTTTTGTAGGGAGATATTTTTTGTAATGGGTGGCAGACGAGCAAGCTGGTTACCTGCTGGTAAGTAATCACCGCTGCCCATGAACATCTTCGAGATCAGAGAGGTCGCTGATGTGATTTGATGGTAAGCGATTGCAGCCGCCCATAGCTTCCACCAAGCAAAGATTTAAAACAATCTTTGCCACCAAACACGTAGGCAACCATAACATTGGAGTCATACCTACATGAGTTGCCAACCTATTTTACCCCTTTCCTTTTTCCCGGCCCGATTGGTCCTCCGGTACCCAAGATTACCCTGAGAGAGAGAGAGGCGCTAAAATACTTAGAAAAAATATTATAGCTTTAATATACAATCAGTGGAAATCGAATAGCCGCGCTAATAAATCGAAAAAGAATATTAATTGGATGCAAAAGATTTAAAAATCATCCTGTACATGGTGTATACAGGTGCGACTTGTTTTAATGAACCCAATGCCAGTTAAAAGCATTGCGTTGGTATCAGAACTAATGAAGTGACTAGGTACAAATATAAATACAACACCCATATACTCAGCCAAGACAAGTAAAGATAAAGATAAAAAATATTTATTTGTTACGCACACCACACACATAGGAAAAATATACAAACAGGCCGGACAATAAGGACCTATAACTCAACATTAAAACTAAAAAATAAAAAAAAACCATCCAAAAAAAACGAAAAAAAATAAAAATTGCTGTTAGCTGGACAAAATTTTTTTTTTTCATGTCGTGGCGCGTCACAAAAAGCATCTCACTCAGCTGCAACCACAACTTAAGGCTGTATGTGCCTTCCCGTAGGTCATGGCGCTGGTGTGCGCACTTGCGCAGCTTGTTCATACTTGTGTACTTGTGTTATGTGATGAACACTTGTTCATCACCTGAATAATAATTGTCATTAGTTTACGAGTAAGTACCTATTTGAATTCTGCGAAATATACATTTTGCTACGAATTGGAGACTCTCTTTGTCTTCGCTACAGAAAATTAAATCAGCAACTATAATAGGAACCAAAGCTCCAATTTAATTACTCGCTCGCAAAATCTACTAATTAATCACGTGTCACGTGTAGCATCAAACATTTTCAGTCGCGATGTATTTCACTTAAAATGCGCTGCAATATTGCTTGCACTCTGCTATAAATGTTTTTGCGATGCTCGATACGGGTTAGTTAAAAGTTAAATCCGATATCGTGTCCCGGTTCATTAAAACAAGTCGCACCTGTATACACCATGTACAGGATGATTTTTAAATCTTTTGCATCCAATTAATATTCTTTTTCGATTTATTAGCGCGGCTATTCGATTTCCACTGATTGTATATTAAAGCTATAATATTTTTTCTAAGTATTTTAGCGCCTCTCTCTCTCTCAGGGTAATCTTGGGTACCGGAGGACCAATCGGGCCGGGAAAAAGGAAAGGGGTAAAATAGGTTGGCAACTCATGTAGGTATGACTCCAATGTTATGGTTGCCTACGTGTTTGGTGGCAAAGATTGTTTTAAATATTTGCTTGGTGGAAGCTATGGGCGGCTGCAATCGCTTACCATCAAATCACATCAGCGACCTCTCTGATCTCGAAGATGTTCATGGGCAGCGGTGATTACTTACCAGCAGGTAACCAGCTTGCTCGTCTGCCACCCATTACAAAAAATATCTCCCTACAAAAAAATAATTTAATCCACCTCAGAGACAGCCTGTTACCTACTTTGTGAATCAATGCCATCGATTTATGTCTCATCTTATAGGTAGGTACTATGGGACATCAACGAAAGGAAAACAAACTACTTTGAAAGGTTATTGCGGTTTAAATCTTCTTCCTATGGTGTCAATGGCACTAAGATATTAAATTTTTAGGTGTTTTTTTTTATGTGATAGGTAGCAGACGAGCAGCCGGATCACCTGATGGTAAGCAATCGCCGCCGCTCATGGACACCCGCAACACCAGCGGAGCCACAAGCGCGCTGCCAACCCCTCATCCCCTGCCCTCCCCGGGTGGGCCTCCGGTACCCTCACTCACTCGGCGAAACACAGCACAGGGGCTGCTTCACACTGGTTTTCTGTGTTGAGCTGCCGGTTTAAAAGAGTTTTTTTTCGTTTCAAAAAGAAAGGGTAACCGCACGTCATACGCACGCTTTTGTCAATTGAAGATTGAAAGACGTATGTATCTTGCGTAGAAACAATGATATTTGTGTCCACGAAGCGGCATAGTCGCGTTAGCTGCTCGCATCACATCCCATCTAAAACAAAATCGTTTTGTACTAAGTATGACTGGCTATTGCATGAAGCAACATGGATATAACTAATGCACAATACCCCTATCTTTATTTGCAGGTTTCAAGCAACCTACAAAAACGACTGTGTGGACAGTAGGCCTAATTTTAATTGTTAACTAACCAAACTAGTATTCTTAAAACAGCGAAGTAAGTTATCTGGCCGTAAAATTTTGAAATTCCTTAGTTTCTTCTAGTGTTAGCAGAAAACCTTTCAAACAATGATAATTTACAGAAACGGGGCTTACTTACCGCTGAATGGAAAACTTTCAACCTAATGACGAAAATTAAGTTAATGCCTACAGTTTATCTTTCCAAACTGATAAGAACTTACCAGAATTAATGGATTACAGATTAATGTTCTAAATTGCCTTCTAACAGGGGTTTAGTCTCGTAATATCAAACAGTTTGTTCGTACTTTCGCATCCAATAATTTTAGTATCTCTCTCTTACCTTAGTGTGTAATATCCGGTTACGTTGTAAGCTGACGTTTTGCTCGGGGTACTGACGCTTAGAATCAGGGTTCAGTGTAACATTTATAACCCTTTACAAGGAGAATCAGACTTACTAAATCATGCTTACACGTTTCTGAAACTACTCCCCCGAAACGTGCAGGTTTCCTCAGACCTCACGATGTTTTTTCTCACCGCTGAGCCTTTTATAAAGAGGTTCAACAGGTACACAGAAAACGCGAAACACTTGCGTGATGTAATCGTTTCCCAGTGCCATTTATTGGTAGGTCTAAGTTAGGTAACCAAACAAAGTGAAGGCGGGCCGCTAGTGTAAGAAATTTATTTGAAAGATCTAAGGATTCTATGATTCGAACCAGAAGCCCCCATATCGCGTTCTTATCGATTAAGCTACCATCGCAATAATTTTAGTTTCTCAAGTGTAATACAATTGCGGTGCACCTTTGCCGAGTGCTGTGGTGGCAAACGTGAGATTGGGCGGCAAATAATTAAAGTTGAACTTGCCAAACTAGATCATCTTCTGGCGGTTGGCCATGGATTAGTGCTGGATAAACTTTGCGGTCATGTGAATAAGATTTTTTGGAGCAGCTGTGACGTCACCTACTTTGGCAATTATGCCTTTAATTAGGCAACGCTGCGGTTGCCCTCTTATTTTGTATGTATAGTTAGTGACCGATATTTATCATTGCTCCCATCACGCGATATTTTCCGTCACAGAGTCTACAACTCAATTACAGAAGTTGTCCGTATCTCCGTAGTCTCCTTCGCCGTCAAATTGTCGCGTACAAGACGACGGGTCTACAACACAACAACTTTTCTAATAAAATTAAAACATAATTTATTTCCATAGCCGCTCTGAGAAGTTATCACGTTTTGTAGTCTTTCTATTTGCATCTTCTTTATAGAAAGGTAATTATTTGTTAAACATGACATCTTCTCAAAGACCAGTTAGTTCTCGTTTTAAAATACTACATTACTTAAAAAACCCTAAGGCGCCACATTTTCTGTAAGTATGTTATTTGTTGACAAACAACGTTTGTAGATAAGTAAGAACTTAAAGAAATTGAGCACCGTTCTGAGAATTTCTCTTCGACGATTATTACCTAAATTGAGCCGTGCGGTAATTTCAGAATCTAGCACAATTTGTTTTACTCTCATTGATGATTTCGAGAAATAAATTAGGTACTAAAAATGCGTTTTCAGCAACATGGCGAGATGATTTTTGGGTAAATAGTTCTGCATTTTCTAAGTTGTCTTGGGTCTGGGTGTGCTGGGTTGACGCCCCCAGTTAAATCGTCAACTGGTACTCATAGTACAGGGGTTGCCCTAGTTTGAGACCAGGTTGATTGGTGTGATTGTCTGGCGCATTTATTTATTTATTCATAATCACATGACACCCTATCTATTTTATAATATTTAAGTACATATTTAGTCTTTTCTAGAAGAATCTGAATCAAGAAGAATCTGTGATGTGCAAAATACTAATGCCAGTGCAGTGATCAAACTTAACCTATAAAATTGGTTAAGCTCATTAAGACTTTGCGTGCAAATATCTCACATTTCATTTATCAACTTAGGAAACCTTATACTACCTTATACTACCTTACCCAACTAGAAGTCATAAAAATGTGCCTATATTACAGCTGAAGTTTAGCGGTTTATATCTCTACTCGTCAAATAGGATGAACTAGGTCAGCTTAATATAAGGATCATCATCATCTATTGGCTATAAAAGCCAAATAGACGTCTACTGCTGGACATGGGCCTCCCTCAATGTTCTCCACACAGATCGGTCCTGTGCCACCCGCATCCAAGAACCTCCCGCGACCTTTACTAGATCGCCGGCCCACGTTGTAGGGGCCTGCCCCATATGAATATAGTAATAGAGTATTGCAAATGACGACTCCATCGCAAATAAATAGTCTACCGTCTGTGGCAGGATGTAAACAATTTTCGTTTTTGTTGCGTATACATATAAAAAGAAGTGGGATGGAATGGAACCGCATAAATCTTTACAGATGAGGCGGAAGAGACGCGACTATGTTTAGGGAAACATGCATACAGGGGTGGGGCTTGGATTCCCACTGAGGTCACTAGGACGTATCGCACGATGGTAAAATTGGAATTAATGATATCTTCTTACCATATACTATAGATGCCGCTTTACGTAGGTACAGTTTGACTTTTAAGTATGAAAACTTACGGTAACTTGTGTTCGTTGTGATCGTTTTGCACCTGTACTCAAAATAGTACAGATGCAAAATGAAAACATTAGACACAGTTTTTAACAATTGACATTATTTTACAAAAAAATATAGCTTGGCGTTTTCTTATGCAAAATCGATCTAAACCAAAAATGCTAAATTCATAGCCAAACAGAAATTAGAACATCAGCAATCGCATATTTAAGCTATCTAAAGACATAGGTATTTCGACATAAAATTAACAAGATACACTTTTGAATATTTTCTTAGGTTAGGTATTTAAACATCGAAGTCTCCGTCCGTAGCAATTATCAAGTTCGATGGATTTGGTGTGTGAAGAAGAAAAAACTTATTTTCGTGCAATAATGAACCTTGTGAAAAAGTGCGATTTTTTCCTTAGTCTACAAAATAGAACACTGGATTGGAATGAAACCGCATTAAATCTTTACCGGGGTGGAAGAGATACGACTGTGTTTAAAGGAACGTACACGAGACAAGACTGATCTTTATTTGAAGTGAATGTAATACGGGGTACCTACTAGAGTTGCGGGAAAAGAAACACACTTTAAACTATGGTATTAGATTTTATAGCACTCTACATATCTGTATAAAATCACCCTATGAAAAGTCCATCATTGAGGCGGATGGAGGTAAACCAAAAACTTGAAAGACGTACAGTAATAAAAAAAACGACAAAAAAATAGGCCTCCTCACTGTGATCGGTGTGAATAAGTAAGTATTAGTTCACGAGTAAGACACATTAGCTGAAGTCACGATGTAGAGACAAAGACACAAAGCCTACAATCAAGATGGCCACGGTACATCTCAGTCGTTTTTCTTTTCAAAAAGATCACCAGAGCACACCAGAGTGACGCAACCTTCTCCGAGTTTATCGCGGCTAAACTGTATAGCATATGATTGAAGAGGGCCCGATGTCAAAAATATGATAGCTTCGCCTATGTCAACGATTTATACCCCGATCATAAGGGGCAAACGAGAAGTGTCCAGCACTTGACTAAACTTAGGCTTTGGTATTGGTTGACATAACAGAAAGGGGATATGGATAATAAATGTTTTCCTAGGAAAAAGGTCGGCGGTCTGAGATCGAACGCTCGTCGGGCTTAATCAATTTGTTGATAAAAGTCGGGCGCAGAGTAGAGATGTGACATGCAATTTTTTTCATTACTTTTTATTGTCAAGAGAAACTAAAAAAGTCAAAAAACTAAAAAAGGTCAAGCGTAGTAAGTTGTAGTTGTGTGTGTAAGTAAGTAGTTTGAAAACCTTTTAAAGTCGATTTTTTATTTTGAGACTTCAAATTTGTTAACTTTGTTTATTAGGTACTGTCCGGCAAAGATGATTTAAATCTTTGCTGTCCGGGATATAACATAACCAATGCCAACAATTGGCACTGTATTTACTTATAAAATTCATTTTATTGTTTTTTTTTTTTATCTTTTTTGTTAGTGTCGGTCAATTATTTTACTCTTTGGTGTCGGTACTACAATTATTTTACTTGTTGGTGTCGATAAAAGAGAGTGTATCCATACTCCATACTAATATTATAAATGCGAAAGTAACTCTGTCTGTCTGTCTGTCTGCTACTCTTTTACGCCAAAACTACTCAACGGATTTAAATGAAATTTGGTATACAGATAATCTAGACCCTGAGATAGGACATAGGCTACTTTTTATTGCGAAAAGGGGGTTGTAAGGGGTTGAAAGGGGGGTAAAAAGTTACTTTTCCACGCGGACGGAGTCGCGGGCGGCCGCTAGTACTTTTATAAAAAGCCGGAGGCTTGCGCTCACCATTAGGTAGGCACTCGTCTACTACCTATATGATAAAAAAACTTGTCTGATAGATTTTTTTTTGAAAAATCCAATATCTTTTCACATCTCTATAGACCGAGAGCCGGATCACAAGATTTATTACCACACCGTTTCCAGATTAGTTGCGTGGTTTCCTGGAGTTTACATACTGGAGCGAGTAATTACTTTTAATTGCTTTACATTTTAGGACAAATAAGCCTTTCGAGGGTTATTCAAAAAGGCTCGAGTTATATTCCCAAAAGGGCTTTCGGTTACCGCCAAAGTTAATAGAAAAGCGCTAGTAAAAATTAATTTTGAAGTTTGGAAAATACTCGTGTATATTGGAGTAGTACTTCTCTTTAAATTAATTGGAAACGGCTTCTTTTAATTAAGCGGGTAATTTTGGGTGTAGAGCGCAAATGTGTTTTACAAAGGAAAAGGTGAGTTCGAAAACGTGCGTTGTAAAATAAATTTCATTATAAAAGTTGAGTGTCCAAGTTTCACACCCACACATTAAGATTGGTCTAATGACTGTCTTGTAGACGCGAATCTTAGTAGCCCTGCTTAGTAACTTGGACACCAACACCTTGTGAAGGGCGGCGAAACATCTCAGGACGCTTGCTACGCGACTTACCTCAAAGCACTCAACGTGCACGATTGGGCGGAATTGGCACAGGACCGCAAAAAATGGCGAACTTTGACGTCGGAGGCCAAGACCCACTTTGGATCGCTGAGCCAGCGTAGTAAGTAGGTAAGTATAAAAGTTTAACTATGCCTGGCCGTACACATGCGTTTTCCGAATTCGAGGATCTAGAGGGAGTCAGCAACAGGAGAGTGAAACCCTGGGACCTACTTTGGGTGTATATAGTGATATACACCCAAAGTAGGTCCCAGGGTTTGCCTTCCTGCCTCCATCATAGAAATCAAGTCATCGCAACTATGATGGGATTAGGTGTAATCACCACGCTTGCCTATGCGTCTTGGTCGACAAACCCGAGCTAAGTTCGTATAAATTTATTTTTTAACTAGCGGCCGCCCGCGACTTCGTCCGCGTGGAAAAGTAACTTTTACCCCCCTTTTAACCCCTTACAACCCCCTTTTCGCAATAAAAAGTGGCCTATGTTCTTTCTCAGGTCTAGATTATCTGTATACCAAATTTCATTTAAATCCATTGAGTAGTTTTGGCGTGAAAGAGTAACAGACAGACAGACAGACAGACAGACAGACAGACAGACAGACAGACAGACAGACAGACAGACAGACAGACAGACAGACAGACAGAGTTACTTTCGCATTTATAATATTAGTATGGACTAGTATGGATGGATTTACATTATCATTAAGATATATTTGAAGAATTAAACGTGTACGTGAAAATAACATCGTAGATGTCAAAAACTTTGTGACGATCGAAGTTTATAGGGTGTAGGGTTTCTCAGATATTTGCCGTTCAGGTATATCCGCCGCTGACTGTGGTAGCTTGCCGAGCAGCTGCACTGCAGTTACTGTTTTAGCTACTTTCTGTGGAGATCACAATGTGTAAACAGTCTTTATTCAAGACTAAGAAGACTTAAAACCCAGTTTTATAAGGTTGATTTTGCTCTTATCACTAAATCTAAAGGTGTTCTAGGTTGACAATGTATTGCTAAACTAGCTGTCGACCGACTCACCCGTGTAAAATTAAAATTATATTTATCTTTCTGGAACAGACTTTTCACTGCAACTGACTACAAGTCGAATGATGCAGAATGTACGTATTGAGAATATAAATCGGGAGCTAGTAAAAGAAGCAAAGAATAACTTAGTAATTTGTGGCTCGCCAGCTGTGTTGGTTGTTTACCGAGGGAAAGCAACACCCAAACTATAAGAATACAGTAAATATTCGCGCTCGAGTGGCTTTGTACAGTCACGTGCACTAATAAGTATACAACCTCAATCAAATATGAACCTTATAGTGCTGGCATAAGAGTCGAAATGTATACATTTTAATGCAGGCGACTGTACTCAAACGGTTTTAAGCCGTGTCATACACGTACCTACGAACAATAATCAAACATGAATATTTGGTTCGGGCGTATGGAGATCGTTTCATAACAGTAATCGAAATAAAGTACAAATAAGTACAAAATATCTTTACTGATTATGATCCGCTGTTACTTGGTTTTGTAGCGTAGACCTGTAGGTACACCTGTACCTACCAACAATTGTTTCGCTATTTCGGTTTATCTATATAAGCCTTGCTGTGAATTTTGCAATTCATTTATCTTTAAATACTAATATGACTTGTAGTCATCTATAAGTAGTTGAGAAAATCTTAGAGCGCCTTTTACGTTTGATGAAAACCAATATTAGAAGCGACTCGTCTCTTTATTGCTGCATTAATATTAAAATCCGCTTTGAACGCGAGTATTCATACTAACGTAAGCTCATCTACTTGCATTGTTCATACAAGTCCACCCATAAGATTGATTACCTACACTGTCATGTACATTATACTAGTCTTTACACAGAGATGCAGTCTACGAACACTAGGTGATATATTAGTGGGACGAAAGCAGATACTAAAACCTGTCAAGCAAACAATACTACGCTAATGGATACGTCTCGCCAGTTATGTAGGTACAATGATGATATTAATATCACAGGGTCTAAATCGAACCGGACGTTCCGACCTAATCGGATTTTCCCTCTCTCTCATAAATAGCGCTTACCACTGCAGTGTGTCACCTTTGTTTGGATGCGACAGGTATATTCTCATTCATTACGGGACAGCTTCGTTATAAGCCACCAAGGGCTTCATTATAAGCCATTATGTGATCAGGTTCTAGAAAAAGTTTAGTTAGGTGCAGTTAGCCACACATCAGGTTATAACTGGTTATAACACTCTGTCAAATTTCCTCAATGGATATTCAACCTAATGTGTTTGACAGTGTGGTCAATAAAGTTTAACATTACGTAAAACATTTATTGACCACAGATAAAATAAATACTACTACGAGTACTACACAACAATAGGTAGGACACAGAATATATTATCAAAGCTTAAAAAAGACGTACACATAAAAAAAAGAAATTAAGATAATCCGTCTTATTTTTATTAGTCACACAGCTTGTATGATATCTACTCCCAAGAACAAAAGAGGACAGATTTTCCATATACCGTATTTCTCTAGTGCATCTGGGAATGGAAAAGTCTTATCCTGTGAATAATTTGTTTCTGCATAAAATAGACTCTTAAATCATTCGAATTTTTTAATCTTAAGATCTGACTTGTAACCTGATATAAGGTTCATTTTCGAGGTGTTCACATATACTAAATCGCAGAGCTCAAGAGTTGTGACTAGGGATGTCGAATTTTAATCGATTTAGTTCATCAAATATTCTCGTTGCATTATGACTATTAATATTAATAGACGGGAATCAACGCTACGTGAATTTTTAAGCACATAAATATGATCCGATTTGTTAACGTAGATTTTTTTTTAGGTTAAGACCTAAAAAAAATCTACGTTCGCAGGTCGTTTAATATTTCCTTAATACCGGCTATTTTGTTGACGACGATATTGATGATACACATATATTTTTTTCGGTCAATGTACGGTGGCCAGCACATCAAGTTACTACAATCTGTCAAATTTCTTCAATCGAACCTCACTTTTATGTCAAACGTGTTTGGTTCAATATCAACTGAGGAAATTTGACAGATTGTAGTAACTTGATGTGCTGGCCACTGTACAAGATGTTGTGTAACTTTATTTATTTACTATTGGGCAACCCTAATTTGGCGCTTCATAAGAACTCCTGAATAATAAATAGGTACCGTTTATACGAGCTCCTCTTTCTCAAGCGAATTATCTCATACCATTATCTTTTGATGTAGGGACTTGCTTCCGTCACTTGTCATGTTACAAGTGGTTTGTGTTATTAAGTGAGATAAACGGCATTTTCTAGTGTCTAAAATTTCTAAAAACGTTGTCATATTAAGTAGATACGAACTACGACATATAATTTATTCATCGTCATAGTCTCATTGGCATAGTGTATAGTGGCTTATACTTAATAGAGACACGTCATGCTCTTGGGACGCAATTCCGACACTTGAGAGGATTCCTTGTGACAAAATAATTTTCTTCTGTCAAGGAATTCTTAGTGATTAAGTATTCCAATTTTACCTCCTTGCTTCGAAAGTCTATTCGTATATTTCTCTCCGCAGAATTCTTAAATCATATCTTTTAATTACATAAAAAAATCCATAACACTTATCAACATCATCATCATCATCATATCAGGACACATCCACCCACCCAGTGGCTGACTATAGATAAGGCTCCTTTCTATCACGCCACTCCCTAGGATCACCTGAAAGCCTCATCCATTATTTCCCCACTACCATTACAATATCGTGGTACCAACGGGCAGGTGGTCTGCCCACAGGACATCGTCCATAACGCTAACATGAATGAATTATAAACCGTAAAGTGCAATGTGAAAAAAATTGAAAAAGATTTCTTCATTATTAATGTCGATCATGTAGAATGTAGATTATACAAAGTAAGCAGCTGTCATGAACAGAAGTAGGTAAGTAATTTGTAAATTATTAAGTACATCAAACGTTTTCACTTCGACATGAAAATAAAATCACTAACAGCAACGTAGAGAAGCAATAACAAAATAGGCAATCTGAGAATGTAATTACGTACCTGAAAATGTAGCTTAAAATTCGACAAAACCTATTACCTTAAGTATTTCGGGAGCGTTTTCCATTAGCACCTTTTGGGAGGTGAGCAATACCTCAACCTCATAAAGAGGTATTACCGTAATTATATGCACCATGACACGGAAAACCTCTTTGTTCGGTTTGCTTAGGACAGGGCTTTTCGAATTTGCATCCTAGGCGGAGTCATATAACCCCGACTGAGCTCTGTTGGTGGTGGTAGAATTCATATTATTTTTTATTATTTGGCGAGTCATCTACTCATTGTGCAAGGAATAACCTAAACGAACCGAACGTAAAGCCGAATCGAAGGTTCCTTCCCTTTTATAAGCGCTATGTGTCATATTTGTTTGGATGCAATAGGAATATTCTCAGTCGTTAGAGGACATCCATTATAAGCACCCTGGTTTGAGACTAACTGCTCAGTGTGAATTGCTTGGCACATTTACTTATATACGTATCGTGTATTATCAATAAACAACGAAATTTTCAATTTATGCCACTACGCATTAGGAACAAGTCGTTCATATTTCCAAACGATTGCTAAAGCCAACCTTTGGATTTTATCTTGGGTAAAATTTATGTTAGGAGAAAATATGTTGTCTTTGTATCATTTTATCATGTAAAAATCAACTCTCTTATATAGAATATAACATCTCCGTTAAAATAAGCTACGTGTCGTACGCGTTTCTAGTCACATTTAACTTCAATTCTCATTCAGACAATATGAAGAATACTTCAAATGTGATCTTTCCGGCTGCCCTCACCAAACACGTTATCTGGAGAGTGCAGTTGGAAAATATGAAACAGATAACATAATATGACGTCATATACAAGTAGTCACGAACCAAACGAAGTTAATCTGATTAACCGCTAAAGAAAAACTAGCTTTAAATAATGGAATAACAACGAAACTGCAGCCTGCGCAAGGTGGGCTTGCAATATGCATAGTGCACTTGATTTAATTTTGAAGAGTAGTGTTCTAAATGCAGTTTAGCTTATCCCGTCTAACTCACTTATCTATGCTATAATTGGAAGCAAAACTAAAGTTTCTGAACTTTGACACACGTTGCCGCAGCACCTGCCTCATTTCCTTATTTCATTACCTCGTTTACTTTGTGTACCTAACGAACCTCATTATCATCATCATCTGTCTCTTTTTCTCTCTCTCTCTCTTTATTTTCTCTCATCTTTTTTTTTGTTTCATCTTAGCGTGTAGTTGCCAAATTTTCGAAACGTGCAAGTTTCCTCATGATATTTTCCTTCACTCCCGAGCAAATGCTATAAAATCACATAGATTTGAAAAAGCTGCTTGAGATGTATTAGTAAGCACATAGATTTGAAAAAGTCAGAGGCGTTCTTTCTATGGATAAAAAGTATCGATACTTTTTCTGTGTTAATTTGCATGCATATTTATAAAACACATTGCAAAACCCTCTGAGAGCAAAAGCTATTAGGTATCTAATTAACTGTCATTATTTCTGTTGGTCCCTGTTAGGGCGAAATTGCTCAGTAATTAACTGCGTTTAAAACGTTTTGGTCTCATTTTCTGATAGCCCACTCGCCAAATGAGCTTGCATTCGTGCAAAGGTCAATTTTAATAGATATTTACATAAAACAGGTATTATCTTTACAGAGAACTTAGCAGTCAACATGAAACAAAAACTAATATCGATTCTTGCGTAATATTAATGTACGCCTTCAAGAGATTAGTCACGTGCCGTGTTTTCCCGTAGGAGATATTTTGATAATATTGTTTTAGATCCTACCATTGCTATAAAAAGTAAAAATTAATTTAAAATAATAAAAACGCTTTTCAAATTAAATGAAAGCATCTTTGCAAATTACTTTTGAGGTCAGTGTTTTAACTGATTTTTTTTCAATTAATCTTAGTGTGTTATTTTTGGTTGTGTTAGCATTGTAGAACGATGTAGATAGATATTATACTTTATTCCATCAAATTCACAATTGAAGAATTTAAGATGTTAGTAGGTAATACTGTATTAAAATCAAAAAAGGAACCATTTCATTCGACTATGGATGCTTGTTTTCTTGTTGCAATTTTTTATATATTTTTTTCATTTAAGTAGGTAATTGCTTTCTACTTGAACGCCAGTTCATCTACATTCGCAGTAAAATTACCTCAAGATCTTAATCGGACAACATCGATTGCCAATGTTCACAGGCGTGGTTTTTTCTCAAAGTTTTCCACAGGCAATGCGATTATTTCCGTTTTAAATTGCCTTGCATTTTCCCACTCCTTACTCATTAACCTTCATTTTGATTTCCATAGAAAGTTCTAGAACACCTTTTTTACCTGCTGCGTGAATTCCAAGTTCCTTTCATTCGCAATCAGGGGCGGTTAGTTCGCACGTGTGAGCATGTTTGTCAAGTTCCAGAACAAGTGCTGAGGGAAAACTTTTATTAACGCGTTTCTCCTGAACAAAGGGATATTGGAATAAAAAACCGGTCATTTGTGTACTGGAAATGTGATGTGGTTCCGTAGGTCAGCAAAAGTTGGCTGGAAATATCGCTTGCTTGGCGCTATGCACACATGCGTGAGCGCAGCGATTAGCGTACCTCGGTGTTCGTGCAAGCGATTAGCGCCTACCGCTGGTTTACAGGAAGATTCTTCCTTCTGGTAGATATAAATATATATAAGTTAGTAACATAACATTTAAAACTCTTGAGTATCTACGCATTTCTTTTTGTAGAAGTTCCCTACTTAATAATTTTCTTATAGTCTGTCTATCATATTCTACGAAAAATTCAACTTTCTCACTATGTTAATATGTTGCAGCCTCACCTGGTGACAGTTAGGCGGACAGTTAGACTGTTTTAGTAATAGTCCCGTTTTAGCCCTCAGGTTACGGAACACTATAAAACGAAATGTATCACTCGTCAGTTACTGTGAAGAGACTGTGGGTCGGAGTTGTAAAGTACCTTTTGAAAGACGTCCCACGCGATCTTATTCAACTTGGCGTGTGGGCGGTTTTCTTAGGCTAAGTATTGAAACCTTCAACCCTGATGGTTCTTAATGGTTAAGTAACGAGCACTATTTTAAACTGGGACTTAGGGCACGGAAATCATATTGTTCTGATAAATCATGTATTACCTATTTACTAGCTGTGAATAGCCCGCGACTTCAAATAGTTACTTAGGCAGCAATTCTTTCCCAAGCGTGACTAAAGTTATTTCCAAGATGTTAAGTAGTTTTTTAGATAAGACCGGCTTTTGGAGTTCCCCATCAGGTTCTCCAGATCTTCGTTTTTAACTTCAAATGTTTTCAATTGCAAAATAAATCTTTACCGCCGAATTGGTTCTCTTCTTGCCTACCATGTAGGGGTTTGGTATTGCACAGTTAGGAAGGTTCCCGGTCAACAACTTTCAGACCTTATTTCAATGCATTAAGATCGAAACGTGGTCTACCAGATTTCTGATATCTTGACATAGACTTTATCACGGGATCTTCAACAGCTACATTAAAGCGAGGAGGGATGTCTTAAGTAAAGAGGCGTTGCATAGAAGGAGAGGCGTTGGTTAGAAAGTAGGGTCCATGGTCCATGAGGACTTCTGCTCCTCTAACTCATGAGGTTTACTCTAGACCTTTTAGCCTTTTGTGTTTCCAATCATAACAGTTATGACAAGTGATTTGTTGCTTGTTCAATTTATTCCAAACCTATTTTGGTTTTATACTCGTATATTTCTAAGATAGAGGATGTAAATAGTAAATCTAATAAGGCAATTGCATACTTTTCTGCATCTAGAAAATGCAATATAAATCCCAAGCATCTGTTACATCCTGTAGAAAACTCACGAGAAACGCGTGTAAGATAAGGAATACAGGTAAACAAAACTGAAAAGAAAATTTACCTAGAAAATTGTTGTAAGTTTATCTTCTCTTTGTTACATTTCACTAGTTTACTTGATATTGAAATTGACTTAGGGAAAACCTTAGACTTTACATTTGGCGACATTTATTGTATCGGAACTGTAATTATAATATCCATCCATACCACCTGGATGGTTGCCGAACCTCTACCGTGCGCTTTAACACGACACTTTCTGCCGCGCACCTCCTCATTGTGGAATCAACTTCCCGCAGCGGTATTTCCGAACTCAGTACGACATCCAAATCTTTAAGAAACAATCCTATACCTTCCTAAAAGGCCGGCAACGCATCCGCACTCCTTTTGGTGTAGCTGATGTCCATGGGCGGCGGTGTTCACTTACCTTCAGGGGACCCGCTTGCTCGTTTGCTTTCCTGTACTATAAAAAAAATCATCCAACCGATATTCGGCTATGGCGGCCGATTTTATTGATCAGCCACGTACGTAGGATATATTAGTGCTCTAGTCTGTGCACAAACACCGGTGTACTCTCTAATCCCTTACCCTCTTAATTCGATGGGACGATCGAAGAGAGGTTGGGTGCAGGACAACAGTTTAACGTGCTTTGCAAGGCACTGCGGTACAAGACCGCCAACTTGCAGACATTGGGCTGACACTGAGAACTTCTGAATAGAAAAACCCAGGCAAACATTTTTGGCCTAACCCAGGGATTGAGCTCTAGAAGAGGGAAACATGAATGTCGCGAAGACTCAAGGCAGACAGTTTAGTATGACAGTTAAGTTGATCAAAATGTTTAGCAGGTTCAAAGTGGAGTATCTGATATACTCAAGCGAAATACTGTTGTCAGTTGTTGTCATATTACAATCCAATTTATTGAATGAACTACTCCGAGAGTCTTTGTGTCTAGTACATAATGGGGTATTTTACACAAAGCAACCTTCTGTTCATTTACCGAGTTACCAAAGTTTTAGTTCAATGGGAATGGTTACGAGTGTTTTTATTTTTCTATGTGTGTATTTTGAATGTTTTTATTTTTCTGTGTGATAATGTTACTTAGGTGACTATGAGTATTGAGCACCCAAGTTAGCCGCAGAGTTAAAACTTTCGTGGCGCAGTATGTTCTTATTACACAAAATGTTCTCGACTACCCACTTAGCCAAAATTATCAACTTGCAAGGTGCACTTTTCCAGACAACCATAAAGATTATAGTCGAGCCGTTGTATCATGCCCGATTTGACAACACCTTTCTTTTTAATTTTGCACTTATCCCTGCTATGAGGAACACATTTCGCGAATCATAAAGAACTACTTTTAAATCATAAAGTTCTTTATGATTCGCGAAATGTGTTCCCCATAACAAGGATAAGCGCAAAATCAAAAAAAAGGCCTTGTCAAATCGGGCATGATACAACGGCCCGACTATAGTCTGTTGTAATGGGGATCTACGCTATAATGTGACCCGCTGATGTATAATGTTAACGTTTATTTTTCTAACTGTGGGAGAGCCACCAGTTCGTCATGAATGGATTTGGCTCAATGGGAGTGATACCACGGTCTTTCTGAAAACCTGCATAAAGCAGTGCCTGCGCTGTTTTGCAGGAGGCATTCCGTTTATAAAGTTCAAAACGTTTACGCTGTGTGCTACAAGTTTTTTTTTATTTCACTTATTTTTTCCTCTAAGATATTCTGTCTACGATGTTTCTTTTTTATTCCTCTTTGGAAATGGCACTGCTTATATAAACCGCGATGAGGCGAGTATTTACGCGTATCAACGTCGAATAAAGCTGTCGATATAAGAAAGACTTATTACGTAGTTTACCAAAGCGCCGGCTGTGTAAACTTAGCTGTGTGAACCGCAATGGCGTTGGGAAAAATCAAAGACTTTACGACAAAACTCGATCACATATTTTTGTTAAATAAAAACATCATTATTTGTTAATGTTGAGAGTTGAATTTGGGGTTAACAGAAATAAAAGAGCTTTAACCTTTAAAATACCTAGTATTGTTAATGTCAGTAACTTTTAATTTTGTTGATTAATTATTGTAGGTATAAGTTGACCACATTTTTTTTAATAACTTATTTTCGTACATTTTTGACCTTGCCGTCTTTGCTCATTAAGTTGATAAATAAGTAGTTTTTTGATGTTGTCTGCAGATTGACACAGCAATTATGCATAAATACGACGACGAGAAAATATTAAGTAAACACTATACTAAATGTAGACTTAAGTTAAATAGCTAAATACCTAAATTTCGAGTATTTTTTGGTCTGTTATCATACTGTGCTTGTTATCTTGAGTTACCGTGTAGGTTCTTCAGGGAGATTCACTCACCTCCAAAGTACCTAAAGGTAAAATACGCATATAGATAGATTTATTATAAGATAGTGGCAGGCCTCCCACCAGGTGGACCGACGATCTGGTAAAGGTCGCGGGAGTCCATCGGATGCGGGTGGCACAGGACCGATCTGTGTGGGCCTATGTCCAGCAGTGGACGTCTATTGGCTGAAATGATGATGGTAAGAAAACCCATACTTACTCTTACAGAAGCAGTGAAGCAGCGCCTGCGCTGTTTTTCTTCGAGAGAGTGAGTGTACCGTTGGCTACGGTACACTTACTGAAGGGAAAGGGGGTTAAAGGTTGGCAGTGGACTTGTGTCTCTACTGGTGTTGCAGGTGTCTATGGGCGGCGGTAATCGCTTTCCATCAGGTGATCCGTCTGCTAGTCTGCCATCAATACCATAAAAAAAAAAACAATAGAATAGGGCATTCTCTGCAGTGTGGAATGAGTAAATCCATGTATGTAATGATCAATGTCGATTTTTTTTACATTATAGCGGAGAACGAGCAAACGGCTCACCCCGTGGCATCACAAATGCGTTGCCGGCTCATCGTATCTGCTCGGAAACACCTTCGTTGGCAGCTGGTTCCACAGTTTCACTGTGCGCGGTAAAAAGTGACGTGCAAAACGCACTGTGGTGGAATAAAATCCATCAAAATGATGTGGATGGAACTTAGAGTTCTGGTGTGTGATGTACGAGTACAATGGTTAAAAATTGCCATCATTACTGTTTTCTGAGTTCAGTGTGAAAGTGTAACTAACACAAGCGACTTTTCCATTTACTATTAGTGATCCGCCCTCACTTCGTTTCGGGACAGTAGTTACACTGTCTACCAATAGATGGCGCTAGGTGTCGATTGCGTCGCGCTAGTGTTTCGTCTTTTAGGTTTGCATATTAATTATGAGGTTTGTAGATGTCGATAGAATTTATCTCTTTATAAATACCTAGTATAGATATTAAGGTAGCAGCTAAGGAAGTATTTAAGTATTTATTATGTACAAAGGAAGAAGCCGTTTTCGTGCGGCTAAATCACTTCGTTTATTTATTATAGATTGGCAAAGCCCTACTTCTTTTGAGTTAACCCGCCATAAGCCCCATTGAATTTACCTGCCAATCCCGCCACTATTGAATTACCCGGTCTAAGAGGATCACCGGGCAACGCCCTGTGGGCTCTTCATTTGTATCTATAATGTCCTTCGCTCATTACTGAGCTTGTATTAGGTTGCAAACTAAGGGCACTTAAAGACGGACGATTATTTTTAAAAATTCGCTTGGCACAGCAGAATAGCCACAGAGTGGGAGCCCAAAAATCGACGGCGGCCACGAGGTAGACTGACGAGATGACTATAACCTCGACTCCTATAGCCCCAACTGGATCATATAGTTGCCCAAAATAGTTAAATGTGGAGAAACGGTAGGGAGGTTTTTGCCCAGCAGTGGGACACGACGGGTTTTTAATATAATAATTCGCTCGGCGGTGAGGGAAAACATTGTGAAACCTGTATGTTTCGTTCTCGAAGTATAATCTATATCATTTTAAATTAATAAACTATAGATACGATACTACCATACGTGACGATTTGTTTTAGAAGAATAGGTACATTGTAAAACTTTAGTTCTAAAATATATTCTTTGTTTCAGTCACACAGTTTACTCTTGTTTCGATCACACAAGTTTTCTGGTGTAGCAGGTGTCCATGGGCGGCGGTAATCGTTTACCATCAGGTGATCCGTCGGCTCGTTTGCCACCTATACCATAAAAAAAAAAACAATAGAATAGGGCATTCTCTGCAGTGTAGAATGAGTAAATCCATGTATGTAATGATCAATGTCGATTTTTTTTACATTATAGCGGACGAACGAGCAGACGGCTCACCCCGTGGCATCACAAATGCGTTGCCGGCTCATCGTATCTGCTCGGAAACACCTTCGTTGGCAGCTGGTTCCACAGTTTCACTGTGCGCGGTAAAAAGTGACGTGCAAAACGCACTGTGGTGGAATAAACTTTATCAAAATGATGAGGATGGAATTTAGAGTTCTGTTGTGATGTACGATGGTGAAACTTGTCACCATTACTGTTCACTGAGTTCAGTGTAAAAGTGTAACTAGCATACGAGTAGGTAGGCTACTTTGTCATTTTATAGTACTTACTTATTATTTAGGGAAGCAAGAGAGTCAACGGTTTGCACAAAGGAAGAAGCCGTTTTCGTGCGGCTAAATCACTTCGTTTATTTATTATAGATTGGCAAAGCCCTACTTCTTTTGAGTTAACCCGCCATAAGCCCCATTGAATTTACCTGCCAATCCCGCCACTATTGAATTACCCGGTCTAAGAGGATCACCGGGCAACGCCCTGTGGGCTCTTCATTTGTATCTATAATGTCCTTCGCTCATTACTGAGCTTGTATTAGGTTGCAAACTAAGGGCACTTAAAGACGGACGATTTTTTTAATAATTTGCTTGGCACAGCAGAATAGCCACAGAGTGGGAGCCCAAAAATCGACGGCGGCCACGAGGTAGACTGAGGAGGCGATGGCGAGATGACTATAGCCTCGACTCCTATAGCCCCAACTGGATCATATAGTTGCCCAAAATCGTTAAATGTGGAGAAACGGTAGGGAGGCTTTTGCCCAGCAGTGGGACACGACGGGTTTTTAATATAATAATTCGCTCGGCGGTGAGGGAAAACATCGTGAAACCTGTATGTTTTCGTTCTCGAAGTATAATCTATATCATTTTCAATTAATAAACTATAGATACGATACTACCTCAATATCATCTTACCGTTTTTTCCCGGTTTCGGTCCAATTTGTCACTTCGGAACCCAGGGTCTACTTTCCTGATACGACTCTTTCACTTACACTGTCTTTCATATCCATCCTGTTAATTACTACTATAAGAGTAAGAATATGAAAAAATTATTGACCACAACTCATTTATATATAGTCAAGAAAGACAAAATAAAGAAACACAGAAGTTGCAGCCAACAACTTCCAGCCTCAGGATGATACTGCAGCCGCTGCACTAACTAATATATTACTATATTTTGTAGTTACTTTACTACACTAACTATTAGGGCCAAATTATATGTATATATGAAAGCTAGTTTCAACAGCAGGCTCGGTGCACACGGTACGCTAGCGTTGACGAATTCCGACTATTGCGTCGATTCTGCTACTGGCAGGTAACAGCTGCTGTCAGGTACCGGTGACTTTCGCCCGTGTGTAACCGCCCTTTGAGACAAATCGTCGGGACTTCAGACAAAGAGCTCGCAGATTAAAGATGGTCCTCCATCCGGGAGTTTTAATTGATGAGCATAACATTCTTTGTTCCATTTTCTTTGGATATGAAGTTAAACAATTGATTCTCATGTTTTTTGAAGCTTCTTATTTTAATCAACGGAACGGCCGTTACAATAAAGTCTTATGAAGTTCGAATTTAATTGCGAATTTTAGATGAATTATGTACGAGGACATATTTGTCGATCAAATTATTTTCTTATTTTTATGTTATAGTTAGCAGACGAACTGAAGGATCACCTAATGGTAAACGGTTGTCGCCACTCATAGACATCTTCCAACACCAGTAGAGTCACAAGTGCACTGCCAACCTAACCTAATCTATCTAACCCCCTTCCCCCCCCCCCCATAGGGCCTCCGATACACTCAGTCATTCTACAAAACACAGCACAGGCAATGCTTTACGCTTGTTTTCTGTAAGGCCGTGATATCACTCTGGCCGAGTCTAGGCGTGGCTCTCCCACGTTGGTCAATTGTGAACCTTACCTATTAGACGTCTTAAGTATTACAAGCATGACTAAAATGATAGCATTAAAAGAAAATTTCCATTTTTTTAGTTTCGGTTGAAAGGATTAAGAATTAAAACACTTTCTAAATTTCACAGTAGACATGATAAATACGCAAATCCCAAAAAGTCTAGATGATGAACGTAAATCTGCGGGACGTGACCCTCATCAGGAGTGATTTAGGAGGGATGGCACTCGCGGTTTAGTCAGAGGAACTAGAATGAGATGAACTGTTTTTGAAAGTAGATAAATTAAAATAAAGGCTCTGTAAGTATTACTAGCAGACCTAGTAATAAATTACCATTTAAACCATTTATTTACCTCACAAAAAAAACATCTTTACACAAACCTATACACAACATTTATTATATGTATTATAACAAATTTTTGTACTCCGGTACCCTCCCACAATTTTAATTTCTGACAAAAACTCTCACTTAATATTCATTTTTCTATTCATAAATATTATATAAAAATTTAGCTACAAAAATACTTTTATTAATACTAACTTAATCCTAGCACACTCGTACGCCGAGCTTAAGGGACAGCTTTGGACGCAACTGGGAAATAACACGCGAAGATGAGAGAGTCTGAAGATTTTTCGAAAATGAGTAGTAGTTGCATATATTGGCTAAAATAAAAATATGTTGTTATCTTATCGGAATGAACACGGTGTAAAAATAGCTAAACTAACTGAAGCTGGAAGAGGAACGAGTAAATGTCACTGAATCTTTTAATATTTATAGATTGCCTCTTGATTTTATTCCCTATTCCCTACTCCTACTCGTAGTTGACAAGTAATGTATGATACTAGTGATATTGAGCATATTTTACAATCAAAATAAAACCGTTGTACTCCTAATTTATGTGAATTATAGTATATCATTCTTCCATGTCCCACCATCTAAGGCCTCAATACACCTAGGTAAGTTGCGGGTAATCCAAAAGCTGGCAGCTTCATAATACTTACATGGTACATTTGTGAATATTTACATCCTTCTAACCACAGCTTCTATCAACTATTTGGAACAGCATTAAATTTGTTCTACGACCTTTGAAAATCCGTCGAACATTTTTTCGACTCCCCATATACAATGACCGAGTTACGTAACCGATTTTGTATGAAAATTTGTAAATGAATTTTCAAAAGTCATAGAACAAAAATTAAATGTGGTTCAGAATGATTAGTACATCGTGGTTAAAGGGCTGTAAATGTTTACAGATACATCATGCATACAGCGCAGCTAATTTGTTCAAGTTATTTTAAAAAGGATTGAATTAAATGTTTATTTTCATTGCTGATTGATTACTTACTTACATTGCGATCCCAATATTTTTCGCTCGGCAGGTAGATACTCGTACTTATGCGAATGGAACGTGTAAATATAAAACCAATAATATTATTTCACAACATAAAAATGTATATTACGAAGCCTTATCGAGGAAAAGGCTCGCAAAGATAAGCGCACAATTTATAGCCGAATCCCCAATGCTTACGTGCGGTGATAATGTTTGGTCCGAGCATATTTATCGCCCTTATTCTTTTGTATGGAATAACTTTTGCCATGCCTGAAAAAATTTGGTGATGCACATGACAAGTCAAATGCATTCAGGTCTGCCTATGGTTTTTTAATTTTAATTTTATAATACTAAACATAAAGTAGTTGAAAAAAAATATCGTGACAGACGGCGTCATATATCACTCCTTATGAGACTTAATCCAGAAACTGCATTTAGGACTGTAGATACTCGGGCTAAGGGTGTACTTTTTAAAGAAGGACCTAAACATAACAACCTACATTATAATCCATGCGAGCAACATTACACTACAATTGAAATTCTTCTCACAGAAAAAAAAACATTCCAGACTTTTCGTACCTACAGTATTCTTTAAGGTACCATTTGCGTGGCGTCCTCAAATCCAATATTTTTCCAAAGTTGTATCTTACCATAAATAATAAAATTTCGCCTTTATTTAAATTAGTCACCGCGCAGTGCAATCTTCTATACTATTTATAAAGAGATAACTTCTATAGACAACGACAAGGCTTATAGGTAAACCGAAAACACGAAACGCTTGCGCGATGTAATTTAGCACAGCGCCATCTATTGGTTCATTTCTGAATTACGGTCCCGAAGCGAAGTGAGGGCGGGCCACTAGTAGTTGAATAAAAAGGAATATCTACGCTCTCTTTTTGAAGGTTTGCAGGTTTAAATGTCAAAGCTTCAAGTTTATTCATTACTAGTGGCCCGCCCTCACTTCGCTTCGGGACCGTAATTCAGAAACGAACCAATAGATGGCGCTGTGCTCAATTACATCGCGCAAGCGTTTCGTGTTTTCGGTTTACCTATAAGCCTTGTCGTTGTCTATAGAAGTTATCTCTTTATAAATAGTATAGATTTCATCCGCGACGTGCCGAGTCGATTGTTTCAAAGGTCATTCAAAAGAAACGAAAGTTTCTTAATTACAGCCGTTGTTTTGAGTTTAAAAACGCGATAAAATAAAGTTGTCGGTTCCCGAGACCGAGATATTCGTGCTCTGGGAGCCGTTAAAGTCTGGTGACGTTGGGAAATTCACCAAGACCGATGCGCCGAGAGGATACAGTTCCGTAGGGACAAGAGGAACGCTCAACTTTATGGCAAGAGTAACGTTTAACTTATGAGCTCTTTGCCGTTTGATAAGGAAGTTCGTTTATGACGAGAACCGATCGTGGATTCATAGCGGTTGGATTTTGTGGAGTTCTCTAAGCTGGGTTGCTAAAAGGACTTTATTTAAGATACCCATAGATAGTGTGATGTATATGCATAATGTTCTTTAGTTTGCTTACTTTTTTAAGGATATAAATTATTGTGTAACTAAAAAGAGGACAGTTAAGATAAAGAACCACGTTTCGGCATGAATGGGCCGGCACGACCGGAGTTATACCACTGCCTCACAGAAAACCGGCGTGAAGCAGCCCCTGTGCTGTGTTTCGCCGAGTGATTGAGGGTACCGGAGGCCCACCCTGGGGGGGGAAGGGGATAAAAGGCTGGCAGCGCACTTGTAACTCCACTGGTGTTGCAAGTGTCCATAGGCGGCGGCAATTGCTTACCATCAGGTGATCCGCCTGCTCGTCTGCTACTTATCACATAAAAAAAGAGCATAAGGTCATAATGAAACGTGTTATATTTTACAATTATTCATTGCATAATTCTGCCAATCTCAGGACTAGTTCACATGGTACCTTGGTAACCCTTATGGACTTTGGATCTTCCTTCTGTCTAAGACAGTATGCTATTTAGCAGGAGGGTAACTTGAGTAGTAGCTGAATACGTAATTGTCTTGGCTTCCCTTCAATCAGGAACAGTGCAAGCGTAGTTGCTTGCTAATTAAATAATTATCTAGACGTAGGTATTAGCATACACCATACCATCAGTATGGCTGAGAAGTTAGTTACAGTTTCTCAGACTCACACAAGTGATGAATGTAATGTAAGGGATGTACTGTGGTACATTGACCTAGGTTATTAAATTAATAACTTCATGTTTTTCCCATTCTTTGCAACACTACTTTACTCCATACTTAATCTCTTCAAGAAATTCATAACATTTTTCTGTCTGTCCATAAATCCAATAGCAATATTTTTACCGCGCACAGAGAAACTGTGGAACGAGCATGGGGCAGATATGACCTAGAGATCTTCAAGAAAAGGGCTTATTCCTTCCTTAAGAGCCGGCAACGCATTTGTAATGCCTCGGGTGTTGCAAATGTCTACGGGCGGCGGTGATCACTTACCATCAGGTGAACCGTCTGTTCGTGTATCCGCTATAATAAAAAAATACTACTTACTGATCCAAAGTCCTTCACGGATGCACGCCATTCATTGACTCGTAGCTTGCGGAGATCTGACTGTACTACATCATTCCAGCGGTATCTGAGGTCTCCGACCAGGCGTCGACCGATTGGCTGACCCATAAAGGCTCTTTTGACACTGCGATCCTCTCCCAACCTCTCCACGAGGGCCAGCCATAACAGTCTGTGAGCTTTCGTTTCGTTAAAAAAATAATACAATATACATTTTTTTTAACAATTTAAACCCTTACCTGAGGAACTCTAAACCACATCGCCTCTTCACAAGGGTCGTTAAGGGTAATTTATACACATCACAGTGGCAGCAGCGGCGCTTCTTTCACTTTATTATTCCAATCCTGGTTGTGGACGAATCCTTCATCCTCGTCCTTCTGTCGCTTACAATTTAGCCGGATTACATTTTGCTAGAGATTTTATAAAAACGTTTATTGCGTTAATACAGTGTCAAATAGTCCTATTTAATTTTGAAGCCTTTTTGATAGATCAATTGATTTTGACTGGCTGCGTGGAGCATTTGGTAATGACCCTGCCTCATACGCCAAAGGTTGTGGATTCGATCGATCGATTCGAGTCCTAACCTGGACAAACATTCGTGTGATGAACAGTTTTTGTTCAGTGTCTGGGTGTTTAGTGTTTCCTCTGTTGTCTGATATTTGAAACACAAGTCCTAAAGCTACTTAATACGGTCAGGTCGACTTAAGAGGTTTTAATTATTTTAGATCAATAATACTGGTTAGCGAAAAAATGCATCAGTTGCTATTTCATATAAAAACTAACGTTAACCCTCTCGGCAGAAACTTTATTTACAAAACAGCAGATTTTTTTCGCATAATCGATAAATCAGACTTGCTAAAGGAATTGACTCACAACTTACCTATTAAAGGGACCGATGCGTTAAAACGATTGGATGTATATAAAAATAAACTTCAATCGAATAATTTCGACCCGAATAAAGCGAGGGATCTCCTCCTCCTTTAATATCGAAAGCGGATGAGTCGATGGCACCAGTGCGATATTGCATTTTATTTCTTATTACCTTCTTTCCAATTCCACCCACATTCAGAGGGTTCCCATGTTATAGCTTTACTTCAAACATTATGTAAAACCAATCAGCTAAATAAACGAGACGCAACGAACTGGCGAGTGGGATGAATAAAGTTGTATAGGTAACGTACTGTGTATACTGTATACATATGGGTATGTATATAGACTGTGCGGAGGTTCCTCTACTAAAGATTGACTTTCACTTGTTGAACGCAATTTTTCACACCTTCCCGAGCCAACGCAGCCACAACTAAGTAGATAACAGTACAGAAACTTCACTAGTTGACGGTTTCGTTTTAAAGAGCATTATCATGATTGGGACGACATTCTGTGGGTAGACCACCTGCCCGTTGGTCCGATGATTATTGTAGTGGTGGCTGGGAAACAATGCATGAAGCTGGCATGGGGCCATAGGGAGTGGCGTGATTAAGAAGAGGCCTATACTCAGAGTAGGTGGACATGGGCTGATAATATAATATGATGTTGATGATGTATGACTGATGAACGAAACCAGCTGCTGATAGAAGAGAGCTGCAGAGAGAGCATGTTCGTGGTGCCAGAATAATAATAGAAATTACAAAACAATATTATTCTTATAAATATTTTTTAAAAATATATTATTTATAAAACTCTGTAGGGTCTTCTTGTCTTTTAATATTTTGTTGGGGTTGGCTTTGTATAGGGGAAGGTTGGGTAGTGGCCACTGCAAGTACAAAACTTTCAAGCACACATAAATAAACTTACCACCCTTACAACCTTCAAACGTCACGCATCTGAATAATATATTAAAAACTGTGATTTGGTGATCATCGAGCGGATAGATAGATATAGATCATTATGATTGGTCTGGTGACACCCCAAGGATTGTTCTGGTAATACGATCTTAATCTTACTACTCAGTGGTGACGTCAACCTGCCTAAGTATCTACCCAAATGTTTGTAATGCCTAGTTCTCATGCTCTGTATTTTGTGCAAAAAAGTTTATATATTCTGGTTATGTGACCTATACTGTGTCATGGGGAGCCCCCTCTCTTCCCCCTAATTTGCAATCCCGGCTTCGTCCCAGTCCCACTTCCAGAACTCCTGGCTTATTTCATCAAGTTTTGTTCGGCATACTCTCTCAATGTTTTGAACTTTACTGATTTATTGTTTTTCGGGATTCTAATGAGATTTTATGTTCTCTTCAATAATGAGATTAAATTTATGACTTCAGAGTAATCTTATTATTTATTCTATTTGAATATAAATGATATCCAGAACATGCTATTCTAGCATATGACGTCACAGACTCGACCATCAAGCGTTACAATTTTCGAACAGGGTAACTCTAGATACAATGTGGATGCATTAAAAGAATAGCGTCGTCAATATATCATCAGCCCACAGTCGTCCACTGCTGGACATAGGTCTCCCCTAATGCACGCCACCGCTCCCGATTTTCGGCCACTCTCATCCAGCCCACACCAGCCAGCCTTCGAATATCATCATCCCATCTTGTCGCAGGGCGTCCAACACTACGCTTACCGAGTCGCGATCTCCACTCAAGGACTTTACGGCTCCAACGGTTGTCAGTTCTGCGGCGTCGTCAATGAATGCTCCCAAAATAACGCTATTTAAGTAGTACTTATTTTCGGAATCAAAAACCAATTTTATTATAGTTAATACATTTGGTTTTCCACCTCAACGGAATATTCGAAATTCGAAAATATCTATAACTGTAAATTATTAATGACAAAGTTGTTGAGATCACTTTTTCACACGCTTTCACGTTGTAGGATCAAGAGATTAGATTTGAATTTAATGAACTTCGTCACCTCTGAAGATTATAGGTCCTCATAAAATCTAAGCCTAATCCATTGAACCTTATGCCATGTTTAATTTAAACGGTCCTCTAAAAACGCCGTCAAAATTCAAAATTATATCTATTCAGTATAATATTAAAATGAAAAGGTCGTGCAACTGAACTAATCGAGCCCTTTTTGCGTCTCCCAGGTTTGAATATCGAATCACGTATTCTGTTTCATTTAGATAAAAGCAGCGACCTTTACCGGTCATAATTATCGGCCAGTTACAAATTGAAGCAACAGACCAGCCGAGGCGAGAAAAATACCAACGAATGGATTACAACCTTTTTGCGTCTCATAAATATTTCATCGGGGGGAAGGAGGGGAGAGGAAATGCTACCGTTCATGAGGTTGTTGGGAACGTTTCTTGGTAAAATTTCGTTTATTTGTCGCTGGATTGAAAAAGAACAGGGCGAGTGCGAGTCGGACGTTCACCATGAGAGTTCCATACCAAATTGTAGATGTTAAAAACTAAAAGCGGAGTATAAGTAGTTATTTTATTATGAAACTAGTGGCCCGCCCTCACTTCGCTTCGGGACCGTTATTCAGAAAAACCAATAGATGGCGCTGTGTCCAATTACATCGCGCAAGCGTTTCGTGTTTTCGGTTTACCTATAAGCCTTGTCGTTGTCTATAGAAGTTATCTCTTTTTAATAGTATAGAAGATTAGAACTTAACCTTTTTTTGTTGCAATTCATAATGAACAAGAAGTATCCTATCGTTTGGTTATGCGACATCCTATATGTCTGTCGATGGTTTAGTGTACACGTCTTGTACTAACTACAAATGATAGTGCATTTTTGAACTATAAATCGTAGATGACATCGTGTTATCCCTATGTTTTTTACGAGGCATAACAAGCAGATAACTAGATTGTGATTCTCTAACTTTTAATTTGTTACTATTTTATACAGGTGGCCGCATCATTTTTAAATGTTGACTAATTTTAGTCCTCGTTTAGTAATAAGGGTAACACAGACGTTTGCATTTAAAGTCAATAATTATTAAGATTATAATATTATGTTTGATATTTCTGTTTTAGGGATAGGAGGCAGGAAATGAAAACATTTAAGTTTTAGTTATAACTTGCTGTTATTCTTGACATACACGATATCTATTGACAGAAGGTTATGGGCAGCGCAACGCATTGAAGAGCGCAAATTACACAAATAACGTGCTATGGATAACCCATCGGTGCCTCACGGCACTCGGCACGAATCCCATGGTGTCTCCATCAACAAGTTGAACGGAAGAAATTTCAACACTTGGGTATTTTCAATAGAATGTTTGCTCACGGACCTGATCTATGGGACGTCGTAACATCACCCATCGACTCCGAGGACCCTGACGCCAAGCGTAAAGACGCCAAAGCGCGAGCTAAAATATGCTTGACGTGTGAAGAATCTATATACCCAGTGATTCGAGGAGCTAAAACAGCTTATGACACCTTTAACAGCCTCAAGAAGGCTTATGCTGATAGTGGTCTAACTAGGAGACTGCAACTCATGAAAAAGTTGCTTTCCAACCAATATCGTGGAAACCTCCAAAGCTATGTACACACTTCCCTTGGCATACAACAAGAATTACAAGGAATAGGAGCAGGAGTAGAAGATGAGTTCCTGGCGATCATCATCTTGGCTGGACTCCCAGACGAGTACAAACCGCTCGTCATGGCTCTCGAGCATTCCAACGCTCGAATAACGTCGGAGAAGTAGTGGCAGCTCTTCTAAAGGAAGACTCTCGACCATGTCGCACTACCAGTACCAGACCTGAGGATCCTACGGCGCTACTGACTAAACCGAAGAAGAAATTCTGTACATACTGTAAAAAGTTAGGTCATTTAGTGTCAGATTGTAGGAATAAGAACAAGAAAGCTTCGGCAAAGGTTTATTCTCATAATACATTAGAATTTACACTTTCATCTTGTTTAACTCATCCTTCATCCACAGGTTCACAAGATTGGTTCATAGATTCTGGTGCAAGCTCACATATGAGCAATCGGAAAGATTGGTTTGACTCCATGTCCTCCCACATCATTCCCATCCAAGTAGCCAACAAGAACCAAATTCTGAGTGAGGGTAAAGGTACTGTAAATATTAATATTTCCGACAATGTACATAAAATAAGCGATGTACTTTACGTTCCTCGTTTAGCCACTAGTCTTTTATCGGTAAGTAATTTAACCAAAAAGGCTACGATGTTTTATTTACATCCAAAGGCGCGACAATCACTTTGGCAGGTGGATGTCAACTGACGGGTCAAGTCATAGCGACAGGCTCAAATTATAAGGGCATGTACAAGCTAGATGTCGACAAATCTCATGCTTTGTACACACCTACGAAAGAGTCACCTTTGTTGTGGCATAGACGTCTTGGCCATCTCAATGCCAATACTATGCAGCTTTTAAAAAGTAAGTTAGTAGGCATAGATTTTAGCGGGAAATTTACGGAAAAGTGTGTTCCGTGCCTGCAAGGCAAGTTAGCTAAAAAACCTTTCAAAAGTTCTTGCAGCAAATCGAGTAAGGTTCTACAATTGATTCATTCGGACCTTTGCGGACCTATGAGTACGCACTCGTGGGGCGGTGCCCTATATTTGCTAACATTTACAGACGACTTTAGTCGCAAAACTTTTGGATATCTTTTAAAATCGAAATCAGAGGTTTTTACTAAATTTGTAGAATTTAAGCACTTAGTAGAGAATCAGACTGGTGAAAAGATAAAAGTTCTGCGTTCTGACAACGGGCGTGAGTATGTAAATAAGGATATGTCTACCTTCTTAAAAGAGAACGGTATCATACACCAGACAACGGTTCCGTACACTCCTCAGCAGAACGGCGTCTCCGAACGCGCTAACAGGACTATCGAAAAAGCCAGATCCATGCTCAAAGATTCCAACCTACCTCTAGCTTATTGGGGCGAAGCAGTAAACACTGCAATTTATCTTAAGAACCGATTGCCTACACAAGCGTTAAAGAACAAGTATAATCATCTAGTCAAAAGTGGGCCGTAGACACAGTTATGTATACATGTCGTCAAATACTTCGTTTGAAACCTAACCTGTAAAGGTGAGAGAACGAATTAAAAGCGGTCATGTCAGACATGTCCGTTTATACGTAGGGACCGTCGAAATGATAGTGCATTTTTGATTTATAAATCGTAGATGACATCGTGTTATCCCTATGTTTTTTACGAGGTACAAGCAGATAACTAGATTTATCTATACGTAAACTCATTAATTTTACTTAAAAATAAATAACTTAACACAGAATAAACAGTTTTTAGTATCAACTAAGTATTTGCAGTCATGTCTTACATGGCTGTTTGTACGTGTAAGTAATCAATATATTTACGGTTATGTTTTCATTTACGTTTAAGTTTTTCAAATATGGTAAACATGCTTCAATCTCAGACACAAGTTTGTTTCGGTTCTCGATGACGTTTTCCCGAGAAATGTTGGCGCGGCCGGTGTAAAACGCATCGCCCGTACTGTCATCCGCATAGCAATGAATATCGCGTAAACGCAGCATATCATTGATATGAAGAAGGAACAGCGTGGGCGATAGCACACAGCCTTGCGGGACTCCGGCATTTATGGACATAGTGTCGGAGCATTCACCGTCAACTAAGACCTTGATGCTTCTATGTTCCAAAAAGCTAGAGACCCATTAACATAATTTCTCTTGAAGCCCATAGGAAGGAAGCTTCGCGAGAAGCGCCTTGTGCCAGACCCGATCAAAGGCCTTCGCAATGTCCAGCAGACTAACCGCCAATGCCTCTCCCTTACTCTCAATCGCCTGTGCCCAACGGTGAGTCAGGAAAGTCAGCAAATCACCAGCTGACCGACCCTGGCGGAAGCCGTACTGTCGGTCGCTAAGCAACTCTTGACCCTCGAGATACCGAAGGAGCTGGCTGTTAATTACGGATTCCATAACTTTTGAGAAAAGGGAGGTTATGGCTATCGGTCTGTAATTGGACGGATCTGAGCGGTCGCCTTTCTTGGGGATCGGATGCACTAAGGCCGTCTTCCAGGACGTCGGGACTACGCCAGAAGAGTAGGAGAGCCGAAAGAGTCGCGTGAGTACCGGTGCCAACTCCGGAGCGCACATCTTTAGCACAATGGGTGTGATTCTATCGGGCCCACTCGACTTGTGAACATCTAGAGACATGAGGGCTGAACGCACCGAGCGTTGGTGGAAACGGATGTCGGGCATATACCCTCCGCACTGCGGTATGCTCGATGGTACCTGGCCCCCATCATCTAAAGTCAAGTTGGACGCAAAGAGTTTGCCCAGAAAGTCGGCTTTCTCTTTTGCGCCATGGGCCAACGAATCTTTTCCCGTGCGCAAAGGAGGAAAAGACGGTTTGCAGAAATTACCTTCGATTGCTTTGGCGAGAGGCCAGAACGCACGTGTTCCCGAAGAAAGACGTTCAAGTCTCTCGCCAATTCTACCGATGTGCACCGACTTCGCTCTTGCAATGTCTCTTTTGAAGGACCTGGAAGCGAAGTTGTACTTCTTTTTGAGCGCGCTGGTATTTTCATCCCCCGTCGCCACCGCATCAGCCCAGGCTTGGTAAGCTTCCTGCTTCTTACAAGAAGCTTTTCTGGAAGATGAACCAAACCAGGGCCGAAATCTGCCACCGATAGGAACCACAGACGACGGAATGAAAAGTTCCATTCCCTGCAGCACCACATCGGTAACAGAGTCAGCAACGACGCTGGGATCATCCGGCAAGAAGCACACCTGCCTCCAAGGGTAGGATGCAAAAAAAGACCGCATTCCATCCCAATCTGCTGACCTGACACGGCGCCCGCGTGCTTTCCGCGGTCGAGCCAAGTCTGTGAGTGGCACTATACTACGGACAAGGCAATGGTCCGAGGAGCCCAGTGGAGCAACAACGGATACGTTGTAGCCGTCCGAGTGAGAGGTCAACAGAAGGTCCAACAGTGAAGGAGCATGGCGTCTCCGAACGCGCTAACAGGACTATCGAAAAAGCCAGATCCATGCTCAAAGATTCCAACCTACCTCTAGCTTATTGGGGCGAAGCAGTAAACACTGCAATTTATCTTAAGAACCGATTGCCTACACAAGCGTTAAAGAACAAAATTCCAGAGGAAGTGTGGAGTGGACGAAAAATCAACCTCTCTCACCTGAGGGTATTTGGTTGTGAAGCCCACGCTTTAGTACCCAAAGAGAAACGTACTAAGCTGGAATCTAAGACGCAAACATGTATCTTCGTCGGTTACTCTACCGAAACCAAAGGTTATCGTCTTATAGACCCCCAATCGCCACGGAATATTATATCGAGAGATGTCGTCTTCTTAGAAGACAAAAGGCTGCACCAGCCTAACCTGCAACCCATTGACAGCAATGTGCCATCTCCACCACTACCTCAACCTGAACAAGTTTTTATACCAATGGACGAAGAACCAATAGTTTCACAAAGAGAACGCCAACCGCAACCAGGTACATCTGTGACGTCTGACACGTCAACTTTAAATACAGATTCAGATGCACCTGTGATCCCCGAGGTTTCGAGTTCACCGAAGATCCTGATCCTTCTCAGAGCCAGCGCCTGAAGTTCAGAGAAGATACCCAACTCGGGACAGGCGCCCTCCTCAACGGTATGAGGAGCAGCTCCACATGACCTCAGATTGGGAACCAGAGACCTTCAAAGAAGTCCTCGATCACCCGGAGAAAGGCAAATGGCTGGAAGCCATGAAGGCTGAATTTGACTCTCTCAATAAACATGGAACTTGGATTCTTGTCGACAGACCCGCAGGTAGAAAAACTACCAAATGTAAATGGGTGTATAAAATAAAAAAGGATACTAGTGGTAATGTCACAAAGTACAAGGCCAGACTAGTAGCTAAAGGTTCACTCAAGTAGCGGGAGTTGACTATGGCGAAACTTTTTCACCAGTTGCTAGACTGTCTTCTGTTAGACTTTTATTTGCATTTGCTGCTCATCATGGATTGACGGTAGACCACCTCGATGTAGAAACCGCCTTTCTAAATGGACTTAGAGGAGGAAATCTACATGGAGCAACCTGAAGGTTTCTCCACTAATCCTAAAGACAAGGTGTGCTTACTTAAAAAAGCACTGTATGGTCTCAAGCAAGCGCCACGTCAGTGGAACGCTAAAGTTTGCGACGCTATGCGCAAACTCTTGCTGAAACAATCGGCAAACGAGCATTGTCTGTACTACAGACGAGAGGGCAATGACCTGCTTCTCGTTGCTGTGTTTGTCGATGACTTCTTCGTTGTGTCAACTTGACAGAATGAAGAATCTGTTCAAAGACCAACTGAAAATACTTTCACTGTCAAAGACCTTGGAGTATGCAAGGATTGTCTTGGCATGAGAGTACACCAGACTGCTGGTAATATTTATTTGGATCAAACCAAATATATCGAAAATCTATTAAATAAATTTGGCATGACAGATGCATTATCTGTCACCACCCCTTTTGAACCCGGTCTAAAACTGACTGTCCCTAACAAGGAAGAGGACAATCCAGAACTACCGTACCAGGAGCTTATCGGCTCACTAATGTACATTGCGATATGTACTAGACCCGACATTGCCCATGCGGTCTCATACCTCTCTCAGTTCAATGCACATTACGGGGGGGTACACTTCAGGGCCGCTAAGCGAGTTCTTCGCTACCTGAAAGGGTCAAAAGCACTTCGGCTGCATTTTCACCGAACAGCCCAGTTCTGTCCAGTAGGATACGTGGATGCGGACTATGGAAACAATCTTGTGGACCGTAGATCATTCACAGGGTTCGCTTTCCTGATGAGTGGCTCTCCAATCTCTTGGGAAGCACGCAAGCAGCGTACTGTCGCGCTTTCTACCACGGAAGCCGAGTACATGGCTTTGGCTGAAGCTTGTAAGGAGGCAATATACCTCCAGTCACTCATCAGTGAAATCTTCATCATCGCCCATCCCATCGTCATCCATACCGACAATCAAAGTGCACTGAAGCTCGCTCACAATCATACATTCCATTCACGCACCAAACATATCGACATCAGGCACCACTTCATTCGTGAATCACTTTCACACCATAATCAACCTTGTATATATCTACCACGACATGATCGCCGACATTTTCACTAAACCTTTGCCGAAACTGAAGCATAATAAATGTACAGTAGGGTTAGGTTTATGTATAGTGTAAAGTCGCGTTCAGAATATTTTTTTTGTAATCATGTTTTGGTGTAGATAGTTGATAGGTGTGTAAAGTAGGTTTAGGTGTTTTTATACAGGATGTTTTTTTTTGTGTGCGTTTATATATAGGATGTATGTGTGTATTGTATATGGGTGTGTTGTGTTTTTGTACGTGCTGTATTTTATTCGGTCTTCTTTTATACAGGGTGTTCGCTTTGCGGGGGGGTGTTAAACCTGCATGGTTATTAATTGTCAAAGCCAACACGGCATTCAAATTTTAATATAAAAAATAATAAAAAACAACAGTGTGTCAATAGATATCGTGTATGTCAAGAATAACAGCAAGTTATAACTAAAACTTAAATGTTTTCATTTCCTGCCTCCTATCCCTAAAAAGAAGATATTCATAAGTGTTCTGTGGAACTTGAATAAAGATTTTTTATATTTCTATTTCTAAGTGACGGACTTCATCCCGCTACTTAATATTTGTGGTACCCTAAAACGTAAATTGATTCGTTGGGTCTCGTTGGAATATGCTGCTTCAGTTAGCAAAGGAATGCGCTGGCAGAAAGGAGACATTTATCATAAATTGAAGATTGTCTCAAATGCCCTTTTTCCTCTGAGTATAAACATTAAATAGACCTTATTTTTTTATCACTTTCGTTTCATAAATTAATATGACATAATAGTGATAAGATAAATAATCTAAACATTTTTAAGGACCAAAAATCAATCTTCTTCTATCGAATATGCTTCCTATATTTTTGAGTAGTTTTCAACTCGATGTTTTCCCGGGCATATTTGTGTACACGAGTATAATGTACTAATATATATTACATATACAGTTATTACGTATAACGGCTACTACATTATGTTGAATACCTCTACGGTAAATACCTTAATCGGGGCAGGAGGGTGCGAGTCGCTTTGAAAACATTTCAAAGAACTTGACGGTATACACGCCGAAGGTACTTTTATCGAGTTTCAACGAAGCTATTTTTAGGAGAGTTTTAAATACGTTAGAGGGTGTTTGGAATGTACGCATGATATCTTAACGCTCGAAGGCGAAAAGGCTCGAGAAAAACAAAGATAAACTTATAGATACCAAACGTAACGTTGAGGTCGTAAGTAGCAAGTATTCCGTAAAAGACTAGGGTAATGTAGGAATTTGGCGGCCTCTCATTAAGCTATATCTCTTTAGGGAATGTTGGGAGTGAGTGATACGAATCGGTTCAAAATGAATATAGAGGTAATATTATGTGGCCGTAAGTGGAAAATATATTCATTTATTGATCGATACGTATTAACATAATATTATGTAGTATTAGGACTTTTGTATATGATAGGTGGCAGGAGTGCAGTTAGAGCAACAAATGGTAAGCAATTACCGCCGCCCATAGACACTATTTATTTATAAGGACAATCAACAAGATAAACACTAAACAAAAGACCACAGGCAAACCAACTTAAATCTTATTTATAGTTGGATCAACTAGTTGGAGTATTTTCAGTATTCTTCGGACACTCACTAGTCGCATTCCATTTGTCATCAATCTGTACTATCATATAACTGTAACTGTATTAACTAAGTGGATTTCTGGAAAATGACTGCAGTAGAGGGTAGGGTAGTAGACTCTAGTGCAGTGAAACGTGTGATGCTTATTGGAGCAAAGTTCTGTTTGCCTCACGGATGGATTTCAGCCACATAAAAATAGAACGCGTACAAAATGATATCATGATGACAGTATCAATTTCCAGAAATCGGCTTAGTTACAGCTCACCTAAATATGTCAAGTTAACATAACCTTCACCAGTTTATTCCTCATGAGTCATTTAATTAGTTGCTAAGTCTCATTTATTCTATACAATACCTAAGGGTACCTTACTATTATTTAGAGTGCGTGTGGGTCGCTTAGTGAATAATTATATAACCCTATGATATTTCGCGTGATCGTTAGCGCTTGGTAGGAGCAGCCACGGGTAGGCGGGCCAGCACGAAGCATCTAAATGATATGCCCCATTTATTATTAGGAGCCTAACGCACATGAAACTGACATCATTTGAAAAAATAGGGGAAAAACAATCGCCTGACTGTTTCTTCTACACTCATTGTTATCGTCACTGAGACATGCTCAGTCCATTTCTGGAAATAGGCTTCTCCCAATGTTCGTCATTTCACCCTGTCTTCGTTTTTAAGTATCCAGTCTGTATCAACAGCGTTCGGCAGATATACATTCCATATAACTCGTAGGCTGTCCTGTATTAGGTACGCTTTCCGGAACTTATAACTTTTTAGCATAGTGTAAGGCAAGTTTGATACAAAAATATAATCAGGTTACTACAATCTATCTTTCTCAAGTAATATTAAACCAAACACTTTTTACATTAAAGTGAAAATTGGTTGAAAACATACACAGCCTTGTATTTTTTATAATAATACGGTAACCCCCTTTCATGAGGATAACTTTGCCAATGTCAATGTGTGTAGTCAACTATTGATGTCAGTCAAAGTCACAGTCACTCTTTATAACCCCGGTGTTTCGCTTTTTGACAGATTTGTATACATTGTCGTGTGGATGTTCGTACTTTATTGGATCCATGCCGGGGTTGTGTTGCGGTAGATTTTGTAATTAATAACGCTGATGGCAAAATCGCCGCCACCAATATACGCTAGGAGGCATTCACAATATTTGGCTTATCGCTATTTTATGGCTACCTGGATCTAATAACAGTACCCTCTTTGACGTAGTTGTAGTTCCAGCTGTGGAGCCACTTGACATCCTCGGTGACAGAGTATAGGCTGGGTGATATAGGTATGTCACTGTAAAATAGTCTGAACCGTAAGTTGATCTACTTCCGAAAGATGCTTAGTTTTATTTTGGAAAATAGGTTAGGTTAGAACTGATGACCCCTTCTTCTTGTGTGAGCTTCTGCAAAGAGTTGGTGGTGGCAAGGAGGCGGTGGATCGCGTGTGGGAGAAGGATCCCTTCTATCGACGCACTCGGAAGAGCGAGAAGGGAAGGAAGTTCAGGAAGTAACTGTGGGAGAGCCATGCTTCGGCATGAATGGGCCGGCTCGACCGGAGTGATACCACTGCCTCACAGAAAAGCAGCCCCTGCGCTGTGTTTCGCGGAGTGAGTGAGGGTACCGGAGGCCCACCCGGGGGGAAGGGGATAAAAGGTTGGCAGCGCACTTTAACTCCACTGGTGTTGCAAGTGTCCATGAGCGGCGGCAATTGCTTACCATCAGGTGATCCGCCTGCTCGTCTGCTACCTATCACATACAAAAAACCGGCCAAGTGCGAGTCGGCTCGCGCACAAAGGTTCCGTAGCAGCAAATATAACTTAACCAAAATTACAGTTAAATCAACCTATCTCAAAAACTATAAGAGATACTTTGATCAAACCAAAAATCGTTGAAAGAGTTAATTAGCATGCATCACCTCTATTTTTTTTAGAATTTTATACCCCGTAGTTATAAAAATAGAGGGGGGGGGACATACTTTTTACGACTTTGAGAGCTGATATCTCAAAAACCGTTCACTTTAAGAAAAATGTTTTTTAGAAAACTTTATATCATTTTAAAAGACCTTTCCATTGATACCCCACACGGGTATGTACATCGAAAAAAAAAATTTCATCCCTCAGTTACATGTATGGGGGGCCCCACCCCCAATTCTTTTTTTTACTATTTAGTGTCATATTTTTGTAGCGGTTCATACAACACATATTCCCATCAAATTTCATCACTGTAGTACTTATAGTTTCCGAGTAAATCGGCTGTGACAGACGGACAGACGGACAGACGGACAGACGGACAGACGGACATGACGAAACTATAAGGGTTCCGTTTTTGCCATTTTGGCTACGGAACCCTAAAAAGGAAGTCGCCGACACAATACGCGCATCTTCCATGTATATAAGTATCTGTACTTCTTGATTTCATTCAGCAAACTCATTGAACTTTTACCCCCATTGCCAACACGCTGTTTTCTCTCCTCTATCTTAACCTAACCTTTAGGTTGTCTGGGAGAAAACGCTACGAGCGATAAGACCGCCGTATTTTACTGTTTATTGCTGTTGTTTCACTTATGTATTCTACTTCTGTGCAATTAAGAATATCTATATATCTATCTTCCTCATCCTTGGAGTCATTGCACCGGCCACCTCCAGTGTTTGTGTGGGCCAGCCAATTATCGTTTGCTGTCCCTGACGCCCTTCAAAGTTCCACCTTCGGGCTCCATCCGGGAACCGTACACTAGGTTTCGTCCCCGTTAACACGGTCCCTCTCACCAGAGGGTACTCAAAGGTTTTGCTCCTTAGATAGGCATTATCAAATTACAGCTCGACCGATCCCTGACAGAGGACGAAGAGCTCAAAGTTCATTGTTTGTATGACAATAGATGTCTTTTATTATGTGACCACCAATAATAAACAATTGTCTTTCTAACCACGTTTCGGCCGAGGCGACCACAATTAGTCTGCGAGTGACAAATTAACGCGGGGAGTAACAATTAGCCTGCCACGACTCTGCAAGCATGAATGTGCCTGTTAGCAGTTCGATAATTAGGTATAATACCTAACAAAATGTCATTATTATCAGAGAAGATCACATAGGTTCACGTGACTAAATATAAAACATGTACAGAAAGCACCTGTTTTAAAGGTTACTTAATCCAGAAGCCCTCGTATTAGTTAACGCGAAAAAAGCCATTTTAGTATGTAAGCAAAATAAAAATCAGCTGCTCCTTACAAAAAAAGGATATTTACCGGGCATTCATGTTTATTATGAAGGCTTCGGAATTGATAGGACTAAAATTTAACGGTGTAGGTACATGTTGCACAATTAGAATGCCAAAAACGATACAGAAAACTAGTTTTAAGAGCGTTCTCGGCTAGTGCGGAATGTCATGTTTCGGTTTTGATTTGCAAAATTTCACTCACACATAAGCATGTGTTACTGTTTGCATAGAGTTTGCCGCGTACGTTTTCTTTATAGTTAGACTGACAAATTTTGATCCTTTCGCTTATAGCAAAGTAATTACTGTATTGTTGTAAAATTAATTGCAAGTTAAATAAATAAAATAAATCCAACGTTGATTTATTGTTATTCTTTTGATTTTTTGATTTAAGAAAAATAAAAAAATAGGTATATCATTTAGATACCTACCTACCTTTTTACTCAGGACAGGTAAGCAATTAAATACTTAAAGATATCATGTTTTGTTTAATAAATCATTTAATAAAAAAGAACATTATACATTATAAAACAGTTGGTATTTATACATTATAAACAGTTGCCAAACCCTCAATTTGATCCCTTTCGGGGATCAATTCTTAAGAAACAGCCCCAGAGGAAATGGACGTGGCAGAGCCCAGATACTATGACTAAAAATGAGATCGACTTCATAATATATATCGGACATTAAGCGAATATTCAGAGATGTCTCAGTGATCAATAGGTTTAAAACCGGAAGTGATCACCGACTTCTCAGAGGCACTTTGAATATCAATGTTAAGCTTGAACGTTCTCGGTTGATGAAGTCCACGCTCCGGCCAAATCTGCTCCAATCACTCGCTGGTTCCGATGCCTTCCAACTGAAATTGGAAAATCGATTCACTGCCTTGGAAACCACAATTGACGTATATATCGACGAAGATTCGACCAAGTGGTGGAAATCCTTCGGGACGAGGGCACAAAGTTCTGTGAGTAGCAAGCGGGTCTATACTCTGGATTTTATGGACAAGAGCGGAAAGATCCATCAGTCACTTCGGCAGAACAACGGGCTCTAAATAAGTCCATCTCCAAGCTGTTAAGACGTGACCTCCGAAGCTCCAATTCACTCTCAATACAGAGAGCAATTGAGCAGAACCAGGGGGTCCAAAGTCTTCGTACACAGCTTGACAGGAGCCACCTGTCGAAGTTAACCAAAACAATCGAGGAGTCGTCACATCAAAGCCAGAAAACTTTTTGCCTTCTTTTACGCCATGCGACGGAGGATCTACCGACATCAGCTTGGAGGAGATCGAGGCAGCTCTTGGACAACTTAAAAATGGAAAAGCCCCGGGAAAAGACGGAGTCACACCGAGCTTCTGAAAGTTGCCGGCAAGCCCGGTGTTGAAGGAACTTTGACGTATATTTAACTCGGTTATTTTCTTCGGGAGAACTCCTAGGCCTGCCGTGGAGCTTGTTCGTATTGTTCTCAAGAAAGGCGACAAAACCTTACTGAAGAACTATCGACCAAAGTCACGTCTATAAGTTGTTCTCAAGAGTCATTTCGAATCGCCTTACACGAAGACTTGACGAAGCTCAACCTGCAGAGCAAGCCGGGTTCCGACGGTTTTAGCACCATAGACCATATTCACACAGTGAGACAGGTTATACAGAAGACCAAAGAATATAACCAGCCCCTGTGCATGGCATTTGTGGACTATGAAAAAGCTTTTAACTCCGTCGAGACCTGGTCTGTTCTCGAGGCCTTGCAGAGGTGCCAAGTCGATTGGCGATATCGATCATGGAAGTCGGAAAATTTCAATTTTTGATATAGATAGTCAGGGTTATTTAGAGATGTCAAATCAAACATTAAGACAGCCATGTGTAACCGTCTACGTGATTCCATATTCAGCATTGATGCACCGCTCAGAAAGGGAGAACTATACTAATAAACTATACTAACTTCTGTGCAATTAAGAATATCTATCTATCTTCCTCATCCTTGGGAGTCATTGCACCGGCCACCTCCAGTGTTTGTTTGGGCCAGCCAATTATCTGCATTGGCTGTCCCTGACACCCTTCAGCATTCCGTCCTTGGGCTATGTCCGGGGACCGTACACTAGGTTTCGTCCCCGTTAACAAGGTCCCCCTCACCATGGATGATGAGAGGGTACCCAAAGGTTTTGCTCCTTAGATAGCCATCATCAAATCACAGCTCGACCGATCCCTGACAGAGGACGAAGAGCTCAAAGGTTATTGTTTGTATGACAATAGATGTCTTTTATTATGTGACCACCAATAATAAGCAATTGTCTTTCTGGCCACGTTTCGGCCGAGGCGACCACAATTAGTCTGCGAGTGACAAATTACCGCGGGAGTAACAATTAGCCTGCCACGACTCTGCAAGCATGATTGTGCCTGTTAGCAGTTCGATCATTAGGTATAATACTAACAATATGTAATTATTATCAGAGAAGATCACAAAGGTCCACGTGACTAAAAAAAAACATGATTTTTTTTTATATAAGGTGGGTTTGCATTTGACCTCATCTCACCTGATGGAGAGTGACAATGATGAATGATGTTTTAAAGGTCATTTAATCAAGAAGCCCTCGTAATCGGTAACGCGAAAAGAGCCATTTTAGTAAATCAAATCAAATCAAATCAAAATATCTTTATTCAATTTAAGTCCTTTACAGAACATTTATGAATGTCAAATTTTATAATCTACTGCTGATTCGGAAGGTCAATTTCTACCGAGAAGAATCAGCAAGAACTCAGTAGAACTTAATCTTTTCAAATTTGTTATCATAAAATTTTTAAAGAATTAAATAAAATTTAAATTTCATAATACATAACACTGTGTAGGTGAACAGCTTACCTATCATTTCCACAAATTCTTGTCATTTAGGTATTCTTCAATTGTATAATAGGCATTTGCCATCAAATAAGATTTAACTTTGATTTAATTTATATATGGGTAAATCAACAAGGGTTTGTGGTAATTTATTAAAAATTTAATGCTCATTCCGACAAATGAATTACCAATTTTATGAAGTCTGAGATTGGGAACAGCAAGTTTGTGTATATTTCTGGTGTTTAGGCTATGCTTATCAGATTTCTTCGGTAATAAATTGAGATTTTTATAAACATACATTATACAGTCAAAAATATACTGTGATGCTAATGTTAAGATGTTGATTTCTTTGAACAAGAGTAGAGAGAAGAGTATATAAGATTATCACCATAAGCAAAATAAAAATCAGCCGTTCCATACCGATAGATGTACCGGGCATTCATGTTTATTATTGAAATTGAAATTGAAAAGACTAAAATTTAACGGTGTAGGTACATGTTGCCAGCAATTAGAATGCCAAAAACGTTACAGAAAACTAGTTTTAAAAGAAAAAAAAATTATTCTTTTGGCAATGTCCATTGAACGGACCAGGGTTCTCTTATGTATTGGAGAAAGGATGTACCATCGTCGTAAATTATAAAATCCAGACACTGAAGAAGTGCAAGTATTGATCACACTATCTATTTTCTAACACAGGTACAGACGATTATGGTGTTTTTTTTTATTTATAACTTTATGCCGAGAGGCATTCAGAGTCAAGCAGAAAGGACCAAAGTGCGGAAAAATTAGAACTTAATTCATTATTGAAATCCACAGATTATATAAATGGTAACTATGACTACTTATATAAATAATTTTATAGGTACTTACATGTATATAGTTTATTTGTAAAAATTCTGAGGATACAACCAGAGAATATATTATCTTAACGACTCCGTGGAGCAGTAATAACTTCCGATTGCGGTTGACTTTCATTTTCGTAATTAAGACTTACGCACTTTGTTAGATTTCCTTACTTCTGACAGGATGACTTTTCATATTTACGACGGTAATTTACCTAATCCTAAGTAAGTCTTGAGATCAAGAGAAAATTCTGGCGAATTAAATAGCCTAAAATGCGAAATAAATAAAATCCTAACTAATATTATTATAAATGCGAAAGTAAATCTGGTCTGTCTGCTAGCTGACTGTAGTACTCTTATCCGCCAAAACTATTCAAAACGGATTTAAATATCAAAGAAGACCGGCGAGAGCAGTCTTCATGTTTTCCGACACCATACATATTTGGAAACATACTAATTAAACTAAGCAACAAAATGTTTATTTTATCTTATTATAAGTATATTTTTGAAAGCATGGAATAAAAAGTTAAATTATTTTCAATTGCAAACAATTCAGTGAACAAAACTCACATCACAGAGGAAAAACGAAACGTTGAGTCAATCATAATGTCACTTTGATAGTTAAGATATTTGACATCTTTTTAAATTGTTTTAAATGTGTGATCTATTCATTTACGTTTTCGCGTATTTTCTGGACTTTTGAGTTTATTGATTCAACCTAGACAACAGCATTTCCCTGGATTTGATTTCCAAGTGATTTGGTTTATTTAGTATAATGCCGCTTCGATGTGTCCATTGTTCTTTGCGTCTTGCTTGATCGAAAAAGACGACACCGTTTATCCGAGGAAAGTGCAGAGACGATGGAAAGAAGAAGCCAATAGTGAAATACTCTCTGCATTTAATAGTATTGACCCATATGTTTTAAGGGCCAGAATAAAATCTCGATATTCGGGCAGCAGGTCATACTATACATACATAGTAGTAGATAGAGCAATTCAAGGACGACAAGCTATTTTAGGGTAATAATGTTATTGTGTTGCAGGTAAGCGAACAGTTGGTTGCTGTTCGCATACCATGAGCATATTATGGTATATGGGGTTTGCAAGTCGACGGGGTAATATAGTACCTCCTGCAGCCTTTTTAGACAATTTGTTATGTACTTAATTGATTAAATGACGTCATACCTACACATCCGAAGTTTGTTTTACCATACCTTTATAACGCTGATGTAAACATGCAACATTATGTACTTATAAATAATCGTTGAGTACACATGTAAGGTAGGCGCGCCTGACGGACTATGAATTTGTAAGCACGAGTTCATACTCGTGCTTACAAATTCATAGTCATCATTCATAGGATCATTCATCGATTTATCGTGTGCCATTTATAGTACGTTAAGCATCAGTAGCACTACCATGGTTTTTTTTATTTTATGCGATTGGTAGCAGACGAGCAGACAGATCACCTGATGGTAAGCGATTGCCGCCACCCATAGACACCTGCAACACCAGTTGAGTCACAAGTGCGCTAGTAGCACAAAATCTAGTAGTGCGAGTGCAAGTTTGAAATACTCAGAAATACTATCCTCGCTACCGAAAACTATCGCTTTGTCTCTTTCATTATGATGCATTTGAAAGAGACAGAGCAATAGTTTACGTTATGTCAGTTTTCGATGTCAACTCATGGTAGCGCTACTGAAGGCCACTCAGTAACATTGACAGGGGGGGCGTTGTACGATATTTTTCTTCTATGGGAAAATGTCAATCAACACTGAGTCACTGACACTTGTGAGAAAATACGATTTTCCGACATTTGCCGAAAACCTTATGTATGACCCTTGAACGACTATACTTTGTCGGCCCTATACCTTTATAATCCCATCTTTAGAAAAGTGGCAACAATTTCCTTTTTTCTTAGTTGAGTGTTCTTCTTTAAGTATCATTAATTTTTTTCTAGGCACGGGACCTCTAAACCGCAGACTGAAAATACATAGAACTTCGCCGGACTCCTTTATTGTTAATTAATTTATTTTGGGTCAGAATTATTATTTTCTAAGAAACTTAATAAAATACCACGTTTTAAAGCGTAAATTTCTTCATTTATTAGGTTTAAAAAAAATCAAGAATACCTTTTATTTCATCCTAAACTAATACGTGTAATAACTCGAAAAATTACTAACAATGATACTTTTGAGTACACTTTTCTTGTATGAAAACTTACAGTAATCACTATTGTTTTGTAGCCATGCCCTAATATATGTTATTGTTCTTTTAATAGAAATATTGTCATAAGTTTGTCGTTTATAGTTTTACTATTATCGAGCATTTGCGTAGACCTTCGACCACAAGTTTCAAAAAGGGATTGTATTAAAACTGTTCTAACGAGAAAACTAAATGATCATTTGAAAATATTTTGAAATTATGCATTAGATTATGAAATCTGCAATAATTTGACATCAATATCTTATTTACAAACTGTATAGATTATCATTTTATTCTCCATCGGAAATCAATGATTTTGACTTAAGTGTGACTCTTACGGATAAACGCTCTTAAGGGAAAAAAATATTATTCTTTTGGCAATGTCCATGGAACGGACCAGGGTTCTCTTTTGTATTGGAAAAAGGATGTACCTTAAATTGTAAAACTAAGACACGGAAGAAGTAATAGTACGATTTTTCATACACGAGTAAGTATTAATGTCTAACACAGTACAAACGATATGGTAAGTTTTTACAAAAAATCTTGATGAAATACATTTGTTTATTTAAAACTTTATTGCACAAAGCTCCGTTGGCTATGGCGTCCGCTGCCTTTTGCAAACAATAGGCGAAGGTATTCTCTACCAGTCAACCTTTGAACCTTTGAGTCAAGCAGAAAAGACCAAGGTACAGATCATGTAAATGGTAACTACTTATAGGTATAATAATTTAATAGAATAGAATAGAAATAATTTATTCAGTACTTGATAGAAAAATTACAATTAGGTTACAAATAGTTGTACTTAATAGTTAATAGCTTGTACATGTATAGTTTATTTGTTAAAAATTCTGAGGATACAACCAGAGAATATATTATCTTAACGACTCCGTGGAGCAGTAATAACTTCCGATTGCGGTTGACTTCATTTTCGTAATTAATGACTTACGCACTTTGTTAGATTTCCTTACTTCTGACAGGATGACTTTTCATATTTACGACGTAATTTACCTAATACTAATTAAGTCTTGAGATCAAGAGAAAATTCTGGAGAATTTCGTCTATATTAGCCGACAAACACTGCCTCTCTGCCCTTTATTAAATTTAATATTTTGAAACTAGAAATATCTAGATGTTCTCTGAAGTACAGAGGCCGAGACCTAGATAACACATTTTTTTATCAAATTTGTATTATTACGAACCTAATATTAATTAATTTATTTTGGGTCAGAATTATTATTTTCTAACAAACTTAATAAAACACTCTTAATTATTAAATTTACCTTTATTGTAGGTACCTACTAAAAATGCTTTTAGTTTACTTAAATGCTTAACGGTCGTACTGTTACGAACTGTAAAAGCCGTCAAATGTCTTTTAATGAACACAATCCAAATCAACATTGGATAGCGATTAAGCTTCAAAATTAACTAAATAGAATCCTACCATCCAATAAGCAGCAATATTTAAGCGGTATAATAAAATGTTCCGACGCGTCGAACTCTGAGCAGTAGGAAGACGCGTAGACCCGCGCTCACTCGTACCGCAGGCGCCGCCAGGACCGCACGCGCGTCGCCGCGAAACCCGTCGCAACTTCTGTGTGAACAAAGCATGTGTTAAGTGAAAAACTCAAAATGAAGGGCAGACACCAGTTTCGGCGCCGTTTTAGCTTGCAGCCCTCGTTTATGAAGGAGGACCATGAGGAGGAAAGGCGGCCTCACAGGTGATTTTGTCTATATAATTAAAACTCCATTTTTAGCAGCTAAATTTGTAAACAATTTTCAAATTATCCGCAGAAAATGAGGCACAAATACGAATTTTTGAATCAGTTCTGTGATACAATTTGCCTGCGTTTAATCTAAGCGCTACGAAGACATTTTTCGTAGCGCATCGTAGCGTCTTGCTTCGTAGTCACGTAGCACCGACCGTAGTCTGTTTTGGTCGCGAGCGCGGACACTTGTTGTGTAAACACTATGGTAATAAATTGTGTATATTTTTCTACTATTATAATGTGTGTTTACAAGGCATGTTTGAGGTTCTACGATAAATTGATTGGATTTATTTCTGTGCTCAATATACCTATTTTATATGCCCTATAATTTACTTTGAACAAAATTAAAATGCTGCGTAAATATTTCGTGCGTGGAATTATTAAAAAAGAATATTTGGTTAGATTTTTATGATAACGAAATTGTAGTGTCTATAGTCCAATATTTTTAAAGGTCGAGTGTCATGTAAGGCAATATAATTCAAAATCTGTTCTTTGCCCACAAATAATAATAAAAAAATAAATGCAAATAGTAACTTTTGTCTAGTACAAATAAATAAATGAATGAATATGCTTTTGCACACATAACAGAGGTATAAAACTTACACAACAAAGACTTAAAGGTGATCAGTAGTCTTACAAAACTAGTACTTCTATATTTTACATTTTGCCTGAACTATGATGACGTCTATACAGTACCTATGTTATAATTTACATACGAGTATAGTATATAGTTCACATATTTATTTTACGCTAACATTAAATAGCAGTTATCACGATTACCTCAATTAATGGAGTAATTTTGATGTATTTATTCAGGTGGACAATTACCGCTCGACTGGGCGTCCACTTTATATTAAATTCAAATGCCAGTTCAAATTGAAGATTTTCGAGAAATGTAAATCAAAGTCAAATATTATACATCCAATTAAGGCTTCGAGCATCGGGACGGCAAACAACCCACTCGGCGCATAAATTGTTCCTTGCTTTAATTGAATATGTGTTTGGAGATGTATGGGTCCGTTTACTTTTTACTCACCTTATAACATAATGAGAAATATATTTTTTGAGCTTGATGACAAAATAGTAAGAGTTAGAGTAAGAAAACATTTATTGACCACAACATATTTACACAGACAAAAAGACAAAATAAAGAAAACATAGAAGTTTCGGCCAACAAGGTTCAGCCTCAGCATGATGCTACAGCCGCCGCAAGCAGCTGCTGCAGCGCTGGTTTTCAGGCTGGACCTTGGATGACGCCATAAGACAATACTAAACAAGACTAGGCATGCACAAAACAACAGATACAGAAAGATATATTTAAAAATAGAAAAAAAAGGTTAAAACGAAACAGGACCACATGTATGCATGCAATAACACAAAAAATATATACAAACATTTACACCCCTTTAATCACGTGATATACCAACTATTCTGAACAAGATTTGTTCGCATATTATGACTTTTGGAAAAAAGAATATAATAAAATCTACTTTTCATACAAACTCGGTCACATGAATTGGTTATTTAGTATGGAGAATGGCAAAAATTTTCGGCGAATTTCCAAATGTTGTTCGAAATGATAGAGAGAAGATGTGGTTAAAGATATGGTAATGATCAAATTCCGCCGGAACTAAACCTTAAGCCCTTGTGCTATGAATATCAAACAAACAACAGAGTAATTACGAATTATAAACAAACAGAGGAATTTAAATAAGTATTCTAATACAATAACATAAAATATGCATAACGCAGATACTGAACAAACATGAGTGTTCGTCAAACGAATGTTTATTCACAGTGGCAAAATTATGAGAGCAACACCAAGTGCGCAATGTCTTTAATCTTGTAAAATATTGCAACATCAAAGATTTAAAAAACTTGCAGGTAGATTGAATAACATGTCTCCGAGAAAACAAAGAAATAGCATATTGAAGTTCTCATAGGCCTAAATCGAAACTGTATTCACAATTGCATCTATATTCCCATCCTTTTCATACGCACTGTGCGTGTCTTTTTTATGCGAAAGGTAGGTATATTCTCCCCGTGGGCTGTTTCCAGACCAGCTATCGGGCGGCGTCCCCCCGGGTGGTGGATAGGGGAACGCCCCCCAGATATGGGGGGGTACCGGCTGCGGCCGGCGCGAACCAAAACTGGTCACACCGTAACCCTCCTCACTGAGAGGAGGGCCGGGGGCCCGCTCATTGAGAGTGGGCTGCGAGGAAGAAAACCTCTATAAAAAATCACTAGTGCGGGCGGCGGGAGTTCAGTCTCCCGCGGCATTGGTCGCATCAGCGACAGTTTGGCGGCTCCTTTGGTGAGCCCCACCGGGTGTTGCGCCTTTTGGGCGCTTGGAGTGTGGAGAGCCTTGAGTGGTTCTCCGTGGTGTGGTGCGCTTTTGAGCGCGTTGGGAGTGTTGTTGGGGCCTGGACCTGAGCCTCTTCATCGGCGGTCATATCGGATTTGGGGCTGGACCGTTAGAGGGCCCCCGTTTCATCCGCTTGCCTTAACCGGCCGGCGGGTGATTAGAACCATTGTTCCGGGGGACTTCCACGTCTTCACCGGCCGGGGGTGGGGGTGAGGTGCGCCCCTCCACCTTACCTTACATGCCATCTCTTGCCGATGGAGGCTACGTGTCCCACACGAAAGTGTGGCGTGCGCCTATTTTGTTCAGGCTCAACATGTCTGTTGGCGCCCTTTAGGAGCGCTCCCCCCGCCTTCATGGTGGGGGTTTCCGTTGGGTGGGTACTGTGCCGAGTTCCACAGCCAGTGGAATGAGGCTGTGTCCCGCCGTCCCCGCTTTCCCTATCCGTCGTTCGTCCGTCCCCGTTCCGCAATCCAGCGGAGATGTTCGCGCGGGTAGGTTGCGGGGCAGTGTCGGAAGTCTGTGGGGTGCCCTCTTCTTTCTCTGCCCTGCAGCCAGCAGGGTGGGGTCTGTTAGGGGGGCCTGCAGTCGCCTCTCTCCGGAGTTTCTGGCGTTGCACGCCAGCAACGTCGGGGCTTTCTGGGGAGGGTGAGTGGTGGGCCGTGGGAGCGGCTCAAGGCCTCGAGTGCCGAGGCCAGTGTCGGGAAGAGGCCGTGCTGGCGAGCCTCTCGCTCATCGAGGGTGTGCCGCGTAGAGAGCCTGTTGGCGGTTCACGTAGCCACCCCACTACGAGCGTGCAGGAACTGCCCCGGAGAGTTTTAGTGTGTATGCCCCTGGGCGCACCCCAGGGGAGAGCTCCCACACTACCCGGTTCGTACTCCCAGCGGCCGGTGTGCATAGGCGGCGCCAACCACCGGCGCCGACGGTCCGTCTCCTTCTGAGTCCGGCGGCATTTTCTCTCTCCGGGTCACCAAAAAAAAAAAAAAAAAGGTATAGTTCCGTCCCGGCTCGCACCGGTTTCGTTGTAGGTTTGTAGGTGTTCCTTGTAACGAAATATGAGGTATACAGTTTGATAACCCCGGCACATAAGCACCCACTTAAGCATTCTTTTCTTTATCGTTTTTGTTGCCAGGCTCAACATACAGGTTGTATCGGTGAGTTTAGTCATGAACTTCCATTTTTTGAAGGTCGTATGCCAGTAAGGAGATATGATTCACAAGCTATTCTTTGCTTCAAAATAATAATAGAAGTACAACGTTTGTTTTTATATCGATTTTATTAAAACGTGTGTTTTTATATCGCTCTTGTTGTCTATACGAGTATGTATAATGGTTACTTCAAGTGGTCTAGTGTGTGGATTAGTATAAGATTTTCAAAGCTCTCAGTATTTTGTTTGATGAGACGTTCAGTTGATACTAGTTCATGATCAAAGAAAACTAACAATCTTCAGTAAAACACCTGTGTTTAATGTTCTTTTGTCCTACGGATTTAGTTGAGACCATACTTAGACTTTGTCCGTATTAAAAAGCATGAAAAGAGCATATACCCACACATAGTGGGTGGGGCTGTTGATTGATTTCTTAAAATAAATCCTACTTTTTACTGTACTTTTTAATTAGTATAATTATTGTTTTTTTTCCAAGTTCGGCTCAAAATATGTTTAGTGTTTAGACTTTTTTTGGGTTTAATGGGAATAGTAGTTTGGTTGCCCCTGCTAAAGGATACATTGGTTTGACTGCTTTGGTGTGGCAGTGGCATATAAGTAGAACTTCATATTAGATATTAGTTCTTTCATATTAGAGTAGGGCCAAAAATTTGTACCCGAGGATTTTTTGTTTTGAAGCATTAGACCTGCACTGGAGTCCCACACTAGAACCCTCTTAGGGCGTGTCACTGGGCGCAGCAATATTCAATCCTCAATACTTTATTTACACAGATACGATCTTAAATAGTACATATGTATATACCTACATACGTAGGTCAATCGTATGAACGTCGAATACCTAAACCTATCAAGTAAAGAATACAACCTGTATTTTTTCAAGAGAGGATTGTGTGACACTCCTTGCGGGTAACATGTTACGCCAAACGAGAAAGCAATTTTCTGCAATTTAGCGTTGAAAGAGTGAACTTTCGAAAAACCTTCTCATCTCAGGTACTTTACTCAGTTTCCTTGAAGCAGACAATTTTTTTAGACAAAGAAATCCAACGACAGGCATTTGCAGACAAAGAAACCTAAATGCTCGTGTAATCTCTGTCATTTTGCTTTTAAAGAGGAATCCTTTTTAGGGACTGGTACAAAGACAATTCATATTCGCTGGAATTTGGGATTCAGTGGCCTTTTAAATTGTTTTATTTTATCATGCGTTTTGCAAATAAATTCTCTGTGACTTCAATCATGTAATCTCTATACACATTTCCATACTGAAAGCTTTTGAAAAAGTGAACACCGCTTTTCATTAGTAGTTAATATTTCGAATCCGAAAATGTCATCACTACATTTTATTATTGACCCTAATCCATAGTAATTGGTGCTTAGAATGCTTAGAAAATGCTGTAGAGGTTACAAATAGAGCCTTTTTGCGACGCCTTTTGCGCATTCACACTGTATCTAGGGTCTATATGATCGAAGCTTAGGGACATCATTATTTGCGAAGTCTACTAAACACATTAAAATTACATACTTTCGATTAATTTTAAAAACTTAAAACTTAGATTTTCTATCTGTGTATAAAAGGAGAAACTATTTGATAAAATTAAATGGGTAATGGAAGTGACACATTTTTGCACCCAATTTTAACGTTAACGCTCAGACAGCAGACACAATGGAAAATCAATTGTTTTATGCCTTTTAAAAGGCTTATGGGCCTTACGACGTTAAGTTTGAGACCCCAACCTATTCTCGCACCTGAAAATTTACTTGACGACGTCTGTAGATATAACCTAAACCATTGAACTTAATGTTTGTTTAAGTATAGTGAAAATACTAGGGTGGGGGTTTGGCGTTCTGAAGTTTGTATGTAAGTCTTTTCATAAGAAATAAATAAAATGAAGTAGATTGTGGTTGAGTGTAAATACAAACTAATAAGTAAAGTAAGTAAGTAGGTACCTACACAGCTTACAAAAATATATTGACTCATGGCATATGTACACCTATGTATATACCTATCCAATTTCAGTGGCCTAACACCGGAGCTTATAAGCAGGATCAATTATGAAGGATTACAAGGGATTGCCAGCGGAAACAGTCGAGTTAGGTTAGAACAGCCAATTAGGATTAAGATATTGTTTAAGTTATTGCCACTACCGCCACTTCGCGCGGCGATAGCGGGAAACTTTGAGTTGAAGTTTGAAGTACTGTCACAGAATACTTAATAGTACAAGTACTGTGTAAATGCTTATTGTTTCGGCCAGTAGCGCCACTATTTGCTTTTTAAATGAATTGTGATAATGACATCTTAAAAAAAAAGAAAATCTATTCATCCATTCAGCCATCTTGAAAATTTAAAGAATAAACTTTTTGCTTGATCCGGGCATTGAACCCTCTCGAACAGAACCTCAAGATCATAAACCACTAGACCAACAGGGCGTAATGTTGTGCAATAAAAATAATAATTTATCTATCTAACTTTAATAGCTAGCTAAAGTCACATTAAAGTCAAAACTCAGCTGTTTGGCGTTTTATCGTTATATGCATTCAGGTGGGAATGCTTTCGACGAAATTACTGGTTTTAAGACTCTATTAACACGTTTAATGCTTGTATTCAGGCACTAACAGATATTATTATCCACGAGTTATTTCGTAATTTGCCGTTTAATAATGTGTCAGGTCTAAAGCAATTTATACATGAGAAAACTCATTCGAAATTATCTATCATAATATACAGTATAATAAATCATACTCAAACCAAACTCCACGTGATCGTCCACTTCGTTTATAACTCCAATAAACATAGAAAAACCTTCTAAACAAAACGAAAAAACGAAACACTAGCGCGATGCAACCGACGCCTAGCGACATCTATTGGTATGGAGTGGAATAATATCTCGAAACGAAGTGAGGTTGGGCCACTAGTCTTTAGATTTAGTTTAGTTTGAAATCGCGTCCCCTGGTCCCGCTTCTACAACTAACTTCAACTGGCAACTAACTTTAAAAACCAAGTTTTAAGTGCAGTGTGCCCACCTTCATTTTAGTATAACAACCGCGAACCAGTTCTCTTGTCAACTTCGTCCATTATTTATTTAGCTGGTTTTTCTCAAGACAACGCGCTCGGTAGAAGTTGCTCTGTGTTGATTCTGCTTTGATGAACTTTTATTAGAGTATTTTTATGTGATAGGTGACAGACAAACAGACGGATCATCTGACGGCACCAACACCAGTGGAGTAACAAGTGCACTGCCAACCTTTTAACCCCTTTTCCCCCGATTGGGCCTCCGGGCCTGCTTCACGTCGGGCTTCTCGGTACGAGGCGTTGAATCACTTCGAGTCGGCCCATTTTTGCCGAAGTGTGGCTCTTCCACGGTCAACCAAAGGGTAAAAACGAGACGATACTACTATAAGTAAGACAGGCTGTCTTTCTGTAACATAAGGACCGCGATAATTTAAAGAGAGAGTATATTTGTTAGATTTTTACATGTCAAGTCAGCTTGACTTTCTTATACAGTACGAAAAGCAATTTTTATAGGAAATATCATTTAGTCTTGTCACACTGTCATCATCACCATTATATCAGCCCACATCCACCCACGTCTGAGTATATTAGACCTATTCCCTATCACGCTACTTCCTACGGTCCCTTGCTATCCTCATTATTTTTTTCCCCACTACCATTACAATATCGTCGGGCCAGCGGGCAGATGGTCTGCCCACAGGACGTCTTCAAGAAGAAGTCAACAATTTAGTAAATTACTTTCTTGCATAGGAAGTAAAGCAAAACCTATGATATATTATAGTATGAAGAGATTTCCAACTTATCCCGAGACAGGCGTTGACATTTCAAGCGGGAGAAACTTGTCTACTACACTTGAAGTGAAATGGGTAGACACAGATGGCTTAAGTCCGTCGTCGTGTCTATGACAGATGTTATCTTACTAAAATAGAAGGAACACAGACGTTTTTCCAGTTATACAATATTGTTACGTGGATACTCACAATATTCTTAGTAAATCTATGAAACTGCTAACTGTAGGGTATAGGTGGGATAGATGCCGTAGTAGGATAGATGCCTTTTTTTTATAGGATAGGGGGCATACGAGCAGACGGATCACCTGATGTTAAGCGATTACCGTCGCCCATGAACACCTGCAACACCAGGGGCTTCACAGGTGCGCTGCCGGCCCTTTAGAGAAAGATATGCCCTTTTCTTGAAGGTTTGGAGGTCGTTGTGGTCCGGAAACACCGCAGGTGGCAGTTCGTTCCATATTTGCGTCGTACGCGGCAGAAAGTTCCTGGCAAAGCGCACAGTAGTGGACTGCCAGCCATCCAGCTGAAATGGATGCACTGCTGTCGCTGGAACGAGTCGGAACGTGGCGGCAGTAACAAACCGACAATACCTCGGATGCACTCCCCATGGTTATATGCGATAGAGATGCACAAAGGCACAACTCTCTGCACAGCCAAGGGTCAAGCGACTAGTGATAGCCTAAAACAAGTAGCGACCTGCGGATACACTCGACAAAACGAGGGGCTGCTGTACGCTGTCTTCATAGGCGTGTATACTATCAGCCGTATCATGCACGTGGCTCCCCAAGACTCATCCTAATGTAACAGAAATTGATAATTCCATAATATAATATGTATGTATTATTACTAATAATATCGTGATCTAGAGTTCTGCAGATCTAAATTAAATAAACCAATTTCATTTCTCGTAAAACCCTCCCAATTCAGCCGAATCTGACTTAAATTTGGCTGCCATAAATATATTCCACCCACTTTTTCATCATGGCTGAGTTTTCCACGTTAATTCCATTTATTTAGTGGAATTTCTGCTCGAATGCCATAACATACAGGCTCGTGCCACATCTCTGTTATTTTTTTCCTAAACAAACTTGTGCTGGAGTTCTAAACGAAATCCGTCTAGGTGGAAACTCAATTTCAGCTCCGCTTTAAATCACCCTGGAATGTTTATCAGAGCTTGGGAATTTAAGTTTCTTTTTAAAACTTCACGCTAGTGCTAGTGACAGTTTTATAATGAAATGATAATACGTAGTATAAGCAGAGTCTTAGCACTATGGCTTCACATACGTGTCTTTACGAGTATATGATAAAGATAACGGAGCTCTTATTGTGGGAGCTTATTTATTTTTGTTTTGTTGTTTGTACATTTTTATCTGGTAAAGACTGCATTAATCACCAAATATCTCAACCCTCAACGAAATGGATCGGTTGAATATTAATTAATTTTGCTACTGAATTGTCATTCCCTTGTATGCAAATATATGTAAAATACCTCATTTACCGCCCACTGTGCATGAATAATAATCTGGTGTTTTTTTTATTATTCATTTATTCGCATCCATAGCCAGTGTCCTGAACATAGAAGAAGACACAAAAATAACTATAAAATTGAACAAGAGCGCTCTCCCTCGCGCCCGCGTACGCTCCCACGCCCACGCTCGCCCCCGCGCCGCCTGCGCATTCAACGTGAACTATACCTAAACCCGGCGCCTGACCATGTCACAATGATAGGCTAATTCTAAACTTTGCGAACATTGTTCCCTTATTAGACTTCACTCGGTACGTGACTTGTCGGACCCATTCAACCCTCGTAACCTTCGCTTCGTTAACAAGTGCTACGCGTCCCGAGATCTTTCTAAAGCGCAGTGGGACGGGACAGCGGGAGCCGTCCCATTCAGCGACAGCTCAGTTAACAATCATCTATTATCTGCTACGCGTAGCGCCGGGGCGCGACACAATGCGCCACGTCAGACAGATGGGACTCTAAAATAACTATCCTTATACGTGTGAACAAAACCAACTGACGTATATTCAGTGCAATATCATAGTTATTGTTGCAGAGGTCGACTTGGTATCTATAATTTAATCACTATTGATAGTCTGTCTATACTCTATATATGGAAACGAGCAATATTAGATAATAACAGAAATCTAGATGTAAGACAAGAAAAACCCCATATAAGATACGATTCATCGTACACGTCATCGACAATGGCTCTGTCCGATCAACGATTTGATGTTGTCTTATTCTGACGGATGCAAGTAAACGAGAAAAAATCATGCTACCAATTGTTTACTGTACTTTTAATGGGACTGAAAGAGGCGACGAATGCCACTACTCTAGTGGACTTGTAAACGAAAGAATAAAAATTGCGCGGACTCCGTACCTATATAATTTTCATCAATGATTTTCATTTGCAATATTTTTACATTTTTTACGTACGAGATGACTTGCATTTTAATCAGCCATGGAAATTTCCGATTTTCCCAAAAAACACGTTCATTTGCACACGTTCTGAAATCCTTAACATTTAAGTATTTTTTTACGTAACTGTATGAATATTTCATATATACCTACATATGGTAGAAACAGTTTCTTATTGTTTCCTACTTAGATAGAAGCTTTTAGTCTGTTTTCCAATTCAATGGCACTAAAAAGACCGTTACGTAGCTGAATGCTTCCATACCTTTCACGGAAAAAAAGTCTTTACCTAACCCAATGTTTAAAACAAAACAATGGTCATATCAGATATATAAGTACGGGAACAGTGTCGATTATTCAGAACTATGGAATAATAAACTAGAGAATATAGAAGCATCGAAACAAAGTAACTTTGTGGGAAATTCCTTATACGTTTCGGTCTATTGTTACGCGAATTTGAAATTCTAGATGCGATACATCTGGTTTACAAATTATTTTTGATCATTTTATAATTTTCTATGAGGTGAGATGATGGTCATTTGCTTGAGCAAAGTTAATTACAGCGGTTAAGAACGAGCGTTTTCTATAGATACAGTCGTGGTCTGTGTTTGAGTGTCCTGAAGATTTTTATATTCCATGTCCTAGTATCTATGATACCACTTAAATAAAACAAAAATATGTTTTCATTAGATATAATATTAGTACAATATAACTTAATGATGAGATGCAATGGCCACTATGTTTAAAGATACCTAAAGTATTCGGACAGGATTCAGTCCTTACAAACACAGGATAGCCACGCGTTAATGTACCAAAACCTCTCCAATCAACTCCCACCTTAATTTCAAACACATATAGTTCAAAATAGTTTGAAGAATCTTGACACATTGTAGCACCTGATGTATGGATGTATGAACCATAACATATCTAGTAGTTTAATATCACTGTCCAATGTCCATCTCGATACAGTGTCGCCCTCATGTAAAATGCATTAGAAATCAATTCAGACTTGTTTACCACTATTTCGTAACATCTTTTTCCAGAAATGGAACACTTTAATCTTGTTATGTTAGCTTCAAAACAAATTACGTTCGGTTTAGGTTAAGTTTTCCGAGTTGAAATATTTTTCATTACCTATCGGTAGGATATTTTTACGTTTTTTTACATCACTAAGTCATTTAAAAATCAGACACTATATAGTACATTAGTCAAAGAAAAACATGTTTAAGTATGTACGAGCATTAAGAGTCCGATGTATTTTATACAAAATTAGTAATCTATGTTTTAAGACATACAATTTGGTACATAAACCTTTACACAGAATGCAGTTATTGATTCAATTATATTATCTTAGAAAATAGATGCTTATTCCTACAGAGTTGATATAGTATGTTTGTCTGTAAATAACAGAATGGATTTGAATGAAACTTTGTTATAGGTATAGCTGTGAGGTTGTATCCGTACATGAAAAATCTTTAGTGGCAAACCGTCCAATAGTGGTACAAATATGCACATATTATGTAAAAAAACCGCGCAGATTCGCACGTTCTTACTCACTGAGCTACCGTAGCTACCCATAAATACATAACATGGCAAATGTTTCCATACCTCATGCATGATTTGTAGCTCACAAACACGCGATATTGGCGAAAACAACGGATCCTATTTGAATGAAAATTCAATTAATATTCTTCAAACCGTCAATTTTAACTTTCTCATCAATATAGATGAATCATGGAGTATAAAAGAATGTAAAACATAAATAGATCCCCTTAATGGTTTACTTGTATTGTTAAGAGTCTCAGAAAATAGACTGGCATGGTGATTGATTATCATGTAAATGAGTAGCGGGAAATCGGGTGGTATACCTGGAAATGCATAAACATTATCTACATAAATATAAGGGGGCTGTTGTGGGGAGAACGTGGTGATACAAGTAATGAAATTGAACACTGCACTAATTTAATAGAACTCAACATAGATAGAGTTATGTTTATTCATATTAATTTGTTTCATGATTGTTTTTCTTTTTAAACTAGGAAAGAAGCTAAATAAGGACCTTTCTTTTTACTTTTCGTCTTGAAATAAAGGTTAAACCTAGTTCAGTTACCGAATAAAAATGTAAATTAAGTTACAAGTAGGTAGGTAGGATATAATTTCAGTTTATAAAATGGTTTCATGATTTTAACAATAAGTTTTATTTTCGTACTAGTAAAACTAAACTACGAGAACTTTAGCTAAACTTGCGAGGAGTAGTGAAGGAACAACCAAAGTGGCGTTATATTTTTTAATAGTTTAGAGGGCAGAAGAGCAGACGGAACACGTCCTGATGATAAGTGATTACCCGCAACACCATAGGCGTCACAAGTGCGCTGCCGACCTTTTTTTTAACAAGGCGTTTTCTTTTTTTAAAAAGGTCGCTTGTTGAAGGTTGTGTATACCAATAGCATGATACTTTTGCCTAGACAGACCATTGCGTTAATCTACATAATATACTTACCACTGAAAGTTTACACAATCCGATAGATTATTTTAATTATACCTGCTGCCTAAATTTGTTGTCTCAACTTAATAAAAGAATTATAAAATTCCCTTTGCTTTGAAAGGATAATGGATACTTTATTATGAGTTTATACTCCCACGGCTTGAATGACAATTTATATCCTAAATGACCTAATAATTCAGCATTATTCCTGCTCTGGTTTACCTTTTCTTTGTACCTTGATACGTGGGCAAATTTGGTTCCGTATGCACCATTAAGCTTTTCCTTGAAAAGGCCCTTGTAATTTTACGTGAAACGGCAGGGTTTTAAATAGTCGTTTGGGTTTTATTACAAACTATTGGCTAGTGGCACATCCTTGTTTCGTTTGAGTACTTAATTTTGCTATGAGTTCCAAGCTGTACCCAACAGATGGCGTTGAGTGCGGATTAAATCGCGCAAATGTTTCGCTTCTTTTCACTATGGCATGCTATCGTAATTAGCTCCTGAACTATGACGTAGCCAATCATAGCCATAGCCTATATGAAACCGTCTTTATCACAATATGTGCCAATTTCGGATTTTCCTAAATCAAAAGAAATTGAACTCAATGGCGGTAAGCCGCTTAGTCGCGATCAAGATGGTTGCCACTAACGCACGCGGAGAAGTAATAGAGAGAAGTGCCAACCAGGGCTGCCAGATGTGCAAACATGATTTTTATTGGACAAAGTAATAAGGAAGCACAAAAAAAAAACAGTAACTATAATCTAAAGCTAAAATAAGCTGCCAGATTGTAATTAGATACAAAATATGTATGATGGATACAATACCGGTCCGGTGTGAGTTTAATGATCATAAAGTTGTGAAATATTAATCCAAAAGACTTGTGGGGCCAACTCAATCTTCAGAAGTGTTTCAATTAAAAGTAAGTAAAACACTCCGTTTCGATTGACTGTGATACCAAACTCCATGTTAATATAGGTTATGTGTTCAGAATGAATAGCATATTAAATCCTAGCGTAATGATGTCGGACAAAAGTACTAGTTACCTTTATATTTTGTGTAATATTTATCCATATACAATTTACATTGAAACAAAACTTATTACTAGACTAAGTAGGCACTATCGCAACTTGGAACTCACCGTCCCGGTGTTTATAACCGTGATAATTTAATTTAATACGATACAAACATATACGGGATGATATGAAACGCGGATTCGCTTCTTTTGGATCGTATACGGTACCCCCTCGTAGATGATATGAGAAATCTCTTAGACGAGTCAGTTTCATCATCATCATCATTTCAACCAATAGAAATCCACTGCTGTAGATCCGTTTTGTTAAAGGCACTAAACATTGTTGCGATTTATTTAGGTGCTTATTTTGTACCTATCTACTATAATGGTGTCAACATCTAAGTTATTATGGTTGTCGTTGAAACGAATAAACAAAATTATGATTTTGGATTTACTGGCAGCCCTGGATCTGGCAGTAAAACCCGAGAATAACAGTAAGGAAGTTACTTCTACATCACTAAGAGTTAAGATGTGGCCCTTGAGGGATGGATATAATGAGTTCGAACCATTTGATACGAGAATGATACCGTAACTTTTTATCGAGGTAAAATAATGGGTCAATATAAGGGTTTCATTTACTGGTGTTGGTGTAGAATATCATTGAAAGTAATAACAAGAGACTGGATCATGTTCTGAAGTACGTTGGTTGTAACAAAATTGATTTCTTGAGAGTAATATTCCCTCGCCCCTGACTACAGCTGCTACCAAAGGACTGTTATTTTGTAATGATTTGCAATATCATTTTGTAAACGGCAGGCGTTATTCATTTTTGAAAAATAGGACTTTGCTACAACTTATACTTTTATATGCTTACTATAGTGAAGATACTTTTGTACCAATGAGAATGCAATAAAGAATTGAATTGAACTTTGAACTCTCCTATACCACTACTGAAATGGTCTCGTCTACTTATAAAAGTACTCAGATAGTTACTTTTATAGATTACTCTATGCATACTACCTAACTATTCTGATGTCTAACATACTTCATGCGAGCAGTTCGGCATGAAAGGGCCGGCTCGACCGGAGTGACACCACGGCCTCACAGAGGGCCAGAGTAAAGCAGCGACTGCGCTGTGTGTCGTCGAGTCAGTAAAGGTAACGAAGGCCCAATTGGGGGAAGGGAGTTAAAGGTTGCCAGCGCACTGACTCTACTGGTGTTGCAGGTGTCTATGGGCGGCGGCAATCGCTTACCATCAGCGCCGCCTATCAATTTAAAATTAAATCAGCCACTATCATCATCATCATCATCAGCCTGTTGCAGTCCACTGCTGGACAAAGGCCTCGCCAAATGCTCGCCTCTTTGATCGATCTTCGGCTACTCGCATCCAGCTCCAGCCAGCCCTCTTGCGCAGATCGTCACTCCATCTGGCCTGAGGTCGCCAGATATCACAAATCAGTCACTAGATACACTTAAAATCACCCCCTCAATCACATAGTAACCCAGTTCTCTGCTTATACATATTGTACCTCAATTCTATTTGTTCATCCATCTAGACAACCTTAGGTTACATTTGTATTCGTGCTCCGGTCTACGGGTCCTCAAATACAGGATTATCCTAGCTTAGGCTTCAGTCCATCCAAACATTGGGGTGCCTGATTCATTAGTCGACATAAATTGTAAACTGCGGCCGGTAAACAAATGTTTTCATTTCATCCCTGTCTAGATTTGAAGTCGAGAATTGTTTAGAATTTCATCCTAATTTTATTTATGAACTAGTTTTGCCCGTGACTTCGCACGCGCCCCCAACTTTTCTAAATGGGAGGTTAGAAAGGGGCAAAGTAGCCTATGTTACTGTCCATTCCTTCAACTATCATCACGTCAACTCGTCGCTCCGTTTTGCCGTGAAAGAAAGACAAACATACAGACAGACACACATTCCCATTTATAAAATTAGTATCGATATCTCCCACGGTATACTGTACCATGGGAGAGCCACGTTTCGGCATGAACGGGCCGGCTCGACCGAAGTGATACCACACAGGCCTCACATAGGCCTCACATAGGACCGGCGTGAAGCAGCGCGTGCGCTATGTTTCGTCAAATGAGTGAGGGTACCGGAGACTCAATTGGGGGGAAAGAGGGTTAAAGGTTTGCAGGACACTTGTGTTTCTACTGGTATCTTTGGACGGCGGCAATCGCTTACATTATGTGAACCATCTGCTCGTCTGCCACCTATAAAAAAAACACTGTTGAGATTTGAAGTCTAAAATTATTCATCCTAACATATGAATAAGATTTATTTTTAGATTATAACACAAATCACGTTAAATTCCTACCAAAGCCCCACAATGGTTTTCAGCCATTTTAAATCTGATTCAGAAGTAAACGACAAAGGTGGGATTTCTGTCCCCATTGTTAGACTGGAATAAGGTCGAAAATTGTTAGTACAGCCCACTGCGACAGCCCTGCCTATTTCATTAAAAATATGCGGGACAAAAGCCTGGACAATTTTGGTAATTTTTGATTGTTCACTGGAATAGAATTATCGCTGTTTCGCTCAGCCTTTGGGCCTTTTTCGCGGCGGTTCATCGTTAAAAGGCTTTCATGGTACATAGAGGCTTTCAAAAAACTGTTGGATATTTTTATTGTCGCTCGTTCACGTGCATACGTGGGTGAACGGAACAAAAAGTAGTTTTTGATACTGTTGAGAACCGTGATCGCAGAAAAAGTTTTGGATTTCTAATATTTTCATTGCTCTTACTTTTAAGATTTTAAAGATTGACAAATGTTCCTCCAACCGATATTCGACTATGGCAGCCAACCTTAAACATCAGTCACGTACGCAGCATATAGTGCTCAAGTGTATGTGCAAACACTAGGTGCACTTTCTATTACCCTTACGCTCTTAATACGATGGGATACCAGTGTGATACGACCGGAGAGAGGGCGCAAGACCAACATCTTAACGAGCTTTGCGAGGCATAGGGGTACATGACCGCCAACTTTCACTTCAAAAAATACAACTTGGGTACAACTTCAAAAAACATTTAGTCGTTAATACCTATACAATATTTTTAAAAGATATTGAGTAAAAAAAAACTCATAGCAATTTACAATTAAGTATAACATCGGTTAGGCGAAAGTTTCATAGGGATTCGTATTGAATAATCATTAAGACAAAACGTAATAAGATGACACAATGTCAGTAAACATTTCGTAACTGAAAGTACTTTTTTTAGCGTAAGTGCGAATAAAGTTACTTGTAAATTTAAATATCCTTGCGTTTAGTCCCGTTTATATCAAAGTAAACTAGTACGGACACGACACGCAATACGACACCGATATTCCAATCTCTTCGAGAAACGAGCTATAACCTTCCTAAAAGGCACGGCAACGCATCCGCGCTTCTTTCTGGGTGGCAACTGATTTCCATTACGGCGGTGTTCACTTAGCCATCATGTGTAAACGCTTGCCTCGTTTGCCTTCCTATATATTAAAAAAAAAAATACGTAGTATTACGTGGTCTCAAATATATCTTTCCCCGCCCTTTATTCCGTCCAAATGTCCTCAATTGGTTCAACGTTAGGACAGTAGTATTTGAAACTATTTAAGTCAATGACACAAGCTGCTCACTGCATCCAAGTCAAACTCTTTATGTCCTCGGGAAGTTTCCCGGAGATTTGGCAGGGATACTGGTTCGATAAAGCCAAGAAGTCGTTGACCCCATAAAAATTTAAACTACATAAGTATTACTTTGCAGATGAAACTGGCACTAGTTCAAAACGCATTTGTATTCGCAATTTTTGTTTCGTATACTTTTACAGTTTGACATTAAAGTGTGTAAGAAAGTAGGCCAACTTATGTAACTGCGCTGCATACTTACTGTAAAAATACTTCCTGTGTTACTGTTATAATTTAATACATTATTAGATAGACAAACGAGCAAGCGGGTCACCTGTTGATAAGTGGTAATCATTGCCGCCCATGTATGTACATCTCCGACACAAAGTTTTTACAGTTCGGTTTTTTTTTCTTTTTTATGTGATAGGTAGCAGACGAGCAGGCGGATCATCTGATGGTAAGCAATTGCCGCCGCCCATGGACACCTACAACACCAGATTTAATCAAAACTGAGAAATAATGATGATTTTCTTTGTATCGCAAGTCCACATAATAGTGACTATAGATACTCGTTATGACATAAATGAAATAACAGAGTGTGATCGATCGAAATGACGTTATTGTGCCAGAAAAATATTCGTATTTTTCCCTGGTGAGGATAAACAGGAAAAACCCTCTCTAAATATGCAACTCGCCTCCAGCGCCGCACACCCGGTTCGGAATGTTTTTCTTGATCATCAGTTTGGACCGGGTATGACAGAATGGAGAGCTTTCCCGTATCGTTGCATTTTCAAAGCTGTTTTTTGTCAAACTGGCATCTGTCCACATGGTGCTAAAATGAATAAAGCAAAGCTCAGTTGCACGCTCTGTTCACTATTTTAAAATGCGTTTTGTTAGAGTTATTTTGCGTTGTTTGTATTTTTTGAAGTAAAATTGGACTACTTTTTAACAATTATATAACGTCTACATACTTAATTTAGCTTTTACATAGTTTCGTACTTTTCCAGTGCTTAGGAGGCAATAATAGTATGTTGTTTGTTATAATATGCTAATGTGTGCGTTAGTGCGTAGTACACATTGACAATCGGAGTTCACGTACCGATCCATACTAGCATCGGCATGATATAAGATACTGGTGTTATATTGTTTATCATTCATTTCCTCTGAAGCACGAAATCCATTTATTTTTATCTGACGGTCAGTTGATTTAAGCTCGATCAAATACGAAATATGTGATGGTACATCCATCTATCTATACTGTATAGGTATAATAATAAATAAATTGAGACAACATAACGTACATTGTCCTGGTCCCAAACTAAAGTTTTTCCTATATAAACCAGAAACAACGAAGGAACCACATACACTCAGACCCGACACAAATATCTGTTTCATCAACAAATACCTACTACTATTTTTAAAGAGATAACTTCTATGGACAACGAAACGGCTAATAGGTAAACCGGAAATATGAAACGCTAGCGCGATGTAATCAACGCCTAGCGCAATCTATTGATTCAGTTTGGAAACATACTGTAAAAGAGAGAGAGTCGGCCTCAAGGGCTGCAGTTCCCTGTTAAAAACGAAAAAAAATCCATATAAAATAGAACGCCGAGTCGGAAATAATGTATGTGCAAACACTGGTGCACTTTCTATACGCTCTTAATACGATGGGATACCAGTGTGATACGACCGGAGAGAGGGCGCAAGACCAACATCTTAACGAGCTTTGCGAGGCATAGGGGTACATGACCGCCAACTTTCAGACTTCAAAAAATACAACTTGGGTACAACTTCAAAAAATACAACTTGGGTACAACTTCAAAAAATACAACTTGGGTACAACTTCAAAAAATACAACTTGGGTACAACTTCAAAAAATACAACTTGGGTACAACTTCAAAAAATACAACTTGGGTACAACTTCAAAAAATACAACTTGGGTACAACTTCAAAAAATACAACTTGGGTACAACTTCAAAAAATACAACTTGGGTACAACTTCAAAAAATACAACTTGGGTACAACTTCAAAAAATACAACTTGGGTACAACTTCAAAAAATACAACTTGGGTACAACTTCAAAAAATATTTAGTCGTTAATATACTATTCAATTCTACAATGTTTTATAAGATATTGAGTAAAAAAAACTCATAGCCATTTACAATTAATTATAACATCGGTTAGGCAAAGTTTCATAGGGATCTTATTAATATCATTAAGACAAAACGATAATAGTGACACGAAGTCAGTAAACATTTTGTAACTGAAAGTATTTTTTTTTTAGCAGTAAGTGCTATAAAGTACTTATAATTTAATTTTATCGTTTATATCAAGTAAACGAGTACGACACGACACTCAATACGACACGATATTCAAATCTTCAAGAAACGAGCCTATACCTTCCTAAAAGGCCGGCAACGCATCCGCGCTTCTTCTGGTGTAGCTGATGTCCATGAGCGGCGGTGTTCACTTACCATCAGGTGAACCGCTTGCTTCTTTTCCTTCCTTATTATAAAAAAAAAGTTAATATTCTGTTCCCAAATAAAATCTTTCCCGCCCATTTATCCGTCAAACGTCTCAATTGGTTCAACGTTAGGACGGTATTATCTGAAACTATTTAAGTCAATGACACAAGCTGCTCACTGCATCCAAGTCAAACTCTTTATGTCCTCGGGAAGTTTCCCGGAGATTTGGCAGGGATACTGGTTCGATAAAGCCAAGAAGTCGTTGACCCCATAAAAATTTAAACTACATAAGTATTACTTTGCAGATGAAACTGGCACAAGTTCAAAACGCATTTGTATTCGCAATTTTTGTTTCGTATACTTTTACAGTTTGACATTAAAGTGTGTAAGAAAGTAGGCCAACTTATGTAACTGCGCTGCATACTGTAAAAATACTTCCTGTGTTACTGTTATAATTTAAAACATTATTAGATAGACAAACGAGCTAGCGGGTCACCTGTTGATAAGTGGTAATCATTGCCGCCCATGTATGTACATCTCCGACACAAAGTTTTTACAGTTCGTTATTTTTTTTCTTTTTATGTGATAGGTAGCAGACGAGCAGGTGGATCATCTGATGGTAAGCAATTGCCGCCGCCCATGGACTACACCACCACAACTATACTACTACAACACCAGATTTAATTAAAAACGATGATTTTCAGACGAGAAATAATGATGATTTTTCTTTTGTATCGCAAAGTCCACATAATAGTTGACTATAGATACTCGTTAGACATAAATGAAATAACAGAGTGTGATCGATTCGAAATGACGTATTGTGCCAGAAAAATATTCGTATTTTTTCCCTGGTGAGGATAAACAGGAAAAACCCTCTCTAAATATGCAACTCGCCTCCAGCGCCGCACACCCGGGTCGGAATGTTTTTTCTTGATCATCAGTTTGGACCGGGTATGACAGAATGGAGAGCTTTCCCGTATCGTTGCATTTTCAAAGCTGTTTTTTGTCTAACTGGCCATCTGTCCACATGGTGCTGAAATGAATAAAGCAAAGCTCAGTTGCCGCTTTGTTCACTATTTTAAAATGCGTTTTGTTAGAGTTATTTTGCGTTGTTTTGTATTTTCTGAAGTAAAATTGGACTACTTTTCAACAATTATACAACGCTACATACTTAATTAAGCTTTTTTTTTTTTTTTTTTTTTTTTTTTTTTTATAGGATAGGGGGCAGACGAGCATACGGATCACCTGATGTTAAGCGATTACCGTCGCCCCATGAACACCTGCAACTCCAGGGGCTTCACAGGTTGCGCTGCCGGCCTTTTAGAGCGAGATATGCCCTTTTCTTGAAGGGTTTGTAGGTCGTAGTGGTCCGGAAATACCGCAGGTGGCAGTTCGTTCCATATTTTTGTTCGTACGCGGCAGAAAGTCCTGGCAAAGCGCACAGTAGTGGACTGCCAGCCATCCAGATGAAATGGATGGAACTGCTGCCGCGTGGAACGATGTCGAAACGAGGCGGCAGGAATCAAACCGAACAATTCCTCGGAGCACTCCCCATGGTATAAGCGATAGAGAATGCACAAAGACGCAACATCTCTCCGCAGCGCCAAGGGGTCAAGCCGACTAGTGATATCCCGGCAATCGACGATTCGAGACGCTCTCCGCTGGATCCGGTCTAGAGGAAGAAGCTGGTACGCAGGTGCTCCTGCCCAAAGATGAGAGCAGTACTCCATATGCGGCCGGACTTGCGCCTTATATAGCTGAAGGCGATGAGCCGGAGTGAAGTACCGTCTCGATCTATTTAGCACGCCAAGCTTCTTTGAGGCTAATTTAGCCTTGCCCTCTAGATGGTCCCGGAATTGGACTTCGCTCGATATGTCGATACCAAGTATTATATAATATATATAAGCTTTTACATAGTTTCGTACTTTTCCAATGCTTAGGAGGCAATAATAGTATGTTGTTTGTTACCTATATGCTAATGTGTGCGTAAGTACGTAGTACACATTGACAATCGGAGTCCACGTACCGATCCATACTAGCATCGGCATGATATAAGATACTGGTGTTATATTGTTTATCATTCATTTCCTCATTCATTTCCTCTGAAGCACGAAATCCATTTATTTTTTTCTGACAGTCAGTTGATTTAAGCTTGATCAAATACAAAAATTGAGACAACATAACATACATTGTCCTGGTCCCAAACTAAAGTTTTCCCTTGTACTATGGAAACCAGAAACAACGAAGGAACCACATACACCCAGACCCGACACAAATATCTGTTTCATCAACAAACACCTACTACTATTTTTAAAGAGATAACTTCTATGGACAACGAAACGGCTAATAGGTAAACCGGAAATATGAAACGCTAGCGCGATGTAATCAACGCCCAGCGCAATCTATTGATTCAGTTTGGAACTACTGTAAAAGAGAGCCGGCCCTCATGGGCTGCAGTTCCTTATAAAAACGAAAAAAATCCATATAAAATAGAACGCCGAGTCGGAAATAATGTATGTACAATACTTTACTTGCTTTTATTGTTGATCTTGTTTGCTAAAAGGCTTTATTTGTCATACCTACTTCGTGGGTGTTCGTTGTGAATCGACTAAAATTTGAGGGTGTATTCACTGTAATTTTTACAAAAGGTGTAGTGTATCGTTCTCATCCCCCACTCAACCCACCTTTGTTTTCCGTCCAAATGCTCCTTTTTACTCTTCGGGTTTATCATTCAGTGGCCATTGAATAATGAAAGTTTTTGTTTGTGGACGCACCTCTATTTACGTTGAAAGGTACAAATGATGTTGGTTTCCGTAGCGAAACTTGAAACAATGGAGGTTTTTTATCATTAAGGAAATTACATGGAACCTCTATTAAACTTTTTGTTTTTAATTATAAAAAAGGAGTTTGAAGTCGGCATAATAGCTCAAAAAGAGAAATAGTACCTTCATATCCATGCATCTTCTTCTATACAATTTATAAAGAGATAAATTCAAGAATTTATGTTACTTGGGGAAAAATATTTGTTTTCATCAGTATTGCGACCTTGAGAAGTGAGTAAAATGGTTAAAAAACACGGTGTATAATACAGTCATAAATACATTCCTACTTACATTTGGTAGGAAAGATGAAAGGTTAAAGAAACGAGTTTACATTTTGCCCCAGAGCTGGTAACTCTATTGAAAACCATTTGGTGTAGCAGATGTCAACAGCCGGCTCTAATTACCATCAGGTGTCTCGCTTGCTCGTTTATCTCCTATTACCATAAAAAAGGTTTCCTTTACATCCTTGCGAGTCCCCAAAAGAGAAAGAATCAGTTTCCCGGATTCAGAGAAGCCAGGTGCGCTAACAACCTCTAAGTAAATACCTTCCTTAACTTTTATTGCGCGCCTACAATAATCCTAATTCCACTCCACCTCTCCGATTTGCAAAGGTCGAAGCATTACCGTAAAGAAAGCCGGATAAAATTTAAATAAAACAACCCTTAAATTTTAGCTTCTTAGACAAAGATCCGTGATTATTACTTTTTAGGAAGAAAAAATTCAATGATTGCTTATTTAGTTAGATAATTAGGATGCAGGATAGAATTTTATTTAAATACTAGTGACCCAACCTCACTTCATTTTGGGATATTAGTTTCACTCTATAGCAATAGATGGCGTTGGGTGTCGATTACATCGCACAAGCGCTTCGGCTTTTAGGTTCAGCTATAAGTATTGTCGCTGTTGATAGAGTTTACCTCTTTATACATTAAGTATACATAATATACATTATATTTCCCTTGCCATCATAATTATGAATGGTTGATCCGCATATCGATAAACTACATACTAAAATGTTTTAACCACGTCGTATGTGGGAAATAGTTTTTACCGCATGTTTCGTAGAGCTCTTCAATATGAAAATGTTTTATTGAGTTTGGTTTTATTATTCAACTATTCTCGTCTCAATGGATAAGTTTGACTGGACCATGATTCAGGATTTGATAAGTATGGCTATATTTACAAGCGTAGTATATTAAGAAGAGTTAGTCGTCTGTAGTAAGTTAAATAACATTATTTGAAGCTGTAATCTAAGGCTCGATTCGACCAATCTCTATTCAATAAATCTATGGTATAACGCTCCGATATATACGGACATAAATGACAGAATATACCATAAATTTACTGTCGCACCTAAGAAAGGCAAAGTATTAACGTTTCACACAAAAATCTTTTTAATAATTGCCGTGAGCAATGTCTAAACGTTTAAGTACCTAAAAGTTCGAAAAACAATACTAAATGGTAAAATTCTTTATCCGTATTTGTACTATTTGTTTTCGTGGAAATATTTTGTCACCTGAATTCGGTGAGTTTTGCGGCAACTGAAGCGAAAGACCAGGCTTTTTTCCAAGTATTTCACAAGAGTAATTTTCCTTATTCTGCTTAAGTTCTATTAGAGTTTCCCTCCAAGAAAGTGTAGCTATATATTAATGAAAAACACACCTACTCTCTCAATTTCTCTAACGCAAGAATAAATTTTCTTATTATTCTACGGAGCACGTAGGATGTGAATAACAAATTAACGATCCTTTGGAGTTGTGCGACTTTTAGATCAATTTAATTACCCTTAAACAGGGCATGCTTACCGTTATACATGAATTTATTAGGGAATAAATGAAGCTAAATCTAATCTTGTTTCTTTAACAAGCCTAATATCATGCTGGTTACTTAGAATTACTTCGCAAAATGAGAAATAATAAAGTTCTTTAACGATAAATGAGTCTTGGCCGACACGAGACGATACGATACGAGATGTCGCCATTGTCTCGGTCTTTTGCAGCTTGCCACCAATCTCCCGCTTCCAATTCTTGCAGGTCCGCGTTTACTACATCCCGCCAGCGATAGCGTGGGTGCTCCACTGGCCTTTTTAGAACTATTTAAAAGTTCAAAAAACAATACTAAATGGTAAAATTCTTTATCCGTATTTGTACTATTTGTTTTCGTGGAAATATTTTGTCACCTGAATTCGGGGAGTTTTGCGGCAACTGAAGCGAAAGACCAGGCTTTTTTCCAAGTATTTCACAAGAGTAATTTTCCTTATTCTGCTTAAGTTCTATTAGAGTTTCCCTCCAAGAAAGTGTAGCTATAATATTAATGAAAAACACACCTACTCTCTCAATTTCTCTAACGCAAGAATAAATTTTCTTATTATTCTACGGAGCACGTAGGATGTGAATAACAAATTAACGATCCTTTGGAGTTGTGCGACTTTTAGATCAATTTAATTACCCTTAAACAGGGCATGCTTACCGTTATACATGAATTTATTAGGGAATAAATGAAGCTAAATCTAATCTTGTTACTTTAACAAGCTAATATCATGCTGGTTACTTAGAATTACTTCGCAAAATGAGAAATAATAAAGTTCTTTAACGATAAATGAGTCTTGGCCGACACGAGACGATACGATACGAGATGTCGCCATTGTCTCGGTCTTTTGCAGCTTGCCACCAATCTCCCGCTTCCAATTCTTGCAGGTCCGCGTTTACTACATCCCGCCAGCGATAGCGTGGGTGCTCCACTGGCCTTTTTAGAACTATTTAAAACTAAAACCTATAAAATAATAATGGATAAGTCAACTATTTTGTATGATTCCTTTTCGGACAGGATCTCGAAAGATTTCCACAACTCTCTTGCTCTCGCCACTAGCATCACTTTGAACCAGCGTAACTCTTAATGCCGTTAACCTATTTTTCCGTTAGGCGATCTTTGCCTCGTGAATGTGGGTTATCGCGGGTGAATAATTCGCTAGATGGCGTATTGTTAGACTGAGGTTCAATTTCAACGTCATTGGTTGTTTAGTGACATTTTGAATCACATCAAAAATAACCTACCACCGAGTACATGAACCACAGTTGTACAGTACGCCAAGTAGCAGATTCTTCACAAGCGATAACTCCCATTTATCTGAGCGTCAATTCATCTACATTTATTCATCTGAGTTTTCAACTCTAAGAGCAGTTTTGCGCTACGTCCGGCATGAATCCGACCCGAACTCGTGAAAATATAATCCACAGTAGCTATTAACGTTGGACTGTAGTTCGTTGGGTTAGTGATGCCAATAAAACTGAGATATTAGCAAAACTAATTAATATTTTTTCCAATACGACGTTAACATACACATACGTTAGTGCTTAGTTAGTAGTTAGTGTGTATAAAACATAAACAATATCAAAGGAGGCTGGTCCAGCCGTTGATCCTCAACAGTAGCCGTATAGTTCTAGAAATTTTATATATTTTAAATAATTTTATTTTAGGTGATCCGCCTGTTCGCCTGCTACCTATCACATAAAAAAAAATACGCTCACATGCTCGGATTGGAGGTGTAAAACCGCTCTAAAATACATTCTGTAAATTTAGACACAGAGTTTTTAATTGCTAATTAAAACAACCTGGTAATCTCAAACTTTATCTATTTGAAAAAAACCGCTTAAAATTCTAGGTCAGCTGTCGAGTCTCGATAATCCCCGGTCTACTCAGCGACGCGGGAAGCCGAAGCGCCCTCGACAAGATCGCTGCTAAGAGCGGATTATTGGAATCGTGGTCCGTGTTAAATCTTCCAGACAGTGCGACTGCGATTTTATCCAACTGTGCGCCGGAGACGGAGTTGAGTTGTGATTTAGCCGATTTCTTTCGTGAAATATGCTTGCTCAGCTTTTCAACTATTTGTGCTTATCGCGTTATTCCTTTTTTTATGTGATGGTGGCAGACGAGCGGACGGATCAACTGATGGTAAGCGATTGCCGCGCCAGCTGCACCACTCATAGGGTCACAAGTGTGCAAACTTTAACCCCCTTTCTCCCCAATTGAGCTTGTACCCTCACTCACTCGAGGAAATTGACCGCTGCTTCACGCCGGTCTTCCGTGAAGCCGTGGTATCTTTCCGGTCAAGCCGGCCCATTCATGCCGAAGCGTGGTTCTCCCACGGTTGAAATCCTTTCTAACTGCCAATCTCATTTTATATGCGGCAGACGGCAGCCCCAGAAATCAGCATTTATTCAGCTCACCTATATCAAAAGTTACCCCTACTCCGTTGAAACTTTACCTAAATTCGCAGTACCTAATGGAAAAGTGGGCTTGATTGAGATTGTAACTTGCTTATTTCAACTAACAGTTTTAATTACTAAGTTTTATAATAAGCAAAAGGTACTTTAGATTTTGAAGACTCATCATTTTTATTCGCCAACAAAGTCAGATACTATAAAGATAAGCCTAGGTCTAACCTACAACCTACGTCCTAATACGGTATTATTTTTCTTAATATAAATATCAATTTATGTTACGTGATATCGTCTACGAAAGAGCACCAAATAATGAAAAAATAATTATCCAATGGAATGACAACTCTAGAGTTATGGATTACAATCACCTGACTGATTTTACGTTCACTATGTTCAAAAGGCTATGTTATAATCTGCTAATTTGTTGGACGTTGTGTGAAGCTTGTTCATTCAACGTTCGGCCTAGTCTTTCAATTAAACGTCGTCATTCAATGAACGCGCTAGTTGTCTAATTAAATAGCTGATTAAACCAGATGACTGCGGACTACACATTCACATTATTATAGGCAGGCGTAATCCTGGAAGAAAAAAAAGGTGTATTAGGTACAATGAATGGACTTATCACTATGGGCAATCACTTCCAGGCGACCTTTAGGCAAAGGAAACTTTTAAGAAGGAAAAGATAAAAAAATCTATAGATTTTCTACGTCACGATAATACTTCGCAACATTCTTATACAGAGTGTATCTGTGAACACTTACATCCCTTTAACCACAGGTTCTATCACCATTCCGAACAACATTTGTTCAACAACTTTTCAAAATTCATCGAAAATTTTTTCGACTCTCCATACAAAATGACCAAGTCACGTGACCGACTTTGTATGGAAAGATGAAATTTTTTTATGCGAATTTTCAAAAGTCATAGAACAAATGTTGTTCATAATAGTTGGTAGATCTATATGTAACCCTTCCTAGGTAACTACAAAACCATATCATTGTTCTGCCCAGGTCAGACCCATCACTCGCTGACACGGTCACCTACAAAACTTCTGAACAATGGGTGAGCACAATGGCGAGACGGGCCGCTTCGATCACTCTTGCAGTGGACCAATAAAATTAATATGACACCACCCGCTGGTAAATAAAACGGTTGCCTCGTATTGTTACACTGTTTCACCAAGCCTTGTCTTATACGAGTAGTACTGTCGCAATGAGGTGGAGGCGGTATTGGTTTGAAATATCTTTTATTGCTTTTCTGAAATTAATAGGTTAGTCCACTTTCTAACTACCACACTCTGGGAGGATACTTCCTCCAAGACCCTACTATAACGTGAGGTCTGGACCCTCCTTACTTAGTTCCTCTCGATATCGTAACTCAGATCCGAATGCGCTCCCGAGAGCGTGTCTGTTTAATTTTCAATGCATGACAGATTCCCATTATAAAATCAGCCATAAACGGCGGCCAGTATCAAAGGAGTTTACCATCGTTACAGTACCTTCTTATTCATATCCTACAGTTTTTTAAATATCTTGAATCGTGATTGTTTGTAAAAACTGTATAAGTGAAAGTGTACATGTGCCGTTCGCAACTTTTTTGGACTTCTTTATTGGACTATCTAGTCCACTGGTGTGGGTGCTGCCAATTTCAAGGAGGTCAAAAGAATAAAATAGTTAGTGCCTGATCTAGTAGAAAAATGCAATTTTGAACGGAACCTACAAATAAACTAGGGACTTCAAAATCTCTTTAAGGCTTTTCTAGATATTTTATACAAAAAGAGAAAATGCCAAACAAATTTGGTACTTATTTTACTTTTGTGAATCTTATACCGATAGAAAGTGAGCGTGTTTGAAAATTTCTGAGTATTTAGAAGATTTTATTGATGAGTTTCGAGACTTTCGAGTTATTTTTTAGTCGCGTATATCAAAAAAAACTCTGCCGACTGAAACAAACTGAAGATAATGAAGTATAGGAAGATCTTGTGACCGACTCTATAAAGAGAAGTCAGGCACTTCTCTTTTATTTACTATTATAAATTGCCCCTAGATAAGAAGTTCGTGTTAATGATAATGGTTGATATTGGTCTGAGCAATGTTATGATTTTTGTTATTATTTTTTTTCATATTCAAAAATCTACTTTTTCAGCCGGCAATTGATTGTGTCAATTTTTAGTGTTTGGTCCTAATAGATAGATACTCTTTATTGGACAACATATTACGGAACTTAATGCTAATGGTAATTTACAAATACAATACTTACTTAGGCTTTTCTGTTTCTATATTATAATCTATGTGATATATGAACAGAACTAAATTTGTCTAATTCCCTAAAGAGTGTCAATCAAATCGGTTCTGAGCAGTCTGTAACATCAGTCTTGCTCATAGAAACATGCTCTCACTCGAGTGAAATTTAAAATGAGTGTCAAAATATGACTAAGTGGCAATCTCTACAAGGTCTTAACTTTCCCCATGGAAACAGAACTATAGAAACTCACGTTTAATAAATTAAACTGTTGCGTGAAATTATTCCCGAGTTTGTCTTTGTAAATTATTAATTACATTTTAGTACAAGTACAATGGAAAACCCTATCATGTTCGAGAACGTTATTAAAATTTCATTTCAATGTTGTTATTGATAATGGTTTCGAGGCAAGCAAGGTTTCCAATAAAGATCCTCGCTCGTTAGCGCCGATATTTAATTTTAATTTAAAATGTTTGTAGATTTTTTTTATTCAAACTGGGTACAGTTTGAAAACATGGGTACGGATAATTTTCTCCTGTAGGTCTACAGGAGAAAAATATCCGTACCCATGTTTTCAGATTAATTTATGTTCTAAATCAACAAAACGGTTGATTCATTTTTTGTATTACAATTGGATATCCTAGAGGGAAGGGACCACCCATTATTTAGTCTACGATAACTGACTACCTACATTTGTTCTTTTAATTATTTATCGGCAGAATAATGAAAAGCGAACAATTTTATTTATTTAAAATGGACAGAAAGTTTTATTCGTTTGTTTGGATCCACATTAATGACTGTTCTTGAGGATACCGCCAGGGGGCTTATTTTAAGATTCGCAATTTAACTTTTGTATTGCGAATAATGCGGTGGAAATTAATTTGCCACGTTTATTTATGGAGCGAATTTTCCCGAACTTTATTTGGTTCATTCACTGTTTTTAGATGTTTGAATGATTTTGATCATATTAGATTGCTTGTAAAAACTATCAGTAAATTACTTACATATTTTAAAACGGTTAGATATCATTACGACACTGTAGGTAAACTTAAAACTATTGCTGATAGTAAACTGAAGTACTAATACGAAATGCAAAATATAGACTCGTGAGTGAGTCGTTGTCCATTTGTACGAGTTCACATTATAAGCTTACTCTGCCACTCATTTATTTCGATAGTTCATGTAGGTACTTCAGTTGACGCTGGATATTAGAGATAAGTTGTTAGATAAAACGGGCTAAAAATATACAAGTAAAAAACTGATATGACGAATAAAACGAGAGGGTATGTATTTAAATATCCCGTAAAAACTGATGCGACGTTCAAATTTTTAAAGAATAAAAGTACATCGTTTTGAGACAGCGGGAATCATTAACCATCGAATCTGTGTTGGTACTTGTTTTCACTTCATCACGCAAAAATCACTTTATTTTTTGGGGCAGAGAGCCGCGTATCAAATAATGACACATGAGGGGCACGAACATTTAAAGAATTCGTAACGTTAGACGTATCGTGTCGTTACGATTATGCTCAAGTAACCAACACGAAGTACCTTTGTCGACTATTGTATCGTACAATTTCATTGAAAAATGTATAATTACTATCTAACGATACGTTAGTTGTTTCATCTATGGACTGGCGCTCAAGATACGATACTATCCTTTATGACCTTTTTACTGTCAATTTTAGTTACCTAAGTTTCCGTACGATGTATACGTTATCTTCAATTTTTATACAAATTGTATACGATAGTATACTCTACGATTTCTTTGCAAAGTTCGTGCTAAGCCCTCAGGTCACCCTATACTCTACGACAGCGTTTCCCAAATGCCGGGTCGCGACCCGGTGCCGGGCCATCAAAACGAAATAACCGGGTCGCGACATTTTCGCCTTATTTAAAAAACATGAGTACCTAATACCTCACTTGGATTCTTAGTAAAAATAAGAAACAGCTGCATACTCCGCACTTACTAAATAACGGGCTAGAACCAAAATGTTAATGTACTTATAAATATATTCTACTACTTATCTAACAGAATGTTATAATCTACTACTGATTATACAAAAAGTTTTAATAAATATTAAAGTTTTTACAAAATTCCGTAAAAATCTAACAATTATATTAATGAATTTAAACACAATTAATTTATTGTTAATTTTCGTGCTGATGATGGTCAACACTCGGCTACATTTATTTTTTTATATTAGTGGATTAAACACATCTGACCTAGTTACTAAACATTTCCATACAATATGCTATTTAACCATAATGGAACCAGCTTGAGTTTGAAAGTACTTATGGGGTCACGAAGGGTCAGTGTGTATAGATTACCGGGCCATGGCATAACAAAGTTTGGGAAACACTGCTCTACGATTCTACCTCGAGGGAATGCGGGGATGACGAACTCGTCTGATTGGGACCCCGCGGGAATCTTACATATTCCCTGTATTTTTAGTGATGTTTTATTCTAGGCAATTCAGTCGTGATATCTAAAATGAACAATATTTGAGATAGAATAAAGGTACTCACTTGAACTTGATCGGAGTTCAAGGGCGAATGTGGTTCCAATTGTTTAGTAGCGTATAAGGTCAAGGTACCTTTATACAAATACTACAAGTACAATATGTTTTTCATACTCATGCTTACTCTACGAATAAGTTATTCGGTAGTTCTTCGGAAGCTTATATTTTGTTTTGATAGAAAACACACGTCAAATTGTCAATCGAAGTGTGTTTGCCACTTTGAGCTAGATTAATTTAACAGGGGAATCAGACCAATCAAATTATAGTCTAACATTTTAAAAACTATTCCCTCGCCGCCGAGCTAATGGTAGATTTAGCCTTTAAATTTGAAAAATCTATAGGTGCATGTTCGGATTCGCACAACAACCCCGCATGGAAGGCGCGTCCTTACTCACTAGGGTACCATAGCTTTAATAGCTCTTCAAACTTATTTTACTTCAATGCAAGTTGCTGACATCACCCAAAGGTTGCCTGGAAGAGGTAGTTCATAGTGATTAGGCTGCCTTTGTTGTACATTGCTCCTGTGATAGTTTTTAAGTTGTGTACCTCTGTTTTGTGTGCAATACCTAATATATTACCTTCATTGTAGTTCAATAAAATTGGCAATCATCATTTTCTTCCGGCATAATATCAAACTGAACTTTATTTCATGTCGGGAGCGCGGGAATTACATTTTGTCCAATTCCACCTTCATTCGCTTCGCTTAAAGCGATTTTCTCCCAACTTAACTCCGTATCTTTAAACTTATCTTCATGAATTTCGATGAAGCAAGCCCCTGTATCGATCGGTGCGATTTTATTTGTCGACCGATAACTGGCGCAGCGGACACGATAGCAGGAGATACGCGCTTATCGCCACTTATTGTACACACGTTTCCATGTGTCACGTCCCTATGAAACTAAGCTTTAGAATTTGAAGATAGATAATAAAGTAATAAATTGACCACCGACGTCGTCTTCGTGAACAAACCTAACTTCTATAAATCGAATTTGCTATCTACAATACTAGTTGCGCTCGTAGAAACTACCACAAACTGTGTGTGGCCCGCGCTCACTTCGTTTCGGGACAGTTTTGTTATTAGTTCCAATCTTTGCCAAAAGATGGCACTGGATGTCGACTGCTTCGTGCTAGTATTTTATGTTTTCAAATATGATTCACTGAAATATAATGTTACTTCCGATGTATTTATTAGTATGAAAACGGTAAAAGAAGATAACCGAAGTACATTATAAACACTGTGTTGGTATTGTATGTTATTTTTGTTATAGGTGGTGTTCTAACAAAATAAAACTCATTTAAACAAAGAGGGAACACCTCAAACCACCGATCAATTTTACCATCAGTTCTCTTTAATCACTTTATATTGGCAGAATTAACAATTCGTTACAAGCCTTAATTTGAAAAAGAAATTTACAAATTATCCTTACAAAAAGACAACATTCATTCCATTTGATTAACAAAGTGAACCATAGACGTTAGAATTTTTTGGCTCGTGTCACACCGCAAATTAAAGTGTTGTTAAATGACATTCACGATTATTCCCGTATGTTGTCAGCTATCTGTTAGGAAATTAGCTAACAAGACCCAGTTCCGTCGATAGCGACATGCCCTTGCAAGTTTATCAACTGCGCATACATTAACAGTTTTGCCTATTTAATACAAGGCTGTTAACACAATACTCACACTTTAATACGGCATATAGAAATATATTATAAATCATGACATTATGCAATCTTAGCATGGATATCTATTTGAGGATAGACTCAAACGAACAAACGAACGACGGTTTAAAAAACAAGTCTAGGTGTATTTTAACAGCATACGCACGTCAACACGATTGATCAAACTTCTTACAAGACTTTCAGTTGTAATAAGCCGCCGCGCATAGACACTAGCAAAACCAGTGCGCTACCTACCTTCAACCTCCTTTCCCCCTCGGCGAAAAACCACATGCGCTGCTTTACCCCGGTCTTCTGTGAGGCCGTGGTATCACTCCGGTCGGACCTGCCCATTCAGATTAGTAAAACATTTTGTTGGTATGAAACTTTTATCGAAATAGTTACACACCTAAATCCGATCACTGATATTTATCATAGAGCACACCACGAACTCAACAAGTGATCATCGGCCAAACTTCCAGCCGAGTTAGGTAAGTCTTTAAGTACCTACAAAGCCTTACTTATGCTGTTAGAGCTTACGAGTGTGTCCAAGATACGTTAGCACTTACCTTTATTGAGGTGAAACCAACTGAGCCTTAGGCTACAGGCAAACATGCTAGGCCATCCATTTAATTACTATTACTGATCCTTAGTGCTCTATATTGGTAAGTTATTTGCATGATGGCGCGTAATGAAACGACGGCACCCTATCAAGTTGACAAGATTGACACACATTATATGAGAAACTAACGGCCGCCTCCGACTTCGTACGCCTTTTTGGACAATGCACACAAATCCTACTTACTATTATAAAGGCGAAAGTTTGTAAGTATGGATGTATGGATGTTTGTTAAAACTACTGAATGGATTTGAATGAAACTTTACCACAATATAGCTTATACATCAGAATAACACATAGGCTACAATTTATAAAAATTTATTGTGTGGATTATCCACAATATGACGGTAAGTGTCAATAATTAACTCCACGCGTACGAAGTCGCGGGCGGCCGCTAGTATTTCTATAAAATGTACCCTTATGTTTGTGGAATTGACCCGTGCATATAAATTTTACTTAAAAGATTAGCTTCATTAGCAAACCGATGTCAGTGTTAAGAAGTAGGTTCATTTAACTATCCCATATCAGCCCATGTATATCCAACCCGTCGCTTCCAAGGCTTAGCGTGCGCTGTTATGTTGCGGTACGATTTGCATAATTATCAAGCCCTTTGTGAAATCGTCCCACACGTCCCCATCTTATTTATCGCTTTAGCGGCTAGAGATGCTACAGGGAGTTATCTTAGATCCGTTAATTTAAATAAATAATGGAATAAGTAATCGAGTTTGGATGACCTTCTAAAATTGTATGAGAGCGTCGAAAAAATATAGCTTTGTCGTAATTATGTTCAAGTAGTGACAAAGTAACTACGTCAGTCGTACCTACATAGTACAGCCACACATCAATGTATACTAAACTGTCAAATTTCTATAATCAACTCTCACCTTACTGTCATACACACTGGGTTGAATATCAATTAAGAAAATTTTACAGGTTGTGGTAACATGATGTGTGGCTGACTGTACATTAAAAATGACGCAGAAACATTAGGTACGTATTTATGAATTCATTATAAGTAAAGTGAATTTAATGAATAATTTGGTACATTTGTTTTCGTTATTTGATAACTCATTAAAAGTAATGTCTGCATAATAAGAAGTAGGTAATGTGTTTGTTTTGTAGATACATGCTCTTGACATTTCTTTATATTTTATAATAATGGAATAACACGTGAAGCAGCGCCTGCGCTGTGTTTTGCCGCGTTTGTGAGGGTATTGGAGGCCCAATTCGGGTGAGGGGGTCAAAAGTTGGCAGCGCCCATTGTCTCCGCTGGTATTGCGGTTGTCTATGGGCGGCGGCAATAGCTTATCATCTCTACTCACCTCGCCATTTATCGCCTAAAAAACTCTAACTTAATTTTTTTTAAACAATTTCTTATAATAAGGAAATGTATTTTACAAGTAGGTATACAATATTAATAAAGCTTCGAAATTCAGGCGTAAGTTCTCTTTTTTACATTGAAGGTTAGGTTATGATACAAGGGTATTAAACATAGGTATTTCAAGACTTTTAAGGAAACCAGAACAAAAAATTTACTAAATAAATATGAATCTTTGTATCTGTTCAAGTCTTTCAAAAGTTTGCTTCTTTCCCCATTTCCTATGGGACCTGCTGCACTCTTTCTCTGAATAATATCTCAGTCAAATGCACTGCTTGCGTTGTGCATGAGTAATATAGTCTCTATGATTTGCAGTATGAAACATTTATTTATTTATATACCCAGCGGAGCAACATAACAGTACGATGCAGAAAATGGCTTGAAAACACATTTTACTCTTAGTTTTAAAACTTTAATACATATCTGCGGAAACTTATTGTCATATTAGAAATTGTGTATTATGTTAGTGGGAAAAAAACCATTTAGTATCTCCCTTCGCTTCACCCAATTTAGTACTCCTCCTAAATTTTGCGTGGTAATTGGAAGTACCTACATAATAACAAGTTGATACGAATTTTAACTGTGGGAGAGCCACAAGTCACGCCGAACTTCTGTGGTATCACGGCCCATTTATGCCAAAGCGTGGCTCTCCCGCGGTTAAAAGTGAGCAGGAATAATTTAAACAGTTAACCTTTGCATTTTTTAATTTATCCTTCAATGCAGGCCTAGCGAAGCGAAAATAGGTCTAAACTTGTTGCTTGTTCTCGTTATGTTAATGGCACTCCATGTTGGCAGATAAAGTGCTTAAATATGTTATAGTAACTCAATTGCAACGTTGTGAAGGACTTACCTACGATATAATCGTTTAGCCCTCTGGACATTATATTTTTCAATTAATTACCTACCCAAGCATTACTTTAGCATTGATTTAGGACCTTGGAAGTCCAGCTGGCTCCACTAGAGTGATACCTCATTCTCATAGAAAAAGGAAAAGAAGAGAAGAGTTTTGCTGACTGAAGGACGAAAGGAAGAGGAATGGGGCTTAAAGGTTAACAAAGCTGTAATAAGGATCCTAACGTCGGTACTCGATTGTCAAAATTCGTTGATTGCTAGATTGACAATATTACATATAAGTTATACTTACATTGTTACCTAATTGGTGTCCGATTTGACATCTTTGTTTGTATGCAAGAATAATAAGACGTTTAACATCGTAAGGCCTAGACAGCAGCCTCAATGGAAAATCTATTGTTTTATGGCTTTTGGGTCTTACGACGTTAAAGTGACTAGAATTAAAGACATTTAAAGCATTTACAACAAATAAAATGCTTTGTCGTGAGTGACTATGTAATTTATCAACGCTGAGCCAAAAACCGCAGAAACTAATTACACGGATTTAGAACATCGTCTTTCGCGATGTACTGAGCGGATATTTGAAAATCCAAGCTAGGAGATAAATACAGAGTTATTTGTATTTATTGAGGAACATTACTTATTCTAAATTAGGAACATTCATTATAATACTAATGAGTATTGTGTTCGTACATACATTACATATTATACCTCGTAAGTATCTAAGGAATATGTAAATTAAAGATACTACACCTACATTATTATACCTCATAGTAAGTGTCTAAGGAATATGTAAATTAGAAAAAACTAAAGATACTGGACCTACGAATGCCTTTATAGGTATTTCTGAATAGAACCTAGTACCTACCCAAACGTACCATGTTTATGATCACCCCCATCATTTTGATGACAGCCAGTAGGTATTTGACTGTACGTTTCTAAAAAAACTTTATATCTTGTAGGTGCTACAAAACTATGGAATGAACTATTTGCCTGCAGTAATTCCTTTTTAGGTATTTTAAATTGCCACACTTGTGATATATGACTCTTCGACTGACGTGACGGACTACGACTGACGTGTTGGATACCCATGGGCGGCGGCAATCGCTTACCATCAGGTGATCCGTCGACACGAATAACCCTATCTCATTAGAAAAACACTATTACAATATTTTTTTCTTGTTCCAGGACTGAACGGACAGAAGACACCGTATCCAGCAGCGGCAACCTCACAAACAACGCCGTGCGGCACAAAATAGTCGTCCTCGGCGCGGCCAAAGTCGGCAAGTCCTCCCTAATCTCACAGTTCCTCTACAACACCTTCTCCCCTAAATACAAGAGGACCATCGAGGAGATGCACCATGGAGACTTCAACGTCTCCGGGGTCAGACTCACCCTGGATATACTAGACACATCAGGAGCCTACGAATTCCCTGCCATGAGGGCGTTATCTATGCAGTCAGCTGATGCATTCATATTGGTGTACGATATAACAGACATAGATAGCTTTGCAGAAGTCAGGGCGTTGAGAGATCAGATACATGAAACTAAAGAGAGTACAGCTGTTCCAATCGTCGTAGTCGGGAATAAGGTGGACTTGGCGGAGACTGGAGCGAGACAAGTAAGCATAATAATAATATTACCACACATACACACATGAAATATCGTTCAAGTATAGACCAAGTCTCAGTGCCGTGTAAGGCAACCGGCCTAATAGTCGATCTGTATACCTGCCGCTATTATAACACTATTTTGTTTGTATTTTGTATAATGCGGAAGTTTGTTCAAGGAATGAGGTTGAATGGGTAAAGAACTAATAGCTCACCTAATGGGTAACGATTACGGTGGTGTAGCTAATAGCTATCTATACCCGAGGTAAACTTGAGGGTTCTGTAACCTTTCACGCGATATTTTGTCCTATTATTTAAATTTAGTCCGTCTTACACACCATAGCATAGGTTACAAATCATTAATTGGCCTAGTACTTAATAATTTATGACCGTGTCTCACGTTTTATGGTTTTAGCTCAAGTACGAAGGTACGGTACCACAACGAGTTAAATATATCGATCGGAATTGATCTTCGATTCTTACTCTGTACAATAAGTCTGTCAGTCAGTGTTCACCTGTCTGAGTGTAATAATATCTCTTTAAGTATACCTACACCGCGAAATGTGAGAGGTTATTTTCACAAAGCCCTATTTTAGCTATCATGAATAAAATTATTAAGCAAATAAGATTTCTAAAATAAACAGATAGATATTTCCACCCTGGACAAACATTCGTGTGATGAACACTTGTGTTTGTTCAGGGTGTATTATGTATTTAAGTTATGATATTTGTGATCTTCTGTTGTCTGATATCTGTAACAAAAGTGTTTAAGCTACTTATTACCAAATCAGGTCAAAGTATGAGATGTTGTGTCAATTTATTTACTTAATCTTTCACCTAAATTCAACCGCAATTTCTGACACCACAGTGTTCCACCTTTATCTAGGCGATAAAACCTGATCAACAAAGGCAGACTTACAATTTTGTACCTACAAACATAATCTAACTCGGTACAAAGTTACACATAGTTCACTGGGTTCGCAGAAAGTTTCCGCAAAGTATCAGCACTGGGACATATTGAAGCAAGAATTACGCTCGAGCCCCGGGCGATGGCGGCGAATGCTTCGATTCCCACAACAAATATTAGGCCACCGTCAATCACGATTTTATGATACGTATTGGAGTATTATCTTCTTCTTTAAGTGCCATCTTCTAACGAAGGTTGGCGATCATAATGGCGACTTGAACCCTTGCCACAGCTGCTCTTAATAGAGAACGGGTGCTTTTATTGTACCACTGGCGTAGATTTTTAAGCAAAAGTTATTCTTCTTCCTGAATTATTTCCTTGGATCTTGCCCTGTATGAGTCGGTAATAAATACATACTTCGGGCCACGCATTATAACAAGACGACATTCCATTTTCCTTCTTTAAATGGTACTTAGGACTTAAATTTTCTTTCCCATACTTTATAACTGTTCAAATTATTGAAAGATATTATAAGGAAATGTTTTCTGCAATACCGCCCACTCTTCCACTGCCTACACTTCTTAACGTTACCCTGTATACAGGCTGGAATAAAACATTGGGGAGTTTATTTTAACCCCTGAGTTCGCACGTTTTACTTACGGTAAACATTCCATTTATAATAATCATTATATTATAAAAACATGCATTTTTTGACGTTTTGCTTGTATTTTCCGGCAATCAATATTAATATTTCTAATTAAAGTTACGTTCCGGCGATTAATGAGTTCAAAATGTTTAATTTTGATGATTAAAGGTTTTGTCGATCTTATCAACGTTTCTTCATTTGTAGACATACTCTTTGATTAGTTATTGAATAATCAATACATGTAGATAATGTAGCGTGTGTTATAATGTTGAATCACTTAGGTACATTAATTTTTACATCAACATAAGTACTTATTTTTCCATTCATGAAGACTCGATTTAACAAACACTACCATTTCTTCGTAAGTTTATGATATTTTCGTAGAAAATGCTGCAACTTAAACAAAACAGTTCTTCCATTACTGTAATATTTTACTGGAACTACTAAATGTTGAATACATGGATGAATCTTGGCAACTGCAAGTAAAAAATGTAGTCAAGATTATTTTTTATAGCAATTCACATCTCTCTTCGTGCAACTGCACAACACTTTGTGAGAATTAAATTTACATGATATTCATATTTATACGCATAAGGTTTATTTACAAATGTAATTTACAATAAAAAAAAATAACGTATTATGTTTAGTTAGTAATCTTATTTAGCTTTTTTTTGTATAAGTAGGTATTTAGGTATATATCCCACATTAATCCAGTAATATCTGAAAAGCATGGGTTGACTAGTTGAGTAGACACTACTCGTATTAACTTTTAGCACCAGCTACACACATCTCCTAAATCTTTGCATGCCCGTGCCAAGTACCGTGTAACCACAAGTATAGTACCTATGGATTACACTACCTTCAACTACTGAGTTTCACTGCCTCACAGAAAACCGGCGTGAAGCAGCTCCTGTGCTGTGTTTCGCCGAGTGAGTGAGGGTACTGGAGGCCCATCGGGGGGGAAGGGGATAAAAGGTTAGCAGCACACTTGTGACTCCACTGGTGTTGCATGTGTCCATGGGCGGCGGCAATTGCTTACCATCAGGTGATCCGTCTGCTCGTCTGCTACCTATCAAATAAAAAAAAAAAAAAATATTGCTTATTATGGCTAAAAGAAATCTCACGGCCGCTTACCATCAGGCGACATGAGGTCATCTTTACTGTCCTCAATATAAAAAAAAAATTGAGTTTCCAACCAGAAAAAGCAATAATTTTCCGTCCTGAAGTGGTATCATAAAGCACTTTAACCATTGATAAAGTGGCTCAATAACTGTGGCGGCTAATTTCTCATTCCGACTCTATCGGCGTATTTCTAGTAATGGAAACGTTCCGTCTGACCACTTTTGCTACGAAATGAAATTCCTTTCCACTTCGAGTGGGCCAGGATGAAAAACAACGCCCTGAGAATTTTCCCGGTTATTTTCAATAGGGCTTAAAAGAAACTGTGGAACAAAGTTTGAGATTAATTGTTTTTGAAATTAACTATGAGTTCACTTAAGAGACCAAATATAAGTATAGTATTAAAAGTAATTTGACTTTAGTATCATCTTCAAAGTTACTGCCGAACAAAAAAGTAGTATGATCGGGAGTATTTTGTTTTGGCTACTTACCTATGATGCTGACCGTGCATAAGGTATAAAAAGCTTGGTATTACAAAACACCAGAAAAATACTAGAATTTTGGAAGTTCTGCGATAACACATGTTCCATTGAACTAAAACACGAAATTCTTTTGTTTGGTCAATTCGTTTATCTTTGCGTAGCAATGAGCTTAAGTCTGAGAAAGCATTTGAGCCAATCAGACCAATTTAGGTGATTTAGATCTCCTGTACTTTGCTACAGCTTATATTGTTTTTAAAAGGTGATGGGCGAAAGAGAACTTCATATTTTTCAAAACTATTTCGAATTGGAAACATACTAACTTAGTTTAGCCACAGATATAGGTAATAAGTGATTTAGCGTACTTCAATTGAAGTCTGAAAATACATAGTGTTTTGCTCTTTTCATCAAAGTTAAGTAAAAATATCTTAGCCTACAATAAAATAGTTGTTGAATTTTACCCCATTAAGCAGTTCTTGTAACAGTTAACCTTTAGGTTATTAAGAGAATAATTGGATCGGTATGATGAAAGAGTTTTATGCTAATAAAACGTTTACGAGTAACATAGCTTTCATTAAATCACCCACCCACTCGTGTGTCTGAGCAATTTTTCTACTTAAGCGACCGCGCATTTGCAAAATGTTGCCTATTTTTCCATAAAAAAAGTCCTAGATATGTACGAAGTTGTAATAGTAAAGTATCAGCCTATATGCTGTCCCACAACAAAGGCCTCCATTGTAGAAATCAAGTCATCGCCATTATGATGGGATTAGGCTTAATCAGTACTCATGCAGAATGCAAGTTTGGAATCACAAACCAGAGTTATGTTCAAAAAATTCGAAACCTACTTTTACTTTTTGGAATTGGACCCGGGACCCCAAAATCATGGCCCAGTACTTACATAATCGCTAGACGTTGACAAGACGTGGCGTTGTATAAGCGAAGTTATAAAAGAGCAAAAACGCATCTATTTGCGGCGACTTCATCTAAGCTGAGTTACATTCAGTGGCGCGGGTAAATCGAATTTCCGACCCGTCATCGGCTATGGCGGAGCGGAAAATCTACGAAACGTATGAGAGACGGAATCGGAGCTAGGGTGGCCGGTGGTCAGTCGCCGATATCGATATGTCATGGATTGCAAACTATGTAAACCAGTTGGGAAAGGATAACCTTCAAGACGGAGCCATTTTCCTTTTGTAAACGTTGTAAACGCATGTGTACCTAATGGCTCGTGTGTTGTAGTTAGTTATCTATTAGGATGGCGGTGTATGTAATCTATATTCCGCCCGTTTAAAATAAAACTAGGGAGTTTAAGCCCGTCTTCGTTCCTGACCAGTTAGGGTACCGACAGCAGTTCGATCGTCGATCGATATCCAGTCGACGATGATGTACCTATATAGCTAGCTAGCGCCAGACTTTATGTATCGATCAAAGTACCTATATAATATATAAAAAGATAACTTCTATAGAAAAACTCCAGGATTATTAGTAACCTGAAAAGACGAAACACTATTGGTAGCGCCATCTATTTGTATAGATTCGAACTACTACAAAATAGCCAAACTGTCCCAAAACGAAGTAAGGGCAAGCCACTAGCTAATCAATCGATAGTAAATTATTGAAGAAGAAGTTAATCGTCTCGTAACACTTACTTCTGTCGACTAAGTATTAATTAAAATTTTTGCTGCTGTAAAAAAACACAAAACTAATAATGTTCTTTTTTGACCAAATTTACCTACACAATGTTCTGTACAAAAGTATTTGAAACTTTGAGCATAACTGCGGGAAAAAGGATGTAACTATTCTGCGGTACACTCTGTACAATTACATTGATAATGTAATTCTTATCTTATTTGCTTAGAAGATGCAAAACAAAGTACACAATACGCGCAACAAAGCAATTTGTACCCTATTATGTTAGTAGATAGGTTGCAAAGCGGGGTTATCCGGGCCGCGGGCTACATCGATATACAATTACTTAACTGCCTTTGCATTAGTTTGAGAGCAAAGCAATTTATCCTTTGTTCAAATATAGAAAACAAATTAGCCTGTCATTATTCTCTGAAACTGCAAAATAACTTTATTACAAAAGTTAAATATCCGTTAGGGAAATTAAGTAATACCTAAGTATTTGAAACAAAGAACTAATGGCAAAAGTGTTTTGTTAGTCAAACATTGATCAAAAGTTAATGAGTATGTTTGTTGGTAAAACGTTTCAGAACCTATCTATAATATAGGATCTATTTATAGACTCTATAGAAATCGACAAACCGAAAAGGCGAAACACTAGCGCGATGCAATCGAAGCCCAGCGCCATCTATTGGTAGACAGTGGAACTACTGTCCCGAATTGAATTGAGGGCGGGACACTTGTCATATAATAAATTAGCAATCCCAAACATCGATCACTTCTTTTCTTCCCATCTCTAAACATTGAGACAACTTTCTCCCTTTGCGATGCAACGTCGACTTTACGACGCCAATATGCAATAAAATACCTAATGCCAGAGGGGATTGCTTCTGCGCAGGTCCTTGTCAGCGGATGAAAGCTTCTAATTTAGCTTGTAATAACGGTACAGTTATAACGATAACAGCTAATTTATTGCTTCCGTTAATTTAATAGCTTCTCGTCTTTTATTGTTGCGTTTTTATGACTCGTCTCTTTCTGTTTTGTCCTAGACATTTAGAATACAGTTTAAATATAGCAAGTAGCTCAAAAAATATAAGAAGAGTAAAAGTAGGAAAACATTGATTGACTACAACACATTTACACATAGACAAAAAAGACAAAGAAACACAAAAGTTGCGGCCAACAAGGTTCAACCTCAGCATGAAGCTGCAGCCGGCGAACGCAGTTGCTGCAGCACTGGTTTTTTGGCAGGACTTTCAGTGACGCTTTAAAATAATATAAGAGTATGCATAAAACAACAGATACAAAAACTTACATACAAAAACAGGATCATAAATTAAATAACATAAATATTTCCCTATGGTTCAGTGTAACGCTACTTCTGCAATGATCAGGGTGATACTACGAGTGAGGTCCTATTAATGCTTTGCATCGACGCAGCGTAGATGCTGCTTCATTTTTCATCATACTTTTCCATACATTTATAAGTAATGATGTGACGTAACAAAGCGCTTTACACTATTGGGGTCTCAACCAAAGAGTGAGGCTATATTGGAGCGTGGTGTCCATAACTTTTATATGCTAATCCGCGGGGCCAATGGGGCCTCACCTTAGTTCAATATTCGGCGCACTATTCTCTGAAACCCTAGTAATTGAGAGTACCTCTAGGCCAGTGGTTCTTAACCGGTGGTCCGCGGACCACTGGTGGTCCCTGGAGGCATTCCAAATAGGCCGCGAAGACATCGTAGGTAATAAACAAGTGACGTGACGTGATGAGTTGAGTCAACACAACGCAAACGGCGCCGCGACGCATGTCCGAAGTGTGTGGTCCCTGACACGACAGAATTTTGGTAAAATGGTCCCTCATGACTAAAAGGTTAAGAACCACTGCTCTAGGCTCTATCAAGGAGAAGGTGAGTTTAAACGTTGGCACCGCACTTGTGACTCCACTGTTATATTCATCCATCCATCTCCATCGGCTCCATCTATAAACGGGTATTCACGGGAAGCGACAGACCATCTGGTGATTCTAATGCTCGTCTGTCAGTTGCCACAAAAAAATCAACGACTTTCTTCTGCCAAAGATACCTGTGAAGTTTAGAGATTTTTTGACTTTATGCCATCTGCGATAGATAATTAAATTTGTTTACTCTACTCTCCATTCCATTTATTTGTACTGTTATGTTGGACGAAACTAAAAAAAAGCAATTTACTTCCAAACTCGAGGATTTACAGTATTCATAAAAATGTTTATAGTTAAATTGCCAAGAGTTCAGTAGTCAAATCCTTTTTCTGACTGGAAATTTAAATGGCTGCGAATATTAAATTTCTGTAAAAGATTTATTAAAAAAGATCAACGACCAAAATAAATTGCTATCTAAAAACCTTGTATTTGCAATGTCAGTGACTGAATGCCCAAAGGCGCATTTGATAGTGACTCTCGCTCATACGCCAAAGGTCATGGCTAAGTTTCCACTCTGAAGATGAATTTTGTATTAAAAATGTGTTTATTTAATTATAATCATAATTAATTATTTGCTTAATTTTTATTTTTGGTATAGCAATTCTTTGCAATTTATTCTTAAGTAAATATTGCACTTAAAAAATTCTTCCCACCCGAACCCTCCGAAGAATTTTTTAAGTGCAATATTACTTAATTATTTGCATTTTAAAACGTGTACTTGCTTAATGTAACTAGATTATTTTACAATAACTATGGGACTCACATTATAAATTGCCGAGAAGATTTTTTGTAACTGTTTCATTGATGTTTTGAGATGTTGTATGAATATTAACAGGGTTGTCCAAAAAGTCAGCAGAACTTATGGTTAAAACTAGTCATTTCTGGTTATGCGTGGATCCAAATTAGGGTTGTGGAACAACAACATATATCCCAAATGATATTGCACATGAGGTAAAACACTTCGAGCTAAGAAAATGATAATTCTAGAGTGGATACCCTCTACATAGACGACCTACATACTATGTAGGTCATTTATATATTCATCCCCCGTTGCCAACGTCAAGACCGCGGGCATAACTTTAGATATTGATTTTTGATAAAAAATGTAATAAAACAAGGGGCGCTTAAGCAAGCAAAACTTGATATCTCTGGTGTGAGGGGCAAAGTTTTAAATTATGAGTGGATTTGGAAAGTACGAGTGTACTTTAGAAATTTAAAAACTGATCTGAAATTATTACACCGTTTAATAAATTGTACACTTTTATTGTTTTAAAGTAAACTATCTGCCTCTTTATACTGTCCCACTGCAGGGCAACGGCCTCCATTATAGAAATCAAGTCATTCTTACTATGATGGGATCAGGCTTAATCACCACACTTGTCTAATGCGCAATGGTGATCACAAACCCGAACTATTCGAAAAATTTGAAACATACTTTTGCTTGACCCGGGAATCGAAACCGGGACCCCAAGATTGTGTCCCGGTACATAAACCACTAGACCAATCCCTTCTTAGCCATGACCCTATTCAAAGAAATATTTTTGTTTAGCCTCATTTACCTATATGGACACCCTTAAACTGGTTTCAACCAAATTTTTCGACGAATTTTCAAAAGCTGTAGAGCAAATGTTGTTCCAAATGGTTGATAGAACACGTGGTTAAAGAGTTTTAAACGTTCACAGATTCACCGTATACATGGGCACTCTTAAACACCACAATTCACATTTCTGTCTGACAAATAGGAGTACTCACCCGGAGGACTAGTGGTAGTACTCCGACAAGTACTCTCAGTGTGTAAACTGAGACTCAAGTGAAACACATAACTACAATGTTCCGGGCAATATTCCAACTTTAGACAATAATTGTTTCGTAGGAGTATACGCTATTGCTTGTGTTTATTCAGCTTCGAAACTTTACTCCCAAACTCCCTTTTCAATGCTTCAGGCTATTGAATACTAAGAGATCGCGAGTACGCAAATAGTACACTGCCTTAGTGGCGTAACTAAATGTAGATACAATATTTATACGTCTGTAATTGAAAATTGAGCAATTTTAAAATCTTTTGCGCAGTTTCCAATGTGTTTGTAATCACCAATCCGCATTAGACAAGCGTATGATTAAGCCTAATCCGAGCATAGTAGCGATGACTTGATTTTTTTTATGATATAGAAAGGCAAACGAGCAAGCGGGTCACCTGATGGTAAGTGAACACCGCTGCCCCTGGACATCAGATTGGTTATAGTACTAGCTATTTGGCCTATCTATATCATCCTCTGCTTGAAAAAGGTCTCTATGACTATGAAAATGTTTATTATTACATATTGTTGTTTTCTCAAAAATAAAGGGTTTATGAAGTTTTTTCGTTTTAATCTCTTTTATCAAGAAGCTATTTTCAGCTCCGTCAAACATCAATTAACAAATGTTCCCGTGTGTATGTTTCTTGACATAAGCCACTATTTCCTATTACCTCTTAATTGACCAACGTTTTTCTATTCTCCAAAGCATTTCTACAATTGTACTCACAGAACACCATACGACTAACAAAGTTAAAGCGATAGCGCCCCACGCGCAACACGAGGCCGCAATGTCGTGTTCCGCCCCGGGCGACAATACCCCCGGGCGCACAATGGCCCCGGGCGGCTGAGCCAATATCCGCCCCGCTGGGCACGATGCGCAATCTTCTGCGCTACTGTTTCAATAGTGCTTTATTGGAAGGATAAACAACAGCTTTGTTTACAGAAGATCGTTTGTGCAATATTACCCGTTCTTTCTGATTGCACGATTGATTTTACACAAGTTTTTTAAAGTAGATTAATTTTGTTTCGGTTGCATTTACTTATACCTACTTAGATAAACGTTACTCAGGTAAAAGTTCGAATATGTCGTTACTCTACCATACAGGGTGTATCTGTAAACATTACATCCCTTCTTTGTTGATACTAATCACTTCTTCTATCAAATATTCTACACAACATTTTGTCCTATGACTTTGGAAATTCTTATAAAAAAAAACAAATTTATATTTTTATGGGGAGTCAAAAAAATCGTCGAATTTTGAAAAGTCATAGAACAAATGTTACTCGGAATGGTCATAAACACTTAATTGGCACACATACTATCTTGTATTACTTGTATAATAATGTTATAAATATCTATTTTTCTATGCTGTGCTGTTGGAGGACCATAATAAATAAATAAATAATAAAAGCATTTATTTACCAAAAACACACATTAAATAAATTAATAAACACCTGCTACACCAACGTATTCACAAACGCGCTACGAATCTTTTCAATCCCCGTCCCCTCCAATAGGGCCTCCAATACCCTCGCTTACTAGAGCAAGTTGTGCTGTTTCACACCGGTTTTCTATGAGGGCACGGTGACACAGTACAGTCAGCCACACATGTCATCAAGTTACCACAAACTGTCAAATTTGCTCAATTGATATTCAACCTAATGTATGTAGGTATATGATAGTAAAAATGAGAGTCAATTTAAGAAATTTGACAGTTTTGTATACTTTCATGTGTGGCTGTATGTACATTCATGGCGGATCATGTCTATTCCACGGTCAAAATGTAACTTGCAGGTAGCTTAGATTCATTATCGGTATGATAATCCCCCTGAATTAACTGCGAGGATTATGAAACATGGACCCAAAATTAATTAACAAGCAAAATTTGAACGTGTAAATTAAATTAACTTTGCGTTAACCCTCCAATTCACTTCGTTAAATAATCCTATCAAAGAAATAGATGGTTTGGAGACAGAATTTGGTAATACATTTAGTCAAATGACTAGTGTTTATCACTTTTATAGATAAGGGTTTAATTCTCTTTTATTTCGAATAACTAAACTGTCTTATTCAAATTCTTGGTATTGTTGTATCTATTGTTTGCAAATACATTCTCATCTATTACAGGTCGGTTCGTTAAAGACCTCAAGTTATATAGCCGCCAAACATCTGGCAGTCTCGATATGAATATCTGCAGCAAAAAAAAACTATAACGTATCCGTTTGTTACAGGTAGAATTCCACACAACCGAATCAGTGGTGACAGTAGACTGGGAAAACGGGTTCGTCGAAGCCTCAGCCAAAGACAGCACGAACGTCTCTCAGATATTCAAGGAGCTCCTAGTCCAAGCCAAGGTGAAGTATAACTTGTCCCCAGCGCTGCGGCGCCGACGGCGGCAGTCCCTCCCGACAGGCCCTCAGGGGCCGCCAGGGTCCAGCCCGACCCCCTCGCCGTCTTCCCAGCCGCCACACGTACCCTCGCCAGCGCAGCTAGCACACCTCCAACAGATCAGGGAACGGCACAACAGCAAACGCAACTCGTGCGTCATTTCTTAAACTTAGCATGTTTATTTGGTTATATTAGCCTCTTAGCACGTTACGCACCGATGACCTCGATTACTAATCGAAAAAGTTAATGTACCTTATGGTAGCTCATATCTCATCTCACCATGTAATTTCCAACGATTTGAAAAATCAAGTAATAAGCGAACTACCAGTAATTTGAAAATGCTGATAAGTACCTACTTCATTTAGAATTATGATGAATTGAGACATGTTTTCTAATTTATCATTACGAATACTTAACCATTATCTATGCTTGCAACTTATGAATACAAATGAATCAGTTTAACAAAAGGATGTTCAAGTATATCTTAAATTATTTAAAGTACTTTTAGAGGTGACGTCTCGCCTAACGTTCATATTTTGTAGAGTTCTGCAATTTGCAACATTATTAATGTGCTAAGGGTCTAATGTAATCCTAGCAAGCGATGTAAACTTCTTAATGTAACATGTTGGAAATATTCCTGACTTTGTAGTATTATAAATGAGCCCGTACAAAACAGTTGGGACACTTCTCGTTGCGACTTTATGAAGTAATTCAGCTGCGCAAGCAAAAAAGATAACATTTTTAATTGGAAAAATACCAGTAACTCTTTTGTAATTCTCTTGTTTCAATATAATGGTCAAGTTGACATTGAAAAGTTTACATCCAATCTACGTAATATTTACTAATAAAATAATAAACTATTTAATACGGAAATATCTTATCTAAGATTGATTATGGTGATAGGTTTTTTTACAAATAATCCCGTACCCTTTTGTATCAACAACATTTCCAAGTCAAAATAATTATTAATTTATATTTGTCCTTCGTAAGTCATATTTGTAATGAAATTATTATAATCGTTATTAGAAATTATTCCACAATACAATGTCATTTGAATAATTCAACCTAAATACATAATACAGCTGTATTCATTTTATTAAGTACATAATTTAATCATGTATGAAGTTTGTGTACATTTCCTGATCTCTGTAATATCAATAGTAATTTTTTAGTGTTAATATTTGAAATAACGGGATGATTTAATTGCTGCGGCAGTTATTTTTGAGACTTGTTGCTTACGTATAAATTAATATAAATAACACTATAGCGTTTCCTTAATAATTTTGTTTTCAGTGTTGTATACGCATACATTGGTTACGGTTACAGATAAAAAAATTAAGTAGATACATTTTATTTTAAAATATCTTCAGAGAAGCAGAAAAAACTCTTTAACCGTTTTTAAAATTTTATCTACTGATATATTGTTTAAGTATTTCATTTATCCTTGAATGATGCCAACCAATGCTTGGAGATGGTTTATAATAAGATTTAGATAAACTAATTGTGTAATGATCAATTTCTAATAGAAGGAAAAGTGATAACGTAAATGATGGGTATCCTTGTGACTGGTTTATTATCTAAGGTATTGTAGTAGTCTTACTGTTCGGCGAAACTCTTAGCCATGTTTTTATTATGTAAATCATTTCGCTATTCATCAAAAACACCGTTTTATATAAGGTTTATTTAAACATACAAAAATGCAAATAACATTTTTGTGATGTCAAAAGTATCGTCATTGAAACGTTTCAAGTACATAGGTAATATGTATGTGTACATGTTATTTGGTTCGATAAGTTAAATGTCAACGTTCAGAGCGAAAAAGTTGGGATCTGTTGAAAACAACTTATTAATTATTTGGCAAGGCAACTCATGTAAAGCGAGGCAGAACGCCGTAAATTCGAGTTGCACGACATAATAACATAATTAACGTGTGGGGGATGGAACACCAAATGTTGTTATAACTTAGGCATAGAGAGCGAGCTCCGAACTTATTGCCGCGCCGCTGCTCCGGTCGGTGCCACTCTGTCAAATCAAGCTCATTTCAATTTGTGGTGTCTCTTCATGACTTAGGTAGACTAACATGAACTTTTAATAAGTATTAAATATAAAAAAATAAAGTATACTTTACATTATTAAGCAAGATAAATATTGTCCATTAATTAGATCGTAATCTACCTCTGATAGATTTCTTCGTGACCAATTTATTTATTGTTGTCACCTTCTTGTTACTCTTTCTTGTGTAGTATATTTCAAAATTTAACCAAATGAGATACTTATTTATTTTCTTATAATGCATTTATTAGGCGTTTCAAATTTTATGGATGTGCCTTTTTTAACAAAACGTAGTTCTCTTAATTCTAAAAACAAGTTAGGTTTAGTTTTTGTACTGTGTAATTCGTTTAGGCGTTCGCTTGAGTTTTGGTTTCATGAAGATGTCATTTATAATTTGCCACCGTTGAATAAGTTACTAGGCTGTGTGTTAGTATTTTAGGCGATATACTAGATGATAATTTTATGGTGATAGCTTTTTGGAAAGTAGCAATTCTACGAGTAGATATAAAGAATAAGATTCCTTGCAAAATTGTATAAGTAAAACAAAACTATATTCAGAATTTGTTTAAATTAAAGAAGGACTAACAAATTTTATATTGTTTCATAAAGATGTATAATCAAAACTATATTATTGTGAAGTAATTATTGACTTAATTATTATATCGCAAATTTCAAAATTTGTTGACGTAGCACAGAAGGATTTGAAAAATGTAGAATGTGTATTAATTTCCGACTAGTTAATAAAAATGACGTTGTAGACGCGTATTTATTCGTTGTCGATTCTGATATGTGTATTTGAGATAAACGGTTACAATTTGAATTACGTTTGTACAGAGTGTAATAACTTTATGACATTCAATAAACATACTTCAGGAAACACGTATTTTTGCTTACCAACTCACTCGTGAATACTTAGGTTAACTTACTTACTTTATGTACTCCGATGGCTTAACGACTCAAGATGAATCTTGGCCTCCGATACGAGATGTCGCCATTTGTCAGGGTTTTGTGCTTGTTGCCAATATCCTGCTTTCAATTCTTGCAGGTCCACGTTTACTACATCCCGCCAACTATAGCGCCCACTTTCCAACGGCCAGTAGGTTGTCCAAAATAATACCCTGTTGGCACCGATCAGATATGAATGCTTATGCATAATAAAATTTCTCAATGGCCAAAAAACCTATAAGCTATATTGAATTTCAAGTAGGTAGTGTTCAATTATAACCTAATAATTATTAGGTGCATTAGAGTTAGATTTATCTATTACGGATGAAGAATTACGGACAGATAAGAGAGTCTTTAAACCATTTACTTCACTTTATTTTAAGTAATTATATTAATAATTTTGCATCCTTTGGTATCTTTAAAAAACCTCATAAATTGCTTCAGAATGAAGCAAAACCCGGATCAGAAAAGGCAAAAACCTATGGGTAACGATCCGAGAACAATAATGTGTAATATCTTTCCCCAAATAAATCACGCGCGACAAAGGCTTGCTATATTTTATCGTCTCACATTTGAACACAAGAAGTTACATTCTCCAGCGACAGTAAAACTTTGGGAAGAAATGCTTACGAGACTTGTTTGGGCTTAGCCTATTTCGCCACTTCGCTGTAGAGATACGAATGTACTTTGGAAGGCAAGGAAAACTTAGCATTTTTACATACATACTGCTGGTGAATTTGGATGTGCAGGGAAATGTCAACCTACATTATGGTAAATGTCATTACAAAAAACTGTTGTATTGAGTACCTCTTCCTTTTTTTAGTACGGTTAAAATGTAATTGTCGATTCTTCCTTGTAGTCAAAGAAAAGTTACTCACGCTAACTATGTACTTACTTATAAATAGGACCTATTTACAATACCTAACCTAAACCGATAATAATGACTTAGTACTTTGGTTAATAGTATTTACCTTACTTTTTAATTATAGGTTTCTCAATCTTTGGTGCAGTATGTAATAGTAGGTCTTGCTGCCGCACTCAGACACGTCATTTACCTCCCTACCCTAATTCTCATTATCTTACAAGTGCGCTGCCAACTTTTAACCCGCTTTCTTTCCAATTGGTTCTCCGGTACCCTAACTCACTCAACGAAATAGCGCCGGCAATGCTTCGCGACTGTCTGTGTCTGTGAGGCTGTGGTATCAATCGAACCGGCCGGAAAATTCATGCCGACGCTTTCCCACGGTAAGAAAATATGTCCTCTTGTTAGTACAAATATTTAGTGTACAATTTAGAAGTAATCATCTATAATATTTTAAGATTAATTATAAAAGGGCTCTAAATTATTAAAACGGGAATTAACGCGACGTTTATTTTTAAGTACATTGTATGTACAGTGGCCAGCACATCAAGTTACTACAATCTGTCAAATTTCCTCAGTTGATATTGAACCAAACACGTTTGACATAAAAGTGAGGTTCGATTGAAGAAATTTGACAGATTGTAGTAACTTGATGTGGTGGCCACCGTACTTACTGCTTAACGTTTCGGCTACGTTGCAGCAGCCCATTCTCGTTTTAATAATTTATAGTTATAATGCAACGCGAAAATCTAAAAAACTATTTATAAAAGGGCTCGTCAAGCAAGCGAGCTGTATTCCCGCATCGGTGGCTCCTGTGTACTTGTTGCGCGGGGAACGATCGATACCGCCCGATTAAGATTGAAGCTAAGCTTGCCAGGATAACCCGGACACGTTCCTACTACTTATTTATGCGTAACGTTATAAGAAATAATTGGTTTTTTTTTCAAACTTCTTATTTAACTGTATGTTCGGCAAGCGAGCTTGCAGTGAGTGTTATGGCTAAGGGCCGACTGTTTCATCCGTAGTTCCGTCCGTGGTTGACTATACATAGTTAATTTTGGCAATTGGTATGCAAAATGACAGCCTATTTTGGTTGTAATTTTGACCATTAGTTAACTATTGTTCAAAAACCTTTTTTTATGGCGTTACCGTGTACCGGCCATAAGTCAGGAATGCACACGCGTAAACGTAAGTTCTTATTTTTTGGTTGACCCTCTGATTTAGATTGGACGCCAGAGTGACACAATGCCAGAGGGATCAACCGCGGGAGTAAAACTACGGGAGCACAAAAACCGTTATTTTCTGGACTCACGAGCGGAACCGGATTTTTTTTTGAAAACTTTTAAGACATAAAATTGTATATTTACAGAACTACCTTTATTTTTTAAAACAAATATTGGGAGGTCCAAATGGGGGAAAGGGGTTAAAAAGGTTAGCTACGCACTTTTGACTCCATTAGTGTTGCTGGTGTTTGTGAGCGATTGCTTACCATCAGGTGATACGCCCGCTCGTCTGCCACCTGTCACATAAAAAAAAATCTTAAGAATGTTTGTTAACTATAAGTCTCACTTAACGCCCTGTTGGTCTAATGGTTTAAGTACCGGGTCGTGATCTCGGGGTCTCGAGTTCGATGCTCGTTCGAATTTTTCGAACATAGCTCGGGTTTGTGATCACCAATCGGCATAAGGAAAGCGTGTTCATTTAGCTTAATCCCATCATAGTAGCGATGACTTGATTTCCATGATGGAAGCCTTTGTCCTGTAGGGGGCAGTATATAGGCTGATTTAAGTATCAGCCTATATACTGCCCCCTACAGGACAAAGGCTCACTAAACAGGTCTACTGTGAGTCCTAAAGCAATGTTGACTTGTTGCGCAGGCCGCGATCGATACCGGCCAAGCCTGACCGCACACATTACACGGACTAGATAACGAAGCTTCACACACGGTTAGTTGGCAAAGTTTCTTTTAGTTGGAACAGCGGAATAACAATGTACGGTCCAGTAAAGAGATAGTTCATTCATCTCAGACTGGCTGGATGGTGCATTTGGTAGGGACCCTGCCTTACACGCCAAAGGTTGTGGATTCGATCCCTCCTGGACAAACCTCCCTCCAACCGATATTCGGCTACGGTAACCAATCTTAAAAATCAGCACGTACGCAGGATATATTATATATTGCTCAAGTGTGTGCGCAAACATAGAAGAAGTCTCTATTCCCTTACCCTCTAAATTCGATGGGACGCCCGCCGTAGAGAGCCCAATCTCTTTGCAGGCCGTGGACAAAAATTTGTATGATAAACACTTGTGTTTGTTCAGTGTCTGGGTGCAATAAATGTTCCCTTTGTTTTTTGGCATCTGTAACACAAATGCTTGATGCACTAGATCTCGACTCATATCGTGACTACTGTCGAGTCACGGTATAACTTGGCCTGTCTTATCTAGAATGGGACAAGTAACCAACTCTGCGTGAAGTACCGGGTACCGGAGGCCCACCCGGGGGGAAGGGATAAAAGGTTGGCAGCGCACTTGTAACTCCACTGGTGTTGCAAGTGTCAATAAAAAAAAAGTAGGTAAGTAATGTGGTATCGGTGGTTTTTGTTTTTTTTATGTGATAGGTAGCAGACGAGCAGGCGGATCACCTGATGGTAAGCAATTGCCGCCGCCCATAAACACATCCAACAAGTGCGCTGCTAACCTCTTATTCCCGATGGGCCTCCGGTACCCTCACTCACTCGGCGAAACACAGCACAGGAGCTGCTTAACGCCGGTTTTCTGTGAGGCAGTGGTATCACTCCGGTCGAGCCGGCCCATTCATGCCGAAGCATGGCTCTCCCACAATTATTTGTTGATCTTAACGATCAGCCATGTACGCAGGATAATAAATGGTGCTCAAGTGTGTGTGCGGTGCACTTCTACCTATTATAAAAGGTGCACTCCTACCTATTATATTCCTTTACCCTCTTAATTCGATAGGACACCAGTGTGACACGACCGAAAAAGTCAATCGTTCATAATCTGTAGGCACTTGAATGCATTGAGTGTGTCTATGAGAACGGTTACTTTACCATCAGATGCCGCATGCCGCGCGTGCTTCACAGTTAAAAAAAAGAATTCCGTTCAACTTGGCATGCCTTGGCTAGAGTGGGCTTGCCAAGCCCGCGTACAGTACGTAGTACCGTGTCAGCTACGACACTTGTTGCGCGGCGCGGCGATCGATACCCGAGCGAGCTTGCAACGGGCTCTGCCGAGATCTTGGCCGGACACGCTGTCAGCTGCCATCATTCACACACGTCTGCCTGAATAATAACACTTGGTTGTTTGAGGCTATGAATTTTATTATACGCGAAAACTTTATTTTTTCTTTTTGACACTGCGATGCTCTCCCATTTTTTCATGTCACTTTCTGGTCGGCCGCCCTAGATACCGCTGGAACTGATGCAGTACAGGTAGATCTTTTATCCTTTTTTTTATTAATATAGGAAGGCTAACAAGGCAAGCGCGTGTTAAGTGAATACCGCCGCCCATGGACATCAGCTACACTAGAAGAGTGCGGATGGATCTTCTCGGACTACAAGTCAGTGAATGGCGTGAAACGGCGAACGACTGGGACCAGTGGAGAAGAAGTCTTTCGGAGGACAAGACTTACTTTGGGTCGCTGAGCCATCGGAATAAGTAAGTAAAATAATTTTTAATCATAAAATTGGAATTCAACTTCAGATTACATTCTCACCTACAGATTTCTATTTTGAAATCGACAAAAAAAGATCCCCATATGCAACGCTGTCATTAGTTAAAACAAAATGTAATATTTTATTTTCGACCCTAATCCATATTCATAGGTTTTAAATTACAAAAAAATGTCAAATAGCGCTCCCTTGCCAATGGAATTTTCATTCGGCCTGATCCCATCATAGTAGCAAGTACGACTTGATTTCTATGATGGAGGCCTTTGCCCTGCTGTGGGGCAGTATATAGGTTTGATACTTTACTTTTTTAAATACATCAGTATGACTTTAACAACTAAAAGCACTTTAATGTTTAATTTAATTAAAAAATTTAGCCCTGCCTAAAACCCTGTTAGCATTCGTGCATGTTAAAAGCCAGCCACGATGACTGGTAGGCGCTTAGCCTGTTTATGTCAAAGAATGATGGACGAGCGAGCGGCAGGAGAGCGGCCACTTGGCAATAATTAGCTACAAGTACAAGGACAACTTTGGCATTAAGAATAATGAACAGTTCTCCGGCCTCCAACTTGCGGTTCTCTTGGTACTTTTTTATCTGTTTATTGGAAGTTTTCTTGCGCTATCATCATAGTGTTTATACAGAGGCGACGAGTTGATAGAGAAATTATGTCCAATATTTCAGCTATGCGCAATCTCAACAATCAGGCATTGACGCTAGACATATAGTGCATAAAAGTATGCGCAAACACCCATGCAACTTATAGTCATTTGAAATGAGAATAGTTCATACCCGTATATTCGGATGGGATACCAGTGAGACACATCTAATCAACAAACAAGATATGGCGGACGCTGCCGCCAATCTTACCGAATACCAAGCAAGCTTCATACTCGTATATATAACAGAACTAACTTTACAGTTGGATACTTATTTGTTGGATTGAAGTTGGATATTATACTGTCTAGTAGAAGGATCTGGTGATTAGTCTGCTCTGTCGCCTTTTTTTTATGTGATAGGTAGCAGGCGAGCAGGCGGATCACCTGATGGTAAGCAATTGCCGCCGCCCATGGACACTTGCAACACCAGTGGAGTTACAAGTGCGCTGCCAACTTTTTATCCCTTCCCCCCGAGTGGGCCACCGGTACCCTCACTCACTCGGCGAAACACAGCACAGGGGCTGCTTCACGCCGGTTTTCTGTGAGGCAGTGGTATCACTCCGGTCGAGCCGGCCCATTCATGCCGAAGCGTGGCTCTCCCACAGTTAAATCCTATCACAATGTTTTTTTTTTCATATCGTAAAAAAGTAAAAAGCGACTGTGCTGCGGGTTTTTGCGCCTCCCCTTTTATTCGGCTTCAAAAAAGTGAAGAGGTTTTCTATATCCGGAATCTTTTTTCACTCTCATAATGTCTTTTCATTCAAAATATCTGCTATAGAGGTGAAATAAATAGATAGTAGTATATCCAGTCATTTCCTCTCCATTCATTAAAGCGGAGTATAAACCTCTTCGGCCGAATGGCCTCACGCCGGTATTCATGAAGCTATAAACTTCACAATACTTTATTATCCTCTCTAGTCGTACATCTTCGACATCTAGTTTCAGTATTAAAAATAATGCCCTAGTTTTCAACGAGATGGTTAGCGCGCATCTGGTGCCGAAAGTTTTTAGAAGTTTCCTACGACTCAGCAGTCGTAACTAGGTATATAGTCTGAAATATGCTTCGTGTTTCAGTACAGATACTAAAACATAAAGCATATTTTCAGTATAGCAATTACTTCTTATAAAATCTCATCTCATTTTAGCGTGTGATTCTCAGTAGCGTTCATAGGCTTCAGAGATCATGGTACGCTTACTGCTGCACTCAGAATTGTTAAATAAACCTTAACTGTCACTAAATTTAAAATATTGACCCTTATTCTAACATCGTAACGTACAACCAAGACAGCTGACACAATAAACCTCAATTGTTTTATGCCTTTAAAACGGTTTTTGGGTCTTATGTCGTTAATAGACATAAAGATAAACCATAGTTAAGATAATGAGCATTAAGGTTGACATCACTGAGTGCGGCAGTTAGACCATATTTCAGGATTTGAAGATTCTGGTAATTACAATGAAGCGACTGCCGTCTGAACTTTATAACCTTTTAACAGAGGAACCTCTTCTTAACAGAAACAGTAAGTAAAGCTTAATAGTAAGTAAAGCTTTAAAATAATATAATAAAACGGTGCCATCCATTACCACATAAGTATGTACCTACTGTAAGTAGTGCCATTGCTACACCCTTACAGGGTCCATGTTACCGACATATACATGCTAGTCGGTACTAATTGTAAAAACTGCTTTAGTTTTAAGACAGCTATGTAACATGGTGCAATTGAATAAATAAATAAATAAACATTATCCAAAAATGCAGGATGTTTTCCCACACCGCCGAACTAAAGGTAAAAACACGCACATAGATTTAAAAACATTTGGACCAGCGACTATAAAAGACTTTTAATCATTATTTACTTCGTTTTGTACGACGTTACTGTTAAATTGAGTGTCCCTAATGTTATCGCGTTGGTAAATGTTACTCAGCAAACATGAATGCGGTGGGAATGCACCATAATGCGCCGTTATGCATTTGGAAATGAAATATAAGTCTTACATTTTATTTCCAAATGTTTGCAGTGTCACCGTAGCATTACTGTAGCATCACCGTAGTTTATTGTAGCATCACCGTAGCATTACTTTAGATCACCGTAGCATTACCGCAGCATCACCATAGCATTACTGTAGCATCACAAGAGCATTACTGTAGTATCACCGTAACTTACTGTAGCATCACCGTAGCATTACTTTAGATCACCGTAGCATTACCGTAGCATCACCATAGCATTACTGTAGCATCACAAGAGCATTACTGTAGTATCACCGTAACTTACTGTAGCATTACCGTAGCTTACTATAGCATCACCACGGTCACGGGTATCCATGGGTAGAGCAATTACTTCCCAACATATGATTAATTTGTTCTGCCAACTACTTATAACAATGTTTTTTTAAAGAAGTCACAGTCAAGTCAGCTTCAGGTGATTACGTACCTTTTAAAAACCAACTTCAAAAACGGATAGAGAGATTACTCTTTATTGCATAAAATATTACAGAACTCAATGCTATGATAATTTAGGATGTTGCCAGTTGCCATGCCAGTTAGGATGTTTCTCAAACCCGTAGCACTACCATGAGTTTGAAATACTATCCTCGCTATCGAAAACTATCGCTTTGTCTCTTTCATTGTGATGTATTTGAAAGAGACAGAGCAATAGTTTACGTTATGTCAGTTTTAGATGTCAACTCATGGTACCGCTACAGATCTTTCTTTCAAAATCGAGTTTTTTTGCTCTCAAAATGACTTTTTATACCTCAAGCAGATGTGAGTTGGGAGAGATAGTTAGCTACAAGTACATCAAATAATTTCCTCTCCATTCATTAAAGTGGAGTAAAAACCTCTTCGGCTGAATGGCCTCCCGCCAGTATTTATGAAGTCTATAAACTTCACAATGCCACTTAACGTTTACCTGCCCAACACCTGAAAACATACCCATTCGCTCATTTTGTGGCAACCTGAATCATGCATGTGCTATTTCCAACCTTATTAACTAAGGCATATGAGTGAAATATTACGTTGCAGAATTTTGGGCATTTTGTGTAGAAATTCACAAGTGTTGTGTACATAACCTATCTGTAGATTATTTTTTATAACTACTTATTTTTAGAAATGGACCTAATAGGGTAGGTTAATTACTTGTGTGCAGCACATTTTTCATACTTTTTACTTTTATTTTTCACGTTATTATATTATTATTCTTTCATGATAAAAAGTCATAAACTTATTTAGATTTTCATTATTTATTTATTAAATTTTATTTGGTGGGTTTACTTTTCGGCGGAATTGCAAGTCGACTTCACTTCTGTTAATAATAATCAAGACTTAGAGCTTAAAGCTTCTTTGTTCGGTCCAGTAATCCACCACTTGTACTACAATTTAATATATGAATGAAATACTCGTAGTAGCGATGACTTGATTTATTTGTGTAGGCCTTCACCCTGCAGAGTAGTACCTGCAGTGCCATGGTAAATAAACTGATACTGTACTGTACTGTGCTGAAATTAAGACCTTTAAAAAATATCTTCACACCGTGGTCGAAGGCGGTGTTTCAATATATTTCGTATAGTTATTTACGAATAGCAAATATAAAATTTGCCAATACGTAACCAAAATAAGTAGGGTGTTTTCTTTACGTCTTGAATATTTCTAATGCATCACAAATAATTAAAATCAAATTGCGGTTACACAATTCCCCTAAACCTCTCATTGACAAAATGAGCTGAATCGTATTTCGTGAACCCATAATATTTTGATAGCCTGCATTTATTGTTCCGCACTCCAATTCCAAACATTGCACGTATAATAATTATGGCGGCTCAATTTGCCAGCTATGATGGAGGCGGCGATTAATATGCACAGCACGATCACAACCCGAACCAACACACATGCGTAAACATTTCAGTTATATTTGGTACCGTCGAAATGTCACAGTTAATGCGTTTATAAGCGGTTTTGTAAAACGTCTGTTGTCGTCGTTGTTGAAGCTGACCAGATGGGTTAGGTACCTAAATTTAATGTTCGGGTTGATAACACCTGGAATCTTCATAGGATTAATTACCTATGCCTAGGTCAATTTTAGTCTTCATTCAAACGTGTCGTCTAAGTGAAGCTAAAACCAAATTGATAATGTGCATACTCAATATCTTTAATGCATTATTGTATTTATAAGTATAAGAACAGTTAGTTATTTAATTTATATTCATGTAGTTTTTATTGTACTCAACGCTGTATCTTATGTTGGTAATCCAATAAATAAATAAATAAAATCTGTAGGTAACATTATTAGTTGGTAATAAATGTAGGTATCACTATTTAGACCTGACTATCACACGAAGTATTTTTGTCTCACGTAAGAGCAGAACGTAGTTCTGCCACTTTGGCGTAATTTAAAGCCATAAATATTATTAATTAATTATAATTTATGTATTCATTAATTCATTATTAAGAGGCAACAGTGTGCACTTAATTGTGTGCTTAATCATGTTCTTCAGTCACGTTTATGAGTCTTTTAAAGTACTTAAATAATTTTATAAGCCTGATTTGTTGCAAGCTGTCTGCCACATAAGTAAGTAAAATGTCTACTTTTAAATTACTCGATATTTTATCTTTGAAGTCATCAAAGAATATCTGGAGGCGGGTCTTGGAACTCCCACGGTATCACTTTGCCTCCAAATACTGGACTGTATGTAGGTATGTGATGTTGTCTCAATTTATTTCTTTGTTGTTTTTAGTTTCAATAGCACAAGGGAAAACCTTAATTTGGGGGCCATGATAATGTATCTGATGTTGGCATCGGTATTTGCCACGAACATTTTGTTTACAGAAATCTGTTGTCAAATGAGAACATTATTAATGTTAGAAGTCTTGTTCTCTTCATTTGGTTTGAATTACCACATAGGCAAACTAATATAGTAAAATATTGATCAGCAAATTGTAGTCGACTACTTAAAAGGCCTCACCTAAAGAAGAGTTTTCCAAAATCGACATACTGGTCAGGCGCTTTGGCGATAAGAACGTAACTGGATCCCAGTGATATTACTGGTTAAAGTAGCCTTACCATGAGTTTGAAATACTATCCTCGCTATCGAATACTATCACTTTGTCTCTTCATTGTGATGCATTTGAAAAGACAGAGCAATAGTTTTCGATAGCGAGGATAGTTTTTCAAACTCATGGTAAGGCCACTGTATCAAGTAAAATAATAAGCGGAGGCGTAGTTTCATACTAAACGTGTAATCACAGTTAATACTTAATATACTTGGGTTTTACACCTGATTTCTGCTGAGTTACCTTCATTGCCAAAATTTTCGACAGAGCGGCAAAATCGCGCTCGCTTCAATAGACTTAATTGGATGTTATGCGATAAAATTATGTTGTAGGTACCTATAGATAGCTGCTATGTTTCTATAATTAAGTATGTAGACTAGTGTAATACCTAACATTTTTAAATCGTGGGAGAATGAATGGCCCGCCTCGACCGGAGTAATACCACGGCCTATCAGAAAACCGGGTGGAAGCACCATCTGCGCTGTGATTCGTCGATTGAGTGAGGGTACCGGATGCCCAATGGGGGGGAAGGGAGGTTAAGGATTAACAGCGCTCTTGTGACTCTACTGCTGTTGCAGGTGTCCATGGGCGTTGGCAATTGCTTAACATCAGGTGATCCGTCTGGTCTGCTCGTCTTCAACCTACCACAAAATAAAATGTAGGTACATTTTGTTTTTACAGTGTTATTCCTTGTCCCTATCCTGTGTTAGTTCAGTGTCAACATGTGTCAACGGAAAAGTAAAAAAAAATACATGTACAATATTTTTCGACGTTTACGATTTGAGCAATATCCTATGTAATAAATAGCCCAAGTCTACACAATCAGACCTTCTCAATGTCAGAGGCAGCTTTCGCCGGGAATTTGATGGACGACAGAAACAAAACTCCGTAGGCCTTTATTACGCAGACAAAATACCTACCTACAGCTTCGAGGCCAGATTTAGCGCAGACCCGAGAAAATATAAAACTAATATGAAAGTAAAAAAATATTGTTACATTGTGGCGACTAAACAAGAAGTAATTTAAAGTTTGTATGAAACACTATTAATCCTTGAACAAGCTATAGAATTGCAGCCGGAAATTGTCTCCAGTAAACGATTATGCAAAACAAGGAAAGCCTAAGTTAAGAAGTTTGATGTTTGCTAGAACTGTGTGACTGAGTTATGGAGGATGACGAATAATAGTCTAAAAAATATACGCACTAAGCAGACTATATAGATTTGCAGGCTCAATGAATGGGCTCGCACATAATCGTGTGGTGTAATCATAGATTTAAGATGCTACCCTGCTAAATGGAAAGAGAAGACGCCATCTTATGGACACTGCTTGTAGAAACAGATGATATTATAACTACGATAGTTTTTCTGTCGAGAAATTCTTAGTGTCAGCCCGAAGTCTGGAAGTGGGCGGTCTTGTACCCCCATGCCTCGGAAAGCACATTCCAGTTGGTCTTCTCTTCGACGTGTCTCATCGAAATATGAGGGTAAGGGATTTGAGAGTGCATACAGACTACAATATATATCCTGCGTAAGTGACCGCCATACTGGGTGTATGTGTGGACATTTACATCCCTTCAACCTCGTGTTCTACCAACCATTCTGAATTCTTCTTTGACTTTTGAAATTTCGTATAAAAAATTTTTACCTTAATTTTTAAAGTCGGTCTCGTGAATTGGTCATTTTGTTTGATATGGAGAATCGAAAGAAATTCGATGAATTCCGGAAAGTTGTTGAGCAAATGTTGTTCAGAATGGTTTATAGAACACGTGGTTAAAGGGATGTAAATGTTCACAGATACACCCTGTACGTGAATTGGTTCGATTTTTTTTTAAATTCTGCTGTAGTAGGTATGTGCAAAAATCCAAACCGTGAGAAATAACAAGTGGGTTAAAACAATTTGTAACAGATACGCTAAAGCGTAAAAAGTACAATTTGAGAATACCCCCAGGTATTGGTTTCTACTCTAGTGCTAACACAAAGAAAACAATTGTAGGCTGACATCGTTTAAAAACCGATTAAGTGCGAGTCGGACTCGCGTACTGAGGGTTCCGTTCCAATTTGTAAATGCATGTTAGTACATACAGCCACACATCAAAGGTATACAAAATTGACTAATTTCTTCAATTGACTCTCATCTACTATCAAACACATTAGGTTGAATATCAATTGAGGAAATTTGTCAGGTTGTGGTAACCTGATTTGTGGCTGACTGTACAAGAGGGCCTACAACTAAAATCCACAACCAAATCTGTATCTTGTGCGCTGTGCGTCTCGTTTGCTTGGATGTGCCAGGGATATTCTCATTAGTTACCTACGGATTCGTTTCGTTATCTCGAGAATGAAGTCTTGAAGGAACAACAAGGTAAGAACAAAAAGATTGACAAACTTATGGAGTATTTTTATAACGAATGATATTAATGTTACCTAATGAAGTTTGTAATAGTTTATTTTTATATTGGTAAACAATTTACAATATACGCTTTCATATATCTGATGCTATTTGGTTCAATTGCAATTTTTTTCTCGATTGAAACTTTGCTGAAACGATAAAAATATCCTAAAGTAATGGAAGTACTTACGTAATTCCAAATTTCATAGTTCTAGGTCAATATACCCTACTGTCTTAGGTATTAATGGCTACAGGTTTACATCGATAAGTTTAAAGTCTAATCTAAAAAAGTTATTCCATAAAAGTAAGGCTTTTCGTTGTAATTTACGGAACCCTAAAAATATAAAACAGCACCGTCTTTTCTCTTTGTATATTCGAATACATATGAGTACATATCGATACCTTTAGGTTTATTTATCGAGACAATGTTAAGAGGAGGTTATAGCGCGCGGCTGGGTGGGAATATAAACCGGCGTGAGCGCAATGAAAATCCTCGCCTTACGAGAGGATAAACATAAACAACATTGTATTAGTTGTTCCGACGGATAAAGTAACAGTTGTTACTTGACGTGGGGAGGCAGGTACAGTCGGCCGATTCAATGTATAACCGTCAATAGGTAATTCTCATCACGATGTGACTTTGGTGGCAGTTTTTAAATCCATTTTTCTCCTAAAATGTATCGATTACCTATCATAAAAAACCTCTTTTATAATTATTACATTACATTATACATTGGCATACTATATTGCAGTATTTCTCAATCACAGAAAAGTAAAAAAAAAAATCTCAATCACAGAAAAGTACGGATTTAAAATTGCCACGAAAGTACTCGTAACATCTTGTTGAGAATCACCCCAATAAAGTCATGAAATTGATGGTGCCACTGCCACCTGTGTCATACAATATGGTAACGTATGAAGTAGCTTTACATTGGCGTACTATAAATAAATAATTTTAATTTAAGCTGAATCTACAGTAGGGACATAACAAAATTAAATTCCCTCGTAATTGTACAGACAGATTCGCGATTGTACTTTTCGGCAAGCGAAATTAGTGTCGACGAATGGAGAGTCTCCAGCATGACGTCTACCTTGCTTAGATGCAAGTAGGTCAAACCAGGCTTGATCGTGGTGGGCTATGCCTACAGCTATAAACAATATTTAGCCCCCCAAATGTTGTTGAAAATAACATTGACATATTATTGTAAGTGCTACAGAATGCGACATAGATATTCAAAGCTACCCAATTTCCGGGCTGACTGTACCTACGTACAAAAAGGTGGCGGTGAAAGGCTGAAGCAACAAGTTGATGTATTATGGTAAGTAAGAACGGCTGTCGGCATCGATCAACGCTCTGCGTTTTGCATCTACGAGGTAAAATCGAACTCTTTGTTGGTTCTCCAATAAAAATGATATAAAAGCATTTGGTGTATTATAAATATAAGCTTTTGTATACCTATGACCTTTGGAGCACTTTCATTCACAATACTAACGTATCGTTAAAGTAACATTAAGTTTTTTTTTAAATTATTTATTGGAGAACACGACAGATTACAGTCATGATTGCATTACATTTACGTTGCATTTTAATATAATGAGCAGGACTGTATAGTCCTAAACGTATTTACACGAATATACACAAGTCGCTTGGTGAACAATAAATAATTATAATCAATAATTAAAACTAAAATAATTTAAAAGTTTCTTAAATTATGTTAGTAAATAAATAAAACTGGTATTATGTCAGATTATCAAGATGGTAATAACATTTTGTAAAATTATTTTTTAGTAACGTTACGTACAATTAGTAAGTAACTTTGTACCGTAGCGTAAAACAGAGAATTTATAATATCGACTGGAGGGATACCACGGCCTCTATGAAGACTGTCTTGATGCAGCGCCTGCGCTGTGTTTCGGTAAGAGTGGGTACCGGAGGCCCAATAGGGGAGTAAGGGGGTTAAAAGGTTGGCCGCTCGCTTGTGGCTCCACTGGTGTAGCGTGTGTCTATGGGCGGTGGTAATCGCTTACCATTAGGTGATCTAGCTGCTCGTCTGCCACTATCGCGAAAAAAATCTGAACATCAGATCTTAAAGATCAGAGATAGGCACGTGTTGGGTTACCTACAATGTATGATTTTTTTCCATAACATTTTTGCATTTAGCTGAGAATAGGTAGAATTTGACGGACACCGTATATCAGTAGTAACAAAATTTTGGGTATGAACAAGTTGATATATAATACACGTGTAACTTTGTAATATGTATGTGGGAATTCGGAGGAAATATTAAAGGATTCTCGCTCCAATATGTAGCGCTACGTGAGGCGCGGCACAGTGAAATAACAAATAGTGAGGAATGTTCATCTAGGCTAACCATTCAATCGTAGATCGTGAGTAATGCTAATTCGAGCTGACACAATTATCTTGTTCTTGAAATTGACGCCTTGTTGGTCTAGTGATTTAAGTACAGGACCAGGTTCAGGATTCAATTTCCAAAAATTACCTATGGCCCGAACATAGCTTTAGTATGTGATCACCAATCCGCATTAGGCAAAGCGTGATGATTAAGCCTAATCTCATCATAGAAGATGACTTGATTTCTATGATGGAGACCTTTGCCTTGCAGTGGGACATATAGACACTAAACATCTTGTTCTTGAACAGCAACAAAATTAGAATACACTAAACAAATGGTTTGTTAAGGGTTTAAACTACCGCGCCTCTAGATTTTTCTAACCTACTTTTCCATTTCTACCATTCTTCGACTTGGTCGTTTGTCTTCGATTTAAATATATTTAGTATTAATTAGCAGACTCCGCAAATCCTAAGCTATAGCTTTGGCAACCAAAAAGACGAGTAAGTAGTAGTTGCTACTACTACTACTCCTAATTTAGAGCTGGTCCAGAGACGCGTTTTACTCGCGCTTTTTACACGCGATTTGCTGCTCATTGCTCTTTAATAGGCTCGCTTTGTTCAAAGAACACAGAACGTAAACAGCAATGAACTACAAAACGCGCGACCAAAACGCGTCTCTGGACCAGCTCGTAGTGTAGACAAAATTACGTAGTTTCTTCTTCTCTGCATAACCCTTACACTGTTCCCAAGATCCTTACATCTGACAATGCTTTTCAGCTCCAGTAGACACCAATGAATAGGTTCGACGAATATGGATGTTATTTGTCATAGGTCAGTGGGTAGCAATATGTGCGATGTGATAACGTACATAATGATACATTGTGTGTCCATGAATGGGTTGGGTAAGGGTTTTAGGGTACGTTGAATCTCAATATATTTTCTAAGAACGTAGGTACAAGCAATAATTTTGACAGTGTCTCGAAAATACATATACTAGATAACAATTAAACCATACCGAACCAACGAAGGCTGGCGGCGCACCTGTGAAGCCCCTGGGTTGCAGGTGTTCATGGGCCGACGGTCATCGCTTAACATCAGTTGTATTCCGTCCCTGCTCGTTTTGCCCCCTATCCTATAAAAAAAAACGAAAACATAATACTCACTCGTGTGGCGCGATAAGTTGAGACAAACTTCCCTGTCCTTCCCTTTTGATTATGATTTAATGAATGCAGCACCATTTTCTATGTTTGATTTTAGTCTCGTTGCTTACGTCACGTAATTTACTGTACTATGATATTCAAATAAAAGAGACTCACTATGCGTGTAAAAAGAATGAGGACAAAGATTTAAAATCATCATCATCATCAGCCTGTTGCAGTCCACTGCTGGACATAGGCCTCTCCAAATGCTCGCCACTTTGATCGATCTTCGGCTACTCGCATCCAGCTCCAGCCAGCCCTCTTGCGCAGATCATCACTCCATCTGGCCTGAGGTCGTCCTACACTACGTTTACCGAGACGCGGTCTCCACGATTTAAAAGCTTTGTAATAATTTTTGTGATTAAATATATTTTCTTGTGTAATAAAATAAAATACTTACAAGTTAATTCCGCGTCCATATACGGCGACAAGAAGAAGGGGTGGAAAGGTCCTTAAGTGGAGGCCACGTGCAGTAGGCCGCAGCCGTGGCAGGCCTCCCACCAGGTGGTCCGACGATCTGGTGGAGTCCCTTAGATGTGGGTGGCACAGGAGGAGGAAATGATGATACGGCGACAATTGCTTACCATCAGGTGCTCGACTGCTCGTCTGCTGCCTATCACATAAAAAAACTTAACGCACTTACCGACTTGCTACAAGTGCTGGAGGAGGCGAGGGTAGGATGAAAGCTGCTCTACCGACTAAAGTGAAGAAGATAGGCGGGCCCGACTCCGCATCACAGGAAAAGGGCTTTAAATCTTATGTTTAAATCCAATTACAGCTTTACCCTATTTTACGTAAAGATGTATTTAAATTACCTACTTAGTTTAAATTGTCCGTTTTAAAAGAATTTTTAAAGTCATCAAGCCCCTTTACTCACCTGTTCATTTAATTAAATGACCCTTGTCCGAAGGTTTAGCCAATAATGTATACGGACACGCTCCCTTGCGAGGGACTGCTGAAACTGTAACAGGTTCTACCCTCAACTTTGTATGTCGATTTCGGCCTTATCCAACTATGTATATATTATGATGGTTATGAAACATAAAAAACATCAAATTCAGTTGTACTTTCAGTTGTAGGTAGCTGTAATTATTTTAAAAATAGAATAATGTTTCCTGAATCACTGTAAAGTGTCAACCTATATACTGTTCCCCTGTAGGGCAAAGGGTTCCATCGTAGAAATCAATTCGCTACGCTACTATGATAAGATTAGGCTTAATCACCACGCTTGCCTAATGCGGATTGGTGATTGATCACAAACCCGAGCTATGTTCTAAAAAATCGAAAAAAGTCTAAAATTTATTCGTAAAAAATATCACTTATGTTCAAATAGGTAAAACACTTTATTGTTCATAAAAAGATAAATAAAAAAATATCGTTGAAACTCTTACTTGCTTTGGTCAACATCACAAGTGGGTACTAAGGTATACTTCGTTACAAAAAGATGTTAGAAACTTTTCAGGGAGGATTCTAAAAGGTCGATATTCTATTTATAGTTAGTTCTTTTCCGCAGCAAGTGTATTTAACTTCACGATTCCTTTACGGTTCATTCATGACAAGCAGAAACAATTTTAATTAGCTGCTGTTACGGGGTCCATGGGCGTTGGCGTCGGGTACAGGGGCGTATTGGAGATACATTGGATACCCATTATTCCTTTAGGTGGCCTCTGTTATCTATTAGCTACTACGGCAGTTCATCATCATCATTTCAGCCAATAGACGTCCACTGCTGGACATAGGCCTCCCCCAAAGTTCTCCACACAGATCGGTCCTGTGCCACCCGCATCCAATGGACTCCCGCGACCTTTACCAGATCATCGGTCCACCTGGTGGGAGGCCTACCACGACTGCGGCCTCCTGCGCGTGGCCTCCACTCAAGGACCTTTCCACCCCAACGGCCGTCTGTTCTCCTCGCAATGTGCCCTGCCCATTGCCACTTCAGCCACGCAATTCTTTGGACTATGTCCGTGACCTTAGATCTCCTGCGGATCTCATCATTTCTGACACGATCACGCAAGGAGATTCCGAGCATAGCCCTCTCTATTGCCCTCTGAGTGACTTTGAGCCTTCTTAAGCGGCCCATTGTAAGCGGCCACGTTTCAGTTCCGTATGTCATCACTGGCAATACACACACATAATAACTACGGCAGTTAATCTGGGTATTTTTAGTATGAGAAAACCCGAAATACCAGGGTTCTGATCTGAAAACCCGGGTAGAAGCCGTTCTAGCTTCACGTTGTTTTTCAGGGTTTCAGTCATAGCCTTAAATGTAATGATTAATCATAATTGATACATAAGACATGTTAGATAAATTTATTTATTCCTGTTTAACTAGCCTCCAATTTAAACTTATGCAATGTCAACTACAGAATTTAATATTTCGTAACACTCTCGGAAGCTGCAGAGGTCAATCATTGCTAAATTAACATGTTTGTATAATGAGTCAACATTGGCAAAGTAACTGCGTCTCAGCTGAAGACACGATAACGGCCAATGAATAAAAATTAAGGCAGTTAACTCAATTGCTACCTAGTCCTCAAAGGACTCCTAAATTCTTTTTTTTAACAACACTTCATAGGTAAATTGACTCTCTTTGTTTTCTTAACCTCTTATTTTTACGTACGGGGCCCTTGATTTACCTAGCTACGTCACTTGTTAAGTGGAAGCAAAGGATTAAGTGCGTCGCTTTATATTCCGCTGTCTCCCCTGGCATTTGCAGAAGGGCAGGAAATGCAAGAGCGCTAGTGTAAACAGACCGGGCGATAAGATTAATTTGCGGCATTATTCACGAGTAGTCCTGTTTCATACCTGCAGCTCAGAGGATAAGGCGCTAGGCAGGGCAGGGTGGGTTTTTACTATTTGTCCATAAAGTTGTAAAAACAGTGGTTGCGGGCCAAAGCAAATTGACCGTCGATTTGCGCGACTGCCCGCGCCGCGAACGCAACACACACGACGAACTGATTCGTTCTTGATAGCGCGCGGCGCAGCTGAGCTAGCCGCACACGCCGCGTCTGCGTTACTTACTTCATACAAATTGGTTTGTGTGATCCATGGTGGGCATGCTGCTCTATGTCCGTCTAGTGCGTGGATAGAATATAGATTTCCCTTAGCGATATCGTTAACGGACAAATTATCTGGCTGTACGTAAGTATAGTTTCTGAAAAGTGTAACCACGATTCTGTTGATTTCGTTCCCCTGTTAAATGGTTCCAAAGATCAGACAGGAGTCTATTATTATTACCAAAATTACCAGACTTCCCAAATTTTTAATCATAGTCTAAGCGCACCCTGGGCGTGCCTGGATGCAAACGGGTATTACATACTAAGGTCATTAGTAGTAGTAGCCTCGTTTCATACATAGCTAGTACGAGTATGTTATCCCAGTAAAGGGATAAAGGGGCTTGTTTCCAACTAACAGACATTATTGTATGAGGTTATGAGAATATTAGACTAGTATTTTTTTTATGAAACAGGCCTCTGAGCTGTTGCTACATTCTTGTCTTGCTTGACATAGGTTCGACGAGGGTTGGTGGCCTTGTAATGGAAACTTAGGGTTTCCAAAGCACTTGTTGCTTATTTTACGAGTGAAATGATTCGAAATTTTCCAAACTGATTTACTTATGTACGTTCTGACTTTTTCTGTTGAGAAATTCTCAGTGGGAACTCGAAGTTTGGAAGTTGTGGTATCGGTGTCTGAGAATGTACATTAGGATGTTGGTCCTGCACCCGATCTTTCTTGGGTTGTGTCAGACTGGTGTCCCATTGAATGTCAGCCTGTAGACTGAAAGTCGGCGGTCTTGTACCCCCGTGCCTCGAAAAGCGCGGTCCAGTTGGTTCTGCGCCCGATCTTAGTTACAAAGCTGCAAAGGTATCAGAAATATGAGGTAAGGGAACAGAGTGCATCTATGTTTGCGCACACACTTGAGCACTACATTAAGTAGGTATATCCTGCGTACGTGGCTGATCGTTAAGTTAGCGCCGTAGCCGAATATCGGTTGGAGAATTTATTTTATCGTATCCTCGATGAAATAACATTGTATTGCGATGATGTTTGCAAGTCGAATCTACCACCCGAAGTTAATATTGAAGAAAACATATTTATCCTTATCAAGTGGCTTATTGTACAAAAATCGTCGTTAAGTTTTGTTTTCCAAAATAAGTGGGGAAAATAGTGTCTTGAGCGGTATTTTTTCTCCATCTCTATGCTTTTATATTCCACCAGGCTGGATAGTGCATTTTGCCAGTAGTCGTGGCCTGGCGTGCCTCTTACGCCACAGGTCATGGGTTCGATCCCCACCCTGGACAAACATTCGTATGATGAACACTTGTGTTCGTTCAGTATCTGGGTGTTATATAAATGTAAGTATTTAAGTATTATGTTTGTGATGCTCTGTTGTCTGATATCTGTAACACAAGTGTTTAAGTTGCTTTGTACAAAGATAGATAACTGTATGAGATCTTGTGTGGATTTATTTATTTATCTTATCTTATGTAGGAGACATATCCTCGGCTTTATGCTGGAGTTTCCTGAAGACATAAGTTAGAAATGCAAAACTTAACATTCAAAGAAAGTTGTTGCATTTGCAGAGCCTGCACAGCATCACGTATGAAACAGTGAGTCCGAGTTACCCATGGCCATGAATTACGATAAAATGATTAAATTCATACTAACTTTTTTTTTTTTTTTGTTCACGCAGAGTGAATGCCGCCTTATGCACACCCGGCCGCTGGGAGACGACCAAGTAGTGTGGGGCTCTCCCCTGGATTGGGCCTCTGCTAATCATACTAACTAATCTAACGTGATTTTAGTTTTTTTTCTGTAGGAGTAGGAGCACTCCGCGGTTTCGTACATGTATATGAGAGACCCCTACTGAACTTAAAAAAAAAATGTTTTTTTTTTTATATTTCAACAATTACATTTTGTACTTTAGTCAATGTCTTAAAATCATAAGAGTGACATTGCTCTTCAATACATTTCCTATCGAAGTTGAGTCTCACGAACAAAATTATACTCATGTCTTGTCACTACTATGAAACTCGTCAAGATTCACGCTAGTTCCCTAGAGGACACCGAGAATAACCTACACCGTGTCTAGTACAACCTGGAGCAAAGCACTTTCAAACTTCCTAATTTGTACTAAACTTGTACCAACGTGAGTACATGTGTTAGTACTTTGTAAGTTGTGCAGACAACAGCAAAAGTAGATGGTCATAATCAAAAACTCTTTACACTATTGAGCAGAGTTTGCGTCAGAACCGTATAGTGTCAAATTCATACAGCCGGGCCATTCATGCCGAAGCGTGGCACGGTAAAAAACTTACTACAGGGCCAGGTCAATGCATGAGATGTTGTGAGTGAGAATTATGTAGGTTCTGAAATACAGCGCAGCTGGACAAATACGGTAAATAAAGTTATCGACCAGCTGGTCTCCATGCTCCCCGACAGAGGGCAAGAGAATTCAGTTGCGCAACAAATGCAGGCGAGCGCTCACGCGCGTTGCTCTCCCGGGACGATCTACCTGTCGCATTCTAACAAATAAGACGCATAGCGCGTGTGAAAGTGACAAGGATAACGCCTCTGTCGTCATTTCCGCGCTTCTCTATACTTACTATTGGCGTTGCACTGGTATGGTCGCTGGGTGCCACTAAGGAACCGATATTGGCAAAACTTATTTGTTGTATATTTTTCAATCAGACGATAACGTATAGCACTCAAGACGTCAAGTAAACAAAACAATAACAATTATCAAAATAGTAAAAAACATTAACAATAGAAAAGGAGGCTAAGTCCAGCCTTCGATCCTCAACATCTACAACAATGTCCATTGTGTGGAATGACGATATGGTTTATGAACTAATTGAACTATATAAATCAAAGACAATACTGTGGGACTCCGAGAGTAAAAACTTCAAGAATAGAGTTAAAAAAAATAACGCATGGGAAGAGATTTCAAAAATAATGCGAATTTCACAAAAAGATGTGGAATGCAAATTGCATACATTGAGATCGCAGTTTGCGAGGGAGAAAAAAAAATATTTGGCTGCAAAAGCTGCGGGACTTGCTGAATCTGAAATATCCAAATGGAAATTTTTCGGTGCACTAAAATTTTTGATAAGTGAGTCAACAACTGTTATTGATGTAGATTGCCCAAATAAAACGGTAAGTGACTTTAAGTGGTAAGTTTATTTAAAAATTACAAAAAAATACTTGATAAGTCGAGACTATCAAATAATCAAGCAACGTAATTTACCTATTCGTACATCAGCATATATAATTCTTAATTAACATATTTTTAGGTGATTGAAAAATTGGAAATTTTAACGTTAATTTTATTTAGAAACCGGCATTTGAATCTCACTATTATTACTTTGCACTTGTAATATTAATCTCATTTACAGGTACTTATAAAAGAAGAATACATCGTGGAGACTGAGCGTTGGTCGCCAGAGCTCACCGTGATATCCACGCCGCCGCCCTCCATAACATTCCCATTGCATCCCGCTACCACCGTCTCCTACAAATATTCCGACCAACCAGAATTCAGATAAAAGAAAACAAGAAAACCTGGATGAAATTTTGGAACTCGTCAGGGCAAAAAAGAAATCGGTAGGAGAATCCGAAAGACGAGTACGATTTTTACGGCCAATATGTAGCTTCAGAGTTGAGAGTGGCGAAAAATGAGAATGCTGTTCTACGAGCCAAATCTTATATTAATGAGATATTGATAAATATGAGGATGGGCAAGTACGATGATCGGCAATTGAAATATGAGAGATCATCTTCACCAAGTTCAGAAGAATGTTAAAAGGTAAAATTTTACTTGGATGACTTTATGTGTCTCTTCGCCTTCTTTTTGTCCAAAAGTTATACGGCCACGAGTAAAAAGTTTTATAAAATAAGGTACTTAAATCAAAAAATATTTTGGACTATATGTAAGTATTACAAACTGAATATATTAGGAATGATAAAAATGTGTTTAATTTTAAGTAAGCGATTTACTTGTAAATGATTTACTCATTTACACATGTCACAATGTCTGCAAATGTCGCAAAATTATGATTGTAAACATATTCGTGGTGCTTCAGAAATGTTTAGGTGCGAAACATTGGTTGTGGTGAATACTTGACTTTGGCCGTAAGCGTTTTTACGATTCGACAGTATTTTTGCATTAGGTATATTTTGTGACACAGAATAATTATTTTAATGATATAAAATAATATCTACCTTATTGTGCTATAATGTGTAGTGGCTTCTTTATTGGTTTTTCTAAATAATAATCATGAATCTATTTTTGTATACATAAATTCGATTGTTTATGGGTCTATCAAAAATTGGTAGCTAGAAAACTTTCTACGAGTAGTCTCCAATTTTTGATTGATTTTAGATTGGAGATAAATATTTCTCCAACAGGTAAGTACTTACAGCTTTGTACTGTTTGTGACGTTAGTTCGATAGTACAAAAATGTTAAAATCTTTATATTTGCTATCCAACTTAAATAACATCATAATATAATATCTATGTACACTTTTACATCACGTCAAACATCTTAAAATATTCCTAAGACGTAAAAAAAATTCGAATGTAGAATCCTAGACGAATGCTATACTTAATAATATCCCAGTTTTTGCGATACAAAGTGGGTACTAGGCACCATCTGCCGCTGACATTAGCCCTAAGGGTACAATCTGAGATACTTTGCCTAGCTCGTTACATAAAAGAAAAAGCCGTATCCGAAAGCGGTGTCAATGGGTTAACCTTCCTATTGAATCCATGCTTTTATACCGCCTAAGCCTAAATTCGTGAATAAGGTTTTTTTATGATATTATATTTCAGAGTAAAAATATCTGAGATTCGGACAATAGGGCTTCCGGGACCCATTCATGGTAAATAGGTAATTTATTTTTGGAATAATTTTATATAGAGTATAAAAAAGCTGTTGTACTACGTAGCTGTAATACTCCGAGTAAGTAAATAAGTAGGTAATGACGTGCGAGTACAGTCAGCCACATATCAGGTTACCACAACCTGTCGAATTTCCTCAATTGATATTCAACCTAATGTGTATGACAGTAAGATGAGAGTCGATTGAAGAAATTTGATAGTTTTGTATACTTTGATGTGTAGCTGTACGTATGTTGACCGTCACTGCATAATTTCGAGAATTAAATTCATAATAAACTACCGACTTCTATCAAATTGTTAGTGTTTTCAGGAAATCTTTAACGTCATGGTTTGCACAAAAATGTTTTTACTATTTTAAAATAATATTTGGAAAACGATATATTGTAATTATATTTATTTCTAAAAATAAATATTTACGTCTAATAGTAATAGCTTTTAATTTAAAAACGCCACCTACTTAGTGGTAAACAAGAAATAACTTTGTTTCCTCTTAAATTATATTTGCACCGTGTCTATAAACAGACTGAATACAATCTTCAGGAACACTTCCTTATCAAAATAAATATATTTATGCAAATAAAATGTTTTTTATTTTTTTTCCTGGGCGTACACGCTGAGAGTATTTAGACCCTTATTTTGCAGAAAAAAGTTTATAAATTTTTTACTACATAATATTAATTTGCAATGGTTTTGCATTGAAGTTGGTTACTTTCACGTGATCAAAAGATGAAACGGCAGAAATGGACTCTGATGCACATGAAATACACCCACGTTATTAATTAAATCTAAAAGTGTTCTTCCCACACGCAATCTTCATATAAGTCAAACATTCTATATTAATTAAATACCATACTGACAGTATTTAGAATCCATAATAATACCCACGCATCGCCCACTATATTCCGTTTACACGATTCAAATGGTAGGTAATTAAAATGCGAAACGTTCAGATTGGAAATTCATTTCAGTTATAATTATTTTCAACCCCCGATATTGTAAGTATGCGTGTTTGTCTGTGGCCCAGTAGTTCAACAATGGCTGAATAAATTAGTGATGGTTAATAGAGCTACACAGGAGTGTTTTAGTTACTATTTGAAGATCGTATGCTTGTTTCTGTGGCCTTACCAAGAGTTTGAAATACTACCCTCGCTATCCAAAACTATTGCTCTGTCTCTTTCAAATGCATCACAATGAAAGAGACAAAGCGATAGGTAGTTTTCGATAGCGAGGATAGTATTTCAAACTCATGGTAAGGCCACTGATCCGTGAGCAAGCCACGCTTGGGCATGAATTGACCGACTCGACCGGAGTGATATCACAGCCTCACAGAAGATTGAAGTGCTCTGTGTTTCGTTGAGTGAGTGGAAAGTGGGCTAAAGGTTGGCAACGCACTTGTGCCTCTACTAGTGTTGCAGGTGTCTATGGGCGGTGGTAAACGCTTACCATCAGGTGATCCGTCTTCTTGTCTTCCAACTATCACATAAAAAAATACGTACTGCTTAAATATAATAAGCCTAATCCCATCATAGTAGTGATAACTTGATTTCTATGATGGAGGCCTTTGCCCTGCAGTGGGACAGTATATAGGCTGATACTTTACTTTACTTTACTGCTTAAATATCTTCCTTTGAGACTGTAAAAATCAATAGTAATCTACACTGCTGGCATACCAAATTAAGAATGATTGCATCTAAACCCACAAACCTCACTTATACCTAATTTCAAGCAGAGATAAATAACAATTGGCAAACTCAATCCTCTCCAATATAAATCATTGTTAGTCCCATTTCCATTTAAGTACCGTAACCCAAATGCCACCTGTTGCCTAAATAAACCCTATATACTCTACGTTCCAATTGAGGACAGTCTACCTTTTCGCCCCTAGTTAAACATGGCGTCGGCAAAGGGTTGATCATTTGTTTTATTTTTACACGCGCGCACCTTTGGTAGGGATTTAATAAATAAAGTGGAATTGTAATAAGGAAAAGTTTTTTTACGTCAATATACTTGTAGGATATTGTCACTTTTTTATACCAGGAGCGGCAAACGAGCAATCAGGTCACCTGCTAGTAAGTAATCGCCTGCAGTGTTTAGCGCACCTCGCCCTTAGGTTAGGCTAGTATATAAGTTAATTAGTACGTAATTAAAGACAGTCATACTGCAACTCGTGTCTCATTAAGACGCCACCACCAATCCATCCGTTGCACACCGCTGCACATGAACAACTGCGAGAACAGACAGGTCGTTGATGCGTTGCCGGCCTTTTAAGAAGGAGTACGCTCTTTTCTTGAGGAAGTCAAAGCCGTCAGGAAATACTGGCGCAGCTAAACTATACCACAAAATTGAGGTACGTGGAAGAAAACTCCTAGAGAACCGCACAGTGCTAGATCCAAGATATTTATAAATACTTATTTTATTTTTTTGGATTATAAAAGTACAAGATTCTTCTGCAAGAGATTCAAAAGGGATTTTGAAGAGGGTTGAAGTTTATGTCTGCCGATGTCACTTACAGAATTTGTCAGTAGAATCACAGAATGTAGCCTCCTTTGAACACGATTCTGTTCATCAAACTAAAGCCGATGAGATTCACTCCAATAATCTTGGGTTTTATGAAAATTTAATTTCCGCTCTGGATTTGAAAGATAAAATACTAACTCAAATTTTTATAAGCTAAAGGTTAAATATCAACTTCCCAGAATTATGTTTGTAGTTGATGAAGCTATTAGTCAATTCTATTATCGACTACCCAAAACTTCAAAATTGAATTCAAATACTAAATCGTCTTTAAAACATACATTTCAACAGGGGAAATAAACCGTGAAAGTACCTACCTCTAGTAATTTTTAACCTACCATCGAGGGTTGTGCTTCAAAAAGAAAACATGTGAAAAAAAAACTAAAAAAGTCTCTCTCTGTAAAAATACAGAATGGGTAAAGACTTTTGTTAAACGACGCTCAGGAAAGAAAAAAACCCTTGTATACAATTAATAAGGATTGAAAGTAGGAAATGCTCATAGATTTAATATTTCAACAGGGACCCTGGACAAATGTTCGTGTGATGTTGGATTCAGTGTAACTGTTGTCTGATATCTGTAACACAACTTCTTAAGCTACATAGTACAGAATCAGGTCAATGTATGAGACGTTGTATAATTTTATTTGTATTTAAGATTATTATATACCTATGTATATTTTTGTAAATATTCCACACCAATCCAAATGCGAAATTGATTAATGTTCAAACAATAATTTCATTTTGCGCGAGATATTTCTATCGAAATAAATCGACGGGCAATCTACACCGACAATGGGTAATAAATGATCGCCATTTATTATTTTGTTTCTGTGCTTTAGCTATTAATTTGGAGAAAACAAAAGGAAATTTTTGATTGGTATCACAGTACTTTTGGACGTTAAAAGATGAGACGTGTTTTAATTTAAATGTACCTAAAACACATTATAACATTTACGTGTTACAGTATAAAAACATTTGGCGAATTAATTAAAAATGTTCTAATTTGCTTTCGTATCTCTGACGTAATAATATAACAAAAAGTTTGCTAGCTACAAACTAGGAGTAGTCGATACTAATTTGTTAACGTGACGGAAGCAATATGTATGCGCCGATGATATCATTATATCGGAATGGCATAAAATTAAGTTCTACATTCTAGCTACATTACGTGGATATACCTATTTAACTAAGCAAAAATGTACAAGTGAGTATTACTGTAAATGTTTTTGGATGAAGGTACTATAGTTGCATCCAAGCTAGACACGCGGTGAATGTCGTAGCGAATGCATAGAATTTACTATATGAATAACAAGCACCATAGTTGCATTCCAATTCAAGCTAGGCGCACGGAGTATTTTGTCATGGAAAGTTAATTGAATGTTCTGTTAACACGAGTTAATAAGGCATTTAAGACTTAATATTACGCGTAGCACCGTAGTGCTATCGTATCGTAGCAGGTATCGTAGCACAAACAGACCACAGAGTAGCGTGTCTACGACAAAGACTACGACGTAGCATGTCGTAGCACATTGTACTGAATGATTATGGCATGTTTAAAAACTTTTCAACCGGACTAACTTTGCCCATTAAAAATCTGTAGTAGGCCACAGTGAGTGAGCATTAAAGTGGACTTTTTTTCGGTTTAATGTTGGGTAATTAAGGCACAAATTGTTCAGAGTAATATGCTGAAATAATTAAATTTTCCCTCAAAAAACATTCACATTGTTACACAAGCACATAATTTACGCGCAAGTAATTATATTTAATGACCAGTATATCATAAAAGTAAGCAATATAGTAACTTATATTATATTAACCCACATAAAGTATAAACAAAACCCCCAGGGCTTAAAGATGCAATATACGGAAAACGAAAATAGGAAACATATAAGTTGTATTCACTTTTGATGGAGTACTTTCATACTCTTGCTTTACTTTTAAATTTAAATTTTAAACATTTTAGTATCTCCCAGCAGACTGTAGATACAAAGTACGGATGCTACGGATATAACATTTTGGATTGGATCATCATCACCTCCCTGCCCTATTTCCAGATTATCTGGGGTCGGCGCAGTACTTTTCCTTCTTCCGTTCGTCCCTGTCATTCGTCACCGTATCACAAAATAATTACACACAGAAAGTAGGCTGCCCACTAAGAGCTAAAAACGTGTCATGTACTCACGCATGCGCACTAACGGGGAAATATGCCTTTTCGACCACATTAATCCTAGCCTATGACATAAGATTGTCAAACTGTCGAGGTCTGTGGTAGAGGCCGCGCGCTTATGTACTCATGCCGGGCAGCAACCCTAGCATATGTCAACGAACTTTTCTAAATTCAAAATTAGGCTGAGTCTACCTTCTGTGTGTAATTATTTTGTGACCGTATCATCAACCCCTTTTTCAGTCATGTCATTCTTCACAAAATCCATCCAATCAATGTTAAAACACACGATAGGTTTGTGTCAGAATAAAAATCCTATCCACAGGGTATATCTCTTTTTTAAAATATTCCAGGTCATTGAGGTCCATCCATATACCTTTCGTGGTATAAAATAGGATATATATTTTAATAAGGTATTAAGGTAAGTAAGACTGCTAAGTTTCTTAAGTAAAGAGAAAGAAAACGGAAGGAAATGTGGGAGGGAATAAGCCGCGAAAAAAATTGTTCCCCAGTTTCTAATATGAAATACTTCCGTTTACGAACCAGTACTTGGAAATAACGCTCTGTGACAATACGAGGAATTTGATACTTGGCAAGATAAGAAATTCTGAGAAACAAAAGCGTAGAGAAAATCCGCTGCAGATGGGTACCCAGAAAGCGCGTTTTATTGGATTGTAAGACTTATCCTGTACGTCTTATTTTGGACAATCCACACAATATATTTTTATAAATTGTAGCCTATGTGTTATTCTGATGTATAAGCTATACTGTGGTAAAGTTTCATTCAAATCCATTTAGTAGTTTTTACGTGAAAGAGTAACAAACATCCATACATCCAAACAAACTTTCGCCTTTATAATAGTAGTAGGATTAATGAGAGCGAATCTAAGAATCTATTAATCGATGAAGTTTACGGAACAATCCATATTTCTATTTCTGCCTGTTGCATAAGAATTGCTGATATGATTCTTCTTAGAAACTGTTTCCTTGTACATGTTTACAATAACTGTCTCGTCACCTTTGTCAAAATATAAAAGCATTTGCTAAATATGTTAAAATGTATTGAAATCCGTCAAGAATTTGCAACCTAGCTAATAGCTTTATTAATTAAAATTAATTCCATTATTGTTTACCTAAATACTTTAATGATAATAATTTAATTGTTTGATTGGCACTGTAATGGTTTTTTGTCTAGTTTAGTTTACTTTACTTATAGCATATTTTATTGTTAATAACATTTAATTTTCAGTTCTTAGAGTCATTTCTTAGAACGGAATCTTTGTTTTTGCCAACACCCTTATTAGGTGTCACATGTAGATAGATAGATAGATAGATTGCACAACACATTACAGAACTTAATTCTAATAGTAATTTCCAAGTAAAATATCGGCGGCCTTATCGCTAATAGCGATCTCTTCCAGACAACCTTTGGGAAGAGGAATAATGCAGCGAATTAACTTAACATGTACTTACCATATTATTAATATTGACACTTTATACAATGTGATAGCGCAATAAAGATTTATGATAAACCTTCCTTAAAATATCTACTAATTTGCATAATAAAATAAGTGTGAGTTTAGCATGTATAAGTTTTAATGGTATTTGCATATTTATTCACTCGTCAAAACTTCATATAACATAACACTATTATTTTTATGCTCTACTGTAGATTATACCTAAATCACAAAATAATTACACACAGAAGTTAGACTTTGACCTGATTTTGAATTTAGAAGAGTTCGTTGACATATGCTAGGTTGTTGCCCGGCATGAGTACATAAGCGCGCGGCCTCTACCATAGACCTCGACAGTTTGACAATCTTATGTCATAAGTTAGGATTAATGTGGTCGAAAAGGCGTTTTTGCCCCTTAGTGATGACATATTTTTAGCTCTTAGTGGGCAGTCAGCCTTCTGTGTCAATATGTATTGTGTGCCTAAATGGCAAGTCAAAACATTCCAGTAATTTCTCTAAACATCACAACATGACAGTGGGTTGGTGCGATAAAACGAAAACTAAATTCATATAGTTGGGGCTTCCATTTATAACGGATTGAATAGATAAAACCGCCCGAATGTTATCCTCTTAAATCATAGGATTTACGTAATAATTTGTAGTGGATGTGGGTGGGTCAGGTTAATAACTTGGTTACTTTACTATGGATTTATAGTCCTACTATATTAAGTACTGTTTTTGTTTTAAAAGTTAATTAATGCGTAAAAACAATCATGCTGGGGAATCCCTTTACTAAAATGACCATAACTGGAGGACTCTGAATTTGCACAGATGTGTTTTGACATTAGTTGTTCGTATCTCATAGAGCTTCGTTCGCCCGTACTGGGTGATTGTTAACATCTCATTGCGTTTTTTTATATAATACTTAGTGGCCCGCCCTCACTTCGCTTCGGGACGGGAATTCAGAAATGAACCAATAGATGGCACTGTGTCCAATTACATCGTGCAAGCGTTTCATGTTTTCGGTTTACCTATAAGCCTTGTCGTTGTCTATAGAAGTTATCTCTTCATAAATAGTATAGATATAGATAGATATAGGAAGGCAAATGAGCAAGCGGGTCACCTGATGGTAAGCGAACACCGCCGCCCATGGACATCAGCTACGCTAAGAGGATTTTGTGAATATGCGCCGCACACATTTGAATTAAGTTAATGCGTGGTTTATTAAAATTGACTAAAGTGTCTTAATATCAGCCAAATCTCAATAGTGCGGTATACTTCTGAGACGAGAGACAATTAGCTTTGTTGGCCCGGGTGAATATGTCAGCCTGCATTGCATTAGTTGGTGAATATGCGCCGCAAACATTTGAGCTGAATGCGTGGTTTATAAATAAAAGAAACGACAAATTTTCAAAAAGCGTAGAACAAATGTTGTTCAGAAGGGTTGGTAGAAGACGTGGTTAACGGGATGTAAATGTTCACAGATACACCCTGTATAGTGCGGTATACATCTGAGACGAGAGACAATGAGCTTTGTTGGGCCGCCCCGGGCGACAGCCTCCGCCTCGCATTACGATGCACTGTGAATACACAACACATGCCGCACGGAATTCCGATTTTACAACGTGTTTGAAAAAGGAAAATATTTACAACGTGTTTGAAAAAAGAAAACTGTTTACAACGTGTTTGAAAAAAGAAAACTGTTCACAACGTGTTTGAAAAAAGAAAACTTTATACAACGTGTTTGAAAAAGGAAAATATTTACAACGTGTTTGAAAAAAGAAAACTGTTTACAACGTGTTTAAAAAAAAAACTTTTTACAAGTCTTTTATGTTAGTCTTTTTTAGTTTCTTGTGTTTGTGTCATTGTCTGTAGCATAAGTTGTGGTGTCCACATTAATAAATGTATCTTCTTTCTTTCTTTTTTTCTTACAACGTGTTTGAGAAAAGAAAACGTTTTACAACGTGTTTGAAAAAAGGGAACTTTTTGCAACGTGTTTGAAGGATAGGAAACAAGCGCAAGTTATATTTTGAACTACGCCATGAAGTTAGTGGAAATCAGGCCAAAAAGAAGTACAACTATGACTAACATTCTAACACGGATGGAAGAGTTTTAGTGGTAATAAAACTATTTAATAACACAACTTTTGGAGCTGAATTAAGCAACATCGGACACAAGTTCGCTTGTTAATCTGAAGTTAACAACGTTGCCAGAGGAAATTAACATTTAATTAGTTCATACACTTTGTTGTCCTACCGGCTTTACATTACTTTAATATGCCCTAGTTTCAATCTTCAAAGTAAAACATCAAAGGCAATGGCTAAAAACTTATAAACATAACAAGGGAATAGGTATGTTAAAAAAAGTGTTACATAATCTAGAAAATCCAATCATTATTGGCCAAAATAACGCAATTTTTTAGTCTCTAGTAATTTCGTACAGCCTTTCAAAATATGTTTTCTTAACAAGTATATATAAATTTATCTTTAGCTATGAGGAAGTACATGATCATCTAAATGCCCCAAACGCTGAACAAACACAAGTGTTCTTCTCAAAAATGTTGTCCAGAGTAGAAATTAACTTGTTGAAATACGATTATACGTTTGTATACTTTTAAAACAAAGGTTATCCTAAATGGTCCAAAACAATTTAGTGATGCTGGGGTTCTCATTATCATAATTACGTTCGGGATCCACAGTTCCAAATACTGTAATATGCAATAATTTCAACTTGCGAAGTTTTGGTATCATAATGGGGTTCGAACCCGAAATTGGAAGTTATGGCATCCCTTGTATAAATACTAGTGGGTGGTATCCAATGTAATGTAGTGTAATTGTTAAGGCTGTCCTTTCTCTTAAATGGCCGGCATGCTTGTTGAATCCGATGGAATTTAATGTACAGACAGACAGATAATCTGTCAAAATTCCTCAATTCACATCAATCTAATGTGATTGACAATAAGAAGAGGGTCGATTGAAGAAATTTGAAAAGAGTTACTGTGTTTCTTGCTGGTTTCTTTGATAGAAATTGACATTCCGAATCAGCGGTAGATACATATTTGAAATTAATAAATGCTAGTATGGACTTTAATTTTAGCTATTTAGGTGAGTACTAGTATCTATGAACGGTTGCGGTCGGAGATAAGCAATAGTGGGTGTATAATAAGCGAGCCGTCCGCGCCAGTCGCGTGGCGATCGACCGCAATCGATAATCCTCCGCACGAAACCTGCGCCGTCTATTAATCCTGCTGGTTCTGGAACACCTGCGTCGTATTACGTTACTGCTACTGGAGTGATACAAAGCACTTGATACTTTTTTTTTGTCGCTGGGGAATGCGTTCTTATGCATACCTTCCTGCCGGGGGGCAGGCGGGTTATGTCGGGCTCTCCTCCGTCAGCGACCGGAGGCATACCGACTAAACCCCATCGGCGCTCCCTCATCGCCCGAGTGGAGAACATGAGTACGGGTTGAAGAACCATACTTCAAGTCCCTCCCCAAGCGAAAGGCCCGTTTACACTACGGGCCCAAAATTTCCTCCCCCAGTCAAACTTGCTACCTGGTGACTGGATTAATAAGAATGAGCGCGCATAAGCAGTTTAAATACCAGAAATAAGCACAAACTTGCTGTTCCAAATCTCAGACTTCATGAGAATTGGTAATTCATTTGGCGGAAGAGCGCATTGAAATTTTTTGCAAATTACCACAAAACCCTGTCGATTTACCAATGCATAAATTTTAATCACATTTTTGATGGCAAATGCCTATTAACAGTTGAAGAGTCCCTAAATGACAGGAATTTGTGGAAATGATAAACTGTTCGCCAATGTACATAATGTTATGTTATAATTTTTTATTTCGATTTTGAAAAGAGTAACTACTGAGATTCTTGCTGGTTCTTCTTGATAGAAAATGACATTCCGAATCAGCGGTAGATTACAAATTTTACATTCATAAACGCTTACTCGTATGGACTTAAACTAAAGATTATTTTATTTTGATTTTAACATTGGTTCAGGCGGCGGCTACTCAACATGAACCTCTGCTTTGTCGAGACTATCTACTAAGCACGACCAGTGGCTAAATTACTAAACATGTTCATTAGTGGTTTAATCACAGCCATTCTATATAAATGTTTTACTTGATGTCGGAATGAGCCTTAGAACTATTATTACACCGTGAATAATGGTAGAGGTGCAGAATTAAGATATGGGGCAACACAATAGTCCCCGTATTATTATAACTCCACAAAAGGTCCCGGTTGGCTGAAATCGAGGAACTCGTAAATATCGTCGACCCAATCCCGTGCTTCAAATGGTTTTGTGCGCTGGGATTTTGTTCCGTATCTCAGAGTAGGCATACCTAGTGTAAAGATATAATTACAAAAAGATATTAAAATCATCATTTAATTTCTTGCCATATCAAATTGTAGGCTGACTAATTAAACAATATTGCAGTTAAGATGCCTATATTATTGTGGTACTTCTTACATAATAATTAACTGCCGCACTCAGAAATGTAAATTAATCCTTAATTGTCCCTTAAGTAAATATAATGACCTTTATTTTAATAGGCATAAGGACTATCCCTTACTAAGATAATGAGCATTTAGACTTATTCACAAAGCTTGCTTAATGCATATTGGTGATTAAAAATCCGAGCTATATTATATGAAAAGAAATCTAAACATAGGTACTCCCAGATTGCTGGGAGTCGAACTTAGGATCCGAGATTACAGATTAGATTACTATTAGACCAAAGAGGCGTTATATAATATAGTAAATGATTAATAAATAAATTGCAAGCCAAATTAAGAGGATATCTACTGTCGACTCTTATTTTCTAAGACATACCCAAGGGTCCTAAGGGCTACATTTTGGTACTTGCTATTCATGTATCCAACAATAAATTAAATCCTACTCTATGACTTTAACATAAAGTCAGGCCGAATAACTGATGATAAATCACGACTCTACTACTGAAATTGACATAAAAAGCTTTTATTTTTTTAAGTCTCGTCATGTAGGTAGAAATTGTGTGGAAAATAAATTACATTCATAATCACCAAATCTGCTTTTAAATTTGCTTGAGCATCCCCGAATGGAAAAGTATTACGCCTGAATAAGTATAAATAGGGCTCTTTTAAATTGTGCTTTAATCGATTTTTAAATGTTTAACGTTATAACGTGACAAAAATCGCTTACTATTAGGTGATCCGTCTGTTCGTCTGCCACCTATCACATAAAAAAAACAATCTTTCGCGCTCGTCATTCATAATGCATTTAGTTTTCACACCGCTGCCCAAATAGCATTGTAAGTTTTTGGCTCTACTTAATGTCCCCATCTACTTGCATATTATATTTTCTCGTATGCACTCTCTGCAGAAAGACCCATTAGCCGTTCTCCTTGCATCATGAATTCTACAAAGAAATAACAAACACCCTTTGACTTCATTTTTTTTTCATTGTAGCTTGGTCACAAATATGTTTATCTAGCTGACCCGGTTATCTCCATATTGCGTTCTCGAGTTTTCAGCAAGCTAACGAAATAGATTATTGCACTAACGCAGATTTGAGAATGTATGCGACAAAAAAATAGTCATCGACAACCACAGACTTTTTTTTTCTGATTTCACAACACACACAGATAAAAAAGACAGGACGCCATTGAAACATTAAGAATTTAATATTCACCTTTAATTGTTGAGACTTTGAGTGTGGCAGCCTTATTTCGTTGAGCTAATTATTGAAGAGTCTCATTAATATTTCCTCGAAATGCTAATGGCTACGATTTCGTATTAAATTAAAACTGAATGATCAAAATTACTCTGTTTATACAACTGTAATGTAGACGACATTTCCAGTCCATTTATTCTGGGGAGTTCTTAGGGTACTTTTCCAACAAAGATCTGCTGCGATGCTATGGATTCGTTTGATAACCACCAATCATATTTATTGGTATATAGCTTAGCACTGGTGGAAACCGATTCAACTAAGATATTTTTTTTATCTGGATAGATGCGTGCTATAGATGTCTACTATGGGCCATCGCGAGTGGTGTAGCTATGTGCAGAGCAGAGTACAGTATGCCCGTATTTTTCGCTGAAAGTAGACATGCCATCGTGGACGCTACTTCGTAGCGCTTCTTTCTCGCACAGCTATAGCTGGCGGCACGAAAGTATAGCGATGACCGTTATTTTGCGCACTTGTAAAAAAGAAGACTTTCTATCAAAATTGGTTTCTGCGCACTCAAGGTCATAACTACACTTTCTTGCCTCGGACTATACATAGCTTAGTATTGGTAGAAACGGTCTTAATTTTCGTAGCGTAGATTTTGCATCAAGCGTAGATTAAAGCGTGGTGATTAATCCTAATCCCATATTAGTAGTGATGACTTGATTTCTATGAAGAAGGCCTTTGCCCTGCAGTGGGACAGTATACAGAATGATACTTTACTTGACTTTTTTTAGATTTCACATCGTAGAAGCATAGCTGCATAGCACATCTCTGGTGGAAAAACAGCCTTAAGCCCCTTCCATACAGAGCAATGATTAGACTGTAACTCGGAGTTTAATAACAATCAATCTTTGTCACCCCCGCTGCGCCAAAGCAAGCGTATCAAATTCATGTTTACATTTCGACACTTACGTCCATGCAGTAAGGTTCGAAGTTGTGTGAGTATTTTTGCTACCTGTACTTTTCTGATGCTCAATCTACTCAGTACAAGTAGATGTGACGTTAACATGACGTTATCGTGTTTATACATAAGTAAATAAATAAATCTGTGTAAGTAAGTTTTTTTGTTTAGACTTAGGACTATTATTACCTACTATACTAGTGACCCGCCCTTACTTCGTTTCGAGACAGACTTCTTGCTAACAGTACCAACAGTTGGCGCTGGGAACCGACTACATCGCTTTACCTAAACGTTGTCGTTGTCTGTCGAGATTTCTTATTTATTTAATACGAGCAGTATATAGGTAAGAAGATAGATTGAAAATTAACAATACTAAAATAAAACTTATTTACATAAACCCGCCAAAGGTTTATTTAAAGTGACCATTACTAATATGCATTCCGTATCATTCCAGTACCTATACGTCCGCTTTTTAATAATTAATAAATAAGTTAAGCACCTCAATGATGGGTATCCGAATAAACCAAGGAATCACAAAAATATGGGTATTTAAGCTGATTTATTAACACTCAGACACGAACAAAGACAAGGTTCGTCCATCCAACCAACCTTTGGCGTGCCATCGAGATATTTATATTAAAATTATAATTCTAATTTGGCTCTATTGAGCCTAATAACAAAAAAGTACCTACCTAGCTATCTTCACAGGACCTAATCACCCAAAATTTGCATAAAGAGCCAAATTCTAGCCAATCACGAATAAAAAAGACTAAATCAGTATCTATAAGGTTGCTTTTTGGGGCCCTAACAGCAATTCTCTAAAGTAGGTAGTTACCCGGGTAAATGCCACTTAGGTGCCACCTGGCGCTTTCCAGAAATGGCCCGAATCTAACTAACGTCTTCCTAATTCCACATTAATTTTGTTACTCTCTGTTCTGCTTTGCTAATGTCCTGGATGTAATGTTTGCTTTAGGCGTTATCCTTCGCCAAGTATCTTAAATTAAGTAGGTTAGGAAATTATCTAAGGTAAGCTTTAAGACGTGACAATTTTGTCTAGGAAGAATAAATCTGCCTTGTTCGATTTGTCTGTCCAGCAGTTAAATACATTGATATATGTGTAAATCTATATTGTAGGTACCTACTATAGCCGGTAATTTAAAGGGGCAACAATGACGAAACTAGCGCCGCCAACCTATTTACACTGATTGTGGCGACAATAATTATATTTTTTAAGAAAATAAACAAACGGTAAATATCACTGTGGGTGTAAATAGGTTGGCGGCGCTAGTTTCGTTGATATAGCCCATTGAACAGGTGGTAGGGCAAAAATGTGACACACACAGTCGTGTCTATCGAGAGGGATCGGGTGCAGAAGCAACTCAACGTATTTTCCGAGGTACAGGGGTAGAAGACCGTAAACTTCCAGACTCTGGGTTGATAGACATCTAAACTTACAATGTAAAGAGGTACAATGTAGAGGTACTTCAAATTTCACCAATTTAAGTTTATATCTAACCTTACTTTGAGACTAGGACAATGTTGTCATCTCAATTTATTTCTTACTAGCGGCCGCCTGCGACTTAGTACGTTTGGAGTTAATTATTAGCGTCTTATATTATACTTTGCGTCATATTTTGAACAATCCACAAAATATATTTTTATAAATTGTAGCTTATTTCTATGTTTCATTTTGATGTATAAGCTATTTTTATTGTTAAGTTTCATTAAAATCCATTGAGGACTTTTTGCGTGAAAGAGGAGCAAACATCCATCGATCCCTAAACTTTCATGTTTATACATTAATTTTATACAGGGTGTATCTGTGAACATTTACATCCCTTTAACCACGTGTTCTACCAACCATTCTGAACAACATTTGTTCTATGACTTTTGAAAATTCATTTAAAAAAATTTCATCTTTCCATACAAAGTCGGTCACGTGACTTGGTCATTTTGTATGGGGAGTCGAACATTTTTTCGAAGAATTTGGAAAAGTTGTTGAACAATGTTGTTCAGAATGATTGATAGAACACGTGGTTAAAGGGATGTAAATGTTCACAGATACATCCTGTATGTAGTAAATTAAACTACTGAATACATTTTGAAAATACATTTATCAATGTTCACCACTAATAACAAATAAAACCTATAAGTAAAGCACTTACAGCCATTTATTTCTAGCGAAACCAATTTAAATCTAGATTCCCATTTGGATAGTAAATAAGTTGCCAGGAATTTATGAGATTTATAAATCACTTTTTGCCCATCATCCTAAGAGCACTGTAGCCAGTATTTACATGAAAATTAGAAACAAGCAAACAGCAATTAATTGCAAAACTCGTTTAATTAATCTATGGAGCTATGTTTAAACCGCGATAAAATATGCGCTCTCGACTGTTATTTTGTCGATTTTTAAATATAGTAAGTTGTTTATGTTTGACAGCCTCGATAGCGCAGTGGCTTAGGAGTTCGCCCGAAGCGCGAATGGTCCTGGGTTAGATTCCCGGTCAAGTCAATTTATGGTGTTCTGGGTTGAAGCCCCCAGTTAAATATCGTCACCTGGTACTCATAGTACAGGGATTGCCCTAGTTTGAGACCAGGTTGAACGGTGTGGATGTCTGGCGGATAAATTTATATAATTATGGTAAGTTTGGAAATAGAATAGATTGCTTAGCGTTTCGTCAGTTTTGTTTTTTGGTTTGTGTATAATTTGTCGGTCTCTATTGAATTTACCTCTTTATAAATAGTATAGAACAAGAATATAAATACGTATCTTGCTATTTTCATTATCATCAAATAACATTATGTGGATGGAATATACCTATTTTCAAGAAGGGAGGAGCGAGCTTCGTTTAAGTTATTTATAACCGCAATCACTGGTTCTAATAATTAGATGGTTACATGATACTTGTTGTGTTATTTTGGCATCACACAAGAAACAGTAGGCTCAGATATTTTGGTAAATGAACATAGCGATAGTGGGCGGGTATACTTCTAGAGACGTGGAATATTACCGATTTGTTATTTTTTTGCTCTATGAAGATAACTTCACCGATGTCAAGTGAAATCAATACTTTTCATTATCATTTAAGAATAGATACACTCTCTACACATCGCAAAATGCAAAATTTACGCCCAGCGACATCTATTGGTACAGAGCGGAACTAAGGTCCTAAAGGAAGAGATGCGGGCCACTAGAAACCCTACTAATTTTAATTGCCTTTGCTTATACTATTACACACTAATTCTGATGACACTGACAGTACCGACACAGTCATTTTATAGACAAACTGCAAAGGCGTAACACTAGCGCGATGCCATCAACGCCCAACGCCATCTATTGGTATAAAGTGCTACTAATGTCAAAGTGAGGGCGGGCCACTAATTATTCAGCAGCAACAATATTTTATCTGTACGTGACGTAAGTAGTGTAACCAAGTGAATGACGTTTCAGAATATTTTTTATCACGTTTGCAGAAAGCACCAAGGATTGGTGGACCAATATTGGCAAAGAATGGTACCCTGCAGATGGCTTCCGAAACCGATGGTGTGATGATTTTCCAAGACCGAGAAACAATGGCAAACTTTACTCATACCTATAGTGAAAATTACTTATGATATAAGTAAGTAATGCTACGATACAACATAATATTAATGAAACAGAAAATTATCTGAGAAAATGAGATCAAAACATTCATTTGTAATTTAATGTAGAATGTCCCATCTCTAGGCCTTGTTGATTCAATATTGTAATTCATAACAGTAAGTACTAACTGTATGTTTTCCTTTAATAACTGAGCAGCAATTAGTAAACAAGCCAATTGAGCTATTTCTGTATAAAACATAACCATGTATAATATTACCTAATGTTTAAAAAATCACATAAATCAACAAATTGTGTACAGACAGCCACACATCAGGTTACCACAATCTGATTTCCTCAATTGATATTGAATTTGATGAATTTGACAGTAGGATGACAATCCAAAGAAGTAATTTGACAGTTTTGTATACTTTGATGTGTGGCTGTACGTAAAAAGTATACAACGATCGTGTATAATTGACCAACAACTAGTCTGTTTGAGCGGCAATTAAAAGAGGCGCGTCATCAATTTCAGTGATCGCCAGTGTTGGCGGTGAACGCACAGTTTGCTCAACGATCGCGTATACATTTACAGTGGCGTGCAAATGTTTGCGCAACGCAGGCCGGCATCGACATTTCGCAATTGCTATATCTATATGCCTGTACGACTAATTAGTCGGCAATTGCGTTGATTATGAACTTTAGTGTCGTTGTCGTGTTACCTACTTCAGATAAAATTCCGGCAGGGCGCGCCTGTTCTAAATACAATATTAGAATTTGGTGACAGACGAGTAGAGGGATCACCTGATCGTAAGCGGTTGCCGCCGCCCATAGACACCTGCAACACAAGTAGAATCACAATTACGCTGCCAACCTTTAACCCTCTATCCCTCCAATTGGGCCTCACTTACATTCACTCTTCGGTCTGTGAAGCCGTGGAAGATTTTCTCCTTGTTTTATAAAATTAAATCAAGCGTTAGTCAAAGTTTACAAAACCAGACCAAATAGTAGTGTATGATCTTAATTAAATAGAGGTATAATAAATATTATGTGGTGTGGCAAGTGCGCCTTACCGTTTGCCTTAATGCGAAGCAAAATGGCATAAAATTGAATGAGTAAGTCAGTGTCAAATGTTAAAGCACTGAAAATACATCACATTGAAACTAATTTCAAATTAAAACGCAATTTATTTATTGTCATTCCAGCATTGAACACAATTTATGACACACTCAAGTTACGAGCAGGATTTTGTTTTAATGAATACAGTAACTTAATTGAGATGAGAGGCTTTTAATAGCAAGAACAATAAGTTAGTTTAAATCTACTCACTCTAGGTAGCTGCGTAGGTTCGAAGGTTTGTTTCATAACGTTTATTTATCAACCCAAAATTTGCTAATGAATTCCTAATAAAATTATATAGCTCCTGTTTTGATATTGACTTCACAGAACAACTGGCAACTAGATCCAGACCTTAAACTTCTGAACATTAGATACAAATTCGCTGAAACACATGTCTGGTTTAATAAAACAAACTTTGCTACCAATTAACTTCATATGATAGAAGTTAACTAACCAGACCATCAATATTCATTGGATACCGTGACTTTCTATGAAAGTCATCAACTTCAATAACTCATTTTGATAATTTTCTCCACCCACTCTATGTTTTCTAAAATTTAAAATATTTGTAAAACAGAATGTTCTATTATTTTATTTGTGAAACGTCAACAATTTTGCAGAAGCGCAACCTAATAGAATTTGGCTTTATATTCCGTGATAGAGCCACGCTTCGGGATTAATGGACCGGCTCGGCCAGACTGATACCACGGCTGGTGGTTAAAGGTTTGTGCACTTGTGACTCTATTGGTGTTGCAGGTGTCTAGACGGTGGCAATCGCTTACCACCAGGTGATTCAGTCAGCTTGACTGCCACATATCAAGTAAAAAAAAAAACAAAAATACTTGTAATGTATAAAAATATTTGATACTAGCGGCCGCCCGCGACTTCGTACGCGTGGAGTTAATTATTGACACTTACCGTCATATTTTGGACAATCCACACAATATATTTTTATAAATTGTAGCCTATGTGTTATTCTGATGTATAAATTATATTGTGGTAAAGTTTCATCCAAATCCATTCAGTAGTTTTTACGTGAAACAGTAACAAACATCCATACATCCATACATCCAAACAAACTTTCGCCTTTATAATAGTAGTAGGATATCAGGAGTGTTATATTGGTAGCTGTCTGAAAAAGTTTGTAAGATGGTTAGAAAAGCTGAAGTATACATAAACTAGACACTTGTATCTTTGAACAGTAGCGGTAAAACGCTTCGAAATGTCATATTGATCTTTCTTTTCTTCCATTTCTCCTGTTTCGTACTAAAATAACCGTATCCTCGAAGCGAATGTCCTCCTGAACCTTTCCTCAATGATCCCAACGCAGGCAAATCCGCACATCAGCGCAAGCTAATAGTCCCATTTATTTAAATCAGCTGCGAACCTTTCGTGTCGTAATAAAAACATTGGGAGCAAAAACAAGCGTCGCAGCTCGGTGAACCTTCCCTCGCCCTTACATACAAATTAGATTTTCGGGGCGGCCCGGATTTTCAATAGACTCGGCCTACGCCGGAGACATTAGCAACTTTCAAAAGAATCGCCGAGGCAAAGAGTAGATAGACCAACAGTTTTGTATTTCTATTTTAATCCCTTTTTTCATCTGATAGGAGGCAGCCGAGCAGACGGTGGTAAGCAGGTGATACCGTCTGCTCGTCTGCTGTTATCAATCTTACGATTGCCGCCGCCCATAGGCACTTGCAACACCAGTAGAGATACAAGTGCGCTGCCAACCTTAAACCCCCTACCCCCAAATCTTTCCGGCCTTTCGGTACAATCACCCAGTCCACGAAACATAGCACAGGCGCTGCTCCACGCTGGTCTTCTGTGTGTGTGCCCTTCACCATTTTTTTTAATTGAGGGGTAGATACTTTCCTGATGCTGACTTTGAAAGTAGGTAATCAATATCTCTAATGCAACGCAACGCACAGTCAGTGCTAGACTAGAATGTACTTATTAAATCTCTCTAAATTTAATTTCTCCAATTATAATAAGTTTTTATTTGGAACCAAATAATAGATAAGGATAAAAAAGGTGAACTGTGCACCATAGTAACTGCGAAAGTTGAAATAACTGTGGTGCAAGTACTAACGCCCATCTCTGATGGTTCAGAGATTCAAGTACCTCTAAACAATTTAACCAAACGTGTATGACAGAGAAGTTTATATAGTTACTTAAATTGATATGTGGCTGTCTATACGCAAGTTAACTGGTAACAAATGGCTTTTCGAAGTTCAAAACTGCTTGAGGATAGTTTGGGACGGACGATCAACCACCTAATCTGAATTTTAGAGCGTCTTGTTGAACTTTGGTAATCGGTTATCGCAACCGACCGAAATGTGATCACTTCGGAGTTCAAATATGTTTTAGATTTGTTTAACTTCCGAACCCATAGTAAACAGTAAACATGTAACTCAGAGTAAACATATACTACTCATAGGAAACAGTAAAAATTTAACCGTGGAAGCCACGCTTCGACATGAATAGGCCGGCACAACCAGAGTGATATCACGGCCTCGTCGAGTGAATAAGTCATTTCTCGCTCGCATCCTGTCCTACCGCGTCTTTTCACGGTTGTCCTGCTGTCTAAACCCTTCTTCGAAACATTTCGAAAGGGATATATCCCTTCTGTATTTTGATATTTCTTGACGAAACTTCAAAAGAATCGCAATAGGCTTATCGCAAGTATTCTAACTCAGCAAACTTTTAATCGGCGAAGTAACGAATCTTGAAAAAACTAATGGTCCTCCTGGATTTTAGCCGCACGCACAATGAAGAAAGTAGCTTAGCAGTTGCAAACTCAATTAAAGGCTCGTTTTAACATTTATTAGAGACTATAACTTTTTTAGAAATAGGTATTTTTATTAAAAATAGAAGAATAAGAACAGAAGTCTTTGACAAAAACGTTAACTTTGTCATAGATTTATTATGCAATTTTAAGTTGCATCTCTCTGATATTGGCATGTTCCACCAGATATTGGCCGAACCAACGTCAGAACGTGCAAGGTTTCTGCTGGATTTTGCAATAGCATGTATCAAAACAAGAGGCTGAGAAGCCACCTGTCATTTATATTATAATGTTATATAAGTAATAGTAAGTGTAACCTAAGCATTGTTATAATAATATAGGACTGACATGTACTTTTGTATAAAAGTCTTTTTAAATAAAGAGAGAAAAAAAAAGTTGCATCTTCTAAAATTAGGGAACTAATTTAAGATAACTGTAACAGACAGGTTTCTTCAGTATGTTTTCCTCACCAACCAGCGTCTAAGATACTTAAATTCTTAAGTTATTTACACTAGAAAGTACGAAAAGGTCGGCTTTGATGAGGCATCAAAGCGTGCGGCCGACTGTGAACGAACCCTCACTGCATCACAGGCTAGCTTTGATCGAGTAGGTATCTATCTATCTAGTTTGCTTCGAGTGTAACCAAATTAGCTAATCTAGGTATAAGTTTTCAAGTATTAGGTAGTAAACAAACTATTTATATCATCAACAAGTCGGTAAGGGGAAAACGAGTTAGCACGCTGAAGTGGCAATGGGTGGGGCACATTGCGAGAAGAACAGGTGGTCGTTGGAGCCAAAAGATTCTCGCATTGAGACCACGTACTTACCAGTAGAGGAGGCGTAGGACGGCCTCCACGAGATGGACGGATGACAATAGTCAGGTGCCCTTTCAGTAAGAGTAAAAAAAACATTTATTGACCACAACACATTAACACATAGACAAAGAGACAAAATAAACATAACATGGTAGTTGCAGTCAACAAGGTTCAGCCTCAGCAGCGTTGGATGCAGATTGCCTCAAATCGGTCAGATTGAAGGTCGAAGGGGGAGGCCTATGTTCAGCAGTGGACGTCTTATGGCTGAGATGATGAAGGGAAAACATTGTGAGAAAATCTAGCACGCTTCAGATAATTTCTAACACGTTTAACCATGATTCAGTTGATCTGGTTCCACTGTCAGGGTTGCGAAGGTCAGACGGCAGTCGCTTTATGTAATTACCGGACTCCCCTAAATCCTGAATTATTATCCAAGCGTAGGTACCCTGGGTTCCGAAGCGACAGCATTGGACGCAATCGGGAATTCCACGCTGAGAAGCCGCCAATCAGTCAATCACATAAAAAACTCACTATGACTCACAAGTTACAGTACCTTTGTTTAGGGTGGCAGATGAGCAGATGGATCACCTGATGGTTAGCGATTGCCGCCGCCCATAGCCCACACCTGTGGCGTTACCATGAGTTTGAAATACTACCCTCGCTATCGAAAACTATCGCTTTGTCTTCATTGTGATGCATTTGAAAGAGACAGAGCAATAGTTTACGTTATGTCAGTTTTCAATGTCAACTCATGGTGGCGCTACTGAGTTATCATTTTAAACACTTCATTTACTTATCAAACCGAGCGAAAATTAACATTTCTCCCGGCTGAAATGAACTGATTTCTCTCGCAGATATATTGAATGATTGAGCAAAAGCCGTTAGGAATAATAAGCAGAAATTAAGGTTTAAATGTTTGCTTAGTCCTCGAGAGCGACAGTAGCTCAGTGGATAAGAAGGCTCTTTCCATACAGAGAACTGTGGTTCAAAACCCATGATTGTATGTATCAGTATCTAATGTCTTTCTAACCGATGTTTCGGCTATAGCGGGCAATTTCAACAATCAGCCAGCCACGTATGACTTACCTAATAGTGCACGAATGTATAATATTCTCCATTTTCTTATCTTTATATTTCGACGGGTCACCAGTGTGAAACGATACGACCGAAGAGGGATCAGGCGCTGGACGCTTCTGAAATAGGATCTTACAGACATGAACACTGCCAGGGCACAGTCGTCTAGTCATGCCGCTACCTACCGTGAAAGAAGAACTTTTTGTTTAAAAGCGATAAGCATTATTGTACTATCTATTTGTCGTTGTTTGATTTATATTGAGGACAATGTCAAAATGAGGTCACTGATGGTGAGCGGTCGTGAGATCCATATATTATGTTTCACTTATAATAATATATTCTGTTCCTTGCATAGGAGCAGAATAAAAAATATTAATCAATTTATCTAACTTTTTCCAAACCTCCCAACTTCCTAATAATAAGAGAGTAACAGCCGTTATTTTGTTTTTTTTTTCCCGCATTTAATGAACCCTGAAAATCCAGTAACATAATTGTATTTGTTTAGGACTGACTGGCTGTCCCTTCGGTGCTAAACCTAAACAATTTATTACCGTTTGAGATGAATAATGTATAGATTTTTATAGAATAACCGTATTTACTTATTGGCTGGCCTAAATGCGCATTTAGTAGAGACTCATAACAGACAAAGGTCGTGGGCACTCGTGGGTTCGGATCCTACTCTGGACAAACATTTTTAAAGAACACTTCGGTTTTTAGAAATCATAGTTTTGTACACTAACTACCTACTTTTTTATGTGATAGGTACCCGACGACCAGACGGATCAGCTGATGGTAAGCGAGCGAAGCATAGACACCTACAACACCAGTATAGACAAAAGTGCACTGCCAACCTTTAACCCCTGTTCCCCTAATTGGCTCTCCGGTACCTCCCTTACTCGAAATACAGCGCTGCCGCTGCTTTAGCGGGCTTCTGTGCGGCCGTGGTATCACTCAGGTCGAGCCGGCCCATTTATGCCGAAGCGTGGCTATCTTACGTCCGATTCTTCAATCTGAATCTCTTTGATGTCATGGGGTTGGCCAATACTTTGTTCTCCTTTTTTGCAATTTCATAAAAAACTTGCAATTAGCAGCAAGAGCCGCACTGTTCCAGTAAACAAAATCACTATTTGCTCTTGGTATAATTCCGTGACATTGTGTATTTATGCAAATTATGCACTATGCAAGCTGCAGCGTATTCGAATTTAGTGATTGTAATTATGTTTGGTATTATATTTTTAATAGTGGCTCGTCCTCACTTCAATGATAAGGTGGAATATCTTTTCAACCATCCTATGTGATTTGAATAAATAATAAATTAATTGAGACAACTTCACATATTAAATTGCCCTAGTCCTATGCCCAAAACTAGACTTTATCTTGTTTGTGTTAGCAATTCACATAATGATTTCATAGGTCCGAAGCGATAAGTATTAGTACTTCCCCTGCCAACGTTCTCTCTACCCTGACATGACCTAAATCGATCGCCAACATCCATTATCGGGCAGGTTTCGTCACCCCGTTTCTCCGTAACGTGTGGCTTCGAGCGATAGTAATGTGATCCGATATTGCCATCCGAATGATAGATCCGTCCACGGTCCGGTTTGCGTTCGCCCACGCACGCCCACGTCGACTTACAACCACTCGTTACAGTGAGGGAATCAATGTTGTAACTTGAATATACTTGATGTTGTAAGTTCATACCAACTATGGTACCTACTAAGATATGGACAACAACATCATCTAATATTATCTGACATTATTATGATAAAGTAACTCTGCTTATCTCTGTCTGTGTGTAAGGTCGTGCGGCAAAAGGAGCCTACCTTGTACGGCCAAACAGTCGAAGGCCAGTTGGCCGTCCAAGGTACCGGTGGAGGGATGAAGTTGGGAAAATTTGCGTGGACTCCAGGCTGTTGACAGGAGATGGCGCAGGATTGACCTAGATGGAGGGTTTTTATTATCGGACGCCAAGACTTACTTTGGACCGCTGTGCCAGCCCAGTTAGTTAACTCTGTTTGTCTGTCCGTCTTTCACATCAAAACTATTAAACCGGTTTTAAATGAAATTTGGTATACATAAGTTAGTATAGTTTAGAACATGAAAATTCACACTTTTTAAATGAGGGTCTGCATCATCAGAATCTGGCTTGACAACCGCAACACCAGTGGAGCAACAAGCGCGCTGCCAACCTTTTATCCCTTTTCCCTCCCCGGGTGGGCCTCCGATACCCTCACTCACATCGGCGAAACACAGCACAGGGGCTGCTTCACGCCGGTTTTCTGTGCAAAATTATAGCACTTTAGAAAAAAGTCAGGCTTGGGAAAAGATTCCTGATTAAAGGAACAATTTGACACAAACAAAGTCACGGGCTAGTGTTATATATTTAAATCGAATCTATTCTTGTATATAACGACGGTAAGGGAAAACATCGTGCAGACACTTTCACGTTTCGGATACTTAGTTTCTGAAACATGTAACAATGATTCAGTTAGTGTGGTTCCCCTGTTAGGTTGGCAAACGTCGGACGGCAGTTGGTTAATTGTAATTACCAGACTCCCCAAATCCAGAATCAAGGTTTAACTCTAAGCGTAACTCGGCTCCAAAGCGATAGGTTTAGACGCAACCTAAAATTACACGCTAAGATGCGACGTGAAGTGGTTAAGGCATTGGTCCAAAGAGCGGAAAAACCCGTGCTTGATTTCGAAAACAATTCAGAAAACTTTTCGGAAATTGGTATAGGAAATGCCCTCTTTCGAGACTAGGCGATCGTTGTGAATCAAAATAAATATGTCAGGGCTATTTCCCACGACCATAATCTATCTATACTATATCTATTTATAAAGAGATAACTACTATGGACAAAGACAAGGCTTATAGGTAAACCGAAAACACGAAACGCTTGCGCGATGTAATTTGACACAGCGCCATCTAACGGTTCATTTCTGAATTACGGTCCCGAAGCGAAGTGAGGGCGGGCCACTAGTAAGTAATAAACAATAGATTGAGAATATAGTTATAACATTTTTTTTACTAAAGACCAGAATATATTTTGCAGTGTATTTGATCTTAATTGTTTCCGCTTTGTGAAATAAGATACCTATCTATATCTAAATCAAACTGTTGCTACAGATCAGTAATTAAATTCAAGACCGCAGGATTGAACGGTGCGTATCAATTCACTCCCACAGAACTTAAAGGTACAGAGCTGCTGCGCAATGATCGACAATTGTCGGTGTTATTCCGCTCGTATAGAGGTCAAAATTGAGTCGACTTTTTGCGCCAACTGTTCATACCTACACAAAGTTGGATTGAACTTGATGACGGGAAACGTGGCTAAGGTCCCCGCGCCATCCGGGGTACAAGTGTATCTTGACGATACATTAAAGACGGGGCTTTGTTCTTGCTTTAAACATTTCTAGAGTGTGGGGAAATGTTTCGATCGATGTTCTATTGTTTTAGAAAGCGATCGGCGAATTCGAAAAACTTGGGGTTTAATGCAAATAGCGTAAAGGACTACTAGGATTATTGTTGCAGAATATGCCTCCCTGGTGATAGTTGTTTTTTATGTGATAGGTAGAAGACTGGCAGACAGATCACGGACGATTGCCGCCACCCATAGATTCCTGAAACACCAGTTGAGTCACAAGTGCGCTACCAACCTCTAACCCCCTTTCTCACTAATTGGGCCTCCGGTACCCTCCCTCACTCTACGAAGCACAGCGCAGGCGCTGCGTGGTCTTCCGTTAGGCCGTGATATCACTCCGCCTAAAGTAGTATGAAATGTTTTGTTTAGTAATATCCAATAAGTAAACTATTTTGTTACTTAAATTTAAATTTGTAAAATTAGCAATATTATTTTTAAAACAACTTTATTCAAATAGAATTCATGAATAATTTAGAACTTCAAGCACAAGCAATTTTCACAGATGGCTCTGAAATAAAACAAACAAATTAAACTTGCATGCTAGGGACACGCCCCAGGAGATGGGATGGAATGGAATAATGTTCCGGTCCTGATTGCGTATGGTCCATTGGTATTGTATCTATATTTATTGTGATATTTTGATTATTCATATATTTTACTCCTCCAGAAAGTATAAGCCCATTACCCATAACTTTCCCGTGGTCTTTCACACCTTCTTGACATATGGACCGAGTGTGATGGTAGATGTCACCACAGAATCAAGCAAACGCCATAGAGAAAGTAGGTATAACGTCGTAAGGCCCAGACAGCAGACACAATAGAAAATCAATTATTTTTGCATTTTAAAAGGCTTTTGGGTCTTATCTACTTAATCACATTGAGCTACAATGCTAAATTTAATGAGACTACGACGAATACGTGTCAGCTAACTTAACAGCGCTTAGCAGGATTACGGACGCCATATTCATGTTTTAGTACGGTTTTGGATTAGCGTTTTATACGCGCGTATAAGCTCGTTTTTTTAGACGCGTGTATGCGCGTTTTGGCAGTCGTACGTACGTGGGTCGACGAGCTTTAAACATTAATGGGAAAACGCTGCTATAGAAACGTCATGACAATTGTCCATTTACGTGACTACGTCAAAAGACGCATGTAGGTATACGAAGAAGAAACGTATATGAAACGCGCGTTTAAGCTCGTATGCTGAAAAGACCGTATTTATTTTAAAAGACTGTGCAAAGTGTTCCCTTGTCCATTTATTCTTAAAGGCTGTTTTGTGAATAATCGGTGTTCAAATGTCCAATAATAAATATTTAATGAATGTCGAGGACAATCAAGATGACCTCACTCCGCCAGATGAGATTGACAGGCACAAAAGAACAGCCAAAGTGTCCATTGAGTCTATGTGAGAGTGATAGATCACTCTCACCTTGAAGGCCTGCTGAGATGCTGAGATTTAAGAATAAATCATAAAAGGTTGTGAGGAAGACTGAGTTAATGTACTCGCCCAAACCAAAAAAAGATGCTTTATTTTAACTGTCCTATGCGAAAAGTTAAGGGCAAGTTAAATAGTTTTCTTATAATAGTTTTAAGTTATTTACTTCAAATAAGGTTATACACAACCTAATTACGATAAAAGCTTATTTAATCACAAATTTTAAAGGGTACGGCCCTCTGGTAAATACGAGGCTGACCAAGGAAAACGCAGTTGAACCGTTTACTCAACATAATCCATTTACCCGGTTTATCTTCAAACAAGTTTTGCGGGAGACTGTCCCCAAAAATGTTATTAGTCTCTTTTGACGGTTTGCGTTTTAATTAGATTCAGAGAAGGTCAGGATTGGACCGCATCCCTTTAAATGGCATATACATAGAGCACAATTTTACTAAGGGCGGTCGTTTTTAGTGTTCCCTTTAACCAAATGGCAAACAAACAGAACTGTGAGCTATGGACGTGGACTGTATGAATAAAAGGTAGATTTAAATAGGTACCTATGAAAATACCAAACCACCGCTATGACGTACTTATGTACAAGAAGAGCAGGAAAAGTGACACACATAAACAATATAAAAAAGATTTCTTCTAGAAGGCTTTCTAGCCAGCCTGTCGTAGATAGGAACCTTTATAAATCCGTCATGTCTGTCTGTCCGTCCGTATGTCACAACTCCTTTTTTCCGGAACTATAAGAACTATAATGCTGAAACTTGGTAAGTAGTTTGTGAAGTGGATTAAGATTTTCATATTATGTACTAGAGTAAAAAAAACATTTTGGGCTTCCCATACTTGGAATCTCTGAAAAAATATGTAAATAGAACATACTATGGTAATGACAAAAACAACATTTCGCAGAGCAGTTACAACATTGGAATATTATCATTCAACTTTACCTTAATTACCGAACCAACTTCTTTGACGCGCGAAAACGCATTAGTTTCAAGCTGAAATTTACGAGCGCAAGAAATGAGTAACGACCGAGGTGCGGTTAGTATTAATATCTTAATGCAATGAGTTATACGACGTCAGCTAATACGGAATGAATGCACGCACCATTGGCACAAAATAAATATTGACACAGAAGTCTGACTGCTCACTAAGAGCTAAAAATATGTCATGTACTCACGCATGCGCACTAACGGCCTTTTCGACCACATTAATCCTAACTTATGACATAAGATTGTCGAACTGTCGAGGTCTGTGGTAGAGGCCAGGTACATGTACTCATGCCGTGCAACAACCCTAGCATATGTCAACGAACTCTTCTAAATTCAAAATCAAGGCTAAGTCAGACTTCTGTGTCAGTCTTTATTTTGTGCCATTGGTCTTGATAGTGATAAGAGTTCGAGGGAGAAAGTAGAGAATCAGCCTATATACTGTCCCACTGCAGAGTGCAGGGCAAAGGCCTCCATAGAAATCAAGTCATCGCTACTATGATTCTAACAACGGGTGAGCCACGCTTCGGCATGAATGGGCCGGCTCGGCCGGAGTAAGTCACGTCCTCACAGAAAACCGGTGTGAAGCAGTATGTGCTGCGTGAGTGAGGGAGTTAGGTCCAATCCAGGGGAAGAGGGTTTAAAAGGTAAGTACCACTGGTGTTGCAGGTATCCAATTATCCATGGGCGGCGGTAATCGCTTACCATCAGGTGATCCGACGGCTCATCTGCAACCGGCTCGTATCATAAAAAAATAAAATTATGGGATTAGGCTTAATCACCACGCTCGATTGTAGGAGAAAGAGGGTCGAATACTATTCGAGAAAGAGTTATATCGAAATTGATCATGCTCGACCAAGTTCAAGCGTATTCTTGAATTATCCTTATCGGCCGTGGTCTCTACTAGTGGGGAAAGGAATTTAATGAAATAATAAATTTATTTTATTTATTAATCAAATATGTTTACATAAAAAGTGCATTAGCCCCGCAAAACTATTTCCATAGTTTGTCTGCAGGATCACAAGTCTCTGACATTGCAAAAAAAACTTATAGACTAATCTAAACTAGACAAAGATATTTTTTTAGCTTTTTCTTAAAAATATTTTTATTTTGTTCCCGGCAAATGTCTTCGGGCAAACTGTTCAGTGGGTATGGCAACCTTTTCTTTAATGTTCTGTCACCAAAGTAATTGTTTACTTTACATATGTATCTCAAATTTGCCCGCAGACATTGACCGGGTACAATGACTATTATTGACCAAGGATGGGCTATTCTCCTGACTGGCGTGGTTATTTATTGCTAAGAGGTATTTATGTTTTAGACTGACCGGGAGAATTCTACAAATCTTAAATAATTTATAATAATTACCTTTGCATTTATAAATTTAGTTTTGTTATTTACTAGGAGTTTAAGAAATCTAATTTGTAAAGTTTCAAAGTGTGCTTTGTTTAATTACTATATTTTTTTCTTGAGTGCAGGTGTCTTGATTGCTAAAAAGTTTCCAAATAACTTGTTTAGAGCTGTCTTATATATTCCTAAAGTCAAATTCCTCAAAATATTAGACAAATTTGATTACGGCACATCACTACGAGTAGGTCTTGATGTACGTACAGTTCAGTTTCAGCGGTATGAAAATCGATGGACCGATTTCGCTCCTCGCACGCTACGTTGGTTGAATAACTTGGTAAAATTTATCCTGGCTTCTACAGTAGATAGCGAGGTTTGATTTAAAAGAGCCTTTTCCAATGTTTGTTACCTTATCAAAGGCAAGTAAAGTACGCAGTAATGTTAGTTTTATCTATTCGTTTAGGTACATAACTTCGATTAAAAGTGATGTAGTAAGTGGTAAGAGAGTATTTTTTATGTAATAGGTGGCAAGCGAGCAGATGAATCACACGATAGTAAGCGAATGACGCAACCCATGGCCATCCACGGAGTCATTAAGAGTGCTGCCTACTTTTAAGCCCCCTTCCCCGTACTGAGCTACCCTACCCTACTCACAGCGCGAAATACAGCGCAAGCGTTGTTACACGTCTATGTCCCATTCATGCCGAAGCGCGGCTCTCCCACGGACAATTTGCGACGGGTATTAGAATCCCACAAATTAATTGTCATTTAGGCTGAGCTCCCGCTTATCGTATTTAGGATAAACAAATTTACATTTCGGAAATGTCCAATGCATACGAAACCTCGGAATGAGATCCCTGGCTAGTTCCGCTACGTAAAAAGGGACGGCGCGGTCCGCTGGGGAAATGAATTTGTCCTAACTCCCTGTGGGTGTAGGTTTGTATTCACAAACGGAGTTCGATGAATGAAACCTTTTATGACGTTAAAAAGGTGTAAAGGTTATTTAATTCGAGATTAGTTAGGACAATATTTTAGGAACGTCGGAAGTACCCACTGCTGAGTATAGGTGTCATAAAAAATTTCAACTTTCCACACAAAGTCAGTTACGTGACTTGTTCATTTTGTATAATATGTAAAGGCGACAAATTTTCGAAAGTCGTAGAACGAATTTTGTTCAGAATGGTTGATAGAAGACGTGGTGAATTAATGGGAATGGTCAGATAGCCGCCGTGCAATAAATGAATTGAATTGATTAAAGGGATATAAATGTTTACCTACACTCTGTATGTATAAATGTATATACCTACTTTCATCGGCAACGTATTGGAACAACTGCCACCCAATAAAGCGCAATCTAACTTTTATTTGCAGATTTAAAAATAAAACAATGGACGCTAGTGAAATGAAATAGCACGTTACTCTATTGTTAATAGTGTTACCATTTTATTTCTGTATTTCCCCATTCAACTACAAAATATACTGCATATTATTAAATATCAGTAAAATTTACTACTGTGAGCTACTTTTATTATGGATTAGATACTCGTAGGTAAGTTTGAATAAAAAGATAAACGCTGTAAAACGTAATTCATTAGATAAAATTTAATTTAATAGATTTAAAAATAATATTAGATAAAATCAAACTACAAATTTTTAGTTAGATACCTATGTTTTTTTTTGTCCTATATCTAAAAGTCTGTTAATATTTCTAGAATTTAAAAGTAAATGTACGCTAAATAGCGTACATTTTCCGCAATATTCTGGTTAATAAAATAAAAATATAATACATGATTTCAGCGATCAACCCATTGTGAAACGGCTATCTACCTAAATGTCCCCAAAACCCTTAAAATTTGGGAAAAGTTATCACATTCAGCCGGAAACACACTGATTGTCCAAGCGATATCTCTGAACCAAACGAATTTTGATGAAATACCTTTATTGAGTGCGTCATTGTACGCTTCCAAATTCCGACAAAAGGAATAAATTGTTTTATGTGAAAGCATTACTAATAGAATACCTTGCATACAAAAATATTGACCAGTCATATAAAACCCTTCCTAAGGTTTAAACAAAAATTAAAGTAAATTTTAAATTAAAACTTTTGCAATCAGAAAAGTTTTAATGGATCTAAAAAGCTACCTATTTTTTAGATTATCTATTTTGAATGAATGCAAAATAGGTAAGACATTGAAGTCCTCTAGATTGGATTAGCATTAATCTTGGTACCTATATGTTTCAAACTGTGGGTGAATCGAGCCATTGTTTTTTTGAATAGGGATATGTTGAAAAGGCCAATATTTGAGATCATTTAAAAGGTTTAGTCCACGCGAGGTTGTTGCAAATGTTGGAAAACTTGAATTTGAAGCAAGTTTTGTCAGATTATTTACCTATTCGATAGTATTTTTTTATAAAGTTCATAAATGTTTTTGGCAAGAGTTATAAGAAGTGGGGGCAATAAATGTTTAGAAAGAAGTAAGTAACCTACTTATCAATAAATACTGTAGATATATTTGCATCTAGCAATATTGAAAACCTCCTCAAAATGTTAAGAAAAGATTCCACTGATTCAAAGTCGGCCGGCACATTGAACACTATAAAAACGGATGAACGTCGCGCGTCTTTATCACAGCTCCTAGGCGCGATTGCCGCCTAAAATGAACCTTCTTTACGCTAGACAAGTATGTGCTCACGTGTGTGTTCACACAACCAATCACTTTTCTATTGATCCGATGAAGATGGCAGTTCGGAAACTCTGGAAGAGACAGGCGGAAATTGTTAAGTGCCGATACGTAGACTCCGTGTTCTTCGAGAACTAACTTTAGTAAATTAACCCTAGTTTTGTTGCTACGTAGTTTTCAGACACATGATAATGATCACCTTGATACCGTATAAAATACAGGGTACTTACAGGGAAGTTTAATATACAAAATCTGGCAGTCGTCATTTAACAAGGCTGAGTATCTACAGTGACAGGATTTACCATACTTATAAGCCTAAGTAGGGCAAATTTTAGATCATATTCGCCGCAATATTAGCTTCCTTGAAACTCAAGACGTGGTTCACTGAGTAACTAAGTATACTACATAATATTAAAATTGTTGGAAAATAGGATCGCCTTTAAAATCTGTCTCGAACTGCAAAGTTATATAGTTAAAACAGTATTTTATTTAAGTCGTTTCGTCACATCTAACCATTATTAAGTGTAAACTATTACTATTATTGACGGGAATTAGCGCCGTCTATAATAATCATAGTTACAATGCAACGTAAAATATATAAAAAACAATATTAAGTGTTATGGAGTCAGTTCTCACAAGAAGATATTGTAGTTCTAAAAGCAATACAAAATATTGTCCCGTAAAATTAAAAAAATTAAAGTGGGTTTTATGTTCCGCACATTTTATTTTAAAATGGCTGCAAAAAATGTTTCTGCAGTGTCTATGCTCGTTGTGTGATAGAAAACCGATCCTATTTAATGGTTTTTCGGTTTTGTTTTTACTTTTAAACGGCAAACTCTTTTTTCTTTTATACAAACGTCCGAACACTGTCGAGAATTTTAGTGCGTTTTACTGCAAAATGTGGTTCTTATTTGCGACTTCTATTCTACATTTGATTTGAACCATGAAGCATAACTAAAACCTTCAGCGCTCCATGGCGCTCATTGAGTATGATTCGCTCGACCTCGAATAGTATGAGTAAAAACTAAATAGATTTTTTTTTACTTTCTCTAACCACACGTATATTTACTCAAACGCCTCGTTGGTCTACTGGCATAAGTCGGATTGGTGATCACCAATCAGGCAAGCGGGGTGATTAAGTCTAATCCCATCATTGTAGCAACGACCTGATTTCTATGATGGAGGCCTTTGCCCTGCAGTGGGACAGTACCTATCCCATATAGGCTGATATTTTACTTCACAGGGCCCTTATTACCATAGTGATATTTGCAGGGGTCTTATACATACTTAAGTAATGCATTCTGTGCATGGTTTCATCAGGTTATATAGCTACTCATGTAAAAGTAATCGTTTCCCTCTCTTGTAAGGCCGTGACTAGCATTTTATTAATGGACGTATTATGCCACGTTCCTTTGCTCATGCATTTTGGATCTTTTCTTCCAAAAAATTATGGTCAACAATGACTTGACCATAATATGCTACCAAAATATGCTGACCAGTGCGTTTTTTATCTTTTATATTCTAGTCTAGTCAATCTCATATTTGTATCTTACGGCCGCTTATCATAAGCGGAGTGAGGTCATCTTGATTGTCCTCAATATCTGGCCTGTCCCACTCCGCGTGTAGGTATCGAACTTGCAAGTACATGCGGTGGCCCCTCTGGAGGGGCTAATTAGTAAAAAATCACGAGCTAGCGGCGACGCACGCGTGACAGTTGTTTGCGATAGAAAGAGAACGCACTTCTACTAGGTATGAATAATTGTAGGTGTTGAACGCTGGGCGGTCGGAATTCCAACTTTATGTTATGGTAGCCTGAGTCTTTATTTTCTATAAACGGTTTTTTAGAGTGGGTTTTCTGTACTTGTACTATTAAGTACTCTGTGTCAATATATAAAAAACCGGCCAAGTGCGAGTCGGGCTCGCGCACAAAGGGTTCCGTAGCAGCAAATATAATAAACTTAACCAAAATTACAGTTAAATCAACCTATCTCAAAAACTATAAGAGATACTTTGATCAAACCAAAAATCGTTGAAAGAGTTAATTAGCATGCATCACCTCTATTTTTTTTAGAATTTTATACCCCGTAGTTATAAAAATAGAGGGGGGGGGACATACTTTTTACGACTTTGAGAGCTGATATCTCAAAAAACCGTTCACTTTAAGAAAAATGTTTTTTAGAAAACTTTATATCATTTTAAAAGACCTTTCCATTGATACCCCACACGGGTATGTACATCGAAAAAAAAAATTTCATCCCTCAGTTACATGTATGGGGGGCCCCACCCCCAATTCTTTTTTTTACTATTTAGTGTCATATTTTGTAGCGGTTCATACAACACATATTCCCACCAAATTTCATCACTGTAGTACTTATAGTTTCCGAGTAATCGGCTGGACAGACGGACAGACGGACAGACGGACATGACGAAACTATAAGGTTCCGTTTTTGCCATTTTGGCTACGGAACCCTAAAAAAAACACTCCGCTCCGTTTCTATTCAGTGGAAACGCAGCCTTGCGCGCATTTATAAATCCAGTCCAAACGTTCCAGTCAAAAATATCAGTATGAAAGCACTCTGAGCAACCTTTCTTTGTAACACATGAGTCATGACGACTGCGTGTTTGTTTGTTCCGCGAAACCGCAACAGTCCTATCTGGGTCCCTTCCGGGGATGACAGTATTAATCTTGCCTTTGTAACGTTCGGTCAGGGTTAACGCCTCGCCCTTTTAGGTTAAGTTTGGTTTAACTAATGGTTGCTTCGAGAAGTATAAAGTTAGATGGGGGCCTGAATTGATTTATTAATTTTTAATAAGTATTGTTTTCCAAAAACAAAGAGTAACATTATGACGGATTTTTCCGCCTTTGCCTTAAAGTGGGTCAATAACCGTGCTTTTTTAACCGTCGTTCACATTTCTCGAGGGCGTTATACTGATGGAAACAAACATTTTTCTCTAAGAAAGATATGGCCAAATCTCAAAAAAAATTGCCTTCCCATGCAAATTGCAACTATCAGCTGATCGTTTTTGTATGGGAAGGTGAATTTTTTTTTGAGATTTGACCCTATGTTCCTTGGAGAAAAATGTTTGTTTTCGTAAGTATAACGCCCTCGAAAAGTGTGAACGACGATAGGTAACTTATCTACTCGTACTTTTATTAAAATACTAGCGGCCGCCCGCGACTTCGTACGCGTGGAGTTAATTATTGACACTTACCGTCATATTTTGGACAATCCACACAATATATTTTTATAAATTGTAACCTATGTGTTATTCTGATGTATAAACTATATTGTGGTAAAGTTTCATTCAAATCCATTCAGTAGTTTTTACGTGAAAGAGTAACAAACATCCATACATCCATACATCCAAACAAACTTTCGCCTTTATAATAGTAGTAGGATTCTAAATCGTCTCGTGTGTTATACCTACCTATACCTAACCCTCACCTAATCTATCGTGTGTCGTAAGGTGTTACAGGCTTTAAAAGATAGTAGGTATTTTGTTTAATAACTCAACGTTCAAAAAGCAATATTATTCACATTATACCTGCCTACTAAATGACACCAATATATAGGTTAACTAATCCGCACTGCGCTTTAAATAAATGCGACAACAATACATTTTAATGATTATAATGTATTAAACCGAGTTCATTACTAACACACGAATTTCAGCACACGTGTCTAAACCCCTAAATAACGGTGACAATGAACATGAAATTACCATGTAATTCTTTTATTCAGGTCCATTTGAAATAATCGCGGTTACAGCTCACATATATTTTAACGTCATACATAAAACAGGGCAAATCGGTTTTTCCTCTTTATCTTCGTACATTTTATATCTTTTGAAATATAAAAATATTGCCGCAAGATGAAAATTACGTGGCGGGAAAAATTCGGGGTGAAACAATAAATATTTTTCTGTTATAATTCAGCTATTATGCGTGAGGGCTGGCCAGATGCGTAGTAGAAGAGGGACTGGGGCCCGGTAGACCACACGATATCAATTTGAAAAAAAAAACTTTTAAATATAAAAAGGTTTAAGTGAGTTCTGTGTGAGTCTCATTATTATTTTAAGGTTATAAACACATTGAACGAACTGTGACTTATTGCTGGGAAAAAGTTTAGTCTTGTCATTACGAGTAATCCAGTAATTCTCGGTCATTTATTTAATTTAAAAAACTCTACAATTTTAAATTAAATAAATGGCCGAGCTAACTCATGGTATAATAGCCTGCGGAACTCCCTTCTTCATTTTCACTTCGACACGTAATTTGGTTATATTTTTGTGATTTAGGGTAAACTAGGTTAGCGGGTTGCAAATACTGCCTTGATGGTGCAGTGAAGTGTGGGTCGCACTTTTACCAACGGCTACGCTAGTGGTCCCGGGTTTGATCCCCGGTCGTCCAGCTAAATTTGTAGCAGAAAATTTCTGCTGAGAAAATCTCAGTATCAGCTCGAAGTAATATTTTAAGTCGTTGGTCCTGCTTCTGATCGTGTCACTTTGATGACTCATTGAAATACAAATGTACTTGTGTTTGCGCACACACTTGGGATTAATTCCAATGCACGTGACTGACGGCCACCGTAACCGAATTGGTTGAAGGAAATTGTTTTCTTACACCTAACAGAAGGGGTTAACCTACTTTATACACTGGGTTATTATGAAAAAATATTTTATTATTTTTATTTAAAAGGGGCCCTAACAGATTACCTTAATACTACACCCCTGGCCCTGGTTAGCTCCGGCTCTGGGACTACCTCTATAAATATTATTTAATACGAGCCGCCCTTTTATTTTTCAAAAGCGTAAATCATAGCTTATTCAGTGATAAAGATAGAAAAAGTACCTACTTTTTGTTTTTGTTAGAGCCCCACTTGAATAGAATGTATGTGCCATTTCTAGACCAATGGAGACTTAGTTTTTGTGATAGGGGACAGACGGTATTATCTTAAAATGTTGCAAGTATTTTGAAGACATCCGTTGTAATCTAATCCATAGTAACTAAATGGTTTTAAATTTCCCAAAATGCCAAATAGTGCGGCGACGACACTATTACGATTTCACATTGTATCTCGTTTTATGATGCAATATATAATCTGTGGTTGTAAGACTATTACATCATCGTTAGTGATGCAAACTATTATGCTAAACGTAGGACTGGTGGTTTAAGACTAAATGGTTTAAGAAAATCAGTTGGATACCTACCGATTGTGTAGGACTTTGATCCCTTTCCCAGGCGAAAGTCCCATATAAACCGTCTAACTCCCATCAGCGGGTATGTTACCTCAAATACCTCATTGTACAGGCAGCCACACATCAGGTTACCACAACCTGTCAAATTTCCTTAATTGATATTCAACTGAATGTGTTTGACAGTAAGATGACAATCCATTGAAGAAATTTGTCAATTTTTTAGTCTTTGATGTGTGGCTGTACGTTCCTAGAGGTGGCCACATTGCCGCTACGAGAAAAAAAATAGATACCTACGTCCAGTAGTGGAACGCGATGCACATTCTTTGTGAAAGGTGGTAGAGGAACAGACGGGTCACACCAGCAACACCAATAGAGTAATTTTCCCTGACATCCCGTACATTTCCCTTCCCCCAGACTGGGCCTTCGGTACTCTCACTCACGGTGTAAACTACAGTCGCTGTTTCAGGTCTGTCAAAGCGTGGCTCTCCCGACTGATCGACTGATTGATGTGACTTGAATCTTTGGTATATTAATTTAAAATAAATTGAACCCTCAATCATTACCAAGGATTTAATAGGAAATGGCGATGAAAGATCCTGACACGGCTTGTCGTGTCTGAAATGGAATGACGTCACTTGAAAGGTTAATGAAAATGATTGATTAACGGTAGCGGGCTTCGGTTGGATACAGTTCTCTCTTATGTTTAATTTTGAGGTTGAATTTGAACTTTGCCGTTTCCACTATATAGTCGCCGCTACAGTAATTTAAATAGTCGTAAGTAATGCTATTTCCCAAAAAAGTATCAGTGTTGATTGACACTTTTCTATTGGAAAAAGTCTTGTACTGTATCATCCCCCTGTTAATGTCACTAAAGGCCTTCTGATTCTAGGCCAAACTCATATACCTACTCATACAGTGAGGTGAAACACTTGGGTCCTGAAGGGACACTACCTGAATTTTTATGTTCGCACGTTTACTTGAAATAAACATTCCTTTATCACTACTATTTTTTTTAATTTTGCTTTTATTACATTTAGTTAACATTGAATTATAATAACTCTGAGATACATAATATATTTCAGGTAATAGGTAAAGTCTGCGTTTTATCAAATACGCAATCCTCACTAAATCGACTTTAGACAAATACTGAATGATTCCACTTGAATTTTTGCCGTTTTCCAAGAAAACTATTATGGTAATGTGCTACAATAAAACGCACACCGCCATCTACCATAGAGTCACAGCGTTTACTGTAGCCAGTGGCTCGATGTAGGTACATCTTTATCTTTTTTTAAGCAGGAGGCGGCGACAAACGAGTGATAGATAATAGGTGCCCAAGTTGCACACTTATCTCATGCAATTCCTAATTAACTTAACTTTTTTACGTAGCCATTCCCCGCTTAACTCCCTTACGCTAGGAAGATGTCTGGGTTAATCGACTGATTGACATAAGAATAATAATTATCGACGCACTGTTTTGAAAACTACTATTAAACTTTCTCTTCTCTAGACCGGGGCGAGTTTTTTTTATGTGATAGGTGGCAGACAAGCAGACGGATCACCTGCGATTGCCGCCGCCCATAAATATCTGCAACAGCTTTAACCCCCTTTCTTCCCAATTGGCCTCCGGTGCTCTTACTTACTCGATGAAACCCAACGTAGGCGCTGCTTCACGCCGGTCTTCTGTGCGGCCGTGAATGCCATGATATCACTCCGTTCGTCCGGTATTATTCTCTTTGTCCTGCTACTGACTTTTTTAATACTGTAATAGAATACAATAGGTACGAGCAAGACAAGGAAAGATAAATCTGCAGGGGTTCGCGCCTCGGAGTCAGCACATTTGAGGGTTCCCTAACAAGCACTGTCAGCGAAAATTCGCGTCATTACATCGGCTGGAGAGTTTGAGCGTTTGGTAGAAAATATTTGTTTTTGTTTACAAAATAAACAATGAAATTTAAAGCCATTTTTATTAGATAGAAGCCGTGTAAGGAGCTATCCATTGAAAATAAACTTCAAATGCACAAAGCGGAGGATAGATGAATGAATTCACAAGAAAATAATTTGAAGAAACAAATTTAATAATTTAGTACGCCATTTGTGCTACGAACATGTGACAATAAATAATGATGACTGTTTTTGTGAACTCATTTCTTATTTTGATTGTGTGAAACTTAAGAAATTCCATTTTTTTTTTTGCAAAAGTGAGGCAAACTAGCTATCGGATCACCTGGAGGAATGCATCTGCATTACTGCTGGTATAGTGAAAGGCCTTACACAGCGGTGTACTTTACTAGAATGAGACTTGATTGATTTGTTTTGTAAGGTAGAAATGCTAGTACCTAATGTCTATTTTGACCGTGGGAAAGCCACGCTTCGGCATGAATGGGCCGGCTCGGCCGCGATAACGGCCGACTGTGAAACAGACCCTGCGCTGTGTTTCGCTGAGTGAGGTACCGGAGGCACAATCAAGGGGAAAGGGGGTTAAAAGGATGACAGTGCACTTGTGATTACACTGGTGTTCCGGGTGTCTGCAATCGTATGGGCTACCATCAGGTGATCCGTCTGCTCATCTGCACCTATCCCATGAAAAAAAAAACCCTGCGCTTATTTAGACATATCTAGGCACTTGTATCTGCAAATTTCAAATTTAACATGTTATTTATATGTCCGTCAAACGTTTTATTACCCAAACAGAATGGTAGGTAATAATAAACGAGGAAGCGGCAAATGGCCGAGGCTCGGGCCGGCTGTCAAATTCAGGGTGTACACGCCCGGTGATTAATCGGCCTAAAACAATTTTATTATTTGCCCGTGTTATCACACCATCGAAGGGTTTAATTAATCTCTGAGTAAACAAAATGGCCGACGCAATTAACTTGCGAAATGGAGCAGGTCATTTGTGATAATTCTTATTGGAGTAATTGAAGTTGAAAATTAAAAAGTCATGATGACTACTAGGTTTGCATGAACAATTAAGTAGATGTTCATAATAAAAGACACACATCAATGAATTTTACTATATAAATAACAATAATATATTTACACAACATCACAACTTGTAAGACTAGTGGGGAAACAATGGATGAGGCTGGCTGGTGACCGTAGGGAGTGGCGTAATAAAGAAGAGGCCTATATACTCAACAGTGGGTGGATGTGGGCTGACATAATGATGCGATGATGAAGTCATCATCACATACATTGTCCTTTTCCCAAACTAAAGTTTTCCACTGTCCTATGAAAACCAGGAACAATGAAGGTACCACAAATACCCAGACCACATTTGTGTTTGGGTAGGAATCGAACCCGCAACTTTTGCGTATCAACCAGCGCTCAAACTACTGCCATATTATTATGGCAATAAGATCGCCATTTATTTAGTTTTTAAGCACACATAGATAGTCCTTATGATGATAAACCAATTTAATGAAATTAAATTAAAATAGCATGGATCAACAGAACCTGTAAACTTTCCTATATTGCAAGAACTTAATTTTAACTGTTCTGAAACTTTTCAAGACATTATCATTATTATAATTGACCCTGGGGGAGCCACGCTTCGGCATGAAGCCGGGCAGACGACGCACGCCGTGCGCCTCCAGTCCGCTTGTGACCACGGCTGTTGTAACGCAGTCTCGGAATGTCAAGCAGTATGTGCTAGAATGTACTTATTAAAATCTCGTCGCGTTTAGTCCCGTTTATAGGAAGTATTTGTAAGTGAAAGTTTAAAAACATATCTTATGAATTGGCCAGTTTGACCCATTCATGAAAAAAAACTTGTTAACTTCAAAAGCTATGTAGTAGGTGTTGTTTTCAAATTCCACTACAGTCTATGTAGCCAAAGGTTTTAGCTCAGGTCTAGCTCACTTTCGATATGGGTGTGCGTTTGACAATTTTGATTGATGCAGGCTGCTCTGAGTGCTACGGAAATTGGAGGTGCTCGTATATCCTTCCATGTTCCATTTTCGAACTAGAATTCAGAAATATTTCCAATTTATGTCAAGTAGAGAAAATGTACGAGTAGGTATGTAAAGTGTGTAGGTATTCGAACCATCTTGCCTACAGTCAAGTAATAAATAGACTCAGAAATTCGAATGTACATGGCTTTTTTAAAATTGGTTTATTTATTTATTTAGATACGAATACATACCACAGACTCTAAGCTCTAGGTCCGTGACTTTGTTTGCTGTAAGTATTACCTATAATGTATTTCTATATGTGATAGGTGGCAGACGAGCTGACGGATTCCGTGATGGTAAGCGATTGCCGCCCATAAACACCTGCAACACCAGCAGTCACGTATGCGCTGCCAACCTTTAACCCCCTTTTCCCCTAATTGAGCCTCCAGCAACCTCACTCACTCGACGAAACACTATTCTGTGAGTCTGTGGTATCACTCCGGTCGAGCCGGCCCATTTATGTCACGGTAATAACGTCTGCAAAATTCACCCAAAAAATTTCATACAATGGCAGCTAACTAGAAAAATGGTTTAGCGAATTAGACCGCCTCTTTCCGAAAATTGGCAAGATTGTCTCCCAACAGAGGGAGCTTAGGCGAGACTTTTGCCCCGCAATGAGACGAATTGGGCTAGCAATATAAAAAAAGATACCTATAAGGACAGATAAGATAAATATTTTCCCTCCATTGTATTTTTGTAGGCCTTTTAGCAAACTTTGACTACTTAACCCGTTGGCCTTTAAGATTAGGCTTTATAAGCATCTTGTGTGAGCTCATCCCATCGTTTGGAGCAAAGGTCAACGTAAGGTCTCTTGACCTTTACGAATTGTGATACAAAGAAACCCCAACCTAGGTAAATAATTTAAATATTTTTTGGAATAAAAGGGTTTTTTTATGTTATTTGTGCCTCAATTAATAATTACATGAATTCAATACCTACCACTTTCCCTATTTTTAAAAATACTAGTGCATCATGTTAAGTATACCTAGTTAAAAGTTACTTCTTCATGCACAAACGATATTCATTTTCATAAAATTATTTGCAGGAAGCTGGACTAAATCAGATACCTACTTTAACGTGTTAAGACCCAAAAGCCTCATACAAGGCAATTAAACAATAAATTGATTATCTATTGTGTCTGCTGTCTGGGCCTTACGACGTTAAAGCCGCTAAACCACTGGTTTGCCGCTAAACTCTAGGCAACAAGTATTTTAAAAAATCTTCTTAAGTATTAGAATTTTTGCTTTTTATTCTTTACTTCGTCGTAAGATTAACTACTGAGAAAAACAAAGACCCCACTTGTATCACGCAGGATGAATCACGGAGATATGTATCTTTGGACGTAGAAATGTATCTGCGATTCATTTCAGAGCCGTCTTCTCTGACCCAGTTTTGGGGGGCAAATTAAGCGCATTCTATCCTTTCCGTAATCTGATGTTGGAGCAAATTTGAAACTGTAATTTGGGTGACCAGATCTTCTGTATATTGCGGGATCCGTTTTTAGCTCTTCTAAAATAAGTAAGTCCCAACATTAAACGTGTATATGGCAGCGTAGGCGCCGCACTCGCCTAGCATCCAAAGCGGCAAGTTGCGGCAGGCATGCTCATAAGAAGAATCTTCGAGGCATAATTAACATTTTACAGCTTGAAATTGTACCAATAAATGACAAAAATCTGTTATTCCGTGCAATAGTATTAAATATTTTCATTCTCTAAATGACAATCAATAATTACCTAAATCTGTATTTACTTAAACAGTCAACTCGAACTGCCGACTGGGCAGTACGCCGCGTGTCATGTAGGTACATCAGTGACAGCATTCGTTTTAAACCAAAACTATCTTTAAACTAAATATGAACCTCCCTTTTATATTGCGACGTCTATGTTTTGTTTTAGGTTGTGTGGAGCTCAATAAAAATTAGAATCAAAAGACTTAAATCTCGCCACACGGGTCAATAATCATAAATTATAACGTGTACATCTGTCACTCGACAACGGCAGAGTTAATTCTACCTCGCAACCATTAAAAAAATAAAAACTCTTTTAACCACGTTTTCTAATAAGAGTAGGTGTTTTTCTGTGTCCGAAGTCCATTTTGCACATAGTCACCCTATTTCGTAATTATACTGCAATTTATCTCAGTTCCCGCCTCAGTTTGGACTCCTGCTGCGTGAAGGAAGATTATATTAAAACGAGTGGGACCACTTTGTAAGGCTCGATTTATCGGTAAAGTAGAACTTACTCGAGCTGATTTTAATTAATTAATATTTTATGCAGAGCAGACTACTCAGGTTCAGTGACCCGAAGTAGATCTTGCTGCTCATTTACTGTGACTTTAATTAAGTAGCTATTGTTTAATATTACCTCGTCTTTTTGTTATTATCTACGTGGAGTGAGGGTTGAATTCAAAGTTGATTGTAGAAACCGACTTTATTTTAAAATATATCTAAACTAAATTTTATACGAAAGGATCGTCGTGCTTCTTCTCTCTCTTTCTCTCACCTCGTTCCTTTTCACTCATCATCATACACCCATCTCTCTTTCACTTGTCAATCGTTCATCACTCGTTCAGAAATCAATCCACATCCATCTATCTATACTATTCATAAAGAGGTAAACCTGTATGAAACAAACAAGCATTTAGGTAATCCAAAAAGTTGAAACACTTGCGCGATGTAATCTATACCTAGCGCCATCTATGTATATATAGCTGAATGTACTTAAATTATCTCGTAAGTAACATACATAACATCAAAATGAAATAACGTAGGTATGTATCTAAAACCATTGAAAGAACAAAACATCGACGTTTAGGTATTCCAAAATAATGTTATAAAAATCAATTGTTTTTCACGTGGAGAGCCTGATAGCCGAAGCGGAGCCGAACGTAATGGGGGAGATAAATATATCCCGACTACGATGGCTTGGACACGTGGAGAGAATGGGAGAGGATCAAGCGACCAAGAGAGATTATCTGGGACAACCAACGGGACGCCTGTGGGGCGTCCAAGATATCGCTGGAGGGGCGAAGTCGCCAAGAACTTCAACTAACTAAACGAACGAAAGAAGAACTAAACGTGCACGATTGAGCGAAATTGGCACAGTACCGAACTAAATGGCGAACTTTGCCGTCGGAGGCCAAGACCCATTTTGGATCGGTGAGCCTGCGTAGGTAGTACGTAAAAGCCAAACTTCGGCATGAATGAGCGAGCTCATCGCAGCCTATTCCGGGGGAAGTAAGTAGTTTGGCAGAGCACTTCTCAATCCACTGGTAGGTATTGCTGGTCTCTGTGGATGATGGCAATCGCTTACCTACCATTAGGTAATTCGTTTACTAACTAGTCTGCTACTTATCACATAAAAACCTCTGAGGTGTTTGCAACAAAATGGATATTAAATATTAAGTAGTGTCTAAGCAAACGTTAAATCTTTAACCGCAAAAGGAGTTGCAACATAACTTCTAAACATCATCATCATCATCATCAACCTGTTGCAGTCCACTGCTGGACTGCAACAGGCCTCTCCAAATGCTCGCCACTTTGATCGATATTCGGCTACTCGCAGCCAGCCCTCTTGCGCAGATCGTCACTCCATTTGACCTGAGGTCGGCCTACACTACGTTTACCAAGACGCGGTCTCCACTCCAGAACTCCTTTACCCCAACGGTTGTCAGTTCTGCGGCAGATACTTCGAAACTCACTTTTAAAACTATTTATTTTTAGTAGCATCCCTTGTTTTATCTGCAACGGTAAACTAGGTAATAAGAAACTGTCGAAGAAACTTTCTTATGTAATCATTTTCTATTTTAAGTTAGTCGGTTATAGAAGAATGCTTACATAACTTCGTGTTTTGTGATTTTTATATCTTTGGATTTTTTTGTGATAGGTAGCAGATGAGCAGACACATCACCTGACGATAAGCGATTGGGCATCCGTTACCCTCACTCACTCAAGTTAAGTGACCTTGTATTTATATGTATAGTCCGCGGTATGTAAGAATAGGGAATAGGTTGAACTTGAGTCCGCAGAAACCAAATTTTAGTAGTTAGTGCGCAAACTAACGGTAATAGCTATTCTTACATGCCGCGAACTATACCTAACGTTAGGATCTATGTATAAATGTAGTAGTATTAACAATATAAATTTTCCCTTTACCTATTTACATTTATCTAGGCCTCCAGGCTATGATTGTAGGCCTTCAGTAACCGAGGAACTTCGTATTGAGGGTAATAAAATGAATGTCACCAAATAAGCGCCTTGTCAGGATTAGATGCCTCGATTGCTCGAGTTTGGATACCTCAGAATAGGGACGCCTGTTAGGCTTTCTGTTTATCGGTAGTTTGGACTCGACATTCAATCATTTTCACCTAAGCATTTAATTCCCGTCGACGTCGTTGATTTGGAGCCCGGAGTACGTATGTTTGGATCATGTGAAATAAATAAGATATTTAAATAGAGAATCACCGACTGCCCTTTAACAGGGGGGGTCTGGGTAGCAATTCTCGTGCACTCGACATTGAAGTCGAATTAGAAATTTGTATTGACGAATGTATGAAATCTCTAAATTCGAACTTCAATCTTCGAGTTATCGAAAAATTGTCCCCCAGTTCGTGTCGCTGAGCAAGCGCAGTGAGTAAGTAAATAGTAATTGTTGTTATTTAGTTATCTATTAATTAAGGATCCTAATAAAATTAATCCAAAATGATAAACATTTTTTTTCCTCATCGCTAGTCAAATCCGTTAACTCTGAATTCCAGAAATCTCGATAACCGAGTTATCGATAGTCGAACGTCTTTAGTTTGAAAAGGGAAAGATTTATAGCTTTATTTATCTTGATAATGCTCAGCGATATGTTCTCGAGTTGTCAGATATAAGATGTGTTACTTCAGTGGGCGTACCTTTATTGGAATCGGTGGAATCCACTTTTCAGTGTTAATAGAGGTGGGATAGAAATGTTCTAGGATGGGATTAGTGTAGGATCTTATTGCGTCCGTTCTTTAGAAAATTTTCTTCTAGATAAAACGCATTAACTGCTTGAAATGAAGTAGGTACAGTCAACAGCTGAAGTTCCTAGACTCCTAGGGGGCAATTCTCGTGCACTCGACATTGGTGTCGATTTTAGAGACTCCATACATTTGTCCATAAAAAAATCTTATTCGACTTCAATGTCGAGTGCACAATAATTGCTCCACAGGAGGCCAATTCTCGGGTTTCGCCTCCTATGTCGAGTCGACTTCATGACCAATAGGAGAACAAGATAAGGAATGTCGACTGTAATCTGTGTTGTACGTAACGAGCGGAACGTATCCAGTGTATTTTTGAAGGAAAATATACGATACGATACGTCATCGTTGGTGCTTTGTGCTGAGAACTAGCGCAATTCTAGCGAGGGAAAGATACGTTTACGATACAATATCTTAAAAAGTTTGCGCTAAGCCTACTGTTGTATCTCGATGATAGCTTCGTTATCGGTCTCCTCATTAGCTAGCCCGACAGATAGTCTAGAACGCTGACAAAAAGCGGCAGATTAAAAAAAGATTACTACTCAAACACACGCATAGTTGAGTACAAGCGCAAAGAGGCTTTATAGATAATAACTGGCGTGGCGCTGTCGGCGCGCGGCGCGGCGGAGATCAAAGCCGCGTTTTAAAGCTGGACTTATATTGCCTACTTTTTTCATTTGGTAGTTTGTCAAGTTAGGTAATCGTAGTGACAGTAATAAGTAAGGTATATACTGTGCCACTGCAGGGCGAAGGCCTCCATTTGCTACTATGATGGGACAAGGCTTAATCACCACGCTTGCCTAATGCGGATTGGTGATCACAAACCCGAGTTATGTTCAAAAAACAGTATTTATAGTAAATTGGTAATGACAGTATTAAATCTATGCTGTTTATAAAGAGGCAAATATTAAGACATTGACAAATCTTATACCTATAGGTGCCTATAGATACTAATTGAAAAATCAAAACAGTAGCGCGATGCATTCGACGCCTAGCGCGATCTATTGGTGCGGGGTGGAACTAATGTTTCGAAATGAAGTGAAGCTGGGTCCCTAGCACCTGCATAGTACCAATCCATGGCAATTTTGAATAAAAAAATAGCTCTGATTGGTCTTTCTTCTCCATTATCCTTGCCATTGTCCCGCCACTCGGGGTCGGCTTTTTAGAGTCACGCCATTTATTATGGCCATTTATAATACTAGATACCTAAGAGGATTATTCTAGTACGTACAGCCACATAACAAAGTATACAAAACTATCAAATTTCTTCAGTGGATTGATTTATCAATTGCCCGTGTCACCGTAAAATAGTCCAAAGCATTTAGTTGATCAACTTCCTGAAAATAACAAAGAGTGCAAAAGTTTTCGAAAATAGGTCAGGTTAGGTAAGAACCCCAGCCGATTTGAACAGTTCTAATCTTACCTAACACCATTTAAATAATTAATTTTAGCTGCAGTTGTTGTTGTTAATTTTCCGGAAGTTGATCGACTTCCTAGGAAATTTATCTACTTACCATTCGAAATATTTTAATACATTATTGTTATAAGATCCAGTGGTGGCTGAGCCTCAAGAATTAAAAATATTACTCACGTTAAGATTGGAATGGAATTCTTGGAATTTTATCTTTTATTTTTAGAACTGTCTGTACCTTATTTTTATTTAGATATTATGTTAGTGGAATCTATCATCCCAGCCAGCGGTAGATAACATATTTGACATTCATAAGTTTTCTTTATGGACCTAAATTGAATAAGGAATTTTCTGCGTCTATTTCCATTTCGATTATTTTCGAAGATTTTAGGTATGTAGTACGTACCCAAAAAATATAGATTTCCATGTTTTCATTAGATTCTTTTATTCTTCAAATAGCAAAGAATGTTTTTTGCCAAGGCCAGTGTGCCAGTGGGACAAAATACAGGATGTATCTGTGAATTCCTTTAACCCTTTAACGTCTTCTATCAACCATTTTAAACGACATTTGTTCCATGACTTTTAAAATTCGCATAAAAATATTGACAACTTCTCATACAAAAACGGTCACGTGACATGGTCGTTTTGTATGGGGAGTCGAAAATTTGTTTCATGAATTTAAAATGAAATTAAATGAAATATTTATTTGCTTGCTAAGTTACTCAAAATATGAGGTGGTTTTAGTAAGCAGGTACTTACAACTTAATAACCTTTTAGGTAATTGCAAAAGTGAGATCAATTCGAAAAGTCTTTGAACAAATGTTTGTTCAAAATTGTTGATAGAACACGTAGTTAAAAGGATGTAAATGTGCACACACCGTATACACTATGTATCTGTGATATGTCCTATACAGGATGGTACAGACAGCCACACATCAGGTTACCACAATCTGTCAAATTTCCTCAATTGATATAGAACCAAACGCGTTTGACATAAAGGTGAGAATGGAATGAGGAAATCTGATAGTTTTGTGTACTTTGATGTGTGGCTGTACGTACTTTATTTTTATGTGCAGTATAATATAACGATCATAATTGAACTACGCGTAAGTCTGCAGTGAAGCAATATTTTCTACACATTTACTTTTCTTGACGCACAAAATTTCTTACTATCTACGGTCTAGGAAGAAGCAATTTCCAACTTACAAGAACAAAATTACACAGCCTCTAGCAAAGTGCTTACAAGGCAGTAAATATTTAAAAGAAGTATGAAAATAATCATCTGGCGAGAAACAATGAGCTGGTAAAAAAAGCGAAGGGAGGGAATTACCAGTCGACCTACTAGTGCTCTGGCAACATCTGGAGGGGAGGTCTTTTTATAATGGCGGGCTCCTTTTGTAATTAATAACGCAATATTTTCTTTGAAACGTCATCTTCACAGTTTCTCACCCTGCTTATGGCTGTTCCGAGGTAGATTAGCTTTATCTTATTATTGGAGCCAAGACTCGCTTTAGATCGCTGTGACTATCTAGTTTATAGTTATATTTAGTACTTTAGTATACTTAATAGTTACATTTTTGCATATGCGCCGCTAACTTTGAAACTCCCCTTTCCCCGGATTAGGCTTAAAACTGTAGGTACGGTCGAGTTCAAAAATATGCAAACACTTTAGGACCTTGTCACAGTACATATGTATAAGAAAACGACTTCCACTTTCTTATAAATATGTATTGTGACAAGGTCCTAAAGTGTATACATATTTTTGAACTCGACTGTACGGTCGCGGTCAAAAATACTTATCTTTCGACGGTATCAGTGTAAAAACCGTAAAATTCAATAATTCTTACATTAATTGCCGCACTCAGAGACCTCATTTAACCTTAATGCTCATTATCTTTATTAGGTATGGATACTTGGATAGCCTTTATGACTATTAAAATAAAGGTCATTATTTCTACTAAAGTCACAATAAATGCACCTACAATTAACATCTCTGGGTGCAGCACAAAAACACTTAATACACTAAAAAATATCAAATACTATTAAAGCTGATGATGATGATTTAAAAGCGTGGTGATTAAGCCTCATCATCCATCATAGTACTTAGCGAAGACTTGATTTCTATGGATCAGTGGGTATAATAATATAAGGCTAGGCTGATTTTTCTATTTAAAACCTTTGAATTGCATGAGCTAGTACAATACGGACTCCCTCATAATTACATTTGTTATGACATTTTACAGTAAAGGTTATCAATGTCAGAACTACTCAGCGTGGCTTCTAAAAGCACTCCCGCCCACACCAGATTTTAGCAGATCTATCTACGGTCTGACGATCGCGGGGGCTACACGAATGAAACTAGCGCCACCAACCTATTTACACTGATGGTGGCGAAAATACGATATTTTTTAAGAAAGCAAAACATTACAGACTTAGATAAAAGTAAATTGAATTTTTCAAGATGCAACACCTACAATATGTAAAACACGCGACAAGTAACAATAATGTCAATTATTGCCAAATGTGGCCGTTTTTAGCAATAATTAACATTATGCTTGTCGCGTGTTAGAAATATTGTATTGCATCTTGAAAAATCCAATTTACTTACTTGGATCTAAGTCTGTAATGATTTATTTTCTTCAAAAATATCATATTTTCGCCACAATCAGTGTAAATAGGTTGACGGCGCTAGTTTCATTCGTATAGCCCCTTAAGTAGGTAGTGCTTTTTGACTGAACTTTAGCCATAGTTTTAATCTTTTTAATCCCATTTTAGAACTTTTCTTCAAGTGATTTAGAGGAGTTAGGTACGTGATTAAGATGTGACAGCAAATTTTTTTGCTGTTGTAGTATTTCAAACACCATGACAACCTCGGTGACGCTGTGGGTAATAGGTCGCACTCTAAGCCCTCGTACTCGCATCCCTGTGCCTAAGAAAGCACTTTAAGTCGTTGGTCCTTCGCTCTATCTTCGGCCTTGTTCTCTTTCTCTTCGGATGACCGAAGACATGAGTCACACTTGCTCACTTCAGTCTTGTCACACTGGTGACCCAAATTTTGAGGGTAAGGGAATAGAGGTTGCCTCTTTGTGCACACACTTGAGCACTGTAATATACCCTACGTAGGTACGTGGCTCGTTTAGATTGGCCGTATTAGCCGAATATCGGTTGAAGGATTCATTATGTCAAACATACCTATACCCAAAACTGGAATTCATACAATGTACTCTGTGCTGGAATTCAAGACCAAAAAATCTACTACAATGTTGCTACTGCAATAAAATGATCGTATCATAGTACCCCTTTTTCTAAAAACAATCGCTGGTATAATTTATTTATTGGTAATTTTGATTCTATAATTTAAAATATTAGTTTTATTTACTTTTTTCACGTAATTACAAGACCCTTTAATAAAAACTTAACCATCCGTAATTTTAGTTTTCAAAGATGGTATTGCGCTTGTAACACTTCAGGTGTTAATAACATTTGGTATCTACCTACACAATTTAACAATGTATGGAAACTTGACAGTTTAGTCTGCTTAATAAGAAAAATAATGCCAAAAAGGTTGGCGAAACCTAAAAACGTTACTTAAAAATGACATAAGTGACTTTAACAGATTTGACAGTGACGTATCTATCGTAGATTTTTTGGTCTTGAATTCCAGTTTAGAGTATACATTAAGATGACGCAATCAAATTATGTAAATCTTGTTTCTCTCATACGGTTTATTTGAAACTCTTTTGCTATTTTTGTTACGTAAACTAGCTGCACTCGAACCTGAATCGTCCCTCAAGCGATTACGTCACTTCCTTGGGATTTTCTTAGATATTCCGATCTACTTTCTTTACCATTGTATTCGGAATAAGTTTTTTCGATCTATGAATAGATTCTAGTGTTATAGCAGTAAAGTGGTGTCATAGAACGGAAATTATATCGAAGTCTAAACCAGATTGCTCTCATATACCTCTATACTTAACCTAGTTACATAATAATAAATTGAGACAACATCACATACATTGTCCTGGACCCAAACTAAGGTTTTCCCTTGTGCTATGGAAACCAGAAACAACGAAGGAACCACAAACACCCAGACCCAACACAAATATCTGTTTCATCAACAAACATTTGAGTCGGTGCGGGAATCGAACCCGCGACCCTTACGTCTCAACCGGCGCATGTACTATTTATTAAGTATTCTGTGCCGGCGCTCAAACCATTACGCTAAACGGGTCGTCTAGATAGTCTAGATATTGCATGATTGGTCAGAATTGGCACAGGACCGAACAAATGGCGAGAGGGCCAAGAAAGACCCATTTTGGATCGCTGACCCAGCGAGTAAGTAAGGATATAATAATAATAAATCATTTATTTCAAGCCAGGAGCCCATAATAATTTATTAGTATTTTTTTTCTTATGACCTAATGTTAGTAATACTGAATAGTATTAGTTTGATTTAATGTTACTTATTTAATTCATCAATTGAATATAGGTACCAGATAAGTACCACAAATTCTTACCGAATAAATAGGTCCATCGATAAATAGGGAACATATTGTACTCGTACTATTCTCGATATCACAAAATCTTTTCCTATCTCTTAAATCGGGTCATTCTTAACTTTTATTTGGTGGTTATTATTTCATCGTATCATTTGTTATCTTAAAATCTTTTTTCTCTGTGTTACAAATTTTTTGAGGAGTCTATGAATCAACTGCCTTCACAATCTTAAAAGGGTTGCGATGGTTTTTTTTACGCAGGTGGTGCTTCGCGCCGGTCTTCTGTGTGGCCGTAGTATCACTCCGGTCTAACTCATTCATGCCGAAGCGTAGCTCTCCCACGGTCAAAAGGTTAGACGAAACAGGGATCCAGATGAATCATCATTCATTCATTGACGACCCGATTGGTTCAGTGGTAGCTGTGGTGGTACCTAGTGAATGCAGCGTCTGGGCCAGGGGTTGCGGTTTCGATCCCCGCACAGTACAAACATTTGTGTGCATGAACATGTTTGTTTGTATTGGTCTAGGTGTTTTCTATGTATTATAAGTATGTATTTACAAAAGAAAAGTATATATTTGTAAATCCACTGTTGGTTCTGATATCTGTAACACAGGTGCTTGAGCTACCTATCTCAGAGTCAGATCAATGTATGTGATGTAGTGAAATATTATATTATTATTATATCATAGTTACACGTTTCAGAAACTATTCGAAACGTGCTATCCTCAAGATTTCTTCCCTCACCGCCAAGTTAATGTTACAAACATTAATAACTAACTAGATTTGAAGGTGCAGTTAGAAAATTCCTTTTAAATCCACAGAAAAGGATGCTCGCTTTGATAAACCGCCATATTTCTCAGTATGAATTTAAAATGCAGACGTCAGATACAACGAGGTGGCCCGCAAATCCCTGCATTGTTAGGGAAGCCACGAGTATGCCCAGAAATCCGGACGAAGGAACAATGTCATTCTGTAGCCTATGGGTCGTTGAACTTTGTAGGGTTTAGTGGATTATCTATTTAGCTCCTGGAAAAATTTAAGTAGGTCTACCCTTGTGTTACATTCTTATTGTATTGAATGAGTCATAGAATTCAAACTGTATTTAGAAAAATAAGACGGTAAAAGTGGCTATTACCTTTTAGTTTGAAAAGTTATTTGAGTGATATGACGCCCATTATACGTACAGGAAGTTGCAACCGTGGCAGGCCCCCCACAAGATGGACCGACGATATGGGAAAGGACGAGGACCGATGTGTATTGGAGAACAATCGTCTGCTACCTATCACATAAAAAAACATTCTTGACATAGTACAAGGGAAAATCTTAGTTTGGGACCACGACAATGTATGGGATATTGTTTCAATTTAATTATTTACTAGTGGCCCGCCCTCACTTCGCTTCGGGACCGTAATTCAGAAATGAACCAATAGATGGCGCTGTGCTTAATTTCATCGCGCAAGCGTTTCGTGTTTTCGGTTTACCTATAAGCCTTGTCGTTGTCTATAGAAGTTATCTCTTTATATTAGTATAGACTTTATTTATTATTTATCTTAAAGAAACCAACCAAAGTCGTTATGTATAAACAGATTATTCCCAGTCGTCACCTATACCTTCCCATCCGTCTCCACTAGCAACAAAAGGGCCTTTTTTTCTTGTTGTCGCCTAAAAATCTATCTTCTTCTATACTATTTATAAAGAGATAACGTCTATAGACAACGACAAGGCTTATAGGTAAACCGAAAACACGAAACGCTTGCGCCATGTAATTGAGCACAGCGTCATCTATTGGTTCATTTTTGAATTACGGTCCCGAAACAAAGTGAGGGCGGGCCACTAGTTTAAGATAGAATAAGAATTTAACAAACTAGTAACTAGTTTTCAACTGTCCGACTAAATGTTGCCGCATAGGATCCCTACATACAGGTGAGTTCATCGAATATGCACATCGAATCGCCGGCGCTGCATGGCAAACATTTCTTCCATACATTTATAATCAGATGCCCCACCGCGGCCAGCTGCGCGTGATTATGGACAAATTCAATTTCACTTTTATATTGGACAACTCTCTTAGGCAAACGAGCATACGGATCACTTCTCAACCAATGGTAAACATATTGAGATTCATTAGTGTTTCAGTATGGACCTAAATTATATTATATCTTTTTTATTTATATTTCACTAGGTACATCACATACATTGGTCTGACTCTGAGATAGGTAGCTCAAGCACCTGTGTTACAGATATCAGAACCAACAGTGGAATTACAAATATATACGTATAATACTTTTCTTTTGTAAATACATAGACTTATAATACATAGAAAACACCCAGACCTGTCTAGAATTGTGCATAGTTTATTGAGATCGAAGACAATGTCCTCTGTGATCGAATAACTAGTACGAATACTATACGAAGGTACGAATATGTTATTTGTGTTTCGCAGTTACTGGTTTTGCTAGCTATCTCCTTCAGTCAGCAGCTAATACGCAGCGCGAGAATGAGTGCGCGCGCATTTGTCCACTCGGTTCGGGGGCGATGAACGCGCCGTGTCCTCGCTTGTATTATAACTTAACACTTATGTTCGAACAATAAGGCTCACATTTGAATGAGCGCTATACATGTTCACTGCGACGGCATTACGCAGGCAAACTGGACGTGAGCAGTTTGTGTCAGATTAGCAAAGGATATTGTTGTTGGTTTATGTTTTACAAAGTATTTTTTGTTGTGTTGCAATAATGTTTGATACGGAACGTTTTATTGCTGAAATACAAAAGCGACCATGTATTTGGGACGTGAACAATGAAGAATACGGCAACAAACTTAGGAGACAAGGCGCGTGGGTCGAAATCGCCGAGATATTGTACAGTGACTGGTTTTCGTCAGAAGAAAATTTTAAGAGGAAAAAAGGTAAATGTTTTTTAATACCTCCTGTTAATAGGTATGTACCTAATTATGTTTTTATATTATTTGAAAATTAGATACATTCTTACATTCAGTTAATTATCTGTGCTTTAAATATTTACGAATTAGGAGTACCTACCTATTTTTGCACTTTGGTAGGGACAGACTTAAAGTTAGATTATCCGAATTGAATTTGTACAGCATTCGATAAGAACCTGAGGGCCTAATTTGAAGTCGACGTTACGATCGAATCGGAGTTCCCCTCTCTTTCACACGCGCTGTACGCGCTTTTGTTTGAATGTGACAGGTATATTCTCATTCGTTACGGGACGTCTTCGTTATAAGCCACCTGCGCCTTCTTAACTGGAGGTCGTAGCTTCGAATCCGACCATATTATTCAAGATTTTCTAAATCGATGTGCATTTTTTACTATCATCTCGGTGGTAAGGGCAAAAAATTAGGGAAACCTGCACATTTTAGTAACCATTAATCATTTAATCTCTCTTCTAAGGTGTCTTATCTCAGGGCTACGATGGTCAGTCTTATTTTACTTTTATCATAGGTCCTTTTTTTGTATTTCAGTACAAATCTTGCAAAAGAAATGGAAAGGGTTACGCGACTACCACAACAGAGAGAAAAACAAGAACTTCCCAAGCAAAAACGCAAGTGGTTTACGTAGAAAGCGAAAAACTCCTTTTTTGGACATGTTACAGTTCTTAAACGTGACTAAAACCAACCAGAAAACCTGTCAAAAGACACGTGCACCCATCGAAATAGACTCTGAAGACAGTCAACCAGTTCTAAACCTAATAACTGGAAGTACCAACATGTCCTGTCAGGAGACGACTCCTAAATCAATGGACAAAAGAGAGAATGACCCAGACATGAATTTTCTCCTCAGTATCTTATCGGAGATGAAATCTATGACCCCAAGCCAAAATTTTGACTTCAGATTTGAGGTTATGAAAGTAATAAAGAAAATAAAATATACTAAGAATGATTACGACGACGTTCCTCAACAATCTGCTTGTAACTATCAGAAACCAAACATGAGTATTGAATGCTCGATCAAATGCGAATCAGACTGAATTTTTTTTTTGTGGTTTAAGGCATTGAATAAACGATTCCTGTCTCTTATTGTCTAGACTAACGTTATGGAAGATCTGTAGTATCTAGTTTACTAATCTTAAAATTGGTGACAGTAGAAGCAGATCCGATTTATTTTATTTTCAGTCAAATTAAACTGGACTCGTCAAAATTAAGGTTGGCTGTACAATTCCGAGATTCTGCCGCAGCGTTAACGAATCGTCTACAATTCACTTGCGAGATCCCGGTCAAACAACCATTCCGTCACCAGCTCACCACTGCCGGCTTAATTAAACAGAACTGTGTATTCCCCTACCCTGTCCAATATTTTAGAGATGTGAAAAATTATCGACTAGAAAAAGTCTATTTTTGAAATGATAATCAAATTTCACCATGATACCTACCAGACGTGTCTTGGAGTAGAGACTAGTATGGCAACCATTGGCGCTCATCCGGATTCATCGTCAGCACTACTACATCAGCAAGGGTAACAAAATGTCCTCATCACGATACTACCAAAGTGAAAAAATACATAATAAAATAGTTAATATATTTAACGTCGTAAGGCCCATAAGCCTTTTAAAAGGCATAAAACAATTGATTTTCCATTGTGTCTGCTGTCTGGGCGTTACGACGTTAAGCAAAAAAACTCGGAAGGGTCAATTTCGGAGAAACATTGAATTTAAGTGGCCACAATAGTAAGATCTTGAATAATAAACTAGTAAGTATAAGATATTGCTTTTGTGTTAAAAAAACATCACACTACATCTCATCCTACTACTATTACAAAGGCGAAAGTTTGTATGGATGTTTGTTACTCTTTCACGTAAAAACTACTGAATGGATTTGAATGAAAGTTTACCACAATATAGCATAAACATCAGAATAACACATAGGCTACAATTTTTGAGGTTTCTACGTACCTGAAGTCTACGCGAACGAAGTCGCGGGCAAAAGCTAGTATTATATAGATCTGATTCCGTACTAAATATCCGTATAACATTTTTTTTATGTCATAGGCGGCAGCCGAGCAGGCGTATCACCTGACAATAAGCGATTGTCACCGCCCTGACACACCCGCACAATAGAGTCACAAATGCGCTTTATCAGAAAACACAGGAATTACAAAAAATACAAATCGATTATTATTTAGTTATCGATCCACAGTACCTAGGTACTCGGTAAGCGTAGTGTTGGCTGGATGAGAGTGGCCGAAGATCGGGAACGGTGGCGTACATTAGGGGAGACCTATGTCCAGCAGTGGACTAGTGTGGGTTGCTGATAAATCGATTCATTGTGGATGCAAAGTTCCCATCCCTAATGTCCAGTCCTAATTCTCCTGATTCGTCGCAGGCGGCAACGGGATTCAGTTAGTCTCTCCGGTCGCAATTTGCAACCGACTGCATCCAGTAAGCGCGACTAAACAAATTGCGAGAAGCCCGCTTCCTAACCGTTTTCATTTACCCCAGCTGCATTTATATTGGAGCTTATTAATATTTGCAGGGATATAACTCTAACGTTTAAATGACATTGGGAACTTTTTGCCCCGTTTATCGAAAAGTAGCATGCAAACGAAACCTATCGCATACCTATAAGTAAGTAGTAGATACTATTGTCCGGTTTATTGTCGTGCATTTTTTTCTCTAGCTTATGGAAGTATTGAGAAAATACAATTTTATTGTCTTTTACAAATTCTTTTTGACAGTCAATTAATTAATTACGTAATATCTACTTAGCTTAAAGTACATAAAGCGCTTTACTTAGTATTGCGTTTTATGTGAATATATCTATAGGTAACACTTTGCAATAAAATACCAATCCCGCTCTCCATAATCACTGACCGCTGGAAACACCCCTCATTAAGTAATACATCGTTTCTAATTTTATTACTGGTGACCCCTGATATAACTCGAGATTTTTGCCATCCTTACGAGAAAAACGAAGTCACTGTAAAACTTATGTACTTATTCTATTTATGTGCAATGAAGATTATCCATCTATCTACAGATAGATAATGTTTATTGGCCCCAAAAACAAAAGAAATAACAAAATAATTGCAGTATTGCAAGTGTACCTTAAAATACTGCACAGCCGCACATCAGGTTACTACATTCTGTCAAATTTCCTCAGTTGATGTTGAACCAAACAAGTTTGACATAAAGGTGAGGTTCGATTGAAGAAATTTGACAGATTGTAGTAATGATGTGCGGTTGTCTGTACATTTTGCGGCCAACAAGGCACAATCTCAGCATTTGCATTTAGCTTTCTCAATGAAGCTAATGTTTTATGTACTTTAATTTAGTTTAAAAATACTTTTTCTAAAGGTACCTACTGTAAACTGTACGTTTTCTCAAATGAAATAAATAATTTAGGCTACAAAATAAAGGTCACCGAGTCACACAAATTATTTCACTTTTAAAACTGTAATTGCCTAATGTTAACGCGAACATTATGTTAAAATGAGAAAAGTATGATAATTTTGAAGCTCATTTACCTTTTACATTTTCATAAGCACGTTTCCTAACGATAACATAATTATAATGACATACGGTTGTGTAAATATTGCTCTATCTGAATTTATACAGAATAGGGGAGTATTATTTAGGTATACTTATAAGGTCTTATTTAATCTTGAGGAAACATAAATTAATCACATCCAAAATTATAAACGTGTCAATTTGCTAAAACAACTGGTAGACTAGTACCTATCTTTAATTTGATCTCCTCATAGACTAAGATCCTACTGATCAATTTTGTACGTATTTGGTTTTTTGATAAAGAATACCTATCTGAAATTAATGATGAGGAAGTACCTGTTGCATTAGTGATAGGTTGCCTATAAAAAAATGTATTCTCTTGTATTGTATTCTCCTCTACTTGTCATAACACCCTTATAGCTTCTATAGGTGACAGGTGGTCGCGAGAATATCTTACGAGTTTATAGTAAATATTTCTCTTATTTTCACTTATTCAAATATAAACAAAAAATGTTTTCAAGTTACAATAAAACTGCACGCGTGTACTACGTTAATATATTAGCAATCGAAACAGTTGATTGAGATACAACGAACGTCATCTTGTAAAAATCTTAGTAAATAAAAACAATCATGCTGTGCTACGATGAGTATTTTCACGCCGGCATAATTTTCCGTTTCGTAGCTCGTAGACTGTAGCGCTTAACACGAGACGCCGTCGTCAGTGGACAGATGGCGCTGTCAGGTTTGTTCATTAGAAAATTATACAGGGCGTGATAATCTATTTGGAACTATTTTGGATTTTTTTAAAAACGGGCACATTTTTTTTCTCTATTCGAATGATGCACATGTTGTGAACTTTCAATTCTTTAGCTTGGTCGCTCTTTATCTTCATTAAAAAATATCTCCACTTCCGCTGTGTTTGTATGTTACTTTTTTATATCTGATACGCTTTTGTGGCCTAACTTTTCAACCATCAAATAATTAACAGGTAGCACAGACAAATAAAATATTGTTATAATAAATTTAAAAATATGGGTCGCATATTTCCATGCACTATATCATGAAATTATAATACGACGTAAGATAACTAAAAAACTTTATTGGTGTGTTCATTTACAATAACTAGACCTAAGTAAGTTATTTATTACCATTATGGAGTTCTGACAGTAATTTTGAGACGTTTACGTTTTAATTTATGAGTCTATACTTGTAATGTTCACACAACAACGTTCGTAGAAAATCATAATCTTAACTTTTTTTTTTATAGAATAGGGGGCAGACGAGCAGACGTATCACCTGATGTTAAGCGATTACCGTCGCCCATGAACACCTGCAACACCAGGGGCTTCACAGGTGCGCTGCCGGCCTTTTAGAGAAAAATGCGATAGACAATGCACAAAGACGCAACATCTCTCCGCAGCGCCAAGGGGTCAAGCCGACTAGTGATATCCCGGCACTCGACAATTCGAGACGCTCTCCGCTGGATCCGGTCTAGAGGAAGAAGCTGGTACGCATGTGCTCCTGCCCAAAGATGAGAGCAGTACTCCATATGCGGCCGGACTTGCGCCTTATAGAGCTAAAGGCGATGAGCCGGAGTGAAGTACCGTCTTGATCTGTTTAGTACGCCAAGCTTCTTTGAGGCTAATTTAGCCTTGCCCTCTAGATGGCCCCGGAATTGGACTTCGCTCGATATGTCGATGCCAAGTATACTAATAGTGGCTGAGGCTTTTAATTAGGAAATAAGACCCATGGAGACTTTTTTTTTGTGTACGCACAAACTTGCTTCTCAATTTAGATTTTCATGCATGCACTTTTTTGATTTTCATTTGGGCGTGTTTATATATCCCGGGTACGAGTATATCCGTCTCCGTTCTTTTTGAAATCAGAAACGTGTACCAGGATTAAAAGGGTCTGAAATGGTACGAGTACAATGAAGCTGCGGAAGTTCCACCAACTCGTACTAAGCGTTTCGCTTCTTCTTTCTTAATATGAACTGCTAAGTAATGGAATTTACCGGCTTCTGTATACCTAGGGAGCTACAATTTGGGTGTCTTTAAGTCGATAGCGAATAGGCTTCTTCTGGGAAATCACGCTACATCTTAGACCTTTTATTGTCACTCTCCTGATGGTGAGATGAGGTCAAGTGCCATCTGACTTCCGCAACCTTTGAGCAAGGGAACCAGACCATCTGTATTATAGTTAAACATTCAGATTCATTTTCTCAAAATATTTCATAAGAAGAAGACAAAAGTCAAAATCGCTGGCGTGTTATTCGAAATGTCTCCCTAATAAATATTAACTACGAAAATTATCAGATGATATAAATTAGAATAATGACACAATATAGGGTTGCGTATGATCAGGACCTTGAGGATAGTCACGCAGCGGTTGATTACTGTCGCATCGTCCTTGGCGGTAGATAGGGTTAACGCAAGGAACTGTCTTAGCCGTGCCCTGTGGATAGGGGCATTAAGAATACTGCCTAGGTATTTCCAGCCTGTCGTAAGAGGCGACTAATCGGGCTATGGGAGTACGTAAGCATACCCACTACTGGGGAGTGGCTTGCTCAGTGTCACGACTCCACGAGGGAAAATCCTAACTGGGTGTCCTGGGTCGTACATCTAGAAGGGCTGCATTAGCGCGAAAACAATTTGGCGTAAAGTGGCGAGCGCGATTTGCGGTACGGTCCAGTCCCGGCTGTGGGGTATCCGACCTCAATTGCGCTGAGATGTACACCCCAGGGGTTTCGGTTAGGGTTAGAGTCCCACTCACCACCTTGTCCCTCACTTGTGGCAATGTGAAGGCTATGATGGTTTCCCCTGGGAAAGAAAAACTTACTGTCTTAGCTCCTGTTTTTGTCGCTGGGGACTGGCGCCGGTTCCAATCGCAATGGGCCGATGTTGCCGCCAGAAAGGCGGCGCCTTATAAGCCAAGGACCCTTGAGCCCTGTAAATTTTGGTGAAAATTGTATTTCATGTATCTTATTTGAAATTATGGTTGCTGTCAACCCTAGTAAGGCGGAACAAAGAAACCAGGACACTTGCATGAGAACGAAACATGAAGGCATTGGAACGGCTCCATTCAGCTTAGCGAAATGATGGCTCATGTTCGTATATTGCTCAAAATACGAGTATTTGCATGAGTACGTATGCACACCAAGCTGACGACCAACAGGGCGAAATGGCGACAGATTCTGAAAACAGTTATTGTTTAGAGAGTGACTCCTACCACGCACGAGCTAAATGATTGACATGAAGTAAGGGACAAACGAATTTTATTAAGGTGTATATTTTTATGCTAGAGACGCCAAACGATCAAATCGTATGGTAAGCGATAACCGCTCCCCATGAGCATCTGCAAAAGGCTGAGAGGAGTCACAGACGCGTTGCTGAGCCTTCAAGTAGAAATCTGCTCGTCCCTTTACATCCCTAAGTCTTACAGGATTTTTTTATATATTGAGGACAATCGAGATGACCTAACTCCGCCTGATGGTAAGCGGCCGTGAGATCCAACTATGAGGTAGACAGGCAGAAAATAACAATTAATGTGCCTATTGAGTCTGTCATCCTCACTCTGAAGGCTTGCTGAGATGCCGTTTCACGCCCCGCCTATGAAACCAAGGATTGTAAGAAGGAGGAAACACATGAACTGGATGGGCATTCCACGACTTTGATAGCTCGGGGCAGGAATGAGGAGCAAACCTCTTGGTGCGCGTCATTATTGTCTAGATGATATGCGGATGGCAACAATGGAAATATGGTATGAAAGCCATAATTTTTGTAGCACCTAGCTTCAACATACATAGTTAAACATATCATTCATTCGTGTTCATCAGTGAAAGTTTACTGTAATAATATATTTAAGAGATTCGATTGCATCTGAATCAATAACTAAAAGTCAGGTGTCAAAGTCGGGAGGGGTGGAAGTTTAAAGTTCAGGTTTGTTGAATCAATGGCGGCCGGCAACGGGGCTAAGTTCCGTTCGGCACGACACCGCGTAATGTCAAATCAACTGCATAGCCCCCTGTCCTTGTTTCGATACTATACACGTATTACTTTCATATAAGAACTTCACTTTCATCGAACTTTCTGCCCCGGAACTCAATTTTGTGGAAGTTGTATTTCCACACGGTTACGATTAAAGAACCTTCAAGAGACGAACGTACTAGGTAATCTTACTTTCTGAAAGGCCGGCAATGTAATATCTGAGTCTTTGTGTTGAGAAATCTCAGTGTCAGTACGAAGTCTGAAGGCTGGTAGTGTTGTACCGAACCCAAAATTTGGAAAGACCTACGAGAGTCTTTGGCCTACGAGTAATTCATGTATCCATGCACCATTCAAAATTATTTACACCCTTCGACCTGTCTTTACACAATAGTTACATGAAGAGTAACAATGAAACATAGGTATAATTTTCTAAAAAATGAAATCTATTTTTTTATATTAACTAGCAAACGAGCAAGCGGGTCACCTGCTGGTGAGTAACCCATGAACATCTGCGCATAAACATGTCGTTAAATTTTTCATTGTTACGTATTTTGTATTGGTAAGCACAAAGCTGAACAAGACCGAGACAAATGGCGACATCTCATATCGGAGGCCAAGATTCATTTTGGGCCGTTGATCCATCGGAGTAAGTAAGTAAGCACAAAGTCCAAATCTATACTATTTATAAAGAGATAACTTCTATAGACAACGATAAGGCTTATAGTTAAACCGAAAATACGAAACACTGGCGTGATGTAACTGACGCCCAGCGCTATCTATTGGTTCAGTTTGGAACTAATGTTCTGAAACGAAGTGAGGACGGGCCACTAGTCTTTGGATAAAGATATACTTGCGTATGATGGGTAACAATGAAAAACCCCTATATAGGGATAGAGAGGTGTAGAGAGTTTTGAATGGTCACACAATACGTGCCACATTTAAATCGTGTGTTTATCAAATATTTACCTGTACTCCCCACAAACAAAGGGGTTTATGCTAAATATTAACCTTGTAAGGAGCTTGAGTAGTTTAAGAATTTACGACTGCGAAAATGTAACTGTTGACATAAACATAACAGTGAAGAATAAGTTATTCTCTTATTATAATATGGCATTACACGCAATCCTAATGTGATTCTGGCGGACACGCGAAAAATGTCCTCAGTCCGAAGCTTTGCCAAGGGCGACAGTTAAAACGGGGATGACGTGGTAGTTTTGCAGAAAAGTACACCTCAATTACTTACTGGATAATTAGTAAGGTTAAGTATCTACATAATGTAATATTTATTTATTATTTTTATTTTTTATTGACATTGGGCTTGCTCTTGATATACTTACTGAACCCTACAGTTGAGGAGAAGAAGACGGAGCGAGCTTACCCAGGTAGCCACTTTAGACTATTCACTTTAGCTTTAAAAAAATATCATAGACATCATCTACACCAGAAGGAGTGTGAATGCGTTGCCTTCCTTTCTGGAAGGTGTAGGCTCGTTTCTTAAACATTTGTAAGTACCTATATCGTACTGAGTCGAAAATACCGCTGCGAGAAGTGTATTCCGCAATGAGGAGTTGCGTGGCCGAAAATGTCGTTTAAATCTAGATACCATTATAGAAGGCATTGCCACTGGATGCGTGGGCCTTTGGGTGGTACGGTGTCTAGGCGGCGGCATATCGCTTACCATCTGTCTGTCACCTATCACAAAAAAATGAGCATCCATCTGTGATCTCGTACTTATTTCTGTGTAATCAAAGAACCCATCAAGCGTGCAAATTCCCACCTTACCAAAATGTTTGTGATAACAAACGGAAACCACATGTCTTTGAGGACAAGACGAATAAACCTCTTACTCTCAGATCTCTTTGTATATTGCCTCGCGTAGCTCAAAGAGGACATAAGAGCTGCGCGGGCGCTGCAAACGGACGCAGCGCAGTGTTGCCAATTTAGCACTTTCTTTACTTGGTCGCATATTATTTTTATAACGTAACGTCAATAGCATAAATTATGTTTTCAAATTCAATAACCTAGGTACTTTAAGTATGATGGCAAAATGAACTATGGCTGAAAGAATACAGCTATATTTAAAGTATTACATAGCAAAATATTGTCTACACTCTGATTCATAATCATGTAAAGTAAACTGACAGATGTCAATGTGTCATCCCCATACATTATCACTCAATTTGACACATGCAAAATGTCAAAATGCATAGAAACTTGTCATTTTCATCTGTCAGTTTACTTTACATGATTATGAATCAGAGTATACATAGTTTCTGGTCAAAGAGATTATTCCTACACGATTTCTGTCCGGAGAGTTTTTCTTAGCACTTGCCTTATTTTTTAGAATTTAGCAGAGCAGCATCCTAAATCGACATTTTGGCCAAAAGCATTTCCTTCAAAAACTAGTGCCTTTTTACATGATACCCAGCACCAATTCATAATAATATCGAGTTGGCAACACTGACGCCGCTAAACCGCGCAAGGCCGCGAAACGAAAAGTTTTAACAGTTTATTTTGATACATGTCTAGGACTGTCCTGGGTGGTAAAGCGCCATCTATTTATAATTGCTTTTATTTTTAAATACATTGTTTTGTAGGACGGACGTTTGAATGTTTTTGAGCGACGTTGTAGCAATTTGTAAAGTGAGTAGATACATAGTAATTTAACTTTATTTACATGCTTCGACTTCAGGATTTTGTATTTAAACTATTAGATAAACTGGCAATGTTTCATTTAAGTAAAATGGTACCTTGTAATGGTGTTTCTCTATACTGAATTTCATTTCAATAGCTATATTTCTGGAGAAATAAATATACACAGATAAAACAATTATTAGATGGAAAGCAATTTTCCATTTCCATGCCAGATAATTCGGCAAAAGGACCATAAATATAAGTGAATACATTTGATCTGTCTCCATCGCCATTTATTATATCAAATTCCGTCACGAATATCACGATCAAATGACATTAAGGGTCGGTAAAGGCTCTCTATATGAGTATTTACTCTATGTGTGCAGGGTAGAGGTACAGATGTACCTAATAAAAAGAGGAAAACAAATGAAAAACCTGTAGTTATTTGCAATTTTACTCCATAAAATCATCAAATGCATCCCTCAACCTTCAAGATGACTCGTGAACAATTTCCTGATAGCCAACTGATTCGTGTCACCGTCGGCGCTGGCATGCGCGTAAACTCGCTGATCTATGTATCGGCGTACGCGCACCGCTTCACGTCAAATTAAGCCAGGATTTAGATCACGAGCGCAAGCTCAGAATACGCGCGTCAAATAGTACCTACCATGTTTGAATAATCTACGCTGCACTTCTTCTTTCTTTTTTTTATGTGATAGATATTAAAAAACATTTTACTATCTTTGTATGAGGGCCGTTGAAAACTTAAGATGAAAACTGTACCTACCCGTAGAGCTAATTAGCGTGACCGCACCATTGTCACGGCAGACCGGCGCAAGCGCCGCATGACGCGCGGGTTGCCACACGACTGGAGAAATTATGCTTTTTCGCGAAGAAGACAGGAACAGGAGGCCAATTCTCGTGCATTCGACATTGAAGTCGAGTTTGTATGGACGAAGGAAAAACAAACAAAATTTCTAAATTCGACTTCAATGTCCAGTGCACGAGAATTGCCCCTCTGGACTTTTTCATACAGGATGGTCGGTAAACATATTGTAATAATCTAACAACCAATTTAGTTCAACGAATTTTGGAAATTTGGTGTAATTTTTTTTTTGATTTCTTACACAAAATTGATGTCATGACACCGATATGATTTTGTATGAAAACTTTAAAGTCGTAGAACAAAATTTTGTTCAGAACACAAACATCTGTTTCATCAACAAACATTCGAATTGGTGTGGGAATGAAACGATAAATTCTATAGACAGCAACAATGCTTATAGCTAAACCGAAAATCGATACCTTTTTTTTATGAGATAGGGGGCAGACGAACAGACGGATCACCTGATGGTAAGTGATTACCGCCGCCCATGGACACCCGCAACACCAGAGGAGTCGCAAATGCGCTGCCGACCTTTTAAGAAGGAATACGCTCGCTTTTTGAAGGTTTGAATGTTCCGAAAAGAAGTGAGGGCGGATTACTAGTGTCATATTTTTTTATGGTTTAACGGGCAGACAAACAGTTGGATCACCTGATGGTATGATTTAAGTAGAGTCGGTCATACTATGTCCTGTAATTGTCCCATTCCTCGTGGGCACCGCGCAGGCGCGGGGATCTTCTGGCAGCGGCTCGCGCGCAGTTTATTTTGGCGTCTTGCTACCAACACCCAAATAATTACATTTTTCAAATACCAGACGCCGTTACGCAACTTCAATTGACATAGCTCTCCTCGATTCGCGACACAAATCTAGTGAAGGGGTAGTTAACTATCGAAGAGTATCGATACTTACTTTAAGAGGAAAATCTAATGAAATAATAGTATAAATATTGTTCTACTATCTATTCAGGTTTAATTACATAATACTTTTTTGTGCCAAAAATGTGACTCTCAAGCCTTCAGTATGATATGACATACCTACGTAGCTGATACTCGTAGAATGTAGAGACGCTAGTTTTCAGGACAGACGATAAAGGTACTATGCAGAAATCATAAACCAAATTGTAAGGTATAACAAAACAAAGATGACTGAATACAACGAAAATTCGTTTAGTAAGAAAAACAGGAATAGTTTGAAGGTAGATCGAATGTTATAATACTTATAAAAGTAAAATTACATTACTCTTTTAATCAGAATTTAATTCAGAACTTTTAAACATGATTCGATAAAGTTAGTTCGATAAAAGTATACCAATCAAAGTTAGCTTGCCTCGTGTTATCTTTGACTTCATAGTAGAATGATGTTAACTCCATGATAATATCTTAAAGTATCGATTTAAGACCGACCCCAACAAAAAGTCCGTCTCGTTTCGTAGCGACAACAATAGACACATTTGCACAGACAAGTCGGGACACGTGTACGTACTTAATTTAAATTTGGATTCTAGAGTTTTGACATAAATATTTTCTCTGCATCATCATCATTTTCTGCCCACACTGTCTTTTCGGTCTCCTGCCGTCGTCTGGTGTTTGACTGCATTTTACGTCACTTTCAACTGAAATCATTAGCAACAAATCTGAAAATAAACCGTGTAAATTGACGTCATACTTAAAGTCAAGTTTGCTGCTTAGTTTTGGAAGTCAAAGCACAAATCGAATATGATGGGGAGAAAAAACTGGGAGATAGAAATCCAGGTGGCTAGAATCATCGGTGAATCTAAAGCATCGACTTCGCTGGGTCGGGAGAATAAGGACCTCAGAGAATGGGGGAAGATCGTGCAGCAAAAAGGGCCTACCTAGGACGGCCAAATGGTTGAAGGCCAGTTGGTCATCCAAGTACCACTTGGAGAGAAGACGCTGAAAAAGATTTGCACTGCTATCTATTGACTATCAGAAGATGGCGTAGGACCGACCCAGATGGAGGTGCTTATTATCGGAGCTCAAGGGCTCACTTTGCGCCAGCGCAGTTAAAAGATGCAAAGGACATACCATGCGAAGTCGGCAACCTTCGACGGAGCAACAATGCAATGTATTAATAAATCCAACATTGACACAGACCGCCAAAACGGTTGGCGGACCGCCAAACTTCAAAAAAGCGGACAAGTGCAAGTCGGACTCGTCTGTGAAGAGTTCCGTAGCAGGTAACATTGATTTTCATATTTGAGTTGATTTAATTATATTTTTAAACTAAATTGCAATTTAAGATAAATGACATACACTACTACTAACTAGTTAGGTCTCGTTTAAACCAATTCTCGTGGATAGTTTTTATAATAATATAATATATTTTTATAGCTTCGGAAAAAAGTGGCTGTGACAAACAAGAAAAACAAGCAAACAGACATGACGAATCTGTTAAGGTTACGTTTTTGACATTTGGCTACGGAACCCTAAAAACCGGCCTACGCTGGGACTCGGATCAATTAAGGTGACGTAGACCGGAGCCGTTGAAGCCGCCGTAACGAATCGGGAGCTCGAAATAACACGGCTTATAAGAAAGAAATTAAGAGAGAAACCACGATATAGGGACCTTTAAGAGAAAAGCATACTCCTTAAAAGGCCGGGAACGCATCAGCTCTATATTATTTTGTGGCGTCAGCGATCTCTGTCATCTCGCTGATATTCATGTGCGGCGGTAATTACTTACCAGCAGGTGACCCGCTTGCTCGTTTTTCGCCTATCGAACCTACAAAAAATTGCAAATGTTTACAATCATTTTAACCAAAACAAACATTTATTACAAAAAAGGTTGCATAAGTATAACTCATCTGTAACTCAAAATAACATGTCTAAAGAACGCAGAAAAGAAACATTAATAAACATTATTGTATGTTAATGAAAAGCTATTAACAATACATTTGGAACAATTAACATCTTTAAAGTGATGTTATACAATCGTAAATATCATGTAAATATTACAATATCCTCTAAACGTAGCGTGAAGAAGTAAAGTGAGCAATTAACTCAGACACAACAAACTAAAGATGCAATATAATCACTAAGTATGTAGAAACTGTGCTTTAATAACAATAATTACGAATTCGATATAATAGGGTACTTGACTATTTTTTTTTTATGTGTTTAATCAAAAGACCCCTCTATTAAAGAAACATTGTTGAAATAATTATTTGATTCTGATTTGAATTACCTGAGATATCACAACTTTAAGAGCACATATTTTACGGGGGCCCAAAAACGCTCTATACAAATGGCTACCAACATGTGACGTCACACGCCGGTGTCTTGTATGCGCGTCTAGCAAATTTTGTTTGGTAGCTATATCAAATGTTTCGTTTATGTACATAGTTTTATAATAAAAGTTTGTGTTTAATGTGTGGGTAGTTCAATGATATAATTATTTTTATAATATTATAAACTTTAAAAATGGACTTGCCCATGAAACTTTGAATGCTCACAAAACCAGCTAGACGTTATATTTTTAACTGAAAAGGGGAATGCCCAAAGTTCAGAATAGTTTTGGCCGAAAAGCGCACACCAATAATTTTATGCGTAAAATATAGTATATAATGTAATTATTGTTGTGAGGTAATCATCAGATAAGTAAAAGTCGGAATTTCATTTAAAAAACGTTCTTTATTCATCGTCATAAACAATTAAGACGTCATCCAGAAATTGCGCAGGTACTGCTATATTACTTTCATGGCGAGCCCATCCCAAATACCAGATCACCGACAAGACGTGGGCACAGCATCCCACAGTTCGACGGCGTACAATACAATTGCAACAGTACCTATTGTTGTATTGCAGCATAACCAGTATTATTACTGTTGATCAAGATCAACACCGATCAGATTTATCAACACAAATAAATGCAACCTTAATAAAGTCAAAAACTTACCTCACGAGGTGTAATTTGACGAGTAATATCTTGTCTAATACCATCCACACGAGGTGTGGTATTTGTCAATGTGTGTGATCTTCTTCGTAAAATCTACCGTCCATAGGAGATGCATACATGTGTATGACCAACAATTGGTGCACTTTGTTGATCTGCAGAAGTAGGCTGTCTTATTTCACTCCAAGCTGCTGTCCAGCAAGAATAATTCTTGTTAATACCTTAATACTTTAATGTCGTCGCTTGTTAATACCTGTTGCAATGAAAAAGCCCATATAATACAATCATATTGTCCACTGTAAATTGTTAAACAATCAAAAGATATTACGATAATTATTTACCACTGAATTAATCAATCTTTGAATGAGATTTTGCACCTCAGCGATAATGGCGGGCGAGTGCAGGTTGCGGAGGAAGCGGGAGCGGAATCCATGTTCAAGCCAAGGTCTTCAGGATTAAATCGATCACCGGAGTCCATTTTTATGCAAATTCGTTGTTTTACTTAATAAAAATATTATACTCAATTTCAAAAGTTCAAAACTCGAGAGCTAACGTGAATTTTGAATTTACGTAAAATGACGTTTGACGTATTGTAAGTGGGGTTGCCACTGCAAATATAACAATCGATACCTATTGAATAAATGAAACAGTAATCAATATCGATTGTTTCAAATTATTAAAAAAAAACATTCATATTGTTTGTTGTGTACCTAATTGGTGTCCTGGGATATTTATTTATTATAATTTTTTATTTTTATTGACTCCATTCAGCCTGGTGGTAAACAAAATGGTAGCCAACGGTAGACAACGGATGAAGTATCCTCAGGGTATCCTATCCGTTGGCATCGCCATACTGGCCCGCAAGCGTGAAGCAAGGAATCTTGCACGACACTGGATAAAAAAGCGCGAAAGACGGTAACCTCTCTCTCTTTCTCAAATATGGTAAACCCCCGCTGAGTCTCCGGCCCCCCTACTTACTGAAAAAAACACAGCAGTTAGGCTGATATTGACGTTTGGCATGTTGACATTTTGGGAAATTATGAGCTGCTATTAATTTGTTCTATTTTAAATAAATAAAGAAAATAACGCGTCCTTAGGTACTTTTATTTAGATCCTTAAAAATCCGCCCCCTTGAGTGGTGGTGCGTACTCTAATCGATAAGAATCGATTTAATTGACGTTTGGCTCTAAAATGGCAACTCGGCTCTGCACTTCCAGGAAAACGATGATTCCTGTGCTAGTGGGGTCAATTCAAAACTTATTTAGTGTGATAAATTATTCTGGACTTTAGGGGTAAAACGAATATGTTGACCATTAAAAATAATTAAAAACATAATTTTTAACCAAAATCTTTTTTATGGGCGTGCTATTTTTGGGCATCGTGCTTTAGGCTATTGGTTCTTATTTACCAATATTTTGGTAAAGTATCAATATTTTTTACTACATCGATATTAGTCAACTACCCTATTATTGTTGAAGTGTATCGGTAATATCATCATATTGTAAATAAAAAGTCTCTCAACTCATAGACTTCTCTGATTACACTAAAATTAGTCATGGTTTTATCGCTGTCACTTTCATAAAAGGTAACAAATAAAAGTGACAGCATCAGTTTAAACAAGGCCAACTTGAGACCACGTTTTCCAATAAGGGGGCTATTATACATATAAACGTTAATAATGGCAGGAAGACCAGTATTATTCTAAGATTCAGTCAAAGGAGTAAGTTATAATTTTACTAAACTTTTTTGTCTTAAATTAAACATAAGTAGTAGGTTATGATAAGGTTTATACTTTTACGTTTATACACGTGCAGTACATTCGTTTTAAACCTAAAAGACGGCTACTTAGAGTCTTCAATTAACAAATGTATCTACAAACCTGATAAAAATACAGCAGCAGAGAAGTGTCATAAATAGTTCAACGGCTTAAAAGAAAAACACCAACAAAATTAATTAATGCTGCCAAAAGATTCTAAAGACATTAGCGTTGGAGCATCTGTAATAATTATTTTTAAGAAGCTACAATTTGCAGTAAACGTCCCCACGCTGATGATGGTTATAATACACCGAACCATAATTTAAATTTTATGTTAAAAACTCAAAGAAACTTATACATTTAGCCGCCATTGCGTGTTAACTAACTCTATTCTAAATAGAAAATCTCAATTAAAAATCTCATGATCACAGTTTTATCGTTTATTAAAACACGAGTACACTCTTAGCGGCGAAACTGGCATAAATCACTGTGACGTGGACGTGGTTGGTAAACCCCGCCAGCCGTCTGCAAGCACAGTGCCCGAAATAACATTGGGACACCTGGCGATGATGAGTGAGGAAACGCGAAAACTCGTAATAAGCAAACTAGTGTGCGTCTAGAGACTCGGCGCGAGATATTGCTAGTAGATCGACTTCTTTAGTAGTATGGTACGGACTATAGATATTAATTTATAGCTATTAACTACGCTATTTGTAATGCGCTACATGATACGAGTATGAAGCAGATGAGTGGTCAGCAGGCGCGTTAACTAGCGTAGTATGCTAAATTACGTACACATTACGCTAGATTGTGTAGCGCGCTAGATTTCTTAGCAAGTTAGTTTGCTTATCACACTAGTTTGTATAGCGCGTTAGACGACAATATGCTGAGTCTGATCTACGAACGACGTCACTATTTAGATAAATGTAACTTTACAGTATCTTTTTCAGCTATGGCTATCTTTAGCCTCCATTTGTAAGCGTATTAAAGGCGCTATGAAAAATACTAACACGCCTAATACTATCCACCTTTAATCTGTAGGAAATATAAAGGATCAACGCCGAGTTAAATGTTCGCGCATAGGCATTCACATGTTCGAGGCACTGTTTTGAAAGCCCTACGTTTTGTTTACAATGTGTCCTGAGCTCGTTGAAGGTTACTCGTATCAATCTTGCGACTGCTTATTTATACTGTGGCATCAGACGTACTAGACGATCGAGATCTACGAAAAGGGAAAACAGGACGCGTAATATTTTGACTGGCTAGATAATGGATTTTGTATGGCCCAACCCATCCCATTGAACCGGGTTTCGTACCCATCCTGGACAAAAGTTCGTATGAACACGTTTTTTGAGTGTTTTGTCTAGGTGTTGTAGTTAATATCGAATGATTTATTTTGTATGGATTGATTTAAATTATTATTCATATAATATTGATTCTTGGAAAAATCATAACCTTATTATAGGCAGAACATATGTAAGTATCAACTCAAAAATGTATTGAAATCGCAGGAGCTATATCCGAGTTTGGCTAATTATCTCAAGTTGGCGTGCAACAAAATTAAATTTCGTCTGAAACCTGAATTGATTCCGTCGGCATCATTCCGTGAGTGATAACCGAGGAGAGGCCAGGAATAGACTGCGGAAAGGCCAGTACTAAATACCTAATGGCTATGCGAGGGCTTACAGTACTATTCTTGTCTATTGTAAAACTATAAGAGCCGTTTAAATTCGACATTATGTTTAGTGGGCTACTTCATTCAAAACTTCATAAACAGTCATATCATCAATGATGATGAGTTCAGTTCAGCGATCTATGCTCGACGTTTCTCTGCGCGGTTGTATTCGATACGAAGTGATCCGTAGACAACAAAAGTCATCGACATAGCTCACAGGATTATAGTCTGCGGCATGAAACAGGAGTTATGACCTTGAGTGCGCAGAAACCAATTTTAATAGAAAGTTTTCTTTTTTACAAGTGCGCAGAATAATCGCTATTCTTTCATGCCGCTTGATTAGCTTCAGCATGAAGCAGCAGTTGGCTGATCCACACCAACCAACCGCCGAACTGACAGACAACTCGCTGGGGTAGACGAATTTTAGTGTGTTACCACGTCTCGGTAAACGTAATGTAGCTCAAGCCAGATGGAGTGACGATCTGCGCAAGAGCTGAATGTGAGTAGCGGAAAATCGATTGGAGTGGCGATTATAAAGGAGGCCTATGTGCAGTAGTTAAATAGTTACAACATAATGATTAATATGACTGTAGATTTAGGCACAATGTCCACAAATTAAGCACAATGCATGCCTCATTTAGCGAATGCGCGACCGATGCATGACTATGGACGATCACATGACGCGTTGCACCTTGGACATACGCTTCGTGGACACAGATTTCATTGCTTCTAGGCAAGATGCAAGCATTCGTATTGCAATCGTCAATTGACAAAAGCGTGCGTATGACGTGCGGTTACATGAGCAATGGGTCAAGGCCTTAGTTTACACAATATACATATACAGATAAGTAGCCTATATCATGAAGCCACTATACTGGGTATACTATAAACAGTATAGTTATACATAACAAATTTAACCGTACCAAAACCAACTCAAGATCATTGACAGTGTGTAGGTCGAATCTTACCATAATTCGTCATGTATCTTAACGTGCTGAAACCGTGTAGGTCGTAATTAATTTTCTATTGTCTGTAGTTTTTCGGTACTACAACGTAGTTATGGTGGTATGGTTTTAAACACGCGTATTGTAAAAACATCACTACAGTCATTTTCTTTTAAAGTAACTCAAAATAAAAGACGTATGTTTGTCTACATTCTAATAATATGGAAAATAATTTATTTTTTATTTTTTTCAGCTTTTTATGTGATACTGATAGTAGACGAGAAGATAAATCACCTGATTGTAAACCATGCCCCCCCCCTAAGTAAATAAAATAAATAAATAAATGCGCCAGACAATCACACCAATCAACCTGGTCTCAAACTAGGGTAACCCCAGTACTATTAGTACCAGATGACGATAATTAACTGGGGGCGTCGACATAGAACACCAGACTTCTTAAATAGACTTGACCGGGAATCGAACCCGGGACCTTTCCACTGCTTAGCCACTGCGCCATTGAGGCCATAATCCTAATAATAGAGTCACTTGTGAGCTGCAATTTTTTTTAACTCTCCTTTCCCCTTTTCAAACAACCCTTATAGCTAATTTAGAGATTAAAACAATGAAACTAAAAACTTATAGGTACTGAATGAGAAAAGGTGCTAATGCAAATACTTAATTACTTTACGAAACAGTAAGGTATCTCAAACGCCATTTAAATTACCATTCATTCATCTTTGTTAAATTATATCATTGTTTGCAAATATCTTTCAAGGTCTAAATTGAAATGTCACGATCAACGTGTTGTACAGTTTAAAATCTTAATCACGTAGTTAGGTTAAAAGATTTTAATGGCCAGCTAAAAGATCAACAGTTTACTGAAAAGCAATTTAAGAGAACGATTTTATTGTTCAGTAATGGTTAGATTTTTAAGTAAGCTGATAGTGCTATTGAGCTGATGTAAATAGGATCATAATAGATGTAGCACGAGCTTGGACAGTATAAACTTTGTCAGTGAGCGAGTGGCTCAGTGGATAATGACACAATCCATACGTAAGGTCGTGGTTCGATTCCGAGCATGCATTGTTTTTGATAGATTCTGAACCATTATTCAGTAGATCTACGGTTTGGTTGTCTTATCAAGGAGATGACAGTCGCTTATTTTATAATTATCAGACTTTGTAATTTATCAGACTCTTAAAATCTATATCTATACATATAATAAAAATGTAAAAAGCTGTGTCTGTACATTGAGATATTTATCTCAAAATAACTAGCAAAACAGTAACAGAACATGAATCAATGGTTTTTAAAATTTTTGTCTGTCTGTTTGTCTGTTTGTCTGTTTGTCTGTTTGTCTGTTTGTCTGTTTGTTCGCGCTAATCTCGGAAACTACTGAACCAATTCGAATGAAACGTTTTTTATTGTATAGCTGTATATCAGGGCAACTTATAGGATATATTATATTTTGAAGACCAGGCTCCTTGATGTAGAACCACAACAGCCCAGCTAAACTATAAGAGGTAGGTCAATGGCACCTTATCAAAAGTTGTTCAGATTGATGAGCATTTTATGATGCCATGAAAAAAAATCAAAGATCATGGAACATCTGGTGTGGAACTCTAAGAGCCCAGCTCCAATATAACAAATATGGAATGAAATGGAATGGAAAATTGTCAAATGTGATGAGCATGAGGATATTCCGAACTTAAACCCCTAATGGAGCGAAAAGGGGGTTCCAAGTTTGTTCATAGGACTACGTGATTCCTTGGCCCAATCTACTCCAACTTTTTCATACACATTCTTTGACAGAATTGATGGATAAAATACAAGATTCAAACTTTAATAGAAAACTTACATCCCCTAATGGAATAAAAAATAATTTGGGGGTTTCTTTCATTAGAAGTTGATATCATTTTTTTTTAATATTAAATGGGTTTGCACTTGACCTCATCTCACCTGATGGAGAGTGACAATGAGGTCTAAGATGTAGCGTGCTTTCCCAGAAGAAGCCTATACCCTCTCGCGTCCCGGTGATCCGTCTGCTAGTCTGCCACATAAAAAAAGGAGTCGGAAATTACACGCTACCAGGAGAGAGACAGAATTGCATTTGTCAGTAAAGCAAAATGCTAGCGTCTTACCATCAATAAGTGGCAATTGCTTTCTATCAGGTGATTCGCGTGCTCATCTGCTACCTATCACATAAATTTTTTTTCCAAAAGGAAGTGTCACTATTAAAATTCGATATAAAAATGACAGATCACGTAGGACCGGCATAATTTGCGCTCTTTGTAGTTATTTACAGAAATAATCATAATTACAATAGTTAATTGGTGCAATGCTATAAACATGTAGCAATGGGGGTCTAATCACCAACTATGCTTCCATAATTGATCAACGATGTGGGACAAAATAGTAGGTAGGTATGTAAAATAGAGCTTTGTTCCATTACTGAGAAGAAACAACACAATGGTATCTTCATCATCATTACAAATTCCGAAAGTTACAGTATTGAAATCGTCGTGGGGAATGCTAAAAAGGGGTTGATCATCTGCAACCCATAGGATTTATAACGGATCGCGATTAGATGCCATAATCAGGCTGCCCTTGATTTTTTTTTTATGTGATAGGTAGCAGACGAGCAGACGGATCATAGGCACCTGCAACACCAGCAGAGATACAAGTGCGCTGCCATCCTTTGACCCTCTTTCTCCCCAATTGGGCCTCCGGTACCCTCACTCACTTGTAGCGCAGGCGCTAATTTACGCCGGTCATCTCTAAGGCAGTGGTATCACGAACGAGCTGGCCCATTCATGCGGAAGCGTGACTCTCCCCGGTTAAATTTGATGACACGATTCGTCTCCCTATGAAAAGGTCAAGAGATGGCTCACTGGTATTTCTTCCAGTACGACCGAGTGTTAGTGATCGCCGCGTGGTCGGACAGGCTCCATGCGAATCCAAGCAAGTGCAAGAGAACGCCTATTACGTGAACATGTGTATTCATAGGTAGAAGCTTGTTTTGTTTACCTTCTGTATAACATACTTTTTTAAACTCATCATCATCTGCCTGCCCTATTCCCAGGTTATCGGGGGTCGGCGCAGTATGTTTTCTTCTTCCATTCGTCCCTGTCATTCGTCATCGTATCATCCACCCCCTTTTCCGTTATGTCATTCTTCATACAATCCATTCATCTCTCTTTTCATCTCTGCTTCTTGACCCATTTACATTCATACCCATCACTCTTTTGGTTACGTGTTCCTCCTATCTTCTCATAACATTTTTCAAACTGTGTTATTATTTTACAAGGTTTTTTTTATTAGCCTAACCAAAAGTAACCGCAACATAATGTGAGAGACAAAGGCACGTAGACTCCGATGACTCAGCCACGATAAAAGAATGGTATCAAATCGGGGCACCAAGAGGGTACATCTTGGACAACCTACTGTTCGTCGGCCAACGCTATTCCTGGCGGGATATAGTAAACGCAAACCTGCAAAAGTTAGAAGCAGGAGTTTGGCGTCAAGCTGCACAAGACCGAGACAAATGGCGACATCTCATATCGGAGGCTAAGACTCATTTTGGGTCGGTGAATCATCGGAGTCAATAAGTAAGCAAAGGTGAGACAACCAGAGGGGCCTAAAATTAACGGGACGTTACGAACGAATTGGAGTTCCCTTTCCTTTCGCGCTGTGTATCACCTTTGTTTGGATGCGACAGGTATATTCTCATTCGTTACGGCATTCTTATAGGCTTTCTTATGAGTAAGTCACCAGGCCCAAACGTTTTACCGCATGATCAAGTTGGACTCAAGAGTGAGCAATTATCGCGTTTGGAATAAGACACTTTGCTTCAGATAGTTGATAAAAATATTGCATCTCACTCCAATCCAGCTGGCCCATTCATTCCGAAAGGAGGCTCTCTCACGGCACAGAATACTTAACGGTAATAAACATAGGCACAGAATACTTAATTGACATAGGTAAGGTACGGGAATATTATATTATCTGGGAATCACTTGACCTCTGAAATGGTTTATTGACCACCGCTCGGTGGAACTCATTTACAGTATTTTTTTGGAAAATTTGGCGAATAAGGCCTAAAATAACTGCATTTATTTCGACAAACAGGCACCCCAATTTCACTTTAACTCTACACATACTCAATAAATTCAGGGAAGGGGTAGCAAGCTTATAGCTTCGTTTATCACCTGGCTTGACATGCAAAGCCTGCATTCACGGCAACCGGCTAAAAATACTTGCAAAACAACATTACGCTACTCCTGCGGCATTGAGCGAGTATTAATTTTGAGTCTCGTCTGCAAACCTATAGCACGATAACCTCGGAATCAAATCAATTTACCCTCACAAGTAAGTTCCACTATCTAAAGAAACAGTGAAGTAACCCTTCAATAAGACTATAGAGTTTAGAGGTCAGGAGATGATAAACGAACGCCGCCACACATTAACACCTGCAACACCAATGGAGTCACTTGAAGTACCCTGCTAACTTTTTAACCACCATTTTCTCTGGATTGGGCCTCCGTTAGCCTCAAATCTCAGCTAAAACAGCGCAGATTCTTCTTCACGAAGAAGAAAGCTGCGGTAACTTAAGTGCCCCAAAATATTCTCACGAACCTATAAACGTTCTTGCAGCTGGGTCACAAACCCACCAAGTGCCGAATGCATAGAAGTTACTAACTAACTAAGACCATGCTCGCTCTCTACAGGTTGCACTTGCCATAAACTTCAATGGTCTTCACTGTATATTGTTATATGACAGAACGATCCGGTTGACAAGAAAGACAAAGACCCTTAAAGAGGTACATGGAAACTATTTTCTCCACTTACCACACTGCGCCTGATTCCGTTGCGCTCCAATCCCTGTTTCCAAGTTCGACAGAAATTAAATAAATTCGCCATCGGAGCACGCAACCCGCTCCTGATGAGCAGAATCGATAAGTCAGAATACTGCTTGAGGATCATTACTTTTTAATTTGATTTAGGCATGAACGGGCTTTGTTATGCCGTCAGAGTATGTATGCCGTCGGTTTTCTTCATGAAAGGAACTGATCGAGCGATTTTAATATTCCAGGGCCCATAGAATTCTAAAATCAACTATTAGTAAGTGGTTCCTACAAGCAGACTTAAAGAAAAGATCTAATTTAATCTTATGTGCAGGTCTTTACCAATAAGGTGTTTTCCAATAATATCACAAATAATAAATAGGATGATTCGAATTACCGTGACCCAGAAATTATTGCACACCTCTCGACATCTTTAGCTGAACACGCCGATGCCTTGCCTTGTCTTGCCTTGCCGCCTAATACAGTAACAGATTTTGGGATATCTCAGATTTTAGTGGGAGTTTGATTATTTAGACAGGCAATGTCTCGTCAATATCCCCGCAACCAGTCAAGGATGATTCTGTCCTTGACCCAGCATAGATTCCTTCTTATCTGCAATAGTCCTTGTACCTGGCGGATGGTCCATCTCTTTAACTAAATCGTCAATTGTGTAAGCAGGGTCAGTTATCCTCTACGTGTACACATCCCTACTTACTTAATTGTATTTCATAGGGGTATTTTCGTGTTGAATCTGGATCTTACATATAGGAAAATTTCTAAATGACCGACCTCCAGGAGATATACAAATACTAATCATATCCAATATACCTCGCAAATTTCATGTTAACTTGACCATTATTTTTGCGCTAATTATTGCCAGACCTTCATTTCACCGCAACTTGTCAAGCTAATTCAAGGCCAAGCCACTGAATTTTATTAGCATTCTTAATTCCATTTCAACAATGTCGTCTAAGTTTTAATATTCAGCGAGTCCCATTAAAATCCTTTGTTTCTCAATCGGTAAAAAGACATGATAGTTTGGTATAAGCTTTGTTGTTAGGCAGTTTAATGGCCTATGAGCTATGTTATTTTAGTTGGTGGATTTGCGAATTCAGAACGATGTTTAGCGAAGGGCGGGTGCGGTCGGCCGGCACGCGACGCCGTGGCTCAGTCGATGGGACTCATTTTTATCAACTCAACTACAGTAATTACTGATTTGAACTTGACTGAAGGCTCGTGTATATAAGTGTAAGGATATGCAACAGATAACAGTGATCGTGCGCGAATTGCAGTGTAAGACCATCGCGTGTGACTTGCGTCGCTGATTCGTACGAGTAACAAACCAACGGAGTCTGTGTATTGAAATTACAGATTACTTAGCAGTTTGCTGTGATCTCATATTAACGTTTAGTTTTTTTTATTCATTAACTTGTAATTAAAATAATTGTATCACCAAAGTGAAAAATAACTGTGTGGAATTACAATTGTTTTAACGGTTCATTGATTGTGACATCAATTCGTGGCGATATTTTTTTTGAAAGAAATTTTCTTTTAAAAGTAACAAGACCTGACGGTAAAATCAGTAAGCTGGCTAGTTGTCGCGTCGCACACGCCGGACTGCGTAGCGGTTGCGTAGTTTTTCTCGTCGCGTCACAGCCACAGGGTGAGATCGGCAGCGAAGGTTGCGCCCGTGACCGCGCCCGCCGCGCCAAGCGCCGCCGCCAGTCTCGCGCCGCGCTCGCTCCTCCTCGGACCTCGACCCACAGAGGTCGCCCGCGAACCCCCAGTGTTGTGATGTCGCTTTAGCTGACGATGTGCTCCCGCCGAGTGAGTGTTGTGAGAGTATGCGCGAGAGGTGACCGCTGGGGCTGGCCCGCGCGACCGTAGCCATGTGGACTTTGCTGCTTCAGATGTTGGCCCTCGTCGCGTTCGGCGGGGGGGTCCCCTACGCCCTCACCCCCCACAAGGAGCTGCTCGAATGCGCGAGGTTCGTTCCTGAGCCTTCACACTCCGTGCTATATTAGCGAATTAGTCTGCCAATCGGCAGACGCTCTGGGACCTCGAACGAGCTACAAAAATAATTTAGATGGGCACGCGAGGCAGCCGTCTGGTTTACTGTAACAATTATTTTATTTGCGTCATTATCAGCGAAGGCGAAAACGTCTTTCTCTATTTAATTATACTTAGCGCCCAATCGCTTTCAAACATCGAATAACAACATTAACTAATAATACACTACAATAATTATGATGTTAAAAGGAAAACAGTCTGACTTTTATAGTTCCGTAGCAGTTCGATTAATCTTTGCGAGTACTTTTAAACTTTAGAAATCGGTTACTAAAAGTTGTAGGGCGGGAATTTTTCATCAGGCCCTAGGGTTACCAATCAATGAAATGACAATAATGGTCGTCTGTGGAACTTTGTTGAGTGTTAATGAGGGCATGATGGTTGTATATTTATAAATCCTGTGCATATCGCTAATCTGGCAGGGCCTCGGTCTCCGGCTCTTGGCAGCAGCGGCAGTTGTTGACATAAACACCGACACACTGCACTATGCACATACAATCTTTAATTTTATTGTTGAACATGTTAAAGTATTTCGTCTCAACGTTGACGCAAAAAGTTTTTGTTATAGAAGATTGGTCAGTTATGTAAACGGAGCTAATTGTTGTCGTTGCCAAGAATGTTTTAAGACGGAAGTAATGGGACATGGTAGGTATCTAACTGTTATAAAGCAGAAAACATAATTGATTTGGTAATGATAATGATGGCGATGACCTGTAAGCTATCTTAGAGATTAATAGACAGGACATTGGACACCTACTCAAAGTACTTTAAACGTTAGCAGTTTTCACTTGAATACTCCATATTAATTTTACTTAGGTCTAGTTACTAATTAATAATAGATCATTCATAATAATCTACAGCTTTAGTATTAATAAAATATTCATTGACATAATATTACATTTGAATGAAGGTATATGTGAATAGATTGGCTTACTGCCTAGATTAATTACATCTGTCGGAATACGGAAAAATGAACGTTCTTTTTAACTGTTATTAATTGAAAAACGTTAATAATATTTTAATACCTCCTAAAATTGTTCCTGATATCAATTTTGAAAATACTTCCTGAAATACCTTAGTAAAACTCGATTATTCTATCGACTTCAAACCCAAATAGTGAGCTGAGACATGTGATCGGAACCTGAATGTAAAATGGTCTCAATAAATAAACCCCAAATTCTTTTCGGGACCGTACATGTACGGGTTATATTAGCATTTAGCTCACATTCTCCGATTGGCCCTGAGCTGCTGAGGCATATTTTATACAAGTACTATCGTTCAAGGAGTGACTTACGCAGCAAGTGTGCCAAACGCCAAACCTTCGCCTGTCAGAACAAACAAGTGCAATTTATAGGCTGGGGCTTACTCCCGGTATGTTTGGTGAGGCTTATGTTTGATTACTCACCTTATGAAATTATTAGCTCTTCCGCAAGACTGTTACTGTGGAAATGACAGGTTTTATCGTAGTAAAATGAAGCCTATGTTAGTTAAGAATAAAGTAAGTTTCTCTTGGTGAAAGAATTTTCAAAATCCGTCTAGAAAATTTTTGAGAGTAATCGTTATAGACATACAAAAATACAGTTTTATCCAAATATCAGTTAAAGATTTGTATATATTTACTCCTCAATACCTCCACTACATAAAAGTTGGATCAGTTTATTAAATTCATCACGTTGCATCTATGGAAAATGAAAGTCAGTAGACGTGTTATTACGTACTGACTTCCATTTTCCGAACTCAGGTTCTAGTAAATTCAAATCTGTCAGGTGAGTTTCATATGTAACATTAGGTATATGCAAGATGTCTGAGAAATAAAATATTAAAGAAAGATTAAACATCATCGCCTCAACTTTATTGCTCAGTTAATAGTATTAGGATTATTATACCTTCAAACGGTCATTTTACACAAGTATTTTTTTAAAAGAACACAGATTCTAATGTGTTAATTCATTAATTTCAATTATGTAGAGCAAAACAATATATTGCTCTATCCTCTACCTGAGCTTGACATAGTTTTTTTTATGAAAACAAGAGGCAACCCTATTAACAGCCCAACAAGTCAGTTGCCCCAATTCAGTCTTTATTACTATGTCAAGTCAAACCAGTTTTCCAGTATAGTTCTAAAATTAGCAACAAATGTTATAATTAGACGGATAAAAATAAACTGTTTATAATATTAATCTTGCAACCAATGTTTTTGTCTGCTGCTCTTATTTTATATTTTTTTGAATCGATCTTATAATTTTAAAATCTGTAATGAACGCCCATTTATTTAAATGTCTTTAACATAATAATATGACTTTTTTAAACTGCCTGTAAATTATGATTGTGCATACATTTTTAATGTAATAGTTTTTTTTATGCCAATTATAGACAAATTTAATTAATGAAGCTAGATTTTGAAAAGAGAATCGATGATGTCTGGCCCATAAAAATGAAGACTAGGTAAATAAATAGTTACGAGTAGGTAGGTTGGTTCTTAATTGAATAGCTGGTAGTCTTATTATATAATGTACTCGTAAGTAATAATTTAAATCTCAATACATAGGCACTCTTCAAACCAAACTGCTGTTACATCCCAAAGTTGACATACTATAATACTAACCAGTATTAAAATGGAAGTGTTGATAAACTGAGAAAATTGCTAACCCCAATGTTCATGAAATATTTCAGCTAAACAAAACCGGATGTGCCCGTGTCACGACTGCCCTACTTATCCCTTCGTTAAATGTTATACAAGGTCATTACCCGACTCAGTAAAGTTGAAAACTCATGAAAACATACAACTGCCTGAAGGCAATCCATATCTTTTATCGTGTAATAAGAAAAGGGAAATGTACGCACGTACCTATCGGTTTAAGGTGTGTCGTATCTATATCTTCAATACTATTTATAAAGAAGTAAATTGTATAATTTGTATTTTTGCTATAGCAATTCTTAAGTAAATATTGCACTTAAAAATTCATCTTAGGGTTCAGGTGGGACTCGAACCCACAACCTTTCACAGTCTAGGTGGCTTTAGGTGGTAGGTGTGTGAAGTAAGGATGGGCACTTGTATAAATAAACTGAATAAATAAGCATATTGTTTTTAAATAACGATATTTATAAAGAATATTATGCTCGTAATGAATAAAATCGTAAAATACTTTCATGTAGGTACGTACAGCCACATATCAAAGTATACAAAACTGTCAGATTTCTTCAATTGAATCTCATCTTACTGTCACACACATTGGGTTGAATATCAATTGAATTGAGGAAATTGGTAACATGATGTGTGACTGTCTGTACGTATAGCAAGTTCAATTCCTATTGATATTGTAATGGTATAGACTAACTTTGTTGTGTTTCGATCTAAATCCCTCGGGGATATTCTACATTATGTCGGACACCAATTCCATTAGCACACATTGTAGATATTTTACTTTTTGGATAAAAATATTATATAGAAGAATGATAGGTTTTTGTCAATATCTGTGTCAGATTGTAACATAATGCATCTTAATATGGTAAGGTAACTTATATTCGTATTAGTCAAATACAAGAGCTCACCTATCCTTAAATAGGTACCTATACACTTCCTACTAAGAAAATAGAATGGGAGATTACGGATTAACTCAGTTTTTTTTTTCCATTAAACTTCTTAAACATGCCTCTAATTAGCACTTACATCCGTGGTGAAAGAAAAGAACAATGTCCCAAAAATCATGAAGACAAAGTTTCCCAGACTTTTATCCCCTCCATTTTTAATTTTCATTGTACCGACTCTTGCAGAACTTACAATTATGTGCTGTTTTACCGACGACCAAAATAGAGATATACCTGGATAGAAAAATCTATGGTGGACCACAACCAAAAATTTCCGCACGCAGTTTCGCTATGCAATGCCCTCGTCTTCTCGTAGTAAACAAGCTCGTAACGACCTATAGACAACAATAGATTCAAAAGCGGCCGGCCAAAATTAACCCCGTTTATCACATCTATTTGCGTCACTGATACCCCAAATATACTAGATGTAACAGTGACAACTGAAATAACTGTTCCGAATACCCACTGCAGCTGCGTCTGACACCATTGCATAATAATACTACCCTTTTGACGCACTATGACGTGCATATGACGATTTTGCTACACGATTTTGGACTGTATTCCCTTTTAATAGGTAAACAATTATGCTAAATCCTTGCGAATATTAAGAGGTACGCGATTCATTTGTCTTTTTGACAGTGACACATGGGAATTGTCTCAGTAATTGTTGAAATAATGTAGCTTAAGACAATTCCAAAATAAATGTAGTCTGCGCTTCGGAGAGTTATTATCACACTAACACATGCACTAATAATATTCATGAAGGCGAAAGTTTGTGAAAGTGTGTGTGTATATTTGATAACTTTTTCTAGACTAAACGGCTGGAGCGAGTCAGCTAACACTCTGGATTTAACCCTTAATAATAAGGCAATGGGAAAATAGTTGCCACCCAATTATGAACCTTATCTCAATCACAACATTAAAGCGAAAACCAATGATAATTTTCGTTGACTTACATACTATTGAGCGATTAATAATGGCTTTATTTTACATCGGAAAATTATCTTATTCCCAAGGGAAAATCGATGGAAGTTATTTATTTTGCTTCCGAAAATTGAATTAAATAAGTAATTACACTGTTTATTTTAACTTATAGACCTGCGGGGCACATAGAGAACTTACAAATTTCTCTATATTTATCTACAAAAGTCTGCTGAGCCACATTTTAATGTTTTAAATTTTTTTAAACATTTGTGTAATTAATGATATTAATTTATTTATTTTTGTGATATTTTAGACTTAATTCGTGCGTAAACAAATATTTTGATAAGTTTGTTTACCCACTTATTAAGTTTGTATACGTATTTAAAATGCATTAACGATCTACGTAAATACTGGTCGTTGTTTTGTATCATGCTAATTATACTAAGATACTCGTAAATTACTCTTTAATGCACTTGTTAAATATCAAATAATGATTTTGATTCACATTAAATAGCGGCACAAAATTGGGATTAGGGAAAACCGACTGACTATAGGCATAATTGAGAGTGTTTATACCTAATAATATCGTATCGTATTATAATATTATTTTCCAAAAAAAGATAATGGTTTCATTCACCTCTACCCTTTTATGAAGTCTTATCTCATCTGCAGCTCGTTCGTCTCAGACATTCACAACCCATTCTATACATGGGATCCAGACAAACCTTCTGTGTTTCGTCGAGTGAGTGAGGGCACCGGAGGCCCAATTGGGGGTAAAGGGGGTTAAAGGTTGACAGCGCACTTGTGACTCTACTTGGTGATGCAGGATGTCTATGGGTGGTGGCAATCGCTTACCATCAGGTGATCCGTCTGCTCGTCTAGCCACCTATTACATAAAAAAAAGAAAAAAATTAAGCGACTGCCGTCTGACTTACACAACCCTTTAACCGGGGAACCAGACCAGCTGAAACTGAACAACAATTAACTAATGAAATGCTCTCCAGTCTGCCAAATCTTTGCGTTTAGTATAGCAAAAAAATGTCATCATTAAAGCTACCGCGTCATGTGACCACGTGCCACACCGGACGTGACACAGAGTAACCACACATCGTTCATTATAGCACGACAATCCTTGTTTTGAATACCGCCGCTTATTGCGAAATAATACCTTCGAGTGACTGATGAGTGGTGACTAGTAAGACAAAAAACGGAGCAGTTAACATATCACGGTTTGACTGTCACGTGAGATCAGGCTCGTTTACATTAGCTTAAAATTATTGCAACCCTCATGAATTTATGGAGGAAGAAGGAATCAGCGATAGATTGCACATAAATATGACCGGTTTTTCAAATGTGGATAGTTGGCAGACAAGCAGACGATTCTCGGTTTTCGCCTTCTATGTCGAGTCGACTTCATGGAACGCATAGACCAATAGGAGGACAAGATAAGGAATGTCGACTGTAATCTGTGTTCTCCTATTGCTTGTGCGTGCCATGAAGTCGACTCGACGTAGAAGGCGAAAACCGAGAATTGGCCTCCTGGTGGTAGGTAATCGATTGCCGCCGCCCATAGACACCTGCAACACCAGTAGAATCACAAGTGCGCTGTCAACCTTTAACCACCTTTACCGTCAATTGGGCCTCCGGTACCCTCACTCACTCTACGAAACCAAGCACAGGCGCTGCTTCATGCCAGTCTTCCGTGTGTTTTAGGAATGAGTACGTTCCCAAGATCCCTATTCAAAACCGTCAGGAAACGATTACGTAGGAGATTCTAATGGCAAGTTGTTGGAAATACGTCATAATACCTATACCTATAATTTACGTTTGATAACTTGTTCAGACTTTTAGTTATTTTGGGTTCAATTTGAAGTAATAGTAGATATTACTGCCTACCTAGTAATAAATAAATAAATAATAGGTACTTAAGATGATTTATTGAAACACTTGAGTTGTAATGTCAAGTTTAATAAATTACAGTGATGATGATAATTTGTTAATTTTCCTCAATATTATCAATTATATCAACCTAGATATTATAAATTGGTTACCATTGTAACGAGATTGTTGTTGGTAAAACTCATTCAACGGGTGAAATTAAAATAACAACTTCTAAGTAGTAATTACTACGTAGAAAATCAAGAATTAAAACATTCTATGTCAATGTTACCATCTAATTTATTGAATTAAGTAGATTTAATTCAACGATCAAGACAGAAGACACGCGAAATTTGAATTAGGAACGCAGTTAAAATATCTTGCGATAGTTAAAAAAAATAGTTTCGTCGAGGTTTTATGCAATGAACTTTTTCCAAGAAATTCGTTTATTTTTTAAAACAAAGATGAGCGACAATTTTAAATTTGGAATAGAAACAAGCCGCGCCTTTTGACACATAAAAATAAAATATGATATCACGGAGGTTCGACAAATGTAGGTCTATAGCAAATGTACAGCAATTTTATGTGCTATTCGGTGGCTGATATTGCATGTCTTACAAGGCAATAAAATATTTCTGTCCTTTATTTATCGTTCCAAACAACTACCAAACATTATTTGGACGTAGAGGAATCTAATATATTTACAGTGTATCGGTAAAATCCCTTTAACTTTTAACTTCTAACAATGATTTTGAACAACGTTTGTTCTACGACTTTTGAATAGTTGTTCTACTTTATAATCGACTCCCCTTCCAAAATGAATACCAACTTTGTATGAAAACATGTCTTATTTTTATGAGAAATCCCATTTTTATGAGTACAAAATTTATTCAGAATGATTGGCAAAATATGTGGCTAAAGGTACTGCAGATAGATAAATTTGAAAACTCAAAAGACACAACCTAAGATTTAACAACCTAGACCAGTAGCGCTACCATGAGTTGACATCGAGAACTGACATAACGTAAACTCTCTGTCTCTTTCAAATGCATCACAATGAAAGAGCCAAAGCGATAGTTTTCGATAGCGAGGATAGTAGGTATTTCAAACTCATGGTACGGCCACTGATCTGAAATTACTGTAACATTCCGGCGTAATCTTAAAAGCGTTAGAACTGGTATATATTTTTACAATACGCATGTAAGTAAATCATAATTTAACAACTTTATAAGTGTCATAATCTATGACAGTAAACATTTTACGTAATTGTATCCGAGAAGTTCTTTAACCTTTGTCTGTGGGCATAAATCACTGGGCACTATTGATATAATTTGCCACTGAGAGGATAATTCGGCGGACGGCCTGGCCTCACGCCAAGATCATCACGTGGGTCACACCACAAATGGCTTTACTCTGTGAACACGAATTTGATAATGAGTAGGTAGTACTCAATTTCAAATTCGGACGCTAATTTAAACTTGTAAAATGTTTAACACTAAAGATGAATATGGATATGACTTTCTAAATCAAATTTATTAAAAAACTAGTGGCGTGCCCGCACTTTGATTCCGGTAATTAGTTTCAAACAGTCCCCTAATAGATGGCGCTGGGTGTCGATTACATCGCGTGTTTCACTTTTTCGGTTTACTTGTAAACGTTTTCTCTTTACAAATAGTATAGAGGAAGATAATAGGATAATAATCAATTTTGTAAACTGGAATCTATGAATCATTTTCATGTAGCTACAAAAATTAATAATAACTAAATGCAGGACCTTCGAACAATTCCGCAAGCGGAATTCAAAATGGCATGTCAAAATATTGTCCATAATAATAACTATGCACTTAATCTTTCTAAAATGTAAAATTTTGGTAGATAAGCGATACTGAGATCACTGTAAGCGTGCTTGAACGCTTACGTATATAGTGTGCGTAACCCTGTATAGCTCGCGGTATAGGCAGCAATCGTTTTTGGGTAAATTTCACAAATCAAACCCATATAGGAAGGTACCTCCGGAATTGAAACCTAATATTTCATTTTACCGATTACTGGTATACAGTAGCTTAGGCCTCTTCTATTTAAAATGTAACATTTATGGATTTTGTCCAATAAATTTGTGCCGAGGCGGAGCATTTAATTTTAATTAATAACTAGAATAATGTGTTCATTCAGTAAGAAAGTGTTCGGTGGTATTGGTCAGGAATTGAAGACGATTAAGTAAGTAGATAAGCAAGTTAATCAAGGTGGCCTGAAACAGACCTTTGCTATTAATTTTAAATGATCGTGTTCGTAGAGCAAAAGCTACTCACAACCAGAATTAACCTACTTACAAAATTAAAATCAAGTGTGAAATCTCTAAACTTTTAAAATGATAGGTACATGGATTATTTCAATACGATTAACTGGAAGGACAGATGCGTTACTAAAGCCCAGGTTAAGAGAAAGGGGAACAGCGATAGGTTTTAGGAAGAGAGGAAATGTGATTTGACACGGGACTTGAAAATTGGAAGGGATGGAGATTGCCGGATAGGATGGAAAATGTTCCGGGTAAAAAAATATTTCATCAACGGGAATATTCATTATTTATTGTATAAATAGTAATAGTAAGAAATCTGAGTGTTACTTTGATGTGTGGCTAGTACTTACATACGCGTGGTTTTACTACTTAGGTACAAGACTGATAGTAGGTAAACCCGCCCCCCAGGATGTGACTGTTGACTGTAAATCGTTTTGCTGCCACAACACGAGCTAACCTACGCTTTTTATATTTCCGTATCGCATTGCGTACTGTAAGTGTGCCATGAAACTGTTGTTTGAGACTGTCTTTCGTTTGAACTTTAAATTCAAAATTACAGTGTGGGTACCGAAGGCCCAGCCCGAGGGATAGCGGGTTTGATAATTGGGAGCGCACTTGTGACTCCACTGGTGAGGACACCCCATGGGCGGCGGCAGTTATGATCAGATGATCCACGTGCTCGTTTGCCACCTAACATTCAAAAACCACTGTAAATTGTGTGTATTTTACTGTGGAAAGTAAAATCAGTAAAGCTCATCAGCCTATACTGTCCCACTGCAGGGCCAAGGCCTCCATCATAGAAATCAAGTAATCGCTACTTGATGGGATTAGGCTTAATCACCACGCTCGCCAAATGCGGATTGTTGATCACAAACCCGAGCTATGTTCGAAGAATTCGAAACATACTTTTTGCTCGCCCGGGGAATCGAACACCAGGTATTTTGTATATTTACTTTCTGAAAACGTTCAGTGCCAAAGAAAACCATTTAAATCTATCATCGTAATATTATTATAAATATTTATCTGAAGCAAAAAGCCTACATGACCTTATCAACTGAAAGAATGGGATTTTTTTAGTATATTCATCATTTCGTATTTTAATTTCAAGGTCTTATTTGCAACCGCTTTACCGGAAATGTGTTTTAGGCTAATAAATATCTCTCGTGAGTATAAATAAAACTTTTTTTACTACAGACGACAAACTAGCAATTGGGTCACCTGATGATAAGTAGGTACTCATCGCTCATTGTCACCCATGAATATCTGTGAGTTATGTTTAATGGCCCCGGTTTAAGATGACTGCCACCACAAAATGCGGGTTATACATTTTGTCTTATTAGTTTCCTGAATATAGGTACATAGGGTACAAATTAGCTTGAGTAGAAGAGAAAGGTAGGAGGGGGACGTCGGATTGAGAATGATGGAACTAAAGTGGAATTGGGCAGGACATTTAGCTAGGCGCGGTGATGGCAGGTGGAGCAAGATTATGACCGGATGGTGTCCGAGAAACGGCCGACGAAGTCCAGGTCGTCCGGTGGCACGATGGGTCGACGACATCGCTAAAATCGGAGGGGCTACATGGATCCGAGCAGCTCAGGACCGGGCACATTGGCGAAAGGGAAGGGAGGCCTATACCCAGCAGTGGGTACTACCGGGCTGATGATGATGATGAGAGGAATAAATAAACTACCTAAGTATGATAAATTTCAAATCCAAAATGGGCGCCGCCACAAAATGCTGTAAACATTAGTAGGTACACATAATATTTTACGTCTCGGTTTTCAAAATATTTAATTTTTGTTACGTAATTGTACGTACATTCGCGTTATTAAAATGTTTAACAGGCAGATAATCGCGTTTAGAGATTCATGGTGCGTGTAAAAACAGCAGCACACCCTCGCGATTAGTACATTACCTATGTCCATCGGTGGGTTGCGTGAAGCTCTTGAAACCTGCTGTGTTAAGAGAGTGTGAATATCATTAGGCACGAGTTCGTTTCGTTTTGTGGAACTATGGATAATACCTACTTTTTTAAATTTACAATAAACCATAGCCATTTTCTAAGGAGAACCCTAGTACCTGTTAATAATAATTTGGCGATTAAAAAGAGTAACTGGCGAGTTTCTTGCCGGATCTTCTCGTCAGAATCAACTTTCCGATACCGTTGGTAGAATCGCATTATGTCTATTTATTTTTTGATATATCTTATGTGTCAAGATATATATTTAATTTCATTCAAATCATATACATTATCTTTGACTTTGACTTTGACGTTGACTTTGAATAAATAAATAAATTAAATAAATAAGTTCAAACTTGTATACTACTGGATAATTAAGTAATACTTAAAAGGTCTCAGAGGTGCATGCTCAGTTTCAAACCACGACACCTCGTATGGAGAGTGTGTTCTTATTCACTAAGTTACACCAAATGATTTTCATATTATATTGTACAAGCGGCCCACCCTCACTTCGTTTCGGAACTTAATTTTGCTAATAGTTCCGATCTTTGCTAATAGATGGCACTGAATGTCGATACATCGCGCAAGTGTTTCGTCTTTTCAGGTTACAAATAAGCCTTTATCTAAAGTAGGTAGTTATCTCATTATAATTGGTAAAGATTATTAAGATTTGTCTCATTTCAGGGCCATAAAAATACGTTGTTGAAAGGATCTACTTACAAATAACTCCGAAAGTAAGGTAGAGTCAGAAAGGTAACAATTAATTTACCTTACCTTAATTCACACTACAAAGTTAGTTTCTTGACGAGGTTTATTTGAATACAAATCACCACAAACTTTTCCAAAGCAAAATTTAATGAATATTTTATCCATTTACTTCATAAAATACAATGTTTTAGTAATTAGGTCACTAATTAGTTTCCTGGTGCATACGGATGGCCTCGAACGATAAGTGCAGCAACTCAGTCCCTTATGATCATGACACAAGTTCGTGTGAACCTAGACATGCGACTTTAACCAAGTTCTTAATTGCATACAACTTCTAATCTTAAAGGCCAAATAGGAAGGAACTCTGTATAACCCTATTTGATATCGATGAAAATATTTAAATCACAAATGTTAGAACTTGTTCTATTTTACGAAAAAAAAACCTAGAAAATCATCGTAGTATTGTAACAAAAAGTATTATGACCCGAAATAATTAAATTTAGTTAATCCATTAATACTTGGGTTTATAGTCCAAAGTCCACAGACTTATTTATGGATAACACTCAAGAATTCAAACGTCCACTGTATTTGTTTGTGAATGCAGAATTCCTTTATTCCATTGAAGAAAAATATGTAAATCAATCATGATCTAATGATCGTTTACTAGTTTAAATCAAAATAAATTTCAATATTTAGGTAATAGATAGCCTAAAATAAGTAGTACATAATGGTAATCAATTCAACAATTACAATGTTTTGCGTGGTTCAATTTGAGGTATACTTAATGGAGATTTTAAGATTATATTAAAGAAAAAGACACTCTTTTGTTAACGATGGAAGCGTCGACGAAGCCAAAGTTGTAACGCGTTTACCTAGGAGATCCCGGTTCACTGGTAGCTTTACAGATGTCCGGATTGTAATGACCAAGGAATATATTCCCCTGACTTCGCCAACGAATTACATTTTATAGGAGCTAACGAATTCCATTCTTAAATGTGAAAACCATAAATTAAATATCTATCGACACAGTTTTCACTTACGAACATCCCTAGCATAAGGTTAATTTGAACTTGATGCAGTTCCATTAGTTGCAAACTAAGCTATTATTTATACAACATATTATGCCATGAACCGTAATGTATGGAAACTACAATAAACTTTTTACTACTGAAAATACTTCTCGAGTACTTAAAATAGCGCAAGTACAAAATAACAAAGGAATTGAAATACGAGTCATGGTAAACTTTTCAAGTACAAATACTATGAGAAGATATTTAACTTTTTTTGTATTTTAGAAAAGAACCTTGGTTGGAGTTAAAAGGGTACCTACATAGCAGCTGAAAGCCTGATTTTAAAACTTGATAAAGAATTGAAATAATAAAAATCTTGATTGGGTTTTCCCTTTAAAAACCTATTAATGGTACCTATTAATATCAACATGCTGAGTTACGACAAAAGAAGACTGCAAGCGACAAAGATGAGAATGTTGAGATGGATGAATTGGGTGGCGAGAATGGACAAGATATAGAATGAGTATATCAGAGCTAGTACAAAAGTGGCGCCTATTATCGATTAATCGAAGGGGAAGTGTCTTCTGGTGTGGTCATGTAATGAGAAGGAGGAACATGTAACCAAAAGATTGATGAGTAATGTAAATGGGTGGAGGAACAGAGGCCCACCGAAAAAGAAATGGAAGGATAGTGTGAAGAATAACATGACTGAAAAGGGTAGTGGATGAACCGATAACGAATGACAGGGATGAATGGAAGTAGAAGACATACTGCGCCGAGCCCAGTTAACCTCGGAATATGGCAGAAAGATGATGATGAGTTAACACAATTGCGTTTTTTTTTCTTCTTGGTACATCTATTGATCATAACAAATTCTATTAGATAATCAATCACAATGTAGCGACAGCCGTCTCTCCTTTACAAGCCTGTGACAGGGGTACCAGACCAACGGGAAAGTAACTGGAGCCCAATTCTCGTGCACTCGATATACATATCGAATTAAACATTTATACTTATGAACGAATGTATGGAAATCTCTCATTCGATATAAGTAAGTAATTAAACATTTATTGACCAACCAAAAAAAAGATACAACACAACAGTAGTTAGACACAGAATACATAATAAGAAGTAGGTAGATAAACGGAAAGGAACATTAAGTGCTTACATAGACAGATACATAGGTGGTCAATAAGGTCCAAACTCAGCATGTGCTGCAGCTGCTTCATTGAAGCCACTGCAGCGCTGGTTTTCAGTTTGGACCTTGAGTGACGATATCTATATCTAATAGAGCTCTTGTTCAGATATATTATCACAACAAGTTTGATGGGAAAAAGACAGCAATAAGGGATATTGGTGACACCTTGTCCTTGAAAGATCATTTAAACGATAGTGATGTCGCTAATCGTAGCACTAAAGTAGGTACTACATCGCTAACCGATAGGCTTACGTTTGTCCCTAATCCGCTCAATACTTCGATCTTCACCTTCACTTATAATTGTATTATCACCCGCTGCACCACGTATGTTGACCTATGCAATCTAGCAACTAGGTATATTGGTATTGGTTATCAAATGCCAAACAATCAAAGGTTCTCGATTGTTTAATATTTAATATTCCATGTTAGATGTTTGCTCCACTGTTCTACATTATAGCGATATCTAAAGTGTGATGCCGGATATCCGTTACTTTTTGGCAGATATTTTACGGAGCTAATTAGCTACCATATTAATTTTAAGTTATAGATGCATTTGGGGATGTTGGCTTTGTAAATGACAAGTTGTGTCATTACCGCGATGGAAATACTTTCGCTACAAGAATAGGTTTAAAATAAAAAAATAACCTTAATAAAAAATATTTAATTTATCTGTGTGCAAAATCGAAATGAGAGACACATTATCATTGTTTCAAATTTTTCCGCTTAATTAAAATAAAGACGGTAATCCCTATATTTGGAGGTCGACGAATACCTATATGGAATGTTTGTCTTCTCATAAAGGTGTTATATACCTAGGTAGGTAGGCTTGGCTACGAGTAAACATAGGATATTTGATCGCAAGACAATTAATCCTGCGGATTAAGAGTGATTACTTGGTTAAGAGCGTGTCTTCCAAAACGGGGGAATCTATACAGTATGTTCCTATTTGTAACCGCCACTTATATAAAACAATGCCCAGGCAAAGTCATGCTGCTGCCGACCGTAGAAAAAAAACTCTTTCAAACCTCGTCTTCAGGGAACAATACGGCTGATTGCTCAAGACAGATAATGTACGAGCGTAGAAAAAATAATAATCTTTAGATACCTACACAATTACATAATTATTTACTCAAATAGAAAGCGTTTAAAAAAATCCAAACAAACTTCATTGGCGGCGTTCACACTGTATTCGATGATCAAAGCTAAAAACGTAACTCTGGACGAGAATGGGTCCAGACAGTATGGGTGTGACTTACCGCGGTGACCACTGACCCTGATATTGAACAGGTCCTCATAACAGTCCATGGAGAAGCTTATAGAAGATGCAAAAAGAGCCAAAATCTCTTCGCGGCTCCAATGACTAACAAGATAGGATCCAAGGTCCATAAGATCGGGACACGGAGGATCATGTCATTTCCGTGTACTGCATTAGTTCAGTACTAAGTAGTTAGTTTTGTAAAGGTGATAGGCTTTGTTTTCAAGTAAGGCCTTCGCAGGGTATTTTGCATAATGGGATGTAGAGGCTACTAAACAACGCAGTACGAGTAGCACGTTACGTTACATCCGCGTAATCTCTTAATATTGTTATACCAATTTTACCTTTTATATTTACCTTCCCTTCTTATGTAATTATTATGGAAAAGTGTAGCTACATACTGTAGAACAACCGTATAATGTAGAAAAAAATTTCTTAAACAGTGGCCCGCCCTCTCTTCGCTTCGGGACCGTAATTCAGAAACGAACCAATAGATGGCGCTGTGTCCGATTACATCGCGCAAGCGTTTCGTGTTTTCGGTTTACCTATAAGCCTTGTCGTTGTCTATAGAAGTTATCTCTTTATATATAGTATAGAATAGAATATAGATATTTGAAGTAAGCTAATTCGTTTTTCTAATAAGAAAAAAATCTTATATTTCTAAACCAACTACATTAAAAAAATTTAACACCAAGGAGGCAATTTTCGTGCACTCGACATTCAAGTCGAATTAGAGATTTGTATGAACGAATGTAATGAAATCTTATAAATTCGAGCTCAAATTCGAGTGCGCGAGAATTTCCCCCCAGTTTGGATGTATGGAATCGGAAAAAAGATTAGACTGGGTTTGTTCTACCAATCAATACAGCCATTGTAATGATCAAATGTATCCAAGAAGCCTTCGCTTCGGTCTTGCACTCGTCTGTCCATAATACCGAATATTTAGTATACGGAACACTCGGCGGCGACGAGTCTCTAGCACATGACCGTTGTTTTCATACATCTTATGCCCCGTTTGCTTATTCCTTAGAAAATATATTTTTGTGTCTTATTATTTTTCCCTTTCTTTCAGCCAGATCCTGTACCTGGACCAGCATATCTACAAAATGCCAACAGACTACAATAGGAACATTCCACCTGGTATGTTACAGTTTTAAGTATTTTTTATTTGATCGATGGCAGGCAACGGATCACCTGATGGTAAGCGATTGCCGCCGCCCATAGACACTTGTAATACCAGTAAAGTCTAAGTGCTGCCAATGCTTAATCCCCCTTCCCCCTAATTGGGGAAACCCTCACTGTATGCGCAGGCGCTGCTTTACGCCGAACTTCTGTGAGGCTGTGGTCATTCCGGTCATGAGATGCTTTCGTAAAAAGAACTGTAAAAACCATGTAGTTTTTTGTTACAAATCCGTGCTTGCGCCTTCAAAATGTTTTAATAAAAATGCCGCTTTAGAATCGACATCAAAAATATAAATAACAAACTATTTTTAACGTCAGATCTGTACCGATACGAGGGCTAACCGCTATCCACTTAGTGGCGGAAGTTACGCAGCAGATTGGCGTCCATCATCAGTCACCTTCAGCTAACAGCTGACAGCTCTGACAGGGGATACCCGACCTTAGGGCAAATAGTTCATCAATGGATTAGCGAAAACTTGCGTGTCCGATGACATAGGTATTGAGCTTATAAAATATTAGGCAACTAGCGGCCGCCCGCGACTTACTTACGCGTAGAGTTAGTTACCGTCATATTTTGGACAATCTACTCAATATATTTTTATATATTTTAGCCTATGTGTTATTCTGATGTATAAGCTATATTATAGTAAAGTTTCATTAAAATCCATTCGGTAGTTTTTGCGTGAAAGAAGAGCGAACATCATCCATACTACAAACATTTACGTTTAATATTGGGGAAACTATCTGTAAAATCAACTGTCTTCACTATTCAAAGCATCTTTAAATGAGTCATTTATATTGGGATCTGTAAAATTTACCAATTTCGAAAAGGTGGTAGAAATGTTGTTTAAAATGTTGGTACTTGATTACATAGATGTAATTTGTACTAAATAACCCCGCGTCAATAAAAAAGTAGGTACTAATTACGACTGGTCCGCGGTGCATTTGGAAATGACCTTACTATACGCCATCATAGGTCGTAGATTCGATCCCCACTTAGAGAATATCGAAACTAGAAAAGACAGGTACCATCTAATTATTATAAGAATAATAACACATCTACTCAGTCGATTACTAATTTTAAACATTTTGTTAAATGTAACCAACACCGCTATCCGCAGATTAAGTTTTGTACCTAGCTTATGTACCATTTACCTTCGAAAAACCAGCAAATTCTATCTAACTCAGGAAATCAGCCTGACAATTTGAGTAATTTATCAAGTTGTCATCAACTTTCTGACAGCGACAATTGTCGACTTTAGTCACACTCTAGCTTAAGTACCCGTCTTTATAGGAATCAAGTATATAGCCTCTAGTTAGCAAAGTCCAATAGTTCCATGTCAAATGAGTAATCACAGGGGACTGGAGCGATTGCTATAATAGCTGTTGGTGAAGACATGTCGTACCTAAATACATACGTCGAATGACGTAAATTTCACCTTATGTTCCATCCTACCCCATTAACTCGCATGTATACGTATGCAATTCATGTCAATCAACAGTCCTTCCCGAGATAAAAAGTAAAAACTGCATGGCAAAGGCCTCCTTATCAAGTCATCGCTACTATGATGGCCTAATCACCACACTTGCCTAATGCAGATAGTGTTCACAAACCCGAGCTATGTTCGAAAAATTCAAAACATACTTTTTGCTCGACCCGAGAAATGCATTGAAGAATGAAAATAAAGAATTTCGTCGTCGAACGTCTAATCGTACATTAGTGGTATAAAAATAAATTAACCAAAATGTAGACCTTGCTTTAATTTTATCCTTCAATGCATTTTCAGTTTCAGCTGAAGGTTACGAAGAATTCCACAACAACGACAATGCAATTTCGTTGCAAGTTCACGAACAAATCAAATTACCTGCCAGTTATTGCAGTTCCGGAAACATTTAATAAGCAGATTTAATTCCACTAATCTAGGCCATAGTTCAGCTTTTGACGGGACCTTAGAGTGAAAATTTAATAACAATTTGGCTTCATTTAGCCGTCTGCCAGTAAAAGTTTCTAAATAAACATGCAGACGATGGTTGGGGCATATAAAATCAGCGACGGGAGTCGGCGACGTCTCCGATACCGACCGTGGAACTCATTACTGCTATTCCGCCACAGTTTATCATAATTCGAAGGAAATTGAAAGAATCGTCGTCGCCGTGGTATAAACTTGTCTACTTATAATTGGTTGTAGGAAATGTTTTGGTTGGCTTATGCATTTTGATAGGAGATAGAGTAACAGAGCGATATTAGCTCAGTGGGTAATACACTCGGCGTCAAAAAAATCGCACATCTGCGTAGTTTTTATACTAACGCGCTCATATCACAGCTTCGTATATTAAAAAGTAAAACATTTTATTACAATATTTTTAAGGTAACATTACCAATATATGCTCGTCTTTTAATCCAACATTTTCATCATCCATGGAATTTACTTGATTCGTCCATAAAAATTAAAAAGTAAATCAGTTTTTCAGCTCCATAGAACATTGTATGGGACAAGAACATTGATTTACTTTTTTATGTTTTTGGGAAAATTAGGAAGTTTTCACGACTAATTAAGAAGCATGATTAACAGACGAGCATATAAAAACCATGTTACGTAAAAAATATTGCAATCAAATGTTTTACTTTTTTATATACCTACGAAGCCGTGATATGAGCGCGTTAGTATGAAAACTACGCAGATGTGCAATTTTTTTGACGCCGAGAGTATCATGTCGACCAAAATACCGACTAAAGGAATATAAATTCTTACAACATCTCATACATTGACCTGACTCAGTACTTACCTAAGTAGCTTAAGCACTTGTGCTACCTACAGATATCAGACCAAAGAGGAAACACAAAAATAATACTTAAAATATTACACCTAGACATTGAACAGGCTAAAGTGTTCATCACACGAATGTTTGTCCAGGGTGGGAATCGAACTAACGACCTTTAGCGTATGAGGCAGGGTCACTATCAAATGCGCCATCCGGCCAGTCAAGTAAATATGTAAATAACTAATGTGTAATATGAATAGTAGTAAGTTAGAAGCGGAAACACTGTACATTTTTTAAAATCTGTTTTTTTTTTATTTACCACTAGCTTGTAAATGAGCGAACATATCATGATATCTGCAGGTTTCGGACAGTTTCTCTTAGTCTATATACCCACTTAGATGTCGTATGAATTAATTATTTATTACCTAGCTACCTTTTTGTCATCGGTATCATGTCAGTATCAGTTCTCTTTTTACATAGTGTTTTGTCATATTCCAGGTAAAAACACGACGGTGTTCATTGGTGTAAATGTCAACAGAGTGTCTGGAGTTGATGAGAACAAAGGGGTATGTAGGTATCCATTTACTTCTACTCTTTATTACACGTGTGATAACTTAGATTTTAATCTCCTATTTTACGTTACTACAAACTGTAGGTATAATTAGAATTAGCCATTAGGTTAATCAGACAAGATTCTTAATGTAGACCTACTAATGAGAACAATACTTATTAATGTAAGCCAGAGAAAATTTTAAAAATAAAATCGGAGCAGTCAGAAGCTAGTGACACAAAACATACAGTATCATTATGGTGCCTTATTGTAGAAACCAATGCTAGTGTATAGCATCAGTTCTACATTATAATCTATTGGTCAAAATTACATTCCTACAATGTTTTCTATAACAAAAGTATTCCAGAAAACTCATTGCATAAGGTCATTTTATTTAACGTTTTGCATAATTTATATGAATATAAGATGTAGGGCACAAAACGCCTTTTCTTAAAAAAACTAATATTAAAAGCTAGGTTCTCATCTAGCTAGAATCATTGGCTTGTATCAATTGTAAGTCTGTTATTCAAGTCTCGCGATCATACTCGTAAAATAATGTAGGCAATTTGTTATAATAAATCAACGAGTTGAAAACTGCCAAACTGAACTTTACCTAGAACATGAAACCACTTGATTTACATAAAGAAATACGTTTATTTCAGCCAAATATTTTTTGTTCAAAATTTTGCAGCTTGTTTTTGTTGCTATAATTCAGTTCACAGAGAGTAAGTACCCTGTACCCTGTGAGCGAATTAAATACAAATATCGTGGATGATAGGTACCGAAATACTCTAAGTAACTGCTATCAGAATAAAGTAAAATGTCTTCTGGATTTTTGTCTTAGAACTGTGGGAGAGCCACGCTTCGGCATGAATGGGCCGGCTCGACGGGAGTGATACCACTGCCTCACAGAAAACCGGCGTGAATCAGCCCCTGTGCTGTGTTTCGCTGAGTGAGTGAGGGTACCGGAGGCCCACCCGGGGGGGGAAGGGGATAAAAGGTTGGCAGCGCACTTGTAACTCCACTGGTGTTGCAAGTGTCCATGAGCGGCGGCAATTGCTTACCATCAGGTGATCCGCCTGCTCGTCTGCTACCTATCACATAAAAAAAAAAGAATTTCCCAATGAAACCGATCGGTTTGTGTTGCAAAATCATTGTTACTATTTTCTTTTTTGTCGTCACACTCTTGGCAGTGGTCGTAGTCATCAGCGTTTACGGCCTGCTTCACAATAGAGATAGAAAAAATCTTTATTCAAGTTAGGTCCATACAGAACACTTATGAATGTCAAAACAACTTATAATCTACCACTGCCAATCCAATTACTACCAATCTTCTCGCTGTGTCGCTTTCTTGAGCATTTCTGTTTCAACCAGTGAGTAGAGTGGACCATTAGGGCAGTTTTTACTTGGTCGGTCTAGCGCATTATGAACGAGAGTCATGATACTTGGTAGATTCCTAAGTAGGTAGACTAACTAGGTAGGTAAACGTCTGAGGAAGTCTCCTCAGACGTAATTTTTTGCCATCTTAATAGATAGTAGCTTCTTACAAATTGATAAACAAATCTGTTCTACGTTTGTTTGTCTCAAATGAATTATGATTTCAAACATCAAACGATCGCAAAAAGATTCAGCGGAACTAACAATTTTAGTTGCATCCTTAGATCGTTTATTTATTGAAACGAAGCAGTTTTTACAATTTCACAAGAGTTTTGTTAAGTGAAACTACCTACTTGTTGATACAACGACGATTCGTTCTAAAGAAAATCTTTGTATGCTATGTTTTTGTATGCTATGCTCTATTTACAGCATTTTACGGTTGCAAGAAGGGCATTTTAAGCTTAAAGGAAAATATTGCAACACTGAAGGTGGATTTTACTAAATTAAATAAATATTTTTTTCGTTTCACCCTATTTTACAAAATAACTCATAACAACATTCATCGTTACATACCACTAATCCATAAAAAAGTAATGCTCTCTTGAATGAAGGCAACAAAATCCAACAATACATTTTATTGACCTTCATTTCCTTGAAAAATAATAGCCACTTAAGACATCTTTACCTACCAAGAAAGATACAATAAAAATGGCAAAGCGTCATTGCCCCAGAAAAGCCGAGGTCGCCCTGAAAATATGACGATGTTCGATCTAAATGTCAATCGCGACCAGCAGACCATCAATAACCAAGATGTACTTATCGGTAAATTAAATAAGTAGTGACGTCAGAAAAATATGATACAATAATGTTACAAAGACAAAACCACTGACAGAATAACCTAAAGACTTGAAAAACTTAGGCTACACAATCTATGTAAAAAAGATTGAAAAATAGGCTACATTATGAGTAGGTAATGCAGTCTAAGTTTAAAAACCCTTTTTTAGTAAATAACATTGTTAATCGTTTAATAAAAAAACAGTTTTAACGAACGATTTTGTTGATTAATTTGAGTTATTTTACAACACAACGAACGATTTTGTTGATTAATTTGAGTTATTTTTCGTTATCAAACTTTCGTGAGCCTCTTCAAATTCACTTAATAGTTATTTTATTTATGTAAAAAGCCTTTTCTAATCGGTATTTTAATGAGATTCTGATGTATTTTCCAAGGAATATTTGATTTTAGAACGAACGGCCGTGATCTCGGGATCCCGGGTTCAATTCCCGTGCAAATGTTCCGAATTTTTCGAACAAAGCTCGGGTTTCTGATCACTACCTAATCCGCACCAGGCAAGCGTGGTGATTAAGCCTAACCGCATCATAGTAGCGATAACTTGATTTCTATGATGGAAGGCCTCAGCCTTTGCTCTGTTGTAGGACAGTATAATATAGGCTGATACTTTACTTTACTTTATTGTTTAAGGAGATAACACTAGACGTGTTCCTGCAAGTATCATGGGTGGACAAGCGGCTGGGCATGCCGAACGGCACCTCGCTGCTCGACCTGCCCTGGGAGTACCGCCAGCTGATCTGGATGCCGGACCTTTACATCTGGCAGCTGCAGACCATGCGGATCCTCTCCGTGCTCCAGGAGATCGCCTCCCTCCGGCTTTATAATAACCACACAGTCTCACTTAGTATTAGGTACGTATGGCCCACGATTTTTACCTATATTCGAGTAATTTTATTTTTATTACAGTAATTCTTTGCAATTTATTCTTAAATAAATAATGCACTCAAAAATCATCGAATCCTTCAGGTTGGTCTTTAATTTTTTTATGTTCAGCGACTAACTTGTCACCAAGTTTGTCATTTGACACCCATTGTAATTTATTACGTGTATGTAGATCTACCTACTAATTTTATAAAGAAGTCAATTCAATAGACATCGACCTCGACTAACCTTATGCATACAAAATGAAAAACAAAAACGAAACACTAGCGCGATGCTCAACGCTCGACGCGCAACGCCATCTATTGGTAGAGACTGGAACTAATGACCTGAATCGAAATGAGGTGGGGCACAAGAACCTAAGTATAACGTAGGTATAACAATTCTTAGCGACTCCAAGTTGTCTGTCATCCAAAGACCTATTAATTTCAATTATGTAATTTTTAGCGGTAACTTCCACTTCTTATGAAAATTCCGTGTTAGTTTTGGCAAGCCGCACAATACCAGTCAGTTCATAAACACATAAATACGGATCCAGCTCGGTCCTCAATTACAGACACGCGGAAAGACAAACGGTTTGTCTGCTCTTCGTAATGATCAGTTGCTGGGATTAAGACATAATTTACAAGACATTTACCGTGGAAATGTTATGCCAAATAGTGTTGGGCCGATAGACAAGAATAAAAACTTATAGATAACGCAACACAGAATAGCTTCCGATTTCATTAATTGCCCGCACACATTTACACAGTAGCAATATATCTACCAACCGCCAACCTTTGTTAGAAGATGGCACTCAAAGAAGAAGAAATATTTCTACTAAATTTTTGGCAATAAAATCTCCTTTTATACTAAGCAAAAAGACTCTGCAGACTGGATAGACTGGCAGACGTAGTTTAGGATGCCCTCCGACTAGATGGAATGACAATCTGCGAAAACCCACTGGTATGGACAGGATACGTTAAAACGACAGGGTGAAATGCGAATATTGGGGGAGGCCTTACGTGCAGGCTATGGACTGAGCTGAGAGACAGGCTGATAATGATGATGAATCTGTGGTTTGGGTGTTGTTTTGCTCACTATGCTTTCATATTGGTGCTTCTCAATCAAATCTATTCTTAATCTAAGATTAGAGATGGCCGTAAGGGACTTGAGCTGCTTGCGATGCAATGCTTATAATAGGGTCGTTGCCATCGTCAGAAAATATCCCAAATCTTAATTTTAAAACCCTAAAAAATCGGTCCATGTTTATCAGTAGGTACTTACATTTCAAAGATCATGCCAGTAAACAAATAATATTATTGTCGATATGTTGACATCTCTAGTAATGAAAATTGGTGTTTTGTGTTCGCAGTGCCACTATTACCATCAAGTGTGAGATGGACTTCGTTCTGTACCCGCTAGACGTGCAGAATTGTGAAATAGATTTCAGTAGTTGTAAGTATTTTAGATAGTACAAAATGATTAACACTTCCCTCGACAACAACAACTGAACAGTCTTAACGAAGCTCCTTTACCTACATTACATTTTGGTTTTGGGAAACTTTTCTTCTTTTGATATTCTTCTTCTATTTCTATTTTTGAAGACGATAGATCTACGACTAACCTTAAAAAATAAGTCGGTTTCCTTTGTCATCGAAACATACTTACTTACTATCTTAAAAAGTGTCTGCATAGAGAAAATCCCAAAAAAAACCATCGGGATAGACCATGGGAAGATTCCAAAGCAATCGCTATTGTAAAATATTGCTTTAAGCGTCTTAAGCCATAACTACAATATTCCAGCCAAAGATACAGTTTGAGACCCGTAATAATTTTGCACAGTAGTTAAATATACGTGATACCAAATTACTTAATACGCTAACAAAATTAACGGGTACTTACAAAGTTACCCGTTAAATAAGATGACAATCTTCGTTAGCAAAAAGTAAGGGCTACTTATGTCATTAAAAGGGTCATCTACCTGTCTATATTTACGTACAAAACGACCCAAACTACTATGCTACATAAGTACATGGTATCTACCTATCTATTAAGTTACCATTTATAGATAGGCAAATGGAAAAAATACTTAAAGGTAATCTTGATTGGTTCTACAGCGAAGTCGTACAAGGGTTTCCCAAATGAAATTAGTTTTATGGTTTCAGTACATACCCAAAGAAAGGCTCGTAGTATTTTAATTTCATACTACCTCAGCGTTGTTTTTAATAGGATTTAAGCTTTCATAAATAGAGAAAGTCAGTCAAAGTTATTGACGGTATAAAAAGACTGCTCCAAAGAATAAAGTCTGATTTGCAATATGTTTAGTATAGGAGATCGGACTTTCTGCTCCAAAGAATATAGGACTTTGTTCTTCGGAGGAAGCGAAAAATAAACGCCACTCATGATTGGGCCTACTCGCGGCAGACGTTAGAGTTTAATTCATTTATCTTAATTATGAGAAATATGTTAGAACAGTTAAGTTGTTCAAAATTCTCAGTATAGGCTCATCAATACCTACCAACGCAAAATTGGCAATTAATTACCTAACTCTTATAATTACTCGAGCTAAAGACTCGTGGGAACAGTTGATTTCTTATTTCATTCATAATACTTATTCATGCATAAAATTCTCTACCGTCTGCCCCGAGTTATTGCGTTTAGTTTATTCTTACTTAACTAGATATCCTATGCAGACAGAAACAAATCCGTAATTGACGTAATCCTGACAATAGATCATCTGCAAAAGAGCTATCCATCTGTTTCGCATAAACCGTTTTACTATTCGGCCAGTAATAATGACGTTTAATGGCCCCTTTTTTAGATAAGTACACAACACAAGACGTGCGTTTCGAGTGGCGAGACGTGGCGTCCTGGCTGGGATACGGCATGGGCCCAGAGCAACGCAAGGAGTTCCGGCTGCCGAAATACGTGGTCACGTTCGTCACGGACAAAAGTAATCATATTCGCAATTTTGGTGAAGGTAAATGTATATTCATCGCTTTGCGCTTGAGTTGCGCCTGAGTTGCGTGTACTAACTGTGTCTACTAACGGGGCGCGTTTCCACAGAAGCGTAGCTGTGCGGAGTTAACAAAATTGAGGGCTTTTGCAAATGACATATTCTTATATCTGCTAAATGGCGTAATAAAGGAATAGAGTCCAACTTTTAACGGTTTTATTGTATGCAGGTATTATTGTCATTGTCAAATAATACACAGTATAAATTTACTGAAATTTAGCAAAATTATATATTTTTTTCATAAACTTACAGGTGAGCCTAATCAAAATTGTGAGATATGTGTGTAATCCGAACGATTGCAATAATTTTTTTTTTGTTTTCTGGAATTAAACTGTTTGGCTGCTGAAATTTCGGACGTGTCAGGAAAATTACTATATTATAGTATTACTAATTTATTGGTAGCATGGCCCACTTTTAGATCTCATCTTCACTTAACATCACGTGTAATCGAGGTCAAATGCTTGTCTGTCGTTAAATAAAACAAAAAAAACACTCTAGCCGTGAAGGGATGTGTGATTTGAGCAACATCATTCGTTAATTTATGTTAGAGCTTGTCCAGATACGCGTTTTACTTGCGCGTTTTACACGCAATTTGTTGTTCATTGCTCTTTAATAGGCTAGCTTTGTTAACAAGACACAGAACGTAAACACCAATGAACTACAAATCGCATGTAAAACGCGCGAGTAAAACGCGTCCAGTACCAGTGTACCAGCTCTTAGCTCCGCGCAGCTCCGCTGCTGTAGGAACTCGCCCTACGCTACGCATTGTCGCTCGCTGGCATGCCGCCCGAACGCTTGGTGCGGATGTGTATCCAGAATATACAATGTATCAATCCATTGAGATCGTAAGTATCGAATGAGGACACACGGTCGGGAAGGTAGGGGACCAGGCAAGTCATTTGTCTGTAGGCATAGTAGGGCAGAAATGATTGCCTAATTATCTTCACCTTTCAGCGTTAACACACTTAAATCTTGTTTAATATGACCAACTAGTTTTCGTTGCTGAAATAATACTTAATTCGAATCGTAGAATGTCCGAAAAATAACAGGTTTTTTTTGGACGTACGTAATTATAAGCAGTATAACAAACAACAAACAAACAAAATACTTTTATTGCTGTATGTATAAACAGGGTGGCTTCACTGCATCTGAATAACAGTTGTACCTATTGTTTAGACAGCAGATAATTTGACACAATTTTCGTAGCGAATAAAATCATTTTTTCCACAAATAATCTATTGGGCAATTTTATTCTTATCTAGAAGTGGTAAAACCAGGCCTTTTAACCAAACTTTGTGGGAAAATCTATAGTCTGTAATGTTAATTCAACCATCTGTTTTAGGTGGTATTTTGTACTAGCCTTAACTAGGTACACACCCATGGGTTATATTAACATCCGGGCCAAGCCGTCCTTTATTGTGGTACAATTTTGTACCTTAATGATTGTAGTGTAATGTATCTATGTATTTTATTTCTATGTTGTGAATGTTTTTGTTTGTCTTTTTGGTGAGTAGAGTACTGTCTTGTTTGGATGTTGTTATTTAGTCACCTTAATTGTAAGCAGGTAACGATCTGCACGCAAGCTCTGAGAAACTGTAAGGTCAAACAGAAGAGTAAAATAACCTAACCTAACCTATACCTACTCGTTCCTTGCTGTTACCACGGTGTAGATAGATATCTGTGGATGGTAGTCGCTTCGTTGTAATTACCAGACTCCCCAAATCCCGAATCATGATTTGACCCGTACCCCGAGCGACCACTTTGGACGTGGACGTAGGCTTAGGGGAACACGCTGAAAGAGAGATAGGTGCTATAGTTGTCACTAGACTAGGTACTTTTAATTTCTCAAGGGTTAACGCTGAGGCACCTACCCATTATAATAGATGACTATGTCTGAGGAACGACCTGCGCGTACTGTACTGGGCGAGGTTTAACAGATTAACTGTTAAATTATTAACGTTTTTACTAACTACCGTTTCCTTTAGTTAATTAACATGCTGTATGTAAGTCAATTGTGATTTTTAAATTAACTTGGTTGATCGAAGTAAATGTTTGGATTAACTGGGTCCACCGAAAGTTTTTTGACCAAGTCTTATCAAATAAACTTATAGTCTCCTATACAGCTAACACTACCACACGACACTAAATAAATACTTTATCGCCGTATCTATTAGTATGAAGTGAGATATACAAACCATATTTTTCTCTAACACCAAACTATGATTAAGTAGGTACTATGGTACGATTGCAACTTATCGAAGGTTTTCTCAGAACTAGCGTGAGATCTGTAAGGTAGAAGGTACCTATTGTAGTACTTAAAATATAGGTAATAGTTTTTCATTATTTTAAGTAGATAGTAGATATAATGTAAGTTACTGCCAATGATTTAACACATAACTCCTTTAAGAAGTTAAGTTACCTAAATCTTTAGATACAACTGCAACTTCTAGTCATTTCATTAGGTACTAACTTAACGGGTGTCGGAAATACCTAACTATACCTTGTTATAAAGTTAATGTATCTAGGTAACCACGAAATACGAGTAGTGGGTACTTAAGTTGCAAATCACTGAGGAGTTATTGCAAGCCTTATGTAGTTACCCAACTGAATTATTTGATGTGTTTTCCGATTTCGAAATCGAAAAAAGCACCCAGCACATGCACAAACATGAAATCGAAATGCATGACGTTGGTTTGGTTACAATCAAAGTAGTAGTGCCACAGAGTACCTACCTAATAAAATACTACAAGTAGTACCAACCTAAATGATATGTTAGATACATAGTTACGTAGAATAATGTGTAAGTAGTTTAGTGAAAATAAGTTACGGCCCATCTATGTAAGGTTAAAGGTATTAAAAGCTCACTAAACCTATTAATCTAATTAATTTTTTTGCTACTTAATTGAATACATACATAATACTTGCATAATACTATATTTTTAACCTGCAATCTTTACAATGTTTGCAATCATTTTAACGGTAAAGTTAACGCTAATAACACGACTCCTTTCTTTCGCAGTCGGGCAAAACTGGCGTGTCGTTTGACATTAATAAATGCCCAATTCTTAAAAACTGTTTTTGTGCCATAAAGTGTATCTATGTTTAAGTATTCATAGTTTTCTTCTTTGAAAATTAATAGGTATAGGAACCAAATAGGTACTAAGTCAATAAAAGCAATCAGAGGGACACTTCACCTAAAAGAAAACAATATTATGTAGATGGTCCGTAACTTCAACCTTCTCTCTATTATGTGACTGATTTCCTCTCAATTTTAGGCGAGCACTCAACCGCTCGTCTGCAGATCAAACTACGCAGAGAACTGCGCGGCTACCTGCTCCAGAGCTTCCTGCCGTCCAGCCTGTTTGTCATCATCTCCTGGGGTAGCTTCTGCGTCATGCCGGAGATCGTGCCCGGCGCATGGTTCTACTAGTCACGACGCTGCTGTCATTGGTCACTATGACTGACACAGTCAGGTAATAATATGCTTCACCCGAAGAACAAAGTCTGATCTCCTATATGAAACATAATGCAAATCGGACTTCATTCTTTGGAGCAGAAGGTCCGTTCTTCTATATTAAAGTCCGATCTACTATATTCTACCTACTGCAACGGACTTTATTCTTTGGAGCAGAAGGTCCGTTCTTCTATATTAAAGTCCGATCTACTATATTCTACCTACTGCAACGGACTTTATTCTTTGGAGTAGGTACTCGAATACTTCGCCACTCATGATAGAAGACCCCTTTTGAGCGCCGGTTGAAACGCAAGGGTTCGATTCCCGCACCAGCATTGTGCTGTTTGTTGATGAAACAGATATTTGTGTTGGGTCTGGCTGCTTGTGGTTCCTTCGTTGTTTCTGGTTTCCATAGCACAAGAGAAAACCTTAATTTTAATCCACGACAATGTATGTTATGATGTCTCATTATATTTATTATTTATTTATTTATTTATTTATTTATTTATTTATTTATTTATTTATTTATTTATTTATTTATTTATTTATTTATTTATTTATTTATTTATTTATTTATTTATTTATTTATTTATTTATTTATTTATTTATTTATTTATTTATTTATTTATTTATTTATTTATTTATTTATTTATTTATTTATTTATTTATTTATTTATTTATTTATTTATTTATTTATTTATTTATTTATTTATTTATTTATTTATTTATTTATTTATTTATTTATTTATTTATTTATTTATTTATTTATTTATTTATTTATTTATTTATTTATTTATTTATTTATTTATTTATTTATTTATTTATTTATTTATTTATTTATTTATTTATTTATTTATTTATTTATTTATTTATTTATTTATTTATTTATTTATTTATTTATTTATCGGTAAAGTTAACGCTAATAACACGACTCCTTTCTTTCGCAGTCGGCAAAACTGGCGTGTCGTTTAACATTATTAAATGCCCTAGTTCTTACGAACTGTTTTTGTGCCATAAAGTGTATCTAGTTATGTTTATGTATTCATAGTTTTCTTCTTTGAAAATTAATAGGTATAGGAACCAAATAGGTACTAAGTCAATAAAAGCAATCAGAGTGGGGACACTTCACCTAAAACAAAACAATATGTAGATGGTCCGTAACTTCAACCCTTCTCTCTATTATGTGACTGATTTCCTCTCAATTTTAGGCGAGCACTCAACCGCTCGTCTGCAGATCAAACTACGCAGAGAACTGCGCAGCTACCTCCTGGAGAGCTACCTGCCTTCCACGCTCTTCGTCATCATCTCCTGGGGCAGTTTCTGCGTCATACCGGAGATCGTCCCCGGCCGCATGGTGCTTCTGGTCACTACGCTGCTGTCCTTGGTGACCATGATTGACACAGTCAGGTAGATAAACTTTACCAGTATTCTTACTTTTCTAGTCGAGCACTCGACCGCTCGTCTGCAGATCAAGTTGCGCAGAGAACTGCGCGGCTACCTGCTCCAGAGCTTCCTGCCGTCCAGCCTGTTTGTCATCATCTCCTGGGGTAGCTTCTGCGTCATGCCGGAGATCGTGCCCGGGCGCATGGTTCTACTAGTCACGACGCTGCTGTCATTGGTCACTATGACTGACACAGTCAGGTAATAATATGCTTCACCCGAAGAACAAAGTCTGATCTCCTATATGAAACATAATGCAAATCGGACTTCATTCTTTGGAGCAGAAGGTCCGTTCTTCTATATTAAAGTCCGATCTACTATATTCTACCTACTGCAACGGACTTTATTCTTTGGAGTAGGTACTCGATACTTCGCCACTCATGATAGAAGACCCCTTTTGAGCGCCGGTTGAAACGCAAGGGTTCGATTCCCGCACCAGCATTGTGCTGTTTGTTGATGAAACAGATATTTGTGTTGGGTCTGGCTGCTTGTGGTTCCTTCGTTGTTTCTGGTTTCCATAGCACAAGAGAAAACCTTAATTTTAATCCACGACAATGTATGTTATGATGTCTCCATTATATTTATTTATTTACTTATTTAAGATAGGGTAGATGACGACTGAAGTATTTTGTTCTTCGTGTAGACTGCTGGACCCTCGTAGCATAGGAGCTTCACCCGCTGGTTCTAGCAACCCACAACATCAGTAAAATTTTAATCTATGGAGAAAGGGATAAGACTTCAAAGGCATGGGTAGTACCTAATAAGAAATAGAAATAAAGGTTCTGATGATGAAATAATAGAAATCTGTCTGATTATCCAAATCATATGTGCCAGTTATCCAAAAGGTAACTGCAGAGTAGGCAAACACCTTTGAATTGAGTTTTTTAAACAGAAATCTCCTTAACACTAAACAAATGAAGACTAAACTGCCGATAATGTCTAGACCAACCTGATGTCTTGTAAAACGTTACAAAATTTCCGTATCCACAGTACAAATTCGCCTGACGCCCTCGAGCTGAAGTGCATAGAGGTGTGGCTGATCTCCTGCACCATCTTCGTATTCCTGGCGTTGCTAGAATACTTCGTGGTGCTCTTCGGCATCCGGTACGACAAGAACTGGAGCCGGCGGAGACAGGACTTGCGGCGAGCGGCGTCTGCGGCGCAGTTGGCACCGCCCCCGTTGCACCTAAATCATTCGCAGGTAGTACTTTGTACTGCTAGTATATTACCACCAATTTGTGCTACTGGTGATCGTCGAAGGTTTTGGCAACTATTTCGATAGTCCGAAAATAATCAATCCGAATATTGCTGGCGAAATTTTACGTACTACAATTACATGAGTAGGTAGATCTTAACAACTCTCAACGGGCAAGCAGTAGAATATTTTTAATTTCTTACACATCTAATAGACAATTCCTTGTAAGATTTTTGAAATAAGGCACATGTTTATGTAGAAAGAAGCACGGAAAATGCTTGCATTTTTGCATGACACAATATTTTTCACTTGTACTACAAATATTCGTACCTACTTAACTTTTTAAAGGTGACCCCTAAGTAGTTTTGATCCCAGGTTAGAGTAGTTAAAAATGCTTTGACATTTTACAGATTTTCATCACTGTTTCTCTGGTCTTTGTCTCCAAGTCCTATCCAGGGATGCTTTCGATAAACATCATTTTATATCTTTTCGCAGAGGTTAAGTACTCCAGTGACGGGTACACCGCAAGGCGGAGTGTTCACTCCGCAACTAAGCGTCGAGGACGAAGGTCTAAAACAACAGTTCTCGCATCAGACCATTCAGAGGGTAGGTACACAACTCCCGGAGCGAGCCCTAAGCTTGAGCATACTATGTAACTAACTTTGTACGATGAACAATGCACGTATTAAATTTAGGTCTATAACACGTATACGCGTGGTAAAATAATTAAAATTAGGACACAAATTTCTAGTCGTCCCACTCGGGAAAAAGGAATTGGAGACAAAATAAGGTTGGATGTGAAACAAGGTCTGTCAGCAAGGTAAAGACGATATCAAACTGAACACTGCACTGTGTGTGGCTAGTGCTAAGCTATGGTTGGTTAGTTCGGTCCACGATAGGCAGGTAGGCAAATTTTAGTAAAGCTATTATTAGGACATTGATGTACGCTGATTTAGATACGAGTAGATACTTGTAGGTAATGAATAGGCATGTTTACTATTCTCACAAAATTCTGTAAGCGTGTTCTGAATCACTCGACATCAAAAAGTATTCTTCTATTTCTCTAATTTATTAAACGTCTTTAACATGCTCTTATGTCAACTGTTGTGTATTTCCTCCCACCTATAACTTGATCTATTATGAAATATGATCCATTTAGTGTTCTCAAATATTAATTGTCGCTTTATTCAAAACCTGGCAAATTAATTATGCTTAAAATAAATTAAATTACAACTTTGGAAACTGAGAATGAAATGTGTGCACAGCTTAAGCGCATGTTAGCCCGGCGTGCGTGTGTGAAGTAGTTAGTCAGTGTTTGTTTCGAGTTATTTTAGTCTAGAAACTAGTAATTGCTTTAGACGTCTCATGTAAATTTCAATTTAGGTTATGTTATGTTTACTGTACTATATCTACGGTTATGTTGGTAGGATTCGCCAATACTGGACGCGATGCCTCCAGGGGAGCGGCCGACGAGCTTCTTGGCGGGGATCGCCGCGATGATCGACCAAGGAGTCATGTTCTGTGGCGCCACTCACGGGGCGCTCGACAGAATCGCGCTTATCCTTTTTCCAGTATGTTTCTTCCTTTTCAATATCATCTACTGGACCACATACCTCAGTGAGGCGTCTCGGGGGAAATGAGTGATTCAACCAATTGTGAATGTGACAATTTAATCATAAGGCAGCGATATCGTTACGTTGTGTGATTTAGTGCCTGTCTGGACATTTTATTATACTATTGTAAATATTAGGTAAATTGCTAGTCGACTTTATACATAGTAGAGTGACCCCGTGAGCGTTATCATTTATTTGTAAGTACTTAGTTGTCATTAGGTTAGTAAAGTACTGTTTAACTCAGTTAAGTTTAAACCAAAATCGTTTAAGCATGTTCCGTCGAAGGTAGGTTAAAAACAGTAATGTCATGATGTCCAAAATAAGTACAGTCAAGTTAATAATTAGATGTATCTATTGAACGTTTTCAGTAATTTATTTGTTGTACTATAATATCATTTTCTATGTAATAATGAAAAAAAATATTACTATACCAAATGTAAAACGAATCCATCGAAGCAAGTGCCTTCAATATTAAATTAGAGGACCTTTTTAAAAAAAGTATTTGACACTAATATAAGGACGTATTAAGGTTCTGTCCTATTTAATAAATCCTCGATTTGTTAAGCACACATATCTAAATGTTGTGATATTTTTTCATAGTCAAATCAGGAGAAAAAATATATTTTTTGTAAATGAGCAGATTTTATTTAGCTTTAAACAAAACAATAAAACACAGAAGCTAAACTCTGATTTTTAATTATGCTAAACTAAACTGACAAATGTCAATGTGTGATTTCCATACATTTTCGCTCCTTTTGACAGATGCAAAATGTCAAAATGTATGGGAACTTAACATTTGCATCTGCCAGTTTAGTTCATAAAATTAAAAATCAGAGTTTACATACGTTGAGAGTGCCCTATTAGGTATTTATCTGGTACTTTTAGCTTTATTTCTAACGAATTTAAAAACACATAATTATTCAATTGTTTAAAAAACATTTTCCTTCCCAAAAAAATGTCTAGAATTTTATAAGAAAAACAGCTCATCAACAAGGTGATTTTAAATAAGTATGAAATATTAAAAGTACAATATTTAAATGACATTAAATGCCATACCTACCTAATTAAGTAAGATTGCTTTTACGTAATTTTATTCATTACGAAAGGCCTACGAGTAAGATCGTTCGTTAGATTTAAGATTTTGAAATAGTAGTGCTCATTTTGCCTTCATACTTTAAATAATTACATGAGTTTGATATTAGATATAGGTAAAGTAACGTATTATTTATAATTGCTGAAGTTATTTACTAAGTTTAATAAACATTCACAATAAAAACCTGTCTGGATCGCTGATAAAATATAATAATGTAACAAATTGATATTTATACTGTGACTCCATAAAAAAATTATCTTATACAGACAGATAAATCAGCGACTATAAAATATTGTGAGTTCCATTTTTATATTTGTATAAATATAGGTTATAGGAAAAGTCAAAATGTATTTACATTTTCCGAAAAAAGACTTTTCATTACTTTTTATTTTCTGTGTTTTTGATCTTTTGCGGTTTGTTCGTGAAAGAGAATCGTGTAGTGATCTTAAAAATTATGTACAGGGTGAAGATATTTAAACCTTGTAAATAAATAAACGGCAAACTGTACAAAATTATAATTAAAATAATTATTTTTGTTATTAGTAAAAAAAGAACCGGGCTCCAAAGCCACAGCTTTAGACGCAAACGGGAATAAATTTTAAGATGATAATTAAGACCTTATTCTTCTTTTATGGGTATTATTTTTAAAATTAATAAAGACTTAAGTAATCCGTCTTTATTAATTTGTCACAATATGTACTTCTAGCTTAACGTATCGCCTGCATTACGGCAGACCGGTCCGACCAGAAAGTACATGTAGATTACCTACTTTAAAAATTACATAACTTGTGTTTATTGATTTTATAAAATATAAGAGTAGATTTTTAAAAGGAATTTTATATTTCACCCTGTACTCATAATCTCCTGCTACTAAGTGGGTTTGTACATAATGATGTCTACTGCATCGAAATAACGATAAAATATTTTGTTGTTGTACAATTTGTATAGTTTATCGCGCTGTTATCAATTTTAATTATGTTTTAGAGTTGTTGATCTTTAATTACAAATTGTTTAGTCCCATTTGTCTAACTATAGGTGTGAAAGGATCAAGAGATCATCTATATACGCCGATTATATAAATACGTTAACAATATATAAGTATGCAGGAATAAGTAAAAAAAAAACATTTAAATTTAAAAACAATATCGTCAATTGTTTGATTGCGTAACCAAAAAATCATGGACGTTATTTTGCCCCCAAAAAAATACTGAAAAATAATCTGGAAAGCTCTCTAAACTAACGGTAGGGTAACATATATAATCCGGAATTGTAGTAATGTGCAAAAAAGGTCGGACAAATGGGATTAAAATACCAAACAACTTAGGAAAATATTTTTTCTATGTTGATTTGAGTTAGTATTATGAAATCAGGGAGACTTTTGCCTCCCGGAGGTTGTCTTTTGGTAATAAAATGGTCATCTATAAATTACGTCAAACACATTTGTAAACTGAAGTAGGGATCGACAAAAATACTTTGTGAGGCCTACCTACTTCCCCATAATAAAATTGTGGTCCTTTTCGTGACAAAAAATTAGTTTTGAATTTATTTGCAGTTCATTATGGGATATATTTAATAAAATCATCGCGTTAATTCTTGTTTTAATAGTGCAACAAGCAAACATCTGAAAAACGTTTTTTTAAAGTTCCAAAATCTTACAAAGCAAGCGATGACATAGGTATTAGTAAAAAAAACATGAAATTCGTTTGACGTTAATTCATATAATGACCTCTAACTGATTGTCCAAGTAGTAAGACCAGGATTGGTATGCAATGTCGGGCGCAGTATTTATTAAAATAGTGTATCATTATATCGCCTATTTTTACCACTATAAACTCCTAAATCAAAACTTTTTACTATGTTCCTGGTAAATATTTACCATAAGTAATTATGTGTATCGATTCTGATAAATAAAACCTATTTACTATGCAGGTGCAAGTACAAAATGATATATTTCTATGCCATTCTAGTCATACCGACGAACCATAGAATTGTACCCCTTACCCCTTCTAATGTTATTTCCAAGCACAAATATGCTAATGCACAAAAATATTTCATTCATAAAATATGACCACAGATACTTATTTATTTAAATAAGCAAAAAAAAACTGTAAATAATTAATATTTCTATACCTCCTCATACTTTTATTTTCAATAATTATAATGAAAGTAAGATGATTGCACTCCTATATTATTATAAACTATGTGCCTTTTTGCTCGTGTTTTAAACTTAATACCATATATAGATATTAATTTATATCAAAATGCAATATTTAATACAATAACTGTGAAGGTCAGTATTAAATACTATTAAACTTTCACGCGTCTTAGACATTGTACTAGTATATAATAAAAATAATGAAATAAAAGACATTATTTTAAATCATTTTATAAGCGTATTATTTAGCATCTTGTATTTACATTATCTACATACGTCCTAAAATAATGTATAGGTGGAAACTATAAAAAGAACATTTTAGTATCACTTTCCAACCTATAGATTATTTTTTGTTATCCTACTCTACACAAATATGTAAGTCAAATTCATTTGAAGGAATAGATCTAAGTCCAAGTAATATACCCATAGTAACTAGTAAACTACATAAATAATAACATGCAAGTAAGGGCTGATAACATTAACAAATATGAAAACACCCGCCATATTGCGGATTTTTTTTGAACTACAGTTTTCTGTATTACCTATTCATGGTCAAGATACAGATTATAAAATCGATTGAAGCGTCACTATATAATATTCTTAAATCTGTTTTTTTGCCTTGATTTCGTGGGAAATAATAAATTATACATTTCCAACGCATGGAAAATTTAAAGATTTCGCAAGCATTGGACTACCGGACTACCGCACGCAGTCCCGTTTTCCAGAAATAATAAATTATAAACCTCGTTTTGGTAATCGAATCTTTTTAATTCCACATTCTTTTGACAAACATCTGGCAACGCTGACTCAGACAGAAAAAAAATTTAGAAATACTAAATGCATTACATTGAGTTACGAAAATTTATAATTTCTAAATGGAAATACTAAAACAAGATTTAGTTCAAAGTCTAACTGTGCGTAGGTAAATATTTATTATTAAAAAAAAACTATATCCTCTTCATTATTTTTTGAACTACATAAAATACATATTTGAATACTAACATTTATCTACTGGTAGCCATAGTACGAAGCCTCCCTGAACGCCCTGGCCATATCGTCGGAGTTCCGTCGGATCCTTCTGCCGATAGGTTCCAAATCTGCATAGCATTTTGGAAATACTTTCTCTATGACATCAATAGCTTCCATTTTGCTGATTTGTCGTACTGCCATAACCGAATATAAAGCTTTTGTTTTTACACAATCCTGAAAAAAAAAACAGAGTGGCGGTTAAAGGTCAGCCACTTCGTTGTGTGGAGGTTAGTGACAATGGGCAAACTCAAATGCGTCGGGTCTGAAATCGGGCAGCAATGGCCACTCCCCTAGGCGATATTAACACTAATTAATTTATTTATTTTTTGCGTAAGATTCTTGGACAAGTCCTTAGACCTAACGGTGCTACCGTTTGCTGCTGTTCAAAAATACCGAGATTGAAAAGCTTGTGGAAGTGCCTAATATAATCGGAGAAACGAAAGCTCACAGACTCCGATGGCTTGGCCACGTGAAAAGGATGGGAGAGAATTGCAGTGTCAAAAAAGCCTTTTTGGGTCAGCCAACCGGTCGACGCCGGGTTGGCCGCCACAGATACCACTAGAATGATGTAATATAGGTAGATCTTCGCGAACTTCGAATCTGTGAATTGACGTGAGGCCGCTAATGAAGGAGTCTTATATCGGAGGTCAAGCCACACTTTGGGTTGCTGAGCCATCGGAATATAGCTGGCGGCACAAAAGAATAGCGATGACCGTTATTTTACGCACTTGTAAAAAAGAAGATTTCCATTAAAATTTGTTTCGATCTATTCCGATCCAATACTATCATCTAATACCAATGGTATTTGTTTATATCCTTTTTTTTTCTTATTCGGATCGGATGCCACTCTTATTGCCCGTGATATTTTATTTTTGAATCAAACAGATACTTCCTATGTTTGTTTGTTTGGTTAAACTGATTTTGTTAAATAAACACAACCAATTTTCACAACCAAAATGTTTTTTATTGACTGTTCCTTATGTCTACTAACTTGTTTTGGTATCCGTTCGGAATAGAAAATAATAAAGATTTAAAACAAACACCATTGGTATTAGATGTTGGTATTAGGTCGGAATAGATCTTGGTTTCTGCGCACTCAAGGTCAAAACTACTGTTTCATGCCGCAGACTATAGGTGAGTATGTAAGTACCAAATCGAACCCACCTGATGGGCCTTCTTGATCTTCGTCCACGAAGCATCGCCCTGGGACCAGGCGCTGGTGAAGGAGCAGTGCGTGAGGTTGGCCGCGCGGATCTCAGTGCAGGCCAGGTGCTCCATATTCCTGAAGTCCAGCTCGTTGCGGCAGTAATCGAACATGTGGATCATCTCGTGAGCCAACACTCCTTGCACCATGCCTTTCCGCGTTGATACGTTCTGGCATACCACGATCTGAAAAAAAGTGTTCCATTTATTTTGGGTGGTTTGAACACAGCAAAAAGATGTAGTGTTGAGAGACACATGATGCGTCGAGGACTCTGACCAACTCCTCGATGAACTGGCTTACTAAGTAGAAGGGGACCACCCTTATCAAGTAATTCGACCAGAGTGATACCACGGCCTCACAGAAGCAGTGCCTGCGCTGTGTTTCATCGAGCGAGTGAGGTACCGGAGGCCCAACTGGGGGGAAACAGGGTTAAAGGTTGGCAACTACACAACCGTACTTCACATATAACGCGGCCCGGACCTTAGTGCTCACTTTGTTATGTGTGGCTCTTGAGCAGTAAAGTGTGACGACCGCTGCTCTACTTACTGGTGTTGCGGGTGTTTATGGGCGGCGGCAATCGCTTACCATCAGGTGATCCGTCTGCTCGTCTACCAATTATCACATAAAAAAGTCTACAGGTAAAGACAATGGTAAACCCAAAAAGTAAAACACTTGTGCTATTTAATCTACTAATGTCCCGAAACGAAGTGAGGGCGGGCCACTAGTAAATAAAGTACCTAAGCCTGCGCTGTGTTTCGTCGAGTGAGGGTATCGGAGGCATTGGGGAAAAGAGGGTTAAAGGTTGGAAGCGCATTAGACTCTACTGGTGTTGCAGGTGTCTATGGTCAGGTGATCCGTCTGCTCGTCTGCCACCTATCACATAAAAAAGTAAATACATTGTAAGATAAGGAGTGATACCACGACCTCACAGAAAACATCTGTGAAGCAACGCTCGCGCTTGTTTGCCGAGTGAGGCAAGGGTATCGGAGGCCTAATCGGAGGGAAGAGGAGTTAAAAGATTGACTGCGCTCATGTCACTGCACTGGTCTCCATGGGTGGTGTCAACCGCTTACCATCAGGTGATCAGTCTGCTTGTCTGCCATTTATTACATAAGTAGGTATTATTGGCCACTTTACTGATTGGGCCACTTTGAAGCTCTATAATTTTACTAATAAATAAACATATTAAATGTACACCAATGTAGTTGTTGTAATATTACTATGATATTTACCTGATTCAATTCTGGATCATAGCCGCCGCTGACTGAATAGTCACATACTTCACATGAGATATGCCTCCTGATGTCAACTGGACTGAAAATAAATGTTAATACCCATTATGTTAGACAGTTTTAGACAGATTAGATATACACATAAATATAATCTTGATTAAAATAATATTCATTCACCACAATAATTTGCCACATTGTTAATTTTGAGAACTAAACTAATTATTAAACCAATCAATTTTGATGTGCGAACAAAGAAATAAAAGTTGTCCATAACCTATTTGTTGTATAATTTGCCTTGAATACAATATGTTTTTTTTTTTGTTGATATAATAGCCAAAATCTGGCCAGATGTAAATTACTTAATACCTGTTATCTGGCCATATAGTGAAAATATAGCAGGAACACTGGATATAGAAATGATGGTCTTTAAAATGTCTTACTAAAAATATGATTTGAAATATTAAAAATACTCACCATCCAGAACTTTTTAAGGCAGCCATCATCACTTTCACTATTGGACCTAAAATATTAAAAAAAAAATACACAGCCCTGTTTAAACTGCAATTAAAGTATTTGGTTTCTTTGTTTGTTCATATATATTATGTAAACAGAATAATAGTTCAGAAATATAATGTGTGTTATCATTGTTTCAAGTAAGTACCTATATGTATAATTAATAGTAAAGGTTGGCAAAACCCAAATATTTAATAAAATGTTTCGGTATTAGTACCTACTATGTAAATACAATCACACATTGGGTACCACCTCACATAGGTAGGTACCTATTTGAAAAAGAAAACTTGATAAAAAAATTATAAGTATGTAATAACTCGGTTTCTGTAGTTTCAAAGCTGTATTATCTTCTCTGGTCTCCCTTCCGAGCGTACTAATAACCTTTTGATCATCGTAAAACTTTGTTATGACGCAATTGTACTTACTTTGCAATAAGACATTGCTGAAATAATCTAAGAAAAATAAATGTATTTACTTACTATCCTTCACACACTCAACAACATTTTGCTCGCATTTTAACTTTTCAATGTTCTCTTTTCCTTCTTTTCCAATAAGGATGTTGCTTATCTTAGGAGAAAAAGTGCCTCTCCTTTCAGGGTATAGATCGTAACCCCAAGCCTCTTCCTTTTGGTTGGTTGAAGTTTCTTGTTTCTTCTCATTTGGTGTATTTGAGCTTTCTGCAGGAGGCGACGTGGGTGCAGAGTTAAATATCTCTTCTACAGACATTATGAGGCGATAATATTTTTTTAGGTTAAGTTGCAATTTCTTATAAAAATACTTAACGAATAGCTGTAGTATTTTTCAAAAGTGTATAAAACTAATTATAAAGAAATGTTTCATAGATAAACTTTACAAAACAATAAAATTCAACAAATATTCGACTTCGATATCGAGCACGAAAACTGTCAATTATCAGCTGAGTTTGACATTGACAAGTTATTATCTTTGACTGACATGAACAATGTGTCCGAAACGGCTTGAAGCGGATTTCTATGAAGAGAGTAGAGTGGCGCCACCATCTTTTACGAGTCTGTTAACCTAAGGGCCTACTACGAAACCGTGTGATAACGTCCGGGAAGGAAAGTAGACACACGGCGCTACTAATTATGATAAGGATAAAATATGTAATCCATTTCTGAACACTCTGCACCAGACAGCTTCAGCACTAGTGTTGCGCATATCAAATCAGACAAGCTATGATGGAGGGTCACAATCAAAATTAAATGTGCCACCATCAGTTCAGACGAAATGTAAGTATTACCACTAATAATAACAAAATAACTTTTTAAAGAATCATCTTTTATTATTTATTTTAAGCAAATATCTTTTAACTGCGGGATCCCAATCCACGAAAACGTTTTTAGGTTGGTGTATCTTCTGGTATTGCAAGTTTGATGAATCTAAAAAATAAAAAAAAACTATAAGTATACTATGACATTTCTTTTTGTAATATTATTTCATAACTAATAATGAGAAAATGAGAGACATAATAAATATTTACCAAGCCGCTGCAAAAACATGTTCAGAGTATCTTCGTTTCGGATAACTCCTGCAATAAATATTTCTAGCTCTTGATTCATTTTTAGGAAACTTGAAATGACTTTGTGGAGTGGGTCCAATATCATTGGATCGTAAATAATATCGGAACCGATAATAATATCTGGACACATATCACTTGGCAACTCACAATCATTCCAATCAAGGCTCATAACACCTGCGAATAAGATTAAAATTTTGAATTTAGTTCCAAACAGTGTTACAATAGGTATAGTCTGCGGCAAGAAAGTGTAGTTATGACCTTGAGTGCGCAGAAACCAATTTTAAAAGAAATTCTTCTTTTTTATAAGTGCGCAAAATACTTAACGGTCATCGCTATTCTTTCGTGCCGCCAGCTATAAGTTTGTGACATGACAAATATTTTAAAAAACGTTTACCTATCGTACGGTTTTCATTCTTAAACAAAATAGCATCTGCATTATTTTGGCGACTCCAAGAAGAAAAGTTTATGGCTATATTTTTATCGATTGTGTTCATTACATCTTCATGGCAGTCACTTAGTATAATGCTTCTAGGTTGACAATATTTTGCTATTGTAATGCCAGTAAATCCAACTCCTGAACCTAATTCTACAACCTTCTTGTCTTTGAACACTTCGACATTACATAGAGCCCAATCGGAGAGCATAATCGCTGCCTGAAATCATTAAGAAAGTATGAAAATCATATTAAATTAAATAAGTTGCATTTGACATATATAATTCAATCCTATTATATCCAATCCTCTAATAAACATTATGTAATATTGAATGACCTGTAGCAGTGACTTCAACGTCATAGTAAACTATTAACATGACGTCAGTTGAGCTACCTCAAAATGTCAACATCATTAGCATATTGCAGTCTATTGCAGGACATAATTATCACGTTTTGAATAGCCCCAATACCGTTTCAGACTAGCTTAAACTTTTGAATAAAGATAATGATTAAATTATAGAAAATCCATTACCTCCCATGTACGCATCCCTGTAGTGCCATTAACCACCATATTATTCGTTTCTTTTATGCTTATAATGTTATTTAGATCATTTCCAACGATGTAGTGACGATATGAGAACTGCTCATTGTTGTTACTCTCCATTGCTATACATAACCATGTGTATAAGTCATCATGTACTTCATGGTAGGGTTCCAAATTTTGTATGAGCTTTTTTAAAAACAATCTTAGAAAATCAATTTTTACTGGATAGCTTTTTATCAACGGATTTCTCATGGTGGCGTTCAAGAATTCTTCCTGTTTGTCCCAAGAAATTTCTTGAAATTTTGTGGCTAAAAAAATATCATTAACTTTTAACTATGTAGGTTACAGATTCACGTTGAGTTTCCCTTTTTCAAATCTACGATCTACGATTAAGAAATTATACGATGCGATTCGGACATAATTTTATTAACTCACTTTAAGGTTAAGTACTCGTCCGTCTACGCAAGTTTAATAAACTCACCTCTAAATCCAAACAGTGAGAACTATTAAAAAACTTTCTTATAATAAAGTTAACAATTTCAAAGTCTTTGCTTAGCGGTTCCAGCATTATTATCCGCTTTTTTGAAGTACACTATGAGTCAAAATTTTATCCTTCAAAGAAAACAACAACACCAAATACATGCAACCACTGACATCGGTCCGGTTGTCACAGTCCGATTGTGACTAAAATAACTTTTTGATTTATTACAACAAAAAATATGTGTAGAAGTAGTAATATCCACTGCTTCGTTTCACTGCATTTTAATTGGTATAAAGTAAGATCAGCAGCTTTTTTTTTGTGGTAGGTAGAATCTAATTAGTTAGGTAGGTATTATTAGTCCATGGTGTAGTCCATAAATGTAGAGTGTAGCGATGACCTTGAGTGCGAAGAAACAAAATGTTAGATGAAAGTTTTCTTTTTTTACGAGTGCGCAAACTAACGGTCATCTCTATAGTTATGGCTGGAGGCACGAAAGTATAGCGATGACCGTTATTTTGCGCACTTATAAAAAAGAAGACTTTCTATCAAAATTGGTTTCTGCGCACTCAAGGCACAAAATACTTAATAGTACCTCAAGGTTATAACTACACTTTCTTGCTTTACGTTGCTTGCTCAACGTTGCTTGCTATTATACTTGAGTATACTACATACCACAGAGTACTTTTTAACTATTGCAATGCAAAATACGCGACGCGAGCGTTGAAATTTAACCACATTAAAAGTGTTTTCGTAAAACTTGTAAAATGACGATCAAATTTTAATATTCACGTTACTTTCGTACTTGTTTTTTGTTTGGATGTGACAGGTGATGTGATTCGTTCGTATGTTTACGGGTGGGACTTATACTCTATGGGTGGGACTGTTTCGTTGTAGGCCCTTTATATATCACGCTTAGACCTGTCAGTCTCATTGACAGTTGGTACGTGTTTTTGATTGAACGTACACTTTCTGCCGTTTTCTACAGTTTTTCATAAAGTTTATTGTTTGCTTTGTTATGTTATTAACAATAGATGTAGACGGAAGTGGGTTTGTTAACTTTTGTTTAGTGATAAAAACTATTGGTACCTACTACATTAATTTAGTTGTGGCAAAAGTAAACCGTTAAGAGCATTTACTTGTTGTAAGTTCAGTTTCACTTATTTTTATGGGAAATACTTTGTTTTCTTGTGTGAGAAAAAGAAAGAACATGGAAGACACAGGTAAGAAAAAGCCATCTGGCTCCACTAGAAGAAAACGGAAGGCTTCAGAAAGCGACAGTGACTATAGCCCAGAAACTAAGAAGAAGGTAATCCAAAGCAGTCAAAACTGAAAATGAACCTAAAACTAGGAAGCCTAGAATCAAAAATGATACTGGAAGCAACAGAAAAAAAGCCAGGTCGAACAAAGAAAGTGTCTGCGGAGGTTCAAGTTACTGTTACTTCTGTTTATTTGAGCGATAGTGAAGGCAATGAGAAAAAAGTTCTGAAAACAACTAAAAAAATTACAAATGGAAACGCCGAGTGTAATGCAAACCAAATCTCGGTGGAAGACAATAACTTGATGGTTTGGAGTGAAGCAACGATGCTGGCCCACCATCAGAAAGTGCCAAAGGAGCTGGCTCAGAACTTCATTGATTTATTGGAGGAAGGATGCACTTTACCATTTATTGCTAGATATCGAAAAGCCAAAGTTTTTCACTTAATGCCTGATAAGTAAGTAAAATTAAATTTAAACTTACACCATATTAGTTCATATCACATAAAATTAAGTTATTTTATGAAATCTAACATTCATTTTAAAAGACACAAACTATAGAGATTGATAAAGACTTCTAAAGCAGATGCTTAATTCAATAGGAATGGAGAAGCTGAATTCATTGATGCAAACTTTTAATGTCTTAAGGCCCAGACAGTAGACACAATGGAAAACCAATTGTTTTATGCCTTTTAAAAGGCTTATGATGTTAAAGTGGTAATTTTTTAATGATAAATAATATAGCTATAACTCTATTCCACATGTTTTTATTATTTGTTCCATGCGTTTTACAGGCTTCAAGACTTGTTTGAAAGTTATCAAAATATATCACAATTAAAGAAGAAAGTGAATACAGTTTTGGAGACACTCAAAAAATCTAATAAACTAACACCAGCTGTTGAGAAAAGTATTTTGAATGCTCACAGCTTATCAGAGTTGGATCTAGTGGTAACTTATTTAACTTATTTTATTTAATGTAGTAATAAATTTTATATTTAGCTGGATTATCTACACCAACATAACATTGCCATGTAATTATGTATTTGTTGGATACATAATTTTTCTTCTTTACAAAATAGCTTTTAAGCAGTTCATTCGTTAAAAACGAAATAGCGCCTGCGCTGTTTTTCGATGAGTGAGTGAGAATACCGGAGGCTCAATCGGGGAAAAGGGAAAATGTTGGCAGCGCATGTGTGACTTCACTGGTGTTGAAGGTGCCTGTGTTGGCTATTGCATACTACAAGTTGATCTGTCTAGCTGTTATATTAAACAAAACCTGGACATTGGCTATCAACAGTTGGTTATTATGCCACACAATAGTTTACTAAAAAGATTTTCTAATCTAAACAATACATTAGGGACTTGGATAAGTTTGTAAGATAGTTAAAAAATATGGTATCTGCATGTTTAGCATGTGTGTGTTTCAGCTGGTTATACCATTGGCTTAACATATTGTATATCTATTCCTCAGTATGCACCATTGAAAACACACTCACTTTCACTAGCAGAAAAAGCCCGCAAACTGGGCCTCGAACCAGTTGCAGTTCGTGCATTAAATGGTGAACACATAGATCTGAATAAGCTATGTACTGGTGCTGATGAGTTGAGCTCTCCGGACAAAGTTGACGGCCACATAACACACATTGTAGCTGACATTATTTATAAAGATACAAGGGTTCTCGAGCAAATGAGGAGCTTGTAAGTTTTTGGATTTATTGTGTTTTATATATAATTTTATGAAGCATCAAATTTTTGAATATTTTGTTCAAATTTTGGAATTCTCCCAATATATTTTATACAAGTGGCCCGCCCTCACTTCGTTTCGGAACAGTAGTTCCACTGTCTACCAATAGGTGGCGCTGGGCGTTGATTGCATCGCGCTTGTGTTTCGGTTTTTTGGCTTGTATGTAAGCGTTTCCGGTGTCACTAGATTGTACCTCTTTATAAATAGTATAGATCAGTGGCTCGCCCTTAATGCCTTTTTCGTTTATTAGTTCCAAACTGTACCAATAGATGGCGCTCGGCGTCGATTACATCGCCCAAGTGTTTCTATAACCCACCGACGTTATCTGTAGACTACTAGTATTATAATATCTGTGCTGTAGACTTTACATTTTTATAACTCTCTGTTATAATGATTTGTTTACAGAAAAGAAGAAACCAGATTCACAATTCTAAGCAGTAGGACAAAAAGTTCAATGAAGAAAAGGAAGTTAATGGAAAAATCGATTCTAAATCAGATCCAGAAACATACAAAATGTATTTTGAATGGAAATGCCCAAGCCATTTCATTAAACCGCATCAAACTTTGGCAATGAACAGGGGAGAGGACGAGAAAATATTAACAGTAAAAGTGGATGTTCCAGATTGGTTTTATAATAGACTAGAAAGGTACATAATATTAAGGATGTATGTATGTAGCTTCATATAGATATTGTACACAATAGACCGAAAGAGAGTCTAAGTGCGGAAAATTTATTCCACTTTACAGATATCGTACTCATTAATCGGCGGAATCACACTTGAAATTTCACAATAACCTTGCCTGTTAATTAAGTAGAACATACTCAGCAGAGTGTTGTTTTATAAACACTTATTCGACGTTATACGTTCTTATGCGCATAACAGTTATATATGCTACGTTTCATGGACAATAGCACTATTAAGTTTGTTTCACGGAATAGATAAAACATGCGATAATTCATGATACGCGATGAAGTCCGCATTCCGATGGGTCGGGTGTATATTGCGCCAAGAAAGTCACGCAGTCGCGCGGATTTTTGAGGAACTAACGAGTACATACAACATTACGCCAAAAAATTTTAATAACACGAAAAATGAAACCTAAAACCTAACGGGTTTTTAACTTTTATTTTCTTACACCAATGATTAAAAATTTCAGATTTTGTCTACCACTCTGGAAAAGTCATTTTTGGATCAAAAAGGGTTTGGGTGATGCATACAATCGTCTCATCAAACCCTGGCTTTCCAGACAAGTTAGGGCTGACCTAACAGCGCAAGCGCAAAAAGAAGCAGTGAAAACATTCACAACCAACTTGGAAAAGTATCTCTTGACTGAGCCAGTGAAAAATAGGACCATTGTAGGCCTGGATCCGGGATTCAGAGCTGGCTGTAAGGTAAAGAAAATATGAAGTTTGTTAAGAGTATTATTATCACCAATGATCGGTTTTAGGGTTTTTTTTTAATTATACAAGGGGCAGACAAACAGACGGTTCACCTGATAAGTAACCTGGTAAGCAATTACCGCCGCCCATGGACAAGCACAACACTCTCCCTCTGATGTTGTGGGTGCGCTGCCGACCTTTTAGCTGTGCATTGACGAAATCTTGACATGGATATGCTGGCCGTGCTTATAAATGAAATATGACTTCGATTAAAGTTTTATAAAAAAAATTACTCACTTAAGTACCTACGACTTGTTTAAATTTTTAAGATAAAGAAGAATATTTCCGAAATTTTTAAATCCCGTTGGCGTATCCATATTAATGTAACGTTTGAAGTCGTCGACCCTAAGTTATTAATTTTTTTGTATTTCATCAGTTTGTTGTATTATAACAGACAATGGTCAGTTTCCTAAAAACATTTCCATGTGAAAAAATATCCGCTAAAATTGCCGATTTTTTTTTGCCGGCGTCTTATATTATTTATTGAAAATAGGCACGCAGCAGACAATGACATTACCTTATAAGTAAAACATATATTTTTTGTTTATTTAGTTTATCGTTTAACCTAGGTTGGAATTATCAACCCAAACGGAGATAAGCTGGATGCTACTACAATTTACCCGAATTTCCGTCAAGTTAATCCAAACGATGTAGCCGCTAAACAGCTAAAAGAACTTTTAAAGAAATATAAGTGAGTAAACGTTATTAATAATAAATAAAATAGCCCTTTGGACTGGTTGAGCGATGTTGACTTATGTGATCTGAATTTTTTAGTTATTCGTTATGAAGTCTTTCGGCTCAGACAAAGGCCCTGCAATGAGCCTCAGCTCATCCTCCCAGCACATTCGTTGTCGTCCTCGACTTCTTTGCTTTCTCTAGTGTACCATAAACCACCATAGGTAAACATTAACATTTAGCAAATTCTATGAACATTTTTTTTTCGTTTGTAGTAGGTTGCGGTAGTTTATTCTTTCCTATGTTTATGTTGTCAAATTTTCAGTTTACAAAACTCATTAAAAGCTTTCGAATTCGTTTGATAGATTTTTTAAAGTTCTTTTGATTATTAAAATAACCTTACATAGCTTAAATTATTTATGTATACGTTTCTTATCAAAGGTTCTTATTTCAGCGTGGAACTCATAGGCTTGGGCAACGGGACAGCATGTCGCGAAACAGAACTGTGGCTTAAATCGCACTAAAATTTCACAAAACATTCCTATAGTAATAGTGCCTGAGCAGGGTGCTTCCATTTATTCGATCAGCAAAGAAGCGCAGAAGGTAATATAAAAAAGGCTTTGCAACCTAGAAATTCACAGGACTATATGAATAATCTCGAGTACAAGCTGTATAGATACTTTTGATGTATTGGAGTGTGTGCTCGCTAAACTATTAGTCTTTAAATGAGAAAACACACACGGTGTGTTTTAATTATAAAATGAGAAAACAACACACACATTGTGTTCTCAATTTAAAATAAAAAAATAAACACGTTTCTAAAATAAGTAAACAACACTCATGGTGTATTTTTATGAAGCGACAAGTGCTTTACTACAAAATTATGATTTTTGTACATTAATAAAACCACTTCAAAAACCAGGCAAAATAGTAAAAATAATTAAGTTTTTTTTTATTCCAGGAACATCCAAATATGGATCCCAATTTAATATCAGCATTATCAATAGCAAGGAGGGTTTTAGATCCATTAGGGGAATTAATTAAAGTAAGTTTTTTTACTTTTATAGTAAATCAAGCCTAATCAATTACCACCACTCTCCACTGGGTCTAAGCTAAGAGTTTAATTAGCTGATATTTCATATTTTTTCAATAATTCACTTACCTACATTTTAAGTCTTACTTTTTAATTTTAACAGGTAGACCCAAAAAATTTAGGTGTTGGTTTATACCAACACGACATACCACCGAAAATGTTAGAATCGGCGTTGGATTGCGCCGTAGAAAAAGTTGTGAGTTTAGTAGGCGTTGACATAAATACGGCTTCACAGGCGATGTTGAGGTAAGTCTTATAATTGTTTTCTTATCTATTAAGCCCAAAGGGTCTAGCTCGAACTTTTCAAATAAACTGTAGCTAAAAAGGGTCAAATCGTACCTACGTATCGTTAACAATTTGTATGAAAAATTTAAGAGCTCGCTCTATCGTACGCAAGCAACTAAGATTGATGGCAAAAACGATAGTATTGTAACATGACCGCTCGTCCACAGATTAAACAACTGCATCTAATATTCAATTTCGAAATATGGGATTTTTTTCACAAATTGGGTTATTTTTCCACAAAACGTTCATAACGGGACGTATGGTCAGTTTAGGCATTACCTCTTTCTGTCAATATTATTTAATTACAACCAGCCGTTAGTTAGCACTAATAATACATGATTAAATATTTTAGGCGAATATCTGGTCTAAACGAAGGAAGAGCTAAGAAGATGCTCGCGTATCGTCAAGATACTGGCGGATTCACAAGCAGAGCGGAGATCCTGAAAGTCAGCGGCATCGGGAAGGTGACGTACCAGCAATGCGCTGGTTTCCTTAAGGTCCTCGGGGGTCCAGAGCCCTTGGATTCAACTATTATACATCCGGAGAGTTACAGCGTTGCAAAAAAGTAAGAAATAGAAATAGAAAAAATCTTTATTCAAGTTAGGTCCATACAGAACACTTATGAATGTCAAAACATATAAGTGTTCATGATTAGATACAGTCAGCCTGTATACTGTTCTACTGCAGGGCTAAGGGCTCCATCGTAAAAATCCAGTCATCGCTACTATGATGGGATTTGGCTTAATCACCACGCTAATGCGGATTGGTGATTACAAACCCGAGCTATGTTCGAAAAATTCGAAACACACGTTTTGCTCTACCCGGGAATCAAACCTAGGACCCCGAGATCACAGCCCGGGACTTTAACCAGTAAATTTTATTAAATATGGCGTCACCAAATTTTAGACATTTCCCACCCCTTGTCACTTACCCCCTTACTACTAAACGGAGACTAAAGTAGTACATCGACCTTCACCGAGCTGATAATCGAATGAAATATCCTTTATGACAAATTTTATATACTAGAAAATATATTAAAAATAGGTTTGCTAAAAAAATCCTGGACAGACTATTTTAATTAATTTTTTAAAATAATATTTAACTAAATTTAATATTTAATAAAATTTTCATTCTTACTTAAAGTATAAAACGTATAGAATGCGCCGCCAATTTTTTTATTATCATTTCAAGTGAAGGTAAACTGCCATCGACATACCTTTTATACCTGACAACCGAGTTCTCTGTCCAGGTAAATAATAGACAACCCAATGGCGGGCACATTCTATACGTTTTATACTTTAAGTAAGAATGAAAATTTTCTTATTATCTTAATGTTGCAAAATTTAGTTAAATATTTTATTTTTAAAAAATTAAGTTAAAATAGTCTGTCCAGGATTTTTTTAGCAAACCTATTTTTAATATATTTTTCTAGTATATAAAATTTGTCATAAAGGATATTTCATTCGATTATATTTGAAATACTGTTATAAAAGTGACAGTATCAATTTAAACCAAGACTAACTTTAGACCAACATTTTGTAATAATAGGGTATGTCGTGTCTGGGGAGGGAGGTGAAGTAAGGTTCTTCAACTCGTCCTCATGTCTCCTCCTCACTCTAGCGATGCGGGAGCGTCGCTGGGGTTTAGTCGGTATGCCTCCGGTCCCACCCGGAGGAGAGCCCGACATAACCCGCCTGCCCCCCGGCAGGAGGGTATGCATAAGGAGTCGTAAGACCACGTTGGCCCACTTCGGGTCAGCGGCATTCCCCAGCGTCAACAAAAAAAAAAAGGGTATGTCGTGTGAGATCCCCTAAACTTGTGACGTAATTTATGAGAAATCTAAACAGGGCAGGGCCCCCATAGGGATATTTAGTGAAAGTTTTCTTACGTTACTTTCAGGTTCGCAAAGAAAATCGGAGTAAACATCAAAGACCTAACTCAGCCCCATTTCCCAAGTTTGGTCGAGTCAAAGACAAGCGCCTTCAACTTGGAAGAGAGCAGCAAAGAACTGAACACAGATGTGTGCACTCTGGAATTGATTGTGAACGCATTCAAACAGAAGTCGTACGAGGACAACGTCATTACATTCTGTAGGCCTGTTTACTCTTTGGCTGTGCAGGCTAAAGACCAGATCCAGGATGGTATGACGCTTACTGGTAAGTGAAGACTTAGTACTTATTGATTTTTTAAAACTACAAATGACAGAGCTGTTGATGTTGCGTATGAAAAATCTGCTTGATGATGTACTGTATAACTGAGACCCATTACTGTCGAGATAATGATTTTTAACGTGCAACCCCAATACAGTTGATCTGTGTTCCCGTCCAAGGGTTGCTAAGGTCAGACGGCAGTCACGGGTCGCTTTATTGTGAACTCTTGAACCGCCCTCACTTCGTTTCGGGACTTAACTTAAACCAGTTAATACTGCCAAGGTATTCCCGGCCTGTCGTAAGAGGCAACTAAACGGGCTTCGGAGTACGTGAGCATGCCACTACTGGGGAGTGGCTTGCTCAGTATCACGACTCCGCGAGGGAAAAATCCCTACTGGGTGCCTGTAGGTCGCGCATTTGGGAAGGGCTGCACTGCGCCAAACATTTTGGCTCAAAGTGGCGAGCGCGATTTGCGGTACGGTCCAGTCCCGGCTGTGGGGTATCCGACCGCGATTGCGCTGAGATGGACACCCCAGGGGTTTTAGTTTAGGTTAGGGTTAGAGTCCCACACACCACCTTGTCCCCCACATGTGGCAAGGTGAAGGCCATGATGGTTTCCCCTGGGAAAAAAAAGTACCGATAGATGGCGCTGGGATTGTACATAGGGCAAGTGTTTCCTAAAGCCTGGATGTCAACTATGAGATACATCCAGATGAATCTCTTTATAAATATTGTAGATACCAGCACACTTAAACACTATAAATATCCTGCGCACGTGTGACATTTGCATCTGTCAGTTTACTCTACATAATTAAAAATCAGAGTTTAGATACCAGCTAACAAACTTTTGTAAGTGTAACGATTTGACGTTACTTTCAGGTGTAGTCCGCAACGTGGTTCCGTTCGGGTGCTTCGTCGACTGCGGCATAGGAGAGAACGGCCTCATCCACCGAAGCAACCTCAGTGGCAACCAGACTCCGAAGCTGGGCGACCGGGTGTCCGTCACCGTAATACCCTCCGTGAAGGCCAACAAAGTGCAGTTGAAACTCGAGAAGATATTGGATTGACCGGTACTTCTTAATTTTCTGGTATCGATTCTATTACTTACCAAATTTTCTGGTATCGATTTTGGGTCAGTTCGTAAACGATACTGCTTTGTTTCGTATCTATCGGTTTTGAACTGACCGGTACCGCATTTTCTGGTATCCAATTGGACTGACCGGTACCGCATTTTTTGGTATCCAATTTGGACTGAACGGTACCGCGTTTTCTGGTATTCATCTTGGACTGACCAGTAAGTACCGCATTTTGCTGCCAAAGATTTTGAGTTGACCGGTACCGCATTTTCTGGTATCTTTGGACTGAAATGTACTGCATTTTCTGGTATTCATTTTGGACTGTACCACATTTTTTATTATATTTTTTGCTAGTTAAGTATCAATGGACCATTGTTCTTGCTGTGATTATTATGTGTTAGTTATTCAATGTTGATTAAATATGAAATATCGAATTAAAACTCGTTTTTAATATTCTAAATTATAATTTGTTAGAAATTAGGGAGGAATCAATTAATAAATTCAATGTTTTGATACAAACTACAGAGTTAAAATGACAACTGTAGCAAAATTTTGTACAGACACCCACACATTAGATTACCACAACCTTGTCAAATTTCGTCAAAAGATATTCAACCTAATGTGTATGACAGTAAGATGAGAGTCGGATGAAGAAATTTGACAGTTTTGTATACTTTGATGTGTGGCTGTACGTCCTAGACAGACAACATTTCAAAGAGACTTTGGTAAAATTGTCAGTAAATTAATAGAGAACAGAAAACAATGCAGAAGCCTGTTCACTTCTTCTAGACCAGTGGTTCTTAACCTTTAAGTCATGAGGGACCATTTTACCAAAATTCTGTCGCGTCAGGGACCACACACTTCGGACATGCGTCGCGGCGCCGTAGGTACTCATCACGTCACGTCAGTTGCTTATTACGATGTCTTTGCGGACCACTTGGAATGCCTCCAGGGACCACCAGTGGTCCGCGGACCACCGGTTAAGAACCACTGTACAATAATGTTACGCGTTTGTCTAGAGACAAACGCGTAACATTATTGACTTCATCGCTTCATTCTCACACTAAAGAATTGATCAGAAGACATTTTCTGGTGCATCTTTTTAACCTACAGTTTTCATTTTAACTCTTTACAAATTAAAATAACATTAACATTGAGTAGTTAGTAAGATCGTGAACCAAATGAAAATCACTCTGCTTCCATTATAGAAGTATCGTGCTTCGGGTTCAGACTATAAACGTGAAATATAGCTTTGTTCACAATCGCGTCGCAAATCCCCGAAGTAACCCTAAAACAAAGCAAGGATTATAATTATATTCTGCCATTACTTAAAACCCTAACGTTGAAGAGAATATCATTATGATTTAGTTTAGGTTCTCCAGCCTTCTCTTGATTGATAGAATCGATCGGATCGGGTCACGCACGATCCTCAACATTTGAGAGAGAAGAGAGATGGTTACTTGAAGTGCATTTCAGCAATTTTTTTTTCGTTTTAAAAGATGCGGTCTAGTTTTGCAACATGATATTGTTTTTTAAATCGAATGCCCGGCTGCATGCATTGCCTGAATGCACGAAAAGTCATTTTCCGGAGGTTTGCCGTAGACTTTTTGCCTGGTTTAGTCTCAACCCTAAGAAACTGCATGTCTGCAAGCCTGTCTCCATATAAAAATAATACCTACATAGAAGTTATAACAAACTTGAAAATTACCTTCTACTTAACCGGGATTTGAGTATCCGTCTCGATCACTTTCAAAAGTTGCGAATACGTAGGAATTTCTTCCTTTGCGTAAAACTCGATTTGGTTTCTAAACATTTTGCTATGTAAAGCGTCCCTAAAAAAAGCAGAAGATTATTTTACTATCAAATCAAAGCGTACCAGATTCCTTGTATATTCCTTAAAGATAAATATAATAGATACCTTATAGATTCAGTACTTAAATCGTCGCTCAACATAAGCTAACAGATGGGTGACGTTCGAGAGGCAGACCCAGTAAAAGATGGCGTGACGATTTAGACCACCAAAACAGGATTGGCAAGCGCTGGCTACTGACAGAGACCAATGAAGTTTGGGAGAGGCTAATTAAAAAAAAACAGTACTTACCATAAAATGCCGTCTATAATCCGAATGATATCACTCATATGCATGTTATTGCCGGAACCACGCTCGCTTCCTCCGTAGTCATTGAGGTCGGATGACAGCAGGTCGTATGGCGGAGTCTGCAATATTGACATAGTGTTACAAATTAGGTTACTTTCACCATGCGTTTCATAGGCCAGGCACATGTACATTTAAAGACCTACCTGCTCCCACATTTGTTTTAACAGCATTCTGGGGTAACCATCGCGCTGACCCTTGGAAGACACAGATACTGTTAAAGACAAATAATACGGCTGTGGTTTCTCTATGTCCTCCACAAATGGCGGGAAATCGTTTATACCCTGGAAACCAAAGATAAAGATTAAAAAAACTTTTTTTTTCAGCATATACCTACAACAAACATAATTATGACAAATACAACGACAACCGGTAATAGAAAACAAATTTTAAATCATCATCATCATCAGTCCACTGCTGGACATAGGCCTCTCCAAATGCTCGCCACTTTGATCGATCTTCGGCTACTCGCATCCAGCTCCAGCCAGCCCTCTTGCGCAGATACTGTTATAGACAACAAATACAAACAAATAAACAAATACAAATTTTAAATATAAATTAGAATTTCATTCTATCATCTTACGGGATGGAATGTGCCGTCTTCGGTTATGATGAACTCCTGGTTGCATTTTTCTGTTTTGCTTCTTCTCAGCATTTCATTCCTTTGGTACCGTCTGCGTTCAGTCAAGTCCAAAATTTCGCATGCCACTGTTGTTCTGGAAATCAAAATGGGTAAAATTGTAACTGGTCTTGAAAATAAGTACTAACATTTAGTCTAGTCTATTTTACATCCCTATATTAATAAAGACTATACTCTGATTCATAATCATGTAAAGGAAACTGACAGATGTCAATGTGTCATCCCCATACATTATCACTCAATTTGACACATGCAAAATGTCAAAATGCATAGAAACTTGTAATTTTCATCTGTCAGTTTACTTTACATGATTATGAATCAGAGTATAGTGTCTCGCTCTCACTTCGTTTCGGGGCTTTAGTTCCAAGTTGTACCCATAGATGACGCATTTGTTTCGCTTTTTCGGTTTACGTGCAAGCCTTGTCGTTGACTATAGATTTAATCTCTATAAATAGTATAGATCAGGAATGTGATCTATTAATAATGTTAACTGATTTAGTTGTGGAAATAATTTCCTTACGTGAACGTCGCTGGTTCTTGCAAAGTATACACAGTCATCGTAATCCATTCGCTGCACTTTGGCTGAATTACTCCCCAGCAGGGAGTCATCACTATGTTTAAAATATTCGCTATCCGTTCCCTGTAATATTGGCGGGATATCATTTTCTGTCTCTATACACTATTGTGTTCTCTATACACTACCTATTTGAATATGGGGGGGAGGTTAGGTGTGTATAAAGACAAAAAACATTTTGTATCCCTAAGGGTCTTTAAATAAGGGTTGTATTACATCAATCCGCGTGCCGCATTTTCCATCTTTCTATCCTTCTGTATGACAAATTATTTATTATTTTATTTATTTATTTTTACTTGGAACACCAACAGCGAAACAAAGAAATGCGATTTCCTGGCTTCTGGATTAGACTATTCTTCTGCGCATTAGACGATTTAGCTCAGAGATGAGCAGTAGTACACTAACTACAGTATGCCAGCGAATACAAAATCACAACCTGTGATATAATATTAATTTGTGGAAAAAAACGATGACAAATCCACGATGACAAAACTTACGGTAGCCAAATAAAGCGCATAATATGATCTGTATTATTGCATAAAGCTATTATATCCCTTGACAACGAATGGGTAGGCATCGGTGGAATAGTGATATGTTCCACTGATAGGTAAATCTGAAAAAGTAATGACATCACACATCATATATTACAATATTTACAATCACACAACAGTCTTGCCCTATGACATTGAAGGAAATATCCTCATGAAACTAATTGATGGCGCCACTGCCGCTTATGTCACAGGGTATGGTAACCCCATTGGTTATAAAACATGGGCACTCAGTTCCCCAAAAATCCGTTTCCAAGACTCTGTTATAGCTTTGATTTGTTTTCTTTTCTCTTTCCCAAATGATAGTCTTTTGTTCATAAGTTTGTACGTATGTTCGCTACTGTTCCATTGACTACTAATCTACAAACCTGATCAAAGTAAGGTTCTAAGGATCTCTTAGTTACAAAATATATATGAGATACATACGACATCCTCTCTGAATGCGGACCTAATGACTTTCTCCACGTACGTTGGAATGTCTAGCCTGGTTTCGACGCAGTTTGGAAGACCTCCTTCTCCTTTCACTAAAATCTTGACAGTGTCATAGCCGAAGGAGCAATAGAAAATGGTCTGTAACAACAACTTTGTAGCAAGCGATCTGCCTTATCTTCAAATGCTAAAATATTTCAACCGTTTCCCCACCACCGGGAATGAGTAGAAGCATAATGGTAACAACAACATGTACATATTTTAACTCTATCCTAACTGCTTACCTATAAAAAAATGAAAATATGCAATTAAAAAAAACATACTTATATGAAAATTTATTTACAAAGGAGTGTTTCTGCCCCGCAACTGAGCGTGCCCAAAATGCTGGCAGCGTCGTTACCTCTTTTTTTATTATTTTATTTTGTTATATGGCCTGTATTGTGTTCACGACACATTTAATTTTGCCAATGTCAAGTGTAAATTGATAAAGTGTAGTCAACAGTCGAAGTCTGTCGAAGTCACAGTCACTCAATAAAACGCCGGTGTTTAGCGTTTTAAGTCCTAAGGATTCTGTGGACACTATTTTTAACAAAGCGTAGGTTTTAAGACTCTATTAGGTCAAAGCAAGTTGTTCACGTGACAATCACTCGACACACAATAGCGTGTTAAAAACGACACAATTCATGATTCTTATCTTAATATCACCCTGCGGCACTTCACTGCACAAAGTAACACCAAATTTGTACACTAAAAACCACTAGATACTACTTAAATCTTTGGATTGCATCAGCCGATGCGGCTGTTTCACAGTACCCACAGAATCCGTTACCTCTTTGAATAGTCAAGCCGACGCGTTGACCGTCACCGTTGGCATTTTAACAAAAAATCGCAACTAATAATATCTATCTGTAACGTACCTCACACAATTAACCAATTCGCCTAATAACATTGTAACACACCTCATAGTTAACCATCTCAGTAGGCATGAAGGCAAATGGTATAGCCAACTTTCCCAAGGGAGGCACTTCGGCGAAGTACAGCAAGCAGCGCAGCACCGAATCTGGCGATATTGTGTTCCCTCGTAAGAGTCGCCAAGTCGTGAATACCTCTGTAGGGTTGTACAGCCATACGATCTGAAAGATACAGCAGAGTCTTTGATACCTTCTTTCTTCGATTCATTATCATGATGAAGAAAAAAGAACGTTGTAACCGAATGTTCCAAAAAACGAACAACACGCTGTTTGTAAAATGTAATCTAATATTTATCCATTTTCCCACTTAGTCAATATTTATCATAAACTAAAAGCACTACTCAGCGTGGCGTAGTTCGTACGTCGAAATGGCAGGTCACATACATAAACATCCAATAACAATAGAAGGGCAAAATTCTGCACTCAATTGGGTCAATTAGTTTGTTCTAAAAATGGAACGTTCGGTCTCAATGTGGTCATTCAGAAAAAAAAACTGTTGAGAGGTTATAATGAACTTACCCTGATTACAGGATCTAGATTATTTATTGGCACTCTTCCACATTCTAAAATCGCTAGGTACTCTAGTTCTCCTACTGGTCTCCTCAGAGGAGTCAGTACCCCCTTCGTATTGAGGTGGGCAAACATATGCACGTACATGTAAATCGACCTTTGGTTCGGCAGCGTCATGACATAGCAAAGATCGGATTGACCCTCAAGGGAGTAGTTGAACTTCAGGTGCAATAGGTTTGGAGTTTCGGCCTGAAATTGGCAAAGCATCAGAGACTGTTAATGGGTGGCGGTGAATATAGGTACATACCATCAGGTAAGTTACGGACCATTTGTATTTTTACGCGCGTATACGGTTGTTTCAGCATACGAGCTTACGTGCGCGTCAAAAATGCGCTTCGAAAACCAGACGCGAGTATTCGATTGTAATTCGGCGTATTCAAGTGAACTGAGGAATACTTAATTGCCATAATTATTCTATAGTAACTATTTGTTTATTATACTAGATTCTAGCGTTAGTGTAACTGGCGTTATGTTATTTGTTTATCCTAGTTCTAAAATCTATCTTCTATTCTAATCTAACACTGATAGTTATGATTATAGTTCGCGTTCCGCAACATTCTATTGAAAAGTTGATTTAAGTCCAACTGTTAGGTGATGGACTAGATCTTATAGTAGGTATAGCTAAACTTTAGTTTTACCGAAATGATTCCATTCCGCGGAGTCAGCTCCACCAACGGCCTATGTACGCAGTTATGTCTCATTTCGTAAGTGGAAATCCCAATCTGGACCTCAATCATATTGCAGTCGCAAATCTTCTCCCTTCGAATGCTCCAAGCCACGGGAGCTGCGTGTACGCATCCCATGACGAATATAAACTCAACCTGACCTGTTCGCACGCAGAGGTCTGGGGCGAATAGATTCACTGATAAAGGTTGGTTAGGACGGCAATCCTTGAAGGCTTGATTCAGTCTACAATCAGAGATAATTTTAACAGCATCTGCTTAGGGTGCGTACACATCTGACGAATGCGCCGTGAATGTGACACTCGCGAGTTGCTCATCTTATAGCGAGTCTTCTTATATCGCGGTGCTCATCTTATAAGATGGTTATCTTATAGCGAGTAGCGCGTGCATTTTAGACACTATACTCGTACATACATTCATTTTCGCATAACATCTCATACATTAACCTGACTCAGCACTAAATGCACTAATATAACCTAAAATGCACGCGCGCGGCTCGCGGGCACCTCGTGGTTTGTAAGGCTGCACATTCGCCAGGTGTGGACGGACCCTTTGATCAAATTAATAACTTGACAGATAAAATACTAACTCGTCCACATTTACAATGTTCCACACACAATGATTGCTCAAAATAACAGGACATTTGACAGAAATGGTCCGTTTTACCTGGAAGAAAAATGTTACTAACTGCCGCACTCAGAGACGTCATTTAAGCTTAAAATTCATTATCTTAATTATTAAATTTTCAATACGCATTGAAGTTGCAGTTCAAAAGCAATCTTTAACTTTTGAATTGCAAATTCAATGAGGGTGTTTGCAAATGCAAAATCCGATAGATGGCGTTACATTGACGGCTGGTCCAACAACGAGGGGATTGGTTACATTTGACGTATCATGTCAAAATTATGAAGTAATGTTATGAAACAACCGATATCGTCAAAGTTGGACCTCACGTCTACGTAACGCCATTTATCGGATTTTGCATTTGCAAACACCCTCATTCGGACATTGTCCTTTCTAATATCACTGGGACTGGTATAGCTTTGCTTGGAGATAATTTTGACGTTATTCGTGGGTAGTACCTATTATATTTTACGATTGCGTCGCGTTTAACATTCCAATCAACACAGGACAAAATCTGATTCGCTTTTTGTTAGTTTAGACTTACTAAGAATATTCTGCACGGGGCCCCAGAATACATAATGACGGGGCTTTCAAAAAACAAATCGTCTGTCCTAGCAGCTATCGTCATTAAGACCATATCGTATTATTACCTTCGGTGTAGGATAGATACCATCATACCAGACGATACAAATAGTCTTTTTAATCGGCTGTATTTCTTCTATTTCGTCGTGTTCCGTGCGGAATAGTACCGTGTACTTGACGTCAATCTGCCGGGGCCCTGCCCCGTCCGGGGTCACCGTCATTCTTACCTCACAGTGATTGGATGGCTTCAGGCTATTCTGTTAGAAAAGCGAGTAGGAAAGGTTTCAATGAAGGTTTTTGCAAATGCATCCGATAGATGGCGTTACGTTGACGTCAGGTCCAACTTTGACGACATTGGTCGTTTTGTACAGACAGCCGCACATCAGGTTACTACAATCTGTCAAATTTCTTCAATCGAACCTCACTTTTATGACAAACGTGTTTGGTTCAATATCAAATGAGGATACAGATTGTAGTAACCTGATGTACGGCTGTCCGTACGTAATTTCATATTTTGACATGATACGTCAAAATTTAACCAATCCACTCGTTGGACCAGTCGCCCTCTAACGCCATCTAGCGGATTTTTCATTTGCAAAAACCCTCATTTCAACACTTCCGTGGTAGAGCTACGCTTCATGCATGGGCCGGCTTGACCGGAGTGGTACCACGGCCTCCACGGACGTATATATGTATAGCTTTGATCAGGGGGGTGTCCCACATTGCAAAACAATTACGAATACCACCCCCCCCCCCCCCCCACATTAAAATAAAAACTTAATTTAAGTTTTTTCTTTAGACATACAATTAATACTTACTATACTCGAGTCAATTTCAAATCTATCGCCACTGAAGTCGTCTTCCAGTCCGTCTATCGTGTGAAATAATTTGGATGTGAAGAAGCAAGAACCATAGTTATACAGCGTTATCGAGAACGTTTTGCTTTCGCCGACCACAATGTCCTGAAGGTTCGTCGATTTTGGTAACACCTAGAAAAGTTAACAGCTCATAAATGATAGGAACAACTTGAATATTTGCTTAAGTGAAAAACCTCGTACCCTTAAATCTGGCAGTTCTGAAAATCCGGTAATATGTATATAGATCTCAGTCGGTTCGCCAACGGGTCTGCAAAGGAAAGTGTCCTAAGTTTCCACAGTTTACAAATTTAGCAGAATGTAATGAAATTAAGTTCTCAAACTCTGTTACCGTCCATCGATGAGACAAATACAGGAGCAAGTTACGGTCGTCTCGTACACTTTGTTGGGTGTCTTCGGGAAGAACCACCAGTGGTATCGAACTATTTCCTTCGGAGGCAGTACTATGGAGCCCGAACTGTCTCCTCCCAGCCAATCTGCACTGTTCAATACTCTTATACTGAAAAGAAAACAACAAAAACTTAGGTTTCATCAGAATCTTGTGAGGAGATCTATGTTATGAATTGTCGAATCCTGTTCGAAAATAATCTACCAGAAATCTTATTGTTAAAGTATTCTAAAAGGTTCAAGAGGACCTTGAATCGCAACGCAACCGACAGAATACGCAAAGATAATAATGGTGCTCTAAAAAGTTCTTATTCCAGTAATAGAGCTTAGGTATCCTTTGAACAAACAAACCTACCTAACCATAAAAATCATCAAATTACTTCTTGCTGTAGATAGATGCATGCTGATGGGAAAGCCAAAAGAGTCTCATCATCATCATTTCAGCCAATAGACGTCCACCGCTGGACATAGGCCTCCCCCAAAGTTCTACACACAGATCGGTCCTGTGCCACCCGCATCCAACCAACCAAACCTTCACTAGATCGTCAGTCCACCTGGTGGGAGGCTTGCCACGGCTGCGGTCTCCTGCACGCGGCCTCTCTCTACACAAGGACCTTTCCACCCCAATGGCCGTCTGTTCTCCCCGCAATGTGCCCTGCCCATAGCCAATTGAGCTACGCAATTCAAAAGAATCTAGAGTAACGCAACGGAGTCTAGATGTCTATAATGTATAGTCTCAATGTAGGTACCTAAGTAATACTGTTTACACAAATGTGACGTCACTAACTGTATCTCCATCCTGGTGATGTTGTGCAGAAATGCGGTGCAGTAGTTGGCGCACCCGGTGATCGTAGGTGGAAACTCGTACATGGCGTGGGTGGCTGGGTTGTACCCATGGGACATGACTTCCACTTGGCTGATCTCAGCGTTGCCGCAGAGGCAGATGCGTGCCTTTAGATAAGTGCAAAGACAATGTTTGTTTTACTGTTAACTCTAGGTGTATCAATTAAGCAGTTCAGCAGGAACGTATGTTTTTGACGGGAAGTCGGTTCGGATCCGAAAATAAATTTGTATCATTAGCTCGGCGATAAAGGAAAACACCGTGAAGAAACCTGCACGATTTGTATAGTTTCTCAAATGTCTGGTTACCTGCATAGGTATCTATGGGTTACGATAGTCAGACGGCAGTTGCTTCTTTGCACCTACCTAATTTTCATTTGTTCGTAATTAGTTTGACTTAATTTATCATTAGTTTTGTTTTGGTTCATTAACACTACCTAACTCAACGTTAGGTATGTTTATGTAAGGTAATATAGGTAATTAGGTGTGAATGCAAATTAGAATAGCTTTTCATGAAGAGTTCGAGTCGTTATTGCATTCTCGTTTGGGATTTTTTTTTGAGGGTGTCCTTGTATTTCAAATGCTTTAATCTCAGTTATTAAAATATATTTTTTACGTCATTATTCATTTAATACGCAGTTTAACTTACTTTTTGCACCTTATTGATGACCAGATCCCATGTCTCGTAGTAGTCTCCGAAGGACTTTGGTTCTAAAGCAACGGATATTATCTGCCAGCCTCTACTTTGAACGATGCCACACATTGGCAATACCACAAAATTCCTTAAAATGTCATACAATTTTAACATTGAAACTACCTACTATGCAGGTAAGTACAGGTAGTTATTCAAAGTACAGCGTGAGGAGTCCACAATAAGTAGGTACATTGGTACTCGTAGGTACTTACCTACTTAAAGATATTATGATATTACGGACTTCCTAAATCACTTACCGAAGTGGTATTTTCGAATCGGTTAATGAAATCTTCAAGAAACGAGCTTACATCTTTCTAAACGGCTACAACACATCTATGGGCGACGATGATCATTTACCATTAGTTGTCCATTTAACTTGTTTGCTTTTAATGTATGAGCTCTAGGTAATTTTAACTGTCGTTATCTGTACCTCGATAATTTACTTACGTGCTGTATGGTGATTCGAATTTAAAATACATAGGGATATCTAATTTGTTTGAGAGCATAAAATTAGCGAATGTTGTTCTTGCTGGCACGGTTGGCGGTAATACAATCTGTTGAATAGTAAAGAATATGAATAAAATAATATAAAATCTATAAAAGTAGGTACACACCACCATGGGTTATTTCCCGGAAATCAAAATATCACTGTCATTTTCTGAGTACCAAATTCAATAAATCGTAAGTTACTTCATCAAAAAGAACAAAATTTATACTGGGTGTATCTGTGAACATTTACATCCCTTTAACCACCTGTTCTACCAACCATTCTGAACAACATTAACATAACGTTAACGTTACGATGTCTTGAAAACTTTCTTGCGAGGCCTAGTAGAATATAATAGAATATATTTTAGAATAGAATAGTTGCGTGAGTGTACGATTACTATATCATCATCATCATCAGCCCGGTAGTACCCACTGTTGAGTATAGGCCTCCTTTCTTTTCCGCCAAAGTTCCCGGTCCTGAGCTGCTCGGATCCAAGCAGGACCTCCTATTTTGGTGATATCATCGACCCATCGTGCTGCTGGACGACCAGGATTTCGTTTGCCCATTCTAGGGCACCACTATACTATTACTATACACCTAATCCTAATTACTATATACCTAATAAATATACTATATACTATATACACTATACACTACTATATACAGTATATACTATATACCTATATACCTAAGGGCGATTACTATATACCTAATCCTAATACAGGAAAGGCAATTCTCCCCTGAAGACGAGAATTGCCCCCCTGGAGAGCAATTTTACTCTCGTGCACTCGACATTGAAGCCGAATTTAGAGGCTTCATACGTTTGTTCATACAATTGTCTAATTCGACTTCATTGTCGAGTGAACGGGATTCGCTCCCCTGGACGGATCGGAAATGGAATCCTATGGAAATGGTATCAATCCGTCATCGTGTTAACAAGATAAAAACCTCAATAGGACAGTCCCATTCTGTAGTCCACTCAGTGCATGGAGACCAAGTGTTCCCGATGCACGGCACTCTGAACCATGTGTGCTTCATCTTCACTGCATCCTCGTCATACTTTTTATATTGAAAATCCCCGCAAATTAGATACCCGTACACCTCGTTATCTATCTTCGGCCTGCAATGGATCATTCAATATGGTGACCGTACAATAAAACCCGAAGGATCCAACTATGAAGCGCCACCAAAAATCATTGATTTTTTATTTTACCTGAATCTGACGGTGAATAATTTGGATTCGTTCGGCGGTATTACAGCATCAATAGGGTCTATAATAAATATGTTGTCGGGATCTGTAGACCAATATGAAATTAAATTGGGTTAAACCAGTTGTGGAGTGGAGATCGCGTCTCATTTAAAGTACCTACCTACTTATAGGGTACCCTCGGGCCGGTCGAGTGGCGATTTTAACAAGGTAGCTAGCAGGAGCTCAATTCGAATAGCCGCGGATCGATCAATCAAGGTAACGAAGATTTGGAGAAACGTATCTATGTCCAGCAGGGACTGCGACAGGTTGAAAGGATGGAGGAAATGGAGATGAAGATGATATTGGAATTACTTGACGTTTAAAAAATAAAACTAATTGAGTTATGGTAGGAGCTTAGTAGATGTTCTTCTGATAGAAGTTGAATAAGCTGATGTGCCACCAAATACCCAGAATCAGTTATCTCGCTCTTCATCACTATCACGCGTTATTGTGGAAATTCCGTCAATTAAACGGGACAGAACATCTTCTATTTAAGTACATTAACTGGTGCTTACCTGGTATCCATTGCATATAGCCCTCCTCCTGTTCGTGATTCGTGACACACAACGTCTGCGATATATTCCTAGTGACGTCAGACACACTGCCCATCCCGAAGTCCAGGTACCGCTCGAAGACCGACGCTGCTGGTATGTAGCTCAGGCGGTTCAAACTGTTTTCCATCAAATGGGTATAGCGACTCTTGCGCTTCCAGTTCTTCTCGAAGACGTGGTCGTTGATTGTGAAGAGCGGGTTGCCAGGTAACACGACAGTTGCTAGTGCGTTTATGAATAGAGGCTCCTAAAAAGAATAAACTTAGGTTGATTACGTCTTTTGACTAATGGGTCGCCCTGATCTTCGCTAATAAATAAGACGTATGTAGAGTTCAATGGATGGTATCTTCGCAAAGCCGCAAAATCCCATTCCTCGGATCCCTCTTTCGCTCTTTGATTCTTTGACTCTTTTCTTGTTTTCTGATCCCGTGCGAGGCCCGAGCGAAGATCAACCGACCACCTCGTGCGCGTCTGAAACGCCAGGGACACCAAGGGACTACATCGTAATGAGTTCACTTGCATTTTGATTACACCCACGTGACGCGAGGCTGTGGGCAAGGGCGCACGTCGTCCTACTAGCTACGCCATTTCCTATTGGTATGTAAGTATGCCAATTCAATTTACCTGATTTAGGACCAGGCACACTAGTTCAGCTGTATACATTCCCAGGGCAATTCCAGAAAAAAAGACTGACGTAGTAATAGTTTCATAAGCCCTGATAAGGCCACAGTTCCCAGTGGAAATCTGAAATTGGTAAGTCATTTTCTAAGTATAGGAGAAAAATATGATGCACAACTTATGAATGAGGAACAGACGTTTTAATCAATGTCTTCACTAGTTCCGCAATCGATGAGATTGTCCTTCCATTCTCATCTCATCTTCTTTACGGGTGGCGGTCACTATGTGTTTCTCGTGAACTTTCTACTGAGATTCTATAGTAACTATCACAGTCCAAACCAGGGCCGCCGCAAGCGGGCATGCGCAGAAACAGCTGGTGGCGGGCCTGGTCCAAACCTGTCTAGAGACCTTACGTTTAAACTATTATCCACGTTATGGGATATAATAAGCCTGTTGTTAACTTTCGCAACCCTAACAAGGACAAGGGAACCAGGCTTTAAGGATCACGGCAACACGTTCAGAATAGTTTCCGAAACGTGCAGGTTTCAGCACGATATTTGTTCTCCCGCTAATGGTGTAGATACGCATTTAAAGTACCTAGATTTAAAAAAACAGACGCGCGCGGACTCGTATACCTATTTCTGCTTAAGAGGCGCACGTTCTTTCCCACTGAGCTACCATCGTCTAAATATTAAAAACATGTATCATCTCATCAAGCCTGTACAAACGGAAGTCTCCTTACTTGAAAGTAGCCCTGCCCTCCTAAAGGTAAAAGCCATTGGTAAGTTGTTTCCACAGCCGACCTGTTCACTATGTTTATAACAGCCTTTCTATGCTCCGACACGTTCTTACAAATACGAAATATAAGCTTTCGTTTGCTTAGATATACTTCGGGACCTGTGGGAATACAATATTAGTTACGATAGCTTTATACATAAAGATTTGTACCGTGGGAGTAATATTATGTGGTGTGAAAAGGCTGGATTAACCGACTGACCACCACAACGAGTGAAGCAGCGCCTGTGCTCTTTTTTGTCGGGTCAGTAAGGGGAGGGCCAATTGAGGGAGAAAAGGGGTTAAAAGGTGGATCGCGCCTTAATTATCTTCTCTGATGTTGTGGGCGGCTATGGGCGGCGGCAATCGCAAGCCTAGAGATATTGGGGGCCCCTAAATCTTAAAAGTGCTGCCTCTTCTACACCAGTGCAGTGGTGGTAAGGTATTGATACCATCCTTCTACCTTTCTCGACCCCCCACCCCTTCCCTTAGGAACAAGCAGGGTACTTTGACATCCGGGGCGGACCACACCAATCAACGCTACGCTACATGTTAGATGCACGCCACACCTAATGCTATCTACGCAAAAGTATAATGCGTTGTTTAGAAGCTAATTAAGCATTTTAGTAGACGGATAGGTACTTACCAAAACATTTCCCTGTAACAGTCAACCTGTAAACGTAACCAGAGGTGTCCTCGATCACGTAATAATCCGTGTAGGACTGTCCCGATAACTGGGGCCTGAATAAGATTCGGACCACTGCGCTCTCATCTGGCTTCACCGGTGTTGATGTGATAGTCAAGTTGAACACTCTATCAGTGCTGTTCAAAATATACATCAATGACACTCGGTAGGTTAAAATTTTCTGGAAATATTGGTAGGTATTAGTTGTTAAGTTGTCACAGGAGATCTAAGGTCGCAGACAATGCCCATCTAATTGCGTAGGTAGCTTTAAGTGGCAAAAGGCAGGGCACATTGCAAGGAGACATAGACGGCCGTTGGGGCGGAAAGGTCTTTGAGCAGAGGCCGCGTACAGGAAGTCGCAGCAGTCGTGGCAGTTCCCCCACCTTGTGGCCGCCATCACCTACGACTGGTGAAGGTCGCGTGAATTCCTTGGATGCGATCGGCACACAACCGATCTATGTGGAGAATATTGGGGAAGGCCTATGTCCAGTAGTGGACGTCTATTGACTGAAATGATTATAGGATTCTCAAGGATTGAGGAGAGGTGCTTTTCACCTACTCCTCAGTCTCTTTTACACCGTTCGCGTCGCCCGCTGCTTCTTAAGCTTAAATACCTAATAAGGTTATTTAAGTAGCTTACTGTTGTTGAATTTACAACGGTTATGTGTTTCTCTGCTACTGTGTCTACAGGAATATATCCGAAGTCTACGACTTTAATAGAGCTCACGCTTTCATCTGATAGATTCTCCATGTTAATGCTCAAACCAATGAAACTTAACAAAACAGTTAAAATAGGTAGTTATTTAATATAAAGTATGTTTTTTACCAAAAGCACACCGAATGTGGTGACAAATGGTGACAACTTTGATGACACGTAATCAGAGAGAGTAGGTTTAGGTAGGGTGTGCACTACCAAAAGGAATCGACCTAATTTTATTTATAAATAAAGTATTTGCCTATTATAGCAATAAGCTCTTAGAGGTGGAGGTGAGAGTCTTAAAGGCACCAAAAAGCATCGCATTCTATTTTAATTCTGTATATTTATAAGAATATAAACTGGAACCGGAGCTTTAAAATGCATCAAACAAACTCATGAAATTAATTGATGGCGCCACTGTCGCTTACGTCATAGGTTATGGTAGCCCTGTTGGTTATAATACTATAGAACTCCGTATTAGTTCCTCAAGAATTTTCAAGACTTTATTGACAGAGTACACATTTTCCTAATAGATACCTAAATTATATGTAAAACGCTCAGAACAATAACTAAAGCAATAGAAGCCCTACTAAAAAAAAGCTACGTACAGCATCTTATTCACATCTGATGATACAATCGTGCACGAGAGTAAGCGAAACACAAAACACCGCCCGGTTTCTATTATTTTCGAATTGGTCACTACTTAAATGTCAAATGGTCTCTTGGTCTCAATTATGCTGGCTAAAGTTAAAAGTTCGTACTTGCGCCATGCTCTTTTTGGTAAAGTCACAGAGTACATTGGGGTAAAGTCAAACCGATTGAGAATGGTCGCATTGTTATGGTTGTGTGTCCGTGGCGTGGACTGGGTTTAGGGAATTTGTGATATTTTTTTAGTATGTAAACGTTTGATAATACACGTTAAACTTGGTAGATATCTTTAGTGCTAGTATATGGCGTGTGTAGTTGAAGGCTGCAAGTCGCACTCAACACGGAAAATGAAAATACAAATGAGTTAGTGACTTTTCATCGTGAGTTTGTTATATTACATCTTTATGGTTGTAATAAATGACTATGTAGTCAGAAATTTGTTCTGATATATTATATCTCGAGATTCCACACAAGTTTTGTACCATTTATCACATTTTCATAAATTATTTACAATCAGTTGAGGTTATAGTAGTGTGTGCAAATTGTATCGATGTGTTTGGTTAGAGACATCGCTCTTAGTTTATGTTGACCAACATGCTTTTTTGTTTTAGATTCCCCAAAGATGAAGCAGCTAAAGCTATATGGGTACGAAGTATTTCAAGCATAACTGGGCACCGAACAAACATAGCCGTATTTGTTCTAAACTTTCACTGTTGATTCTTTATACCTAATGAAATGCTAAACTTGAGATTGAAATAGCCAATTATAAAAAAAAATATGGAATGCTGGAGACAAGAAAAGAAAGGGTTAAAAAGGTCAATAAATGGTTTTATACTAGGAAAACTAGGTTTTTTCACGTCTTTTGCTATTTATTATTTAATTAGCCTAATTACAATGTTTTGTTTTAGAGACCATTATCAATGACAACACGCATGTAACGCTTTTTCAAATCCTGGATGGCCTTTTTCTTACAATACTGTAAAGCGTCTGCAACAGAATTACTAAGTAGTTGTGCCGCAAGGCGAACTTTCATAATTAAGCTACCATAATTTGTTTTTGGTAAAGAGGTAACTTTTAAATAAAAGTTTTTTGTACTGAAAATTGTCAGCCTTTTTTATTTATATAGACCTATAGTGCCATTTCAGCTAAGAAGAGCCCTGTGACACTTCATCGCGTGCTGAACTACGCATTTTATGTTTGACAATGAAAATATTTTTATTGTTTATCTTTTTCATTTAATTGCGCATCATTCCAAAAATATTCCAATAAAACATCTCAAAGATTATAACACAAAACATTATCATTTATCTTTAATTTAATGGAATAGAAAATAACAACATTTTTTAAACATCCTATGCAGGTTCTCTTTGGGTTGATACCCCCTTTTTGTTACACCCAGTATAGACATAGTATGGTGGAGTAAAGTGAGCTTTATACGGTGCTAAAATCGTATCTTATAGAATTTAGACTTGTACTGACAATTGACGAATTGGTTGAAAATAACCGTTTTTAGATAAAATCAATGAATCGTGCTATGTTGATTTTACGTTTTTTTTTCGATTGATTGATTTTCATCTGACAATTTCTAATTCTTACTTTTTATCGACTTTTATTTCGACACGGCCACAAACACTAGCATTTGAAGGCTGAAAGATGGAAGGACGAAAGCTTGTGACAACCTTCTGAATTACGAATGTCCAGATGTATATCCATCCCTTTTTGACACATTTACAATATCATAAGAGAAAATAGTACAAACTGCTGTATTCTGTTGCTATTTTAGTACGGTTTCTATTGCTTTAGTTATTGTCACAGAGTAACTTATAATATATCGGTAATAGAGAGATCAGTCGCGAAAATTGTTCAGCGCCATCTAGTTAAAATATTACCTACCACTATTATCTATCTACATACGTACGTAGTGTAGGTTGGGTAGGTATATATAGGTCGTTTAGGGTATTCATATATATATCTTATATGCTGAATTTCAACAAGAGACTTTTTGGTGTCCTTTGGGGTTTTTTGAAATCAAACATTGTTTTGATAATCTAAAATTAGTTCATAGTCTAAAACTATGTTAGATTTTACGAATCCCACCAAAATGACACCAAAAATCTCTTGTTGAAAATAATATACCTATACAAAGATAACACAGGTTTAAATTAATGTTTTTTATTTTTCTTTTATATATTCCATTGCCTTAATTTCATGCAGTCATTGACAAGGGCGCTTTTCAGTAGAATCATTAGCATTCCAACCCTTTATTACCCTTATTGTGTAGATAGTTATATGCTCCTAGTTATACTTTCGTCGCAATGAGTTTGACGAGTTTTCGAACTTAGCAGGTGGGTGGATAGACATTTGGTTATGTAATTAAACATTGTTATGCAACAGCGGGTGTAAGGGGGTGAACGAATATCATTCCGCCCCAAAAGCCAATCTCACATGCACGCAGTGCATCCTGCCAAATAGCGAACTAGGCTCTGGCGACCGACTGATGGCGGTATAACCATCCAAAATCTCAACGTAGCAAATTAACAGCCCGGTGACGGGCAGCAGCGTCACCAGGGCAAATAGCTTCTTCTTCAATTCCGGGAGACGAGAGCGGGTGGGTTAGGCAGAGGTCCAATTGTCCAGGTGATGATGCTGTGGTCGATATATAAAGCGGCAATCGGTGTCCAGGTAACAAAAACAGTCTTCAATAAGAAAAAAGCCACGAAAAACATCCAAGCAAACGCACACATTCGAATTTGAAAGCAAACGAAAAGAGAAAAAATTTGCACTAAATTTGTGACAACTCGAGTGACGTGTCAATGTCAGGCGGCGCGCTCCATTCAACGTAATTTACAGGTTGTGTTATGTCACTATTTTAAATCTGCATGACAACTTACTAAGATACTGCATAGTACTGAACGTAAAATAAGTAATTAACGTCATCTAGCAAGAAAGTTCAGTACTTATTCTGATCATGCTTCTCCATACAAAATGATATACTGAGTGAACGCACACTGGTTATTGTTCTGAGGTAAAACGTACAAGTTCGTTAATATCCAAATTAATATTATGTAATGCGATTCGGACTGCTATCGTTTATGTCAACTTGACATAACATGACACTGAATGACAACTTGACAAGCAAGCGTCCAATTTTTTTAGTGCAATTCTTGGGAAATGCACTCGTACCGTTTGTTGTTTGTGAATTTCATTCAAAAATACGATGTTGTATAACTGATGAAAGTATCTAATGTTAAAATATAAATTATTATTAAAGTGGGTTTTCAGTGTGTGAAAATATTGTGCGTTGTGTTTGTGAATATTACGGTGCTCACATCCTCCACAGTCGTTCGTAACTCATAACTTCCTGCTTGAAGATGCTACCTTTTCTATCTTTTACATTTTAAATTAGCATACTAGATGGCGTCGGGCACGACTGGCTTTGCGAGATTCTGCAAAATGGTCAATTGAACAGTTCTACTTGGCCAATCAGAGACCAGTTGCAGGTAAACAATGTTACCTATGTATACTATTATCTATAAGTAGGTACTGTATAAAGAAAAATATTTTATTTGTAGATGTGTGAATGTATTTACGTATAAAGTCAAAAAACAGATTAAATTTAATTAATAGTAGTAGGTAGTACCTTTCTTTGTTGGAGTGAAACTCCTTGATTTGTGATACTCTATTGTTTGTGACATGTGTTGTTGACAGGACACTTGTTTTTATATTTTTGGATTTTAACAATGTCTGTCAGTTGTCTGTCTGAATAAAATGGTCGTTGTTGTGTTCAATGCCTTCAATGTTTTTCCCTACTGCTGCCCCTCTGCTATTAAACTCATCTACCTTTAAGTGTGTTATGGCCTCTCTGCATGTAAGGAATAACAATATATTCAGTAAAGATGGAAGTTTCTAAGATTCAAATATCGAAGTTGGACGGTACCAACTGGTCAGCATGGAAAGTATCGGATGTCTGCCTTACTCAAAGGTGCAGGTGATGACCTATTTGAGATTGTAGAAGGTACAAAAATTAGGCCAGAGAAACCGTTAGAATTGACTGAAGGTGGCGGATACACTGACCGATATTACAATGATAAACTATAGAAACAGCTTTCTGAATACATTAAGCAGAGAGTACTGCTCTTCTGCTTGTTAACGAACAATATCATAGAAGGAAATTTGGTACAAGGGATAAAGCATGTCGTCCAGGAGAACGCATACACATGGACGTTTGCGGTCCATTCCCTCCAAGTGTTGCAAAAGCTCGTTATTTCGTACTCTTCAAAGACGAATATAGTAAATTTCGCTATGTTTACACTATGAAATATAAATCTGAAGTACCTGGAATGCTGCGTATTATGTTAGCTGAAGCTAAGACAGCTGGTCATCAGATTAAGGAAGTTTTGAGTGATAATGGCGGCGAATTTGACAATAAGGAAGTTCGTACTATATTAGAGAAAGAAGGATACAACAACGGCTAGTAATGCCCTATACCCCTGAACAAAATGGTTGCAGTGAGCGAGATAATCGCACAATCGTTGAAATGGTCAGAGCTATGATGTACGCACACGAAGAGTTACCTCAATGTTTGTGGGCAGAATTAACTCACACAGCAGTTCACATTCTGAACAGAACTGGCCCGACAAATGTCGAGAACAAGTCGCCACTTGAAGAAAGACCTAGCTGCCTAAGAAAAATATGATAAACCTGGTCCAAGTACTCATATGTTTATCAATGCAACAGAATGCAAGGAAGATAGAGACAACTGGTATGTAGACAATGGGGCTACACATCATGTTACGATGAGAAACGATCTGTATCAGGAGTTTTATCGTTTTGAGGAACCGCATACAGTAGCTACTGCAGATGGTACTACTATCGAAGCAATCGGAAAAGGTTCAATCTTGATGAAATACAATAAAGCAACATTTGTAATGAATGATGTATGGTATGTTCCGAAGATTACGAAAAATCTTTTTTCTGTGTTAGCGGCTCATGATGAAAATAGGAATAGTCGCTTTGAATCAGATGCAACATCCTGTTCATTCATGATAAACAAGAAACTTTGCTTTAAAGGAATTCGGAATAGACAAGGTGGGCTGTATAAACTGAACTGTGAAGCTATTCCGATAAAGAAAGAAGTTGTAGTTAACGTCATAAACACCGCAGTGGATAAAGTACAACTTTACCATGAACGTATGGGGACACCAAGATAAACGCCACGTTAGAAGTTAATAGAAAGAGAACCTTAACGTAAAAACGAAAGATAATGGAAGTCTTTGCGAAGGTTGTTTGTTTGGAAAATCCCATAGAAGGAAATTTGGTACAAGGGATAAAGCATGTCGTCCAGGAGAACGCATACACATGGACGTTTGCGGTCCATTCCCTCCAAGTGTTGCAAAAGCTCGTTATTTCGTACTCTTCAAAGACGAATATAGTAAATTTCGCTATGTTTACACTATGAAATATAAATCTGAAGTACCTGGAATGCTGCGTAGTATGTTAGCTGAAGCTAAGACAGCTGGTCATCAGATTAAGGAAGTTTGAGTGATAATGGCGGCGAATTTGACAATAAGGAAGTTCGTACTATATTAGAGAAAGAAGGTATACAACAACGGCTAGTAATGCCCTATACCCCTGAACAAAATGGTTGCAGTGAGCGAGATAATCGCACAATCGTTGAAATGGTCAGAGCTATGATGTACGCACACGAAGAGTTACCTCAATGTTTGTGGGCAGAATTAACTTACACAGGCAGTTTCACATTCTTAACAGAACTGGCCCCGACAAATGTCGAGAACAAGTCGCCATTTGAGCTATGGTTGGGTAAGAAGCCCCAAATAAAAACATTTAAGGATAATCGGCTCTACTTGCTATGTGCATATTCCTAAACAGAAAAGGAAGAAAATGCAAAGGAAGGCAAAGAAGTTCATCTTAATAGGATATGACCATGACGATGGGTATCGGCTTTGGAGCAAAGAATCTAATTCGTTAGTTAGATCTAGAGATGTAACCTTTGATGAAAGACCCATTGAATCAAAGCTAGATATATCTGACAGAGAAATAGAATCAGAAGTAGGTGAAGTGGAAATATCCCTACCAGTCCGTAATCCTGTTGATAATGTCATTATAGAAGCAATAGAGGAAACCCCTGCCAGAACACATGATGTTACTGTAGGTGTACCTGTTGTAGAAGAAAATGATATTTATGAAGACGCGAGACAAGACATACCCGTTGAATTAAGGGAGAATATTGAGGAAGTAGAAGAACTCATCGAGGAAGTCGAAGAAAACAATGAGATTGTTGACGACATTGATGATCAAGATGTGGATGATGCTCAAGAGTTGGCATCGCATCACAGCATGCAACTAAGAGATCGATCACTCCTCAGACGTCCAGATAAATTCAAAGACTATGTGTCTCACGTTGAAATGTGTGACAAAATATATGAAGAGCCTAAAACTTACAAAGAGGCTATATCTTGTCACGATAAAGAACTTTGGAAGAAAGCCATGCAAAGTGAAATTGGTTCTCTGAATGAGAATGGAACTTGGACTCTTGAAAGTTTACCAAAGCATAGGAAGGCTATTCCCTGTAAGTGGGTTTACAAGGTCAAGCTAAATGCAGACGGTTCTATTGATAAGTACAAAGCCCGTCTTGTTGCAAAAGGCTTTAAACAAAGGAAAGGCGAAGACTACAATCAAACTTTCAGTCCTGTAGCGAAGATGGCCACAGTTAGAACGGTTCTAGCTATAGCAGCCAGTCAAGGAATGCAGATGTGTCAGTTTGATGTATCCACAGCCTTCTTATATGGCTCACTCTCAGATGAAGAGTTGTATATGAAACAACCAGAAGGCTATGAAGATGGAACAAATAGAGTTTGCCGTTTAAGGAAGAGTCTATATGGCTTAAAACAGGCTCCAAGATGTTGGAATAAGACCATCCTAGACTTCTTTATGCAAGCTGGATTCCATACAAGTGAAGCTGATCCATGTCTATTTCTGAGAGAGAAGACAAAAGGAAACAAATTGATAGTTGTCCTGTATGTCGATGATGGACTTGTGGTTGGAACAAATCAAGGTGTAATTGATGAATTTATTCAGGAAATAAGTGGAACTTTTAAAATTACTACCAAGCCAGCCTCTTACTATTTAGGAATAGAAATAGAAAAGAGAGAAGGTGGAAATTTAAGGATTCATCAAACATCTTACACTAATAAAATTTTGAAAAAATTCGGAATGCATGAATGCAGACCAGTAACCACGCCTATTGTTAAAGAGGATGGAAGTTCGAAAACAGAGAAGGTTGATGAATGGTTCCTCGACAATTATAGACAGGTGGTTGGAGCACTAGCATATCTCATGGTCGGGACGAGACCAGATATAGCATACGCAGTTAGCGTTGTATCGAGAAGTCTCGAAAACCCAACACAGTTAGATTGTGTTAATTAAAAAGAATTCTACGGTACTTAAAATACACTCCAGACGTTGGGATTATGTATCGAAGAGTCTACACCAAAGGGAAACTGGAATTAGAATGTTATAGTGATGCTGATCACGGTGGAGACTTAAGTACAGGAAGATCCACGTCAGGTGTACTGTGTCTCTATGCCGGAGGTGCAATATCCTGGTTGAGTCAGAGACAGCCAAGTGTGGCAGTGTCGACAACAGAAGCTGAAATTGTTGCGGCCAGTGAGGCAGCCAAAGAGATAATTTGGCTCAATCGTCTTATTGGAAGTTTGACTGAAACCAACAAGCCCAAACTTCATGTAGACAACGAAGCCGCAGTCAGGTTGGCGGAGAACCCAGAGTTTCACCGGAGAACCAAACATATCAGGATAGACACTTTTTGTCCGGGAACTAGTAACCAGCGGAGAAATGCAAATTACCAGAATTAGCACGGAACTCCAACTGGCGGACATATTCACAAAGGCGCTGGCGCGTCCCAGAATGTCCTTCTTAGTAAGCAAGCTGGGTATGCACAAATAGAGAAGGTGTTGGAGTGAAACTCCTTTGATTTGTGATACTCTATGTTTGTGTTGTTGACATGGAACACTTGTTTTTATATTTGGATTTTAACAATGTCTGTCAGTTGTCTGTCTGAATAAAATGGTCGTTTGTTGTGTTCAATGACTTCAATGTTTTTCCTACTGCTGCCCCTCTGCTATAAACTCATCTACCTTTAAGTTTATTCACCTTCAATAGGTAGCATTAGCTTTATTTTGGTAGGCCAAAACATTTCATTCCTCTATGAGAATGCGTTACTTACTCCACACGAGTCATTTAAATAGCAAAAAGCTGGTTATTAATTTTGGGGAGTGTAACATGTATTATCATGTAATACAATACATTTGGGTTTGTAGATAACAAGATTGGCCCACTTCGACTATGTACATGCAGAAGACTTGGAAAAAATTGGTATTAGCAAACCTGGTGTTCGAAGGCTCCTGGATGCAGTGAGAAAGAAAAAGCTACAGTTGTGGAATCGAAAATTTTGGAACAAACTGTTTGGTTCCTCATCCAGCTCTGTATCCAGGGAAAAAAGTGATATATCATTAAAACCAGCAACAGAGGCTGATCCTAGGACAACTTGTATTATTTTGGAGAAGGACATTATGTAAGTAATATTGGTCCAATAAAAAAAATATTGATAACATCTGCAAATTTTTAGGTATGTTGTGTGATAGGTCTGTAAACATCTACATTTTATTAAATAAATATAACCAATAAATATGCTGATAAGATGTCTGGTCAACAATGTTGACCACTTAATCTGCCCTACTTTGTGTAGTGAAATAAAAGCCACACAACTTAATCATATTTTAATCTATGTATAAAAAAAGAAAATAAAAAAAGCTTTTGAATTGTGAATCTCCTCCTTTTAAGTTGCTTAAAAAGATGCTTCAAACAGCCTTGCACTATGTGCAAATTTACTTCACTAAAATTAGGTAAGTATAGATATTTTTTGTGTCATATGGTGATCAGACAAACAGTCGATCACCTGATAGTAAGCCATTTACGCCTCCCATGGACACCTGTAATACCAAAAGAGCGACAGGGGCACCACGAAACTTAACAGTAAAGAACTTAACTTACTTAAAAGTAAAAACTTAACTTACCTACCTACTTAAAAGTAAAAGATGTGTGTCTTTAGTGTCTTATTTAAATGCTTAATTTCAGATTGCATAATGAATTAGGAAATGGTTCATTTGGTGTAGTAAAAAGAGGAGAATGGAAAGTAACAAACCAAGGAGGGCAAACAGTTCCCGTTGCTGTGAAAGTTTTGAAGGCAGATGCATTTTCACAACCTGGTGTTTACGATGATTTCCGGAGAGAAGTTGAAGCAATGCACAGTTTGAAACACCCAAACTTGATCAAACTACATGGAGTGGTATTTCATCCACTCATGATGGTCTGTGAGCTAGCGCAGATGGGAGCTTTATTAGATTACCTTAGAGCTCAAAATGGCAAAGTTTCTCTCAACTTCATATCAAAATGGGCCGGTCAAGTGGCGGCTGGAATGGCCCATTTGGAAAAGAATAGATTTTTACACCGAGACCTTGCTTGTAGAAATATACTGCTGTCTACGCTAGAACTGGTGAGTATGATGTCACAATAATTCATAGGAGTTAGACATTGCTACATTTGAAGTGTAGCAATCTGTTACCTACACAATGGACACTCACATCAAGTTTATTAGTATAGTATAGTAACTAAATGATTGTAGCAATGAATATTTAATCCAAAGTTAGCACTTAGGTTGATCTTTCTGTGATAGGTGGCAGGACGAGCAGATGGATCACCTGATGGTAAGCGATTGCCGTCGCCCATATAGCCGGCCCATTCATACCGACTGCGTATTTAGTAACAATATTGGTGATTGATAAAATATCCATTCTGATGTGTCATTATGAGAATGATCTATTCGACAAATTAACGCGGGCACTGATTTCTCGAGTGGACACTAATTGCTTGGGTGGACACTAATTAGGGCGTGTAACAAACAATGTAAACATACAGCATATAATGAAACAGTATTTACGACCGAATCTTTGTTCGTTTCTTATGTGTTCTTTCTTCTTTCTTTAGCAGCATGTATTTGCCCACTGCAGAGCATATGCCTCTCCAATTTCTCTCCACTTCCTACTGTCGTGGGTCTTTCTGGACCACGCTGCCCCAGCCTGAGCTTTGATATCGTTGTGATATTATGTGTTAGTATTGTTTCAAAAGCGATGGTTACCCCCTAGGTGAAAATCGGTGACTTTGGTCTAATGCGAGCGCTGCCTGATGCCGACGACTGCTACGTGATGAGCGAGCGGCGGCGCGTGCCGTTCCCGTGGTGCGCGCCGGAGTCGCTGCGCACGCGCACGTTCTCGCACGCCTCCGATGTCTGGATGTTCGCCGTCGCGCTGTGGGAGATGTTCACGTTTGGAGAGGAACCGTGGATGGGTGAGAAAGAAAACCGTTGTCATGACTATCTTGACGCACTATATTTGTTAGCCTCAAAGATTACAGCTCTAATTATTTTAAAGTTACTCCTGAAATTGTAAGCTAAATGATCTTACGGTCGGACTCTTCTTCTCAACTCTTAAGCTTCAATGTATAGCCAACTGCAAGCTGCTGCATGATTGAATAATTAAAATGTGTCTATGACCCATTGACATTTGGGACTAACAAAAATCTTCTATTGTTTAGGGAATCTTAGTGATCAAACACTTGTACGCACAGTACGTCATACCTTTTAATACGACCTTGTTAATTTTGTTCAAATGAAAAAAAACATTAGATATTTCTTCGCAGCTACATTTAGTTATGTATTTTATTGCTTGCGTATTTATAAACAAAAATATTAGTACGATAAACAAATGAAAGTGTACGTTGACTTTGAATTATCATCGATTTCATTGATGAATAGTAAACCAGCCAAAACTCGACAGCAAACATTCGAGCGACTGTTTGTTCGTAACATCCTCCCTTCAATTATGCCGCTATCAATGCAGTTGTATAACATTTTTTCTCTTGACCTCCTTCAGGCTTGAACGGGTCTGAGATACTTCGGCTAATAATGCGCGAAGGTCAGCGGTTGACTGCGCCTAACGCGTGCCCGCCCGACGTCTACATGCTGATGATGCAGTGCTGGGACCTCAACCCCAAGGAGAGGCCGACCTTCGCCGGGATCATGCGGTATATGGAGACCAACAAGTCTGAGACGGCTATTGCGGCGCTCAGGTAAACTAGTTAGAATAGAATAGAAATTTATTTGGTTAACACAATCACATAAAACAAAAGAAAAATACAACAATCTAAAAAAAAATCAAATGTGACATTTTACGTTATTTTTTTAGTTGATGCTACATCAAGCTCTCTGCCGTGTTACTTTCTCTAAAAGTTTGAGCTTTCAATATTTCAAATATCTATATCTATACTATTTATATAGAGAAGGAATTATTATAATCAATGGATGAGGCTGGCTGGGGACCGTAGTCAGTGGCATGATAGAGAAGAGGCCTATACTCAGCAGTGGGTGGATGTGGGCTGATATGATGATGATGATGTTGATACTATTTATAAAAAGATAAATTCTATAGACATCCAAAACACCTTATATGAAAACTAAAAGACGAAACACTAGCGCCATCTATTGGTAGATAGTGTAAAGTAACTACTGTCCCGAAACAGGGTGAGGGCGGGCCGCTAGTTACTTAAAAATAAATCCTCCAACCAATATTCGGCTATGCCGGCCAATCTTAACGATCAGCCACGTTCGCAGGATATATTAAAGTGCTCAATTGTGTACCCAAACACAGGTGCATTCCCTCTTAATACGATGCGACACAACCAAAGAAGGATCAGGATTCTACAACTTATATCGAACTATGTATATTCATGCTAATATATAAATATGCTTTTTGACCTCATAACCAGGTAATGTTGGAAGGCGAACGTAGTCCCCATTATAATGTATTGTCATTTTCAAATCGTAAACGTAACAATTTTCCTGCCAACAGCTATCGAAGACAAGGTCAGATGACCATAGAGGCGGGAGACGCCATAGTCCTCATAGACAAGAGACCTGAATTGCACTGGTGGAAAGGACAGAACCAAAGGACTTTGGAAGTCGGCCTCTTCCCAAGGTAAAATTAATCTTAAATCACATATATTAGAATTTAATATAGGTACTTTATAAAATATTAAAGTATAGTTTTAAAGTTTATTGAATCATGTGTTTGCTTACTATCATTATGTGACATGTGACTAATAGGAAGGGCTAGCTTATCTGTATAAAAGAGTGCTATTGCGCAATAAACTATCTATTAAAGACACATCCTTTTGTATGACTTTATCTTTTTGCTATAAGGAAAAAATGTATCGAACAGGGAAATAAGTAGGTATATCACTTAACAAAATACTTAAAATTCTTAGACTAGTCCTTCAAAGCATTATCTGATGCTATCTTTATTGAAACTTATCACTTATTGCTTTAAAAAAAACAACATCCGGTCTAAGTATTAACATGCTATAGTTTAGCTACATTAAAAAAATATTGGTTAAAATTCGCAAGACAATACACGGGCGGTAATTTAGTCGCAAAGTTAGGAAATCCCTTACAGGGAAGGAAATCCCTAGGGAAACTGTTTTGAGTAATAAATTAATCATAATTAAATAATGAAGTAAGTATTTTTTTTCAGTAATTTGGTGGCATCTGGCAAAGGGAAAAGTACTCCTACAAGCAAAAAACCACAGACGGAGACACCAGTACGCAAAGGTACAGTAACATAATCACTTGTTCAATAGCCTTATTCTAGAGAGAGAGCCACGCTTCGGCATGAATGGGCCGGCTCGACCGGAGTCTGCCTGTTTCCGATCCCTGATCATTATACACTTAACTTGGCTATTGTAATGCGTGTGAAATGCACCTTTTTTCTTATTGACTTATTTTTTCTGCGGAAAGAAACTGTAAATTATCCCCACGCTATGTAATATTGTTTATTGTCCGTCCACTCCAGTTGTATCTAGTTATTCTAGATCATCATTGTATAATTAAACAGTTTTGCCTCATTTGTCGCATTCCACTTGCTCCTCCCGATGTCGGCATCTCTTTCGATTAGCTTCTGTTCTAGTACATAAAGATAGGCAGTAGCGAATAATCTATAATTGAGACTTACTTAAAAAAATAAAACCGAAAAAGATTTACAATCAACAACACACAACTCTAAAATTAAAAAAAAATCGGGGGTGTTATCTTCTATACTATTTAGAAAGAAGTAAATAGGCACCCACAACGCTTATATTTAAATCCTAAAAGTCGAAACACTTGCGCGATGGAATCGACACCTAGCGCCATCTATTGACTAAGAATAACTATTGGAACAATAGCAAAACTAAGTCCCTAAATGAAGTGAGGGTGGGCCACTAGTCACTAAATCAATAGACACCTGGATGTAAGTAATTCAGATAATCATTTTATTTTTAGGGATGGGCCAACATTTTACCTTGTGACCTTGCCCTTCTCTGGGAACGCCCATCAGCATGACAAGAGGTTTTGATGGGCATGCTTAGACGGCATTAGAAAATAAAACTTAAGGTTGCCAGAACAGCCTACAACAAAACCACCATTAAGGTCGTAAAGCCCATAAGCCTTTTAAAATCTAAAGACAATTGATTTTCTATTGTGTCTGCTGTCTCGGGCCTTAGAAGGTTAATGTAAATGTATCTGTCGCATTAAAACAAAAGCACAGCCCATGTGAAAGAAGACGATATAGAATTCACGATCGAATCTTCTATCCCCTTCACAGGCTCTCTGCGTCTGTTTTATTTGAATACGACAGATCTAAAATCTCAGAACTATCTGTCGAAAGTCTGTTACGAACTAAAAACGTTCTCGTCCGATACATGACAGTTTTAGGACGATGATACAGATTCCGCTGCATGCCTTTTCGTTAGGCCCTCTGGGGCTAGAACCACTAAATGAGGGCTATCACGTGTGACAAATCTGCTTGATAGCGTACTTGAGAACTGAAGGCCAACTTCGACGTCATTGGTTGTTTATTGGTTATTTTTGATGTAAGATGTCAAATACATTTTACATCAAAGATAACCAATCATCGTGTAGATGGATCGCAGTTATTAAGTATGCCATCTAGCGGATTTTTCACACGCGATAGCTCCCTTTACACTGATTCTAGCTGATTTTGAATTTAGAAGAGTTAAATTCAAATCCAGGGCTTAGGCCCTCTAGGGCTTTAGCGCTTCGGCCCTTCCGGGGCTTTAGTCAGATCAGCGCCTTTACAATAAAAATATATCGAGCCTCTGGCTTTTAATACTGTTACTAGCGTGTGCGTAATCTATGCTAATGTAATAGGTTTATTGAAGTCGTCATACAATTATACAATTGTTACGATAGCGATCCTTATACGGCTCACAACAGACGCGTGCGTGTGGCTTTTACTTTCATAGGTGAGGTTAGTGTTATAGTATTTTATTATCTTATTGTCTTTGACAGAAGGTTCATATTTGGACTCAGTTGTAACTTTTATTGGTCATTTATTTGTTTACAAGCATGAATTATTTCCGCTATTCGAAGTATTTGCTAGTTATTAAGATTTTAATTTTCAATTACAGGCACATTCGCCTCTTTAATAGATGGGAAATGAATGAATCTGTTTAAGTTTAATAAAATGTAATCGATACTTACTGTAATGGCCCGATGGCGCATTTGGTAGTGACCCTGCGTCATGGTCGTGGGTTCGATTCCCATCATGGACAAACATTCGTGTGATGAACCCTTGTGTTTGTTGAGTGTCTGGATGTGATATAATATATTTTTTTGTTATTTGATATCTATAACACAAGGGCTTAAGCTAGTACGGAGTCAGGTCAATGTACCTGATGTGTAAATTATTAAAAAAAAGGCAGTGCAAATTAATATAGTACGATTAATTATATATTTCTATGCACTTCACAGTCGTGGGAGATATTTGAAACTTTCATTTATTATTATTTGTATTTCCACAAAATTAAGTTAAACTTGGTTAAATCATTCATAAAAATATTATCTATGCATAGTTGCACTGAACTCCTGTAGAACCGTTTAGTATTAAATAGTCAGTTGAGTTGACATTGAAAACCGCTAATCTAGTAGTGAACATACGTGTTAGCGATATGGTGTACAATGACTAATTGAATTACACGACGCCGCCCGTCTAAGTAAACATTGCGCCTTCCTACCGGCGTCACAGCTGGTACAATCAGAAAAGATCCCGGTTGAACCGATTTACACCTTATTACAATGCATTAAGATCGAAAAGGATTCTATGAGGTACTTTTCTGATTTACCTACGCTACGGCATGACGTATACGTGAATCCTTATACCTTATTTCAATGCATTAAGATCGAAAAGGATTCTATGAGGTACTTTTCTGATTTACCTACGTTACGCTATGACGTATACGTGAATCCCTACACGTGATTTGCGTTTTAATTGTTCTGCATCTAATTTAGTAGGATTAAATGAATTGAATCATGGTATTTTTACTTTGTAACGTTGGTTTAAATGTTTCATATTATTTATATAAACTATAATGATAAAGGAATACACGTGTATTTTATGGCGGTGATATGTTTAATAGATTTTGTTCTGGAAGGCGCTTTTAAAGATAAGCGCCTCGTAGTTAAGTATACTAGGCGTCCCAAGACTATGGGACTTACAGACAGACATATGGGAAAGTACCTGAAATTCTAAAACTATCACTTACTAGCGGCCGCCCGCGACTTCGTCCGCGTGGAAAAGTAACTTTTTACCCCCCTTTTAACCCTTTACAACCCCCTTTTAGCAATAAAACCCTAAAAAGTAGCCTATGTTCTTTCTCAGGGTCTAGATTATCTGTATACCAAATTTCATTTAAATCCGTTCAGTAGTTTGGGCGTGAAAGAGTAACAGACAGACAGACAGAGTTACTTTCGCATTTATAATATTAGTATGGATTGCTTAAAGAAAATCTGCATTTTTGTTTTTTTTTTCATAATCATAAACCTTTATTGCTTCATTTTTATTTGCTTGCTGCGCGATAATCGAGCCGGGAAAATAGAAAATAGAAATTCAAATTCAATATTATTAGGTATAGAGTAATATTGTGTAGCTCACAAAATCATATCAAAATTTCCATTACTAAAGAGCCGTAGATCGATTACTGATTCCGCAAAAGATACACTAGCCCTAAACATACACCCTTTTTTTGCTTAATGCTTGAATAAACAGATAAATTGATAAGAAAATATGAAATTAAAAGTATTTCACAAACGAGGGACTTGTGGGTAGATAAGTAAAAGAATCATCTTTCTTGTAAAATATCTGGTTTATCAGTACTTGAATGACAAATAACATGTTTTTGTGTAACGTAAAGGTTTGTCTAAGGTAAATAATATTAGAAATAAGTTCTCCATGAATCATGACTATTGCGTAATAAAAATTAGTAAGATCATTGTTTAATTTTTTTAACTCTTGGTAATAGGTATATATGGTATTTAGACGACCCGTTTAGTAGTTTTAGTGCTGATTGAGATGCAAAGGTTGCGGGTTCGATTCTCACATCAACACAAAAATATTTAATTTTGTTGACACCAGTAGATACTTAGAGTCACAAGTGCCCTGGCAGCCTTTACTCATGGCCCCCCGTGCGGTCTCCGGAATCCTCTCTCACATGACGCTTCAAATTCAGCTCAGGCGCTGTTTCACGCCGGTTGTCTGTGAATACTCCGGTTGAGCCTGCATTACTACATTACAAAAGACAAATGAGCAGACGGCTCACGATGGAAAGTGATCATCGCGGTTTATAGACTTCTGCAACATTTTAGGCATCACAAATGCCAAACTCACTTGTTAATAAATTTACAATTTCCAGCGTCAGGCATCCCCACACCCGTTTCAACACCTAACGGTACCTCCGATGATCTCGACATCGTCCTGCGCAAGCGCCGCACGATCGAGTCCACGCAGCCGACGTCCACGCGCGGTGGGAATACTGGCAGCAAACACTTCAACTACAACAAGCTAGTCAACGACAGGGTGGCGAGTGCGGGGCGCCTGCCGAGGGCTGCCAGGGACGCGTACTCCAGGAGCTTGAACCAAGGTGAGTGTCCACGCAGCCCACGCGGGGTCACACCGGCAGCAAACACTTCAACTACAACAAGCTAGTCAACGACAGGGTGGCGAGTGCGGGGCGCCTGCCGAGGGCTGCCAGGGACGCGTACTCCAGGAGCTTGAACCAAGGTGAGTGTCCACGCAGCCCACGCGGGGTCACACCGGCAGCAAACACTTCAACTACAACAAGCTAGTCAACGACAGGGTGGCGAGTGCGGGGCGCCTGCCGAGGGCTGCCAGGGACGCGTACTCCAGGAGCTTGAACCAAGGTGAGTGTCCACGCAGCCCACGCGGGGTCACACCGGCAGCAAACACTTCAACTACAACAAGCTAGTCAACGACAGGGTGGCGAGTGCGGGGCGCCTGCCGAGGGCTGCCAGGGACGCGTACTCCAGGAGCTTGAACCAAGGTGAGTGTCCACGCAGCCCACGCGGGGTCACACCGGCAGCAAACACTTCAACTACAACAAGCTAGTCAACGACAGGGTGGCGAGTGCGGGGCGCCTGCCGAGGGCTGCCAGGGACGCGTACTCCAGGAGCTTGAACCAAGGTGAGTGTCCACGCAGCCCACGCGGGGTCACACCGGCAGCAAACACTTCAACTACAACAAGCTAGTCAACGACAGGGTGGCGAGTGCGGGGCGCCTGCCGAGGGCTGCCAGGGACGCGTACTCCAGGAGCTTGAACCAAGGTGAGTGTCCACGCAGCCCACGCGGGGTCACACCGGCAGCAAACACTTCAACTACAACAAGCTAGTCAACGACAGGGTGGCGAGTGCGGGGGCGCCTGCCGAGGGCTGCCAGGGACGCGTACTCCAGGAGCTTGAACCAAGGTGAGTGTCCACGCAGCCCACGCGGGGGTCACACCGGCAGCAAACACTTCAACTACAACAAGCTAGTCAACGACAGGGTGGCGAGTGCGGGGCGCCTGCCGAGGGCTGCCAGGGACGCGTACTCCAGGAGCTTGAACCAAGGTGAGTGTCCACGCAGCCCACGCGGGGTCACACCGGCAGCAAACACTTCAACTACAACAAGCTAGTCAACGACAGGGTGGCGAGTGCGGGGCGCCTGCCGAGGGCTGCCAGGGACGCGTACTCCAGGAGCTTGAACCAAGGTGAGTGTCCACGCAGCCCACGCGGGTAACACCGGCAGTCAACCACACGTGGGGGGAAGAGTTTGAACTAGGTTGAATGGGATTTTTTTTATTGAATGTTAAAAGTATTTCAGTTTCCCTCAAACCATGTGAAATGGGCTATTTGAACAGGATAGGTGATGTGTCGAAGAAGATCTAATATAAAATCTACAAAATATATATTTAATGTCGTAAGGCCTATTCCGCCTTTTTAAAGGCATAAAACAATTGATTTTCCATTGTGTCTGCTGTCTGGGCGCTACGACGATAATCTAATAAATGCAAACAGTCGGGTTTAAAGAATATTTGTTTCTCATTAACAACTGCACTTAAGTATTATGCACTTAAGTCTGATCCGTAACACAACTTCTTTTAAGTGACTACTACGGAATCAGTCCCGTATCGGATGAGAATGCACCTGTAACATCTTAAAAAAGGTCATACAGCGCTTAATAAAAGGAGGGAAACTCCGTTTCGGTGTTCAATCAATGCATGAGGTTTTGTATAAATTATTCGTATTAATAATTTACTAAGTTGGCTTGGATTCTCTCTGTCTAAAAGAAAGATATTTCTCAATTTGCGTCACCTTTGAATTTAGAATGTTGGGAAAACTTCTATAGTGACGTCATACTTATCCGAGTGTGACGGAGTAACAGGAAACGGTTTTGGTGGAACATGCATGTTGCTAAGTGTGAAATACATGTTACCTAATGTCTTTAGTGATAATAATAATTGAGAAATAAGGTAAAAAATCTGTTATGTTTGTGTAGATTCCGAATGTAGTACTTACCCGCATTAGTTCACTGTCCGAATTGTGAGGTCAATGCTCATGTACTTCATTATTACTATACAATAAGGTCATTGACTTAAGAGATAGTTAATTGAACAAACAGTATGTATTCAATGGGGAATATCCTCTAGATGGCGTACTATAAGAAAGATCCTATAAGATGATTGGTAATTTTTAACGTGATATGCATTAAATTCGTCTATTGTACGAAATTTTGTGCAATAAAGTTTTAAATAAATATGAAATCCTTTTGCCCAGCAGTGGAACACATTAGGCTTCTTATAATAATAATATTAATGTAAGAATGAAACCGTCAATTCTGTTGAAGTAGGGCCTTAGTCTAACAGAACGCCATCTAGCATTTCTCATGCGTGAGAAATTTAATGACGTCAACCTGATTGGGTCTAACCCTTTATTTCCTACGGAGCAGTCCGGTTTTCGTAGGCTGCAAGGAGAATTTAAAATTAAGTGTGCATTTTTATTCCAGTAAAAGAAGATCTACTGATCGACCTAGATCTGCCGCCGTCGATCAAACAGTCTTCCCCACGAAGAGGTCGGTGAACCTGAACGCTTCGATATTGGACGAGCCCATTGATGTTCCTGAACTAGGTAAGAATAGCTACAGTATCGTTTTTATGTCATAGATGGCAGATGAGCAGACAGGTCATCTGATGGTAAGCGATTGCCGCCGCCCATAAACACCTGCAGCATCAGTAGAGTCACAAGTGTGCTGCAAACATGTAACCCTCTTTTAAACGGTGTTAGGTTTATTTTTCGAAAATATAGCTACTCACATGTGGGGTCACCAGTTCTTGTATAATCTAACCTCTTTTCGAATATAAAATTTAGCACTGTTCGTTCGTTCGTTAATTTTACGGTGACATATACAATTCTTATTTTTTTCAATTCATTTATGAAATAAAGGATTATAAATATAATATAATACTTTATACTTCTCAAACAAACTCCTAATAAAATCATACTTTGTTATTTCAGGTCAAGATGCAAATTGGGGTGACGCGAGCATCGACAGCCTTCCCTCTTACTCTAATAGTCAAAACCCGCAGAGCTATCCTAATCTGTACGGTGCTAAGTCTCTGGACAATCTAGCTATATCCAGCGGCAGTCAGCTGTCCCTCGCACAGCCCGACCCCTTCGACCCCACGTCCATCTGGCCCGCGCAAGGAACCAGCAGGTCCAGGTATGACACACAAACCTTCCAACCGCCCTGACGAATCTCACCGATATTCCATGAACAACTTCGCAGCGTCGACCAGCGCTGACAAAACCCCGTACAATAACATGACATCGAATAATAGAAGTAACTCACTTAGCACTCCTTACGGCACGCTCCCTAACAACTCCACGTCGCAGTACGGCATGCTACCCAATTACGCGAACAGTAACGCACTATCTTTAGAAAGAAATGTCAACGAATCCACCGTCGCCGCGTCTCTAGCTGAGATGTCGCTGGACGACCGAATCTCAGAATCTTTGAATCTCAGATCGAAGAACACGAATAGCGAGAATATTTACTCGAATAGCAGCGTGTATGGCGATACGCCGTCGATGCCCGCCACTGGCGCCAGTAACGCCGCCAACGACAGGTACAAGGACATCCCTATCTACAATAATTTCGATATGAACCCCGCTCAGGAACAGTTCATCCTTGAAACGAAGGATTATTACACTAAACTGTCGACACCAGCCGGGGTGAGAACGAGGAACGATTATGAAAAAAATATTTACGTCCCCAAATACGAGGAGGAAGTCGAGAAGCTGCAGAACTTCAGCGACTCGCTTGAACAGTCCAAGAACTACTCAGCCCTCAAGTACCAGAATGTAGACTATAGTAATTATTCGTCCACTTATAGCGGTAACTATGGTTACAACGGCGCTTCCACGTCGCGCGATGCGTACGACGTGGTGAATGATACCGCTAGTAATTTCTACAGCGAGATAGGTGAGGCGAGTAATCAGAGCATTTATGGTAGGCATGCGCCCGCCGTGCCTCCTATGAGGTTGTATGACGAAGTTTATGAGGAGGCGCCGCCGCGGCCGCACCGCCCCGCGCCCCCCTGCCCTTCGAGACCTAAATAACTAGACAAAATATACAATGGGGTACCGCGTCTGGAAAATCCGTTAGATGGCGTACGTGTAGACTGAGGTCCAACTACACGGTGATTGGTTATTTTTTGATGTGAGATGTCAAAATGTCTAAAAACTCTGATTCATAATCATGTAAAGTAAACTGACAGATGTCAATGACAAGTTTCTATGCATTTTGACATTTTGCTATGTGTCAAATTGAGTGATAATGTATGGGGATGACACATTGACATCTGTCAGTTTACTTTACATGATTATGAATCAGAGTATAAACGACCAATGACGTTGAAGTTGGACCTCAGTCTACACGTACGCCATCTAACGGATTTTCCACACGCGGTAGCCCCCATTTGACATTGGTGTGATTGTTAGTGCAAATGTTACCTAAATTATTGTCATTATTGTCCAAGTTTTGATGTGGGATTTGTGAGGCTTGTAACACTATTGCACTGCATGCATTTCAAATTGGCCTATGCACTGGCACGAATCATTTGTAAGGATTTTCATCAATATGTCTTATTATGATTTAACCATAAGCCAAACTGTTGTTGAAAATGCATAAATGAACAATAAAACAGCGCTTAAATGTCATCATTTGCTTTGTGCCGCTTTAAATTCGTTAATAATTTACTTGTTTTTTTATCTTTAGTATTTAATAAATAGACTGTTTACCTTTTTAAGACTAACCCCTAAAACTGTCTCGAATTATACTAATACTACACTAGTTAAAATTAATGGTAAAACCATTTTGTGTAACTCACTAGCACTACAATTATCGTGATTTGTGATATTCAAAATATTGTTTAACAATTTACATATCGGTGTGTTTCGTTCGATTTAGTATAGTATACCTATGCAGGCCACATGATAGTACTAAGAAATTATTCTTGTATTTATAGTACTAAAAATATTGATGTATTTTTGCCACCACGTTTCAACGTATGTAGAGACAGACAAATGAGAATATATCTGTCGCATCCAAACAGGTGAAACACAGCGCTTATGAAAAGGACGGAATGTTACATTTGGTCGTAACGTCCAGTTCGATTTAGTTTCTCTCTGGTCAGGTCGATGTCAGGTTAAGTGCAAAAATAGCCCTTGTGTCTCAGCCATAAGGACGGTTCAAAGTTCGAAAAGGGTAACTCGACATGTGGTCGTGTTACGCTGAAATGTGGCTCAGTCTTAAGGCTGTACATTGTGCACACTAGCGACGCCAACGTGTTCTTATTTTTTGTGGTATATTTAAGATAGTGGCCCGCCCTCACTTCGCTTCGGGACCGTAATTCAGAAATGAACCAATAGATGGCGCTGTGCTCAATTACATCGCGCAAGCGTTTCGTGTTTTCGGTTTACCTATAAGCCTTGTCGTTGTCTATAGAAGTTATCTCTCTATAAATAGTATAGAAGATAGATATTTATTCCATTCCAAACTGTAATCAAAGATTGTTTCTGTTATACGCTAATGCTTTAACAAAAATTATAAAGATCATACTCTAGTGCGCTCCGGAGAATTGTATTATTTAATTAAATAATGTCTTAAATTAACTACAATAAATAAAAAATGCATTGGCATCGCTACCTTAAGAGTTAGGCGGGTTTGCATAGACAAATTAAAATCGGTAGCTCTACTTATAAATTCCCCATATTAAATAGCTTGGATCTCGCATGCGGCCTGTGTATTTGTATTATTTGACATTGATTGACATTATTTTGTAAGGTTATTTTAAGTTAGGTGCTTTACGCAAAGTAAGCAATTTATGTTAATAATTTACAGTGATAAGAGCTAAGGATTTTATTTAAACTTTTACATTTTTTTATATATTTTAGGTTCAACTATTGTATTCTGTAGTGCTAATAACGATAATAGTCAATTGAAGCAACTCGGACAAACATTGCGTGGTGCCACACCATTTTGTACCTGTTAGAATAATAAATTAGTTTCCTAACAAAACTATTATTTTCACGTACAGGTTGCTTTTGCTAAAAAGTTGCCTACGTAACCCTAATAAAAGTATGTTTTTTTATTCAGTTTAAGTCCATACAGAACGTGAATGTCAAATATGTAATCTACCGCTGATTCGGAAAGTCAATTTCTACCAATAAAAACCAGCCAGTAACTCTGCAGTTATCGACTTAAGAACTACTAATTTACTATCAGAATGATTGAGAAAAAGTGACCTGTACATTTTGCACCATTTTTGTAGCCTATATTTGCATGTTGGAATGAATACTGTTGGAAATCTCAAATTTAAATTATATCTTGCCCAAAACTGATACCATTTGTAAATATTATTATTAATAAACATGTGGATGGTTCTATTTTATATATGTAATAGCTTCTTGTATATAGATTTATCAGAGATCTATGATTAATACGGAAAGAAAGTATTAAAAATGAATATTTTTGTATGTATCTTATATTGATATATCAGACGGGGTGTTATTAATTAAGAAGTGACAAAAGGTACGACTAACCTGACGAACTTAGATTTTAAAGTTATACTATATCTAGTAAATTATAGATATCGTATGGGAATTGGTAAACTTATATGCAACTTTACAATGTAACATCACAATATCGTATTAACAATTTTCAATATTTATTTTTGTTATATCGTATCTGGTCCTAGCCTTACACAGCGTTATCTTATATATTCTAAATATATGAAAACTCCATTTCTGGAATGTGTTATTTTTCAATAATGTAAAGTATATTGAATACTTAATTTGCCAAACATAAATTGACCAGTTTTTGTAATACTCGTAACGTCAAATACGAATTAAATTGATATCCGTCTAATTTATCTGATATTTTACTATGTAATTTTAATATCAAACATAATACATATTAAAATAAGTAAATGTGTAACATCCTTAGAAAATTGCATAATTTGTAAGTAGCTATAAGGCCAAAGTCACACTGTCATATTTTATCAGCGAGGCTTAGGAAATTTAACAATTTTTGAAAGATCCTCAGTGTGATATAATCTTAATTAAAATTGAATCTTACTAGTCTAATAGTTATCACAAGCAAAATTTTACCGCAAAAGTATCTTCCATGCAACTAACTTGAAGCTTTTAGTCAAATGAACGTCTTTTAAACGTCTGTTGTTTCGTTTTTTACTACGTTTCTACATATTTAAATATTCACAACATATGTTTAAGTGAATTCAGTTCCCGAATGTATACCCAAATGAGCCATTACAAAATAAACATTGTTGAAATATACATACAAGCATGTAAAAATGTACAGTTCTAATTATTTAGTAACTTACATGTACCTATGATATTATTTATATGGAGATATTAAAACTCTTGTTTGAAACATTGTGTTGTTTAATTTATTTAGTGGTTATGGATAAGTTAAATCGGTGGATTATGTAAGTAAATACAACATCGGGCTTCGTATCCCGTATCCGTGAGGTTCCAAATGTATTTCTACGTACAGCCACACATCAAAGTATACAAAACTGTTGAATTTCCTTAATCGACTCTCACCTTACTGTCAAACGCATTAGGTTGAATATCGATTGAGGAAATTTGACAGGTTGTGGTAACCTGATGTGTGGCTGTCTGTACTTAAAGTGTTTTTAGACAAGTCCTATCATTTAAGGAGGTATGTCGAACTGATATTGCCATCAACTTTTTTGATTATCTTAGACTTATTATTTTTTTACTGCTCATAATAATTTATCTTAGGTATTTTATGCTTCATCCCCCTTATTACAAAACTGGGACTAATGTTAGTCATGAATACACTCTATACTAACACCCAATTTAGATCATGTTTTGTAATAAGGGGCATTAAGTTTTGTTAATTTTTAAATTAAGTAAGTTACTTGTTAAGTATTGCTAAATTAAATCAATTTGATTTCAAATGAAATAAATAGTTCCAATTGAGGAACTGTTTATTTTGTAAGAAGGGGTGGCCTCCTATTTACAAAATCCATAAAGTAACCTATGTCACACAAACTTCATGATTTTTTCAGAGAAAAATAGGTTTATATCCACAAAATAGAGCCACTTAAAAAAACGACGTCGTTCACTCAGCGAAAGTCAATTGGCGAATGAAATAGACACAATAAAATCACGCGAGGTACGGTGCGGTGGCGGCATTAGTCAAAGGGTTCCTAGCATTATTTTGTGCGTAGGCGACCGGCGCGTGTCACTAGAGCGGTATGAACTCTTCAACAAAACAATTTAAACCGTCTAGTTCTAAAGATACAATTGGAAATATTATTTAGTTCTAACTCCAGGCTCCTTATTACAAATCGTGGTCTAATGTTAGACATGGCTTAAAACTGATGCCGTCACTTTTATAAATGTCACAAATGAAAGTGATAGCATCAGTTTTAAACCGTGTCTTACTTTAGACTATGTATTTAGTAGATTTTAGGTCCATGCTACCACGTTATGTATTAAGGGGTAGATGATATTACATTGGAAATGTGATGCCACGAAACCTAGGACCCTCCCACCCCTTATCAGACTTGTTGACCCTCTCCATAAAGTACGTCACACGTAAAGGGGGGGGGGGGGGGATTTAAAGTGTGACGTATCTACCTACTTTATGGATGACCCGAAGTTACAAAATTGTTCGTGTCAAATTGTATCAGAATAAGCCTGCAATGGCAATCTTATACCATCTTATTTATTACCGAAGTTGCATGACCAGAGCTCGATGCAGTCGTAGCAAACAGGTATTTCACTGCACCACGGCCTACTTTATCGGCAGATTTACTTACAGGCTGTGTATTGATAGGTTAGTCGTGCCTAGTACATCGTACATCCAGGGAAATCAATAGCGTCCGCAGTCGGCAGCGGCACTACGAGCTCGCAGAGTAATAACTAGTGTTGTTACCGAATTAAATGAGCCGAAACCGAATTTAGATATGGTTGGTCCAGACAGCTTTATAAATAAATTCACACAACATCTCATACATTGACCTGACTCCGTACTAAGTAGCTTAAGCACTTGTGTTACAGATATCAGACAACAGAGGATCACAAATATAATACTTAAATACATATATAACACCCAGACACTGAACAAACACAAGTGTTCATCACACGAATGTTTGTCCAGGGTGGGGATCGAACCCACGACCTTTGGCGTATGAGGCAGGGTCACTACCATTGCGCCAACCGGCCAGTCTATTTTTGGGTTATTTGAATTTTACATATCTAGTGAGTACCCAGTTATAAAATATGTTTTATAGCACGAATTACAGAGATAACTTTATATTGATGCTGTTTCAAATGTTCTTATTAAGACACTCTCTCAGGACACTACTTGAGAAATATTCTTTACTCTGTATAAGTCCAAATATATCATTTATGAATGTCAAATAGATGTTATCTACCGTTACTGTTTTAAATCCCTTTGTTGACTTTACAAAGTTCGTAATGATACCATTTAGCTCTATTTCGGTTCTATACCAAGATGCCTGAGACCGAAACTTCAACCCATCCCTCGCAATAAGTTGGTAGGTAGGTAATACTCGTATTATGGGGTAGTCGTGCTCGGGGCAATACTGCCATATTGCCCTTTCGCATTAATAATGCAGCGGCAGTCTGGACCGCTGAGTTAGGTTCGCAATGACTTGATCTTGACCTTTGCTGGACGTTTTACAAGATTCCTTGTAAATATTATCTGATCTGTGTAGAGAACGTCAAAGGAGGCCTACGTCTAGCTGTGGGCTTATATTGGCTGAAACGATATCGTTTCAGCCAATATAAGCCCACAGCTGGAAAAATCTAGATTTTGCAATTCACAAACTCATATGAGTTTGTGAATTGCGAAATCTAGGTTTTTCCATTAAAATCAGTGGGGTCTGCATGACTCAAATGTTGACTGGTAGAAAATTCTTCTTAGCATTAAGTTTGCCTTTGGTACCAATATTTACTTTGGGCCTGCCTCATTGTTGGAGTATGATAGATAAGTATGCGGCAATTTTGCGGGATATCTACGTGCAATTTATTATTATTTATAGCTTGTTCATAGCCGCGACCGAAATACCTTATTGCCTGTATACAGTAGGTTGGTACCGACTTATTTAGATAGGTAGATCCATACTTCTCATTAACTATATCTACCTATCCTAGATCGACTGTTATCTCTAAGGTATGTACCTAGTCACGGACTACTTTCATGGTATAGATACTTAGCTACTACCTAGAGGTACAAATACATAGTGAGATCGCAAATATGAAGTGTAGGCAGCTCTAATTTTTCGTAGCTATGCTGTGCTCATTTATTGAGAAGAAAATAATAAAATTTTGGGAAATGAAAAAAGTAGGCCGGGAAAAATAAAATAAAGAAGTGCTTCCTACACGGTCTGCTTAGTGATATACATCTACATTGAACTGAATAATCTAAGTAGGTGTAGTTAAGTTGTGTAGTCATAATGTGCTGCCATCGACCGACACTAACCGCGGTATCGTTACAGCGCCATTAGCATTCAGGGTTCCGCGATAAGTTGGCGCGTGGGCCGACATACGCTCACTTGGAACTAATTCGTCTATCTACTTGCCAAAGTTCGGTTTAACAAAAATACGGAAAACGAAAATATTTTCGCGCCCAACCTTTATCGGGCGTAATTGGTGTCCGAGTGGAGTGCTTCAAGTGTGGAAGCTCGGAGTGCTAATATCGCGTTATCTAATGATGATTGGTGTCTAACACCGCCGGTGCGTCGTTATGTAGGCGGTAGAAGTGGCAACACGTGAATGGACGGCCGCGAGATCGATAGAGCGGAGTGCGCACGCCCGCCACGGCAGGGACTCAGCTGGCGGCGCCGCGACCGCTCACGACCGCCGCCGCTCGTGCCTCAGTGCCTGTTGTGAGGCTCCTAGTGCTCTCTACTTCGGACATGGTTTCCCCGCACCGACGGCTCTAAACGGTAAGTCCCACCGCCATTTTGATACAACTGGAATCGCTGTTCAACCATCCGAGAATTCGGAGATAAGGAACGCCATTCCCGTGCACCTCGAAACCTGTTACACGGACCCAAGTAATTTCATTGCTGTTGGTGTTATGCTGACTTGTTTGTCAACTAATGATCTGTGCAAACATATCGCGTTGTTCTCAAAATGTCGCCCGATATAGTTTTGTTGTTTGTTGTGTTGCGTGGAGTCCCGACCGTAACATCGTTAATTACGTTAATGCCTGATACCATTACAAGAAATTAAGTTTTTATGGCTTCATTAATAGCTAAAGGCTGTTGTTAATTCAAGTTTCAGTAGGCGATGTACAAAAGCCGCCCCGGGTTCATAGATTGGGATCGCGTGGGCGAAAGGGCGAAGGTGCCTACGTCAGAGGCGACATAACAAGATATACTTATAGAACATTGCACGATTGTTTGGACTGAATCTTTATGTATTGCGATCGATCCTTACATAACTTTAAAGCCAGCTCGATGTATCTTTATTTTTTTGGAAAAATAAGACTGCATTTAGATTAAAGGGTCACATCAACAAAAAAAAACATTTTATTAGGTAGTGTAGAAACAAGCCTACCTATAAGGCCTTCATTTGCATTGTGGAAATTTGATTTACTTTCAGGTTTTCTGTCCTTATGGTCGATATTTGTCGTTGATGAGTCGAATGGGTAATTTGGTAGGCCTACATTCTATAAACACAATAACTATTGCGCTTTAGTACCTACCTACTTATAAAGCTATTTATTTAAACTTTTGTAGAGTTTAGGTAAAAACATATACATAAATCTAAAAATTAAGTATATAGGTAGGTAATATACACAAGAAAATGGTTTAACGAAATATTTTATTAAGTTAACAGTCAGTTTTACATTTAAAGGCAAGTTTAAAAAAAACAATTTTGTCTTATATATAAGGGTGAACTGTATTTATAAGTTTGTAAGTTTAGCATTATCTGTTCAATATTAGACTGATAAATAAGATACTACGTCTAAACATCGTCTATTGTAGATAAGTATCATAGGCCTCTTTAATAGATGATTTAAGCAACATCACGCGGTGTGGCTTTACAGCAGCGCTCGTGGCTTACGTATATTAGAAATAAACTCAGATTAAATACGTAGGTAATATTACATTCTAATAATACAGAACTATTTTCCGCGTAGCTATTTTATTGAATTCAATATTATCCTGCGAAGAGGAGAAGGATCGTCTTGCGCGTCGCGATTTTCCCCTCATAGGTAGTGCTAGTGGTATAAATACGCACATAGATTTTAAAAATGCAGAGGTGCATGCTCGGAATCGAACCTCGACCTTCGACGCATAAAAGGCGCGTTATTTATCCACTGAACTACCACCGCTCTCAACATAACTTTTTGAAAGATTAAACTTAAGTACGGTAACGTCCTTAGAATGAAAGTGAAGCATTGTAGCATTTATTCTGTGATTGTAATTCACTTGTTGAATCGATTAACCAGGTAATCGATTCGAAAATCGATGGCAACCGCTGCAATGCAACTACAGGTATGTACTAACATATGTAACTGCAGCAGTTGAGGTGTCCGTTCGGCTGCAAAATAAAATACTGAGTAACATTTTGTTTTTAACCTCGACGTCATATTCAAAATTCGAAACGTGTATAGCTATACTCTGATTCATAATCATGTAAAGTAAACTGGCAGATGTCAATGTGTCATCCCCATACATTATCACTCAATTTGACACATGCTAAATGTATAAAAATGCATAGAAACTTGTCATTTTCATCCGTCAGTTTACTTTACATGATTATGAATCAGAGTTTATAAAACTACTATTTTAATGTCAGCGCTGTTGGAATTACGTTTTCAAACTCTTTTAGTATGGAATAGTGTATCTAGAGATCATAACCATGGCTTTTACTTAGGTACTTACTCCACTGGCTCGGCGACTCGAAACGAAGCCTGGTCTCCGAAACAAGAGAACGCTATTTAACAAGGCTGTTACAGATTAACACTAATTCTTAGTGTTAATTTTACGTAGTCAGTAAGTAGCTGTCTATCTTAAAACCCTGTGGTCCTAATTATAATGTAATCAGATAACCTGTTTAGTGGGAGTAGTACCTAGATTACAGTGAGTATAAAATTAAAGCGTTCCGCTGGAAGATTCTCATCGTGAAATTTAATTCTGTTTATTTTCCGGGTCTCGTAACAGGGTGGCAACGGTTTGCTAACAGAAGTTGTAAACATTTAGACGGAAAAAATACTTAGGTACCACTAGCTTTTTTAAATATTCCTTGTACAATATAATGACGACCCGTTTGGTTCAGTGATAGTGAATGCTGCGTCTGGGCCAAGGGTTGCGGGTTCGATCCCCGCACAGTACAAACATTTGTGTGCATGAACATGTCTGTTTGTATTGGTCTGGGTGTTTTCTATGTATTATAAGTATGTATTTAAAAAAAAAAAGTATTATATGTATATATTTGTAATCCCACTGTTGGTTCTGATATCTGTAACACAGGTGCTTGAGCTACCTATCTCAGAGTCAGATCAATGTATATGATGTAGTGAAATATTATTATCGGTAGTGAATTTATGGCATAAAACTGATTGGATGATGAAATATATTAATAAAAACATTTTTTCTAATTACACCATGTTATGTCTTAAACTTAATAAATAATGAAAAAAAGAACTATTAAAGGATTTCCATTAAAAAAGTAAGAAGATGCCAGCAAAAAGCCAGCCTCCTATATCGTTTAATACGCTTCGAAATATTAAATTGCACCAGTGCAGTGTAGACTGCGTAACATATTAATTAGTCGCTCTTCTTTATTAATAGTAACTTAACTATCCCACGCAATACGAGTATAAATAAACCTTAACATAAAAGAACCACATTTATTAACATACTAGCTGTGCCTGTGGTGTTACCCGCGGTGTTACTTACATTTTTGAAGCCAAATAATTTATTTGATCACTTTTTCCATGGGAATAAGATATTTTCCCGCAGTAAAATGTCACCTAACTATGTATTTTTTTTAATAATTACGCTCCAGCCTTTCAGCCGTGAAGAAGTAACAAACTTAAGTACACATCTTCAAATTTTCGCCTTTTTAATACAGGGAGTAACTATCAGTGAACATTTACATTATTTCGACCACGTTTTCTACTACCCCTTAAGACCAATCTTCGTTCTACCACAAAACGACTTTTAGAAATTTGACAATTCATTCATAACATAATATTTTTTATGGGACAACGAAAAAAAATCGTCTCCCATCAAAAACGAATAAGTCAAATGACCGAATTTGTTTGTAAAATTCTTTTTTTTATGCGAATTCCCAAAAGTCGTAGAACAAATGTTGCTCAGAATGGCTAGTAGAAAACGTGGTATTAGGAATATAACTGCTTACAGATAAACCTTGTTACCTAAGTGTGATTACCACCTACGACCGTCTCTGAGACTTGATCGATTGAATCGATATCCGCGGCTATTTTTAACCGACTGGTTACCTGAGACTAATCCGATGTGGGCAGAAGACATTAAAGCATGGGCTTTCAAATTCAGCCGGCTCAAAGCGATATTCTGGCGTAAAACCTTCAATAAGTGGTGGCTCCTACATAAATAATGTTTCGTTCACTTATTTCCCTAATTCGATTAGTCTCGTCTAAAAAGTACATAACGTAGTGAATAAAACTTTTAGGTACCTAGTTATTTATAAAAGTACTTAGCTGGATTAGGTAGCATTATTTTTTTAACTTTGAATTTTCTTAACTGATCATCTTCTGATCTTCATAAAAAATCATACCAAATTTAATTAAAAACTTTAAGCAATAGGTTACGTTACTGCTAATTCTAGATCAATAAATGAACATTTAACGTTTTTTTAACTTTTGAAAAAGTTATTGTAACTTGTCAACATACACTCTTATTACAAATCGGTGTTTAAAATTAGCCATGGATTTAAAAATAATGCGGTTATTTTTTTGGACTCTGGCAATGACATTCCACCTACAATGGACTTCGCATAGGCGCCTTGTGAACGGAGCTTGAAAATTGTGCTTAAACGGAGCGTAAGCACACTTTTGCTTTTAGTCGTGTGTCGTTACGACTCCGTGTATTCCTTGCTCTGAACTGTTCCGTATATCACCATGTGCAGCTTCTATTGATACGTAGTTATACATTACTGCTTTAACTGTCAAGATGTTTACACATGCAGTTTTGTAAACAGCAGTTTATACACAGATCAGTAGAAGCATAATAAGGTGAAATTCGGAGCATGTGCCATCTTCGCGCTTAGATATTGTATGGCGCGCTATGTCCATTGTAGGTGGAATGTCATTGGACTCTGGTGTGTACGATGCCAAGATGATGTTGACAAAATCCTACTATAAGCGGTACCTACTGGTACCCACCAATGTTAGCTACGAGTATAACACTCGTTCAGTATCCAACCTCACATCTCTAAAACGGGGCCACCATCAATATTAAACTCCCACAACAATCCCATCGCTATTGTTTGGTTCAATACCTCTAAGTAAATACATTTTCCTGCGCCTTCGTCAATAAGACGGTTAAAATTCAATATTCTGTACTGAGCACCGACCTTTCTGAGCAGCTATCTTGTTTAATCTATGCAGATGAACCCGGCTAACCTCAGATATTGCATTTGAATTTGCAAAGCTTAGTATGTAGGTTGTTGAGAAACGTAGGCATTGTACCTACACGGGTTTCTGTTAAGATAGATTTTTTTTTATGTGATAGGTAGCAGACGAGCAGGCGGATCACCTGATGGTAAGCAATTGCCGCCGCTCATGGACACTTGCAACACCAGTGGAGTTACAAGTGCGCTGCCAACCTTTTATCCCCTTCCCCCCCGGGTGGGCTTCCGGTACCCTCACTCACTCGGCGAAACACAGCACAAGGGCTGTTTCACGCCGGTTTTCTGTGATAGATAGATAAAGTAGGGCCAATTTAAAAGGCTACATTTGACACTGCAATAAAAGCTATTTTCAATAATATCAGATAAGTAGGTACTACATACTTGTAGAGCTTTCAGTTTTAGCAAACCCCTGACTTCGAAGAGACAAATTGGAACACAATGTGGACAAACACTAAAAATATGATGTACGTATAGAACTTTTGCTTGCGGTTTTGGTTCTGATAGAAGACACTCTTTATTGCACAACACATTACAAAACTTAATGTTAATAGTAATTTTCAAATACAATATCGGCGGCGGTTCCGAATACAAAGACAACGTTTATGAGGCTTAAAATAGGCTTACCCAAGCTTTACACAAGGGTAGGTATTAAGTAACGAAAATCAACGTCTCCAAACATGTCTTAATTGTCCTGCTGACCTTGTCCCAGGGTCAATTACAAAAAAAAAACTGGTAACAAAGAGACGAAGAAATGGCTCCACACAGACCTACCTAGATACAATAAAGGTACGTTGACCTCAAGGCCGATAAAAGTATACGCCTACACTTTGCAAATAAAACGCCTTTTGCTGTATCTATGACTAGATTAGGTACTTACCTACTTACTTTCGGAGACAATCGCGTTCATGAGGGTTATTTAGGCTTGGGATAAAATAAGTAAACCATAATTAGATTAGTTTTATGGAGACCTTTGTTCATCGTGACTTGGGGGCTTTTGAGGCAAAAAAAGTCATGATGTCTGTTTACTTTCTTATCTAATTCTCACGGACGGACAAAATATGTGTTTTTGTGCCAGTATCATAATGATACTTACTCGTTATATAAGAAAATCCAAGAGTTATGTAAATTTTCTAAGTTAGATTGAAAATTCTACATGTACGAAGCAAGAATCTCGCTATTTTCATGCGATTGCAAAAAAGTTTTTTCATATACTTTATCACAAACCATCGGGATGAAAAGAAAATACATAAATAAAAAAAAACTTGGAAAGAAAAACCTCGCAAGTCGCAATTTTGTGTTGATCTGACCTTAGTGCTACGTGCTACGAATTTCGTAGCACTCGTACTGTTTCGTAGGCATCCGTAGTAGGATCTGGAGTTTGAATTACGTAGCAGTTGCATAGCGCATTTAAAGTTTGAAACACCCGGATCCCCTTATTGCAGTCTCTTTAATTAAAAAATAGTTAAGCATTACGTTTAAATTAAAATACATAGTATGTAAACACATACATACTTTATAGTTTCTGACAAGAAAGGAACATTTCATTTTCCTTTTTCCATATTTTTATGTACTACCTATCGTATCTATAGGCACTTAAATTAAGTTGAAACTTCACAAAAATTGTACGTATCGTCTGTCGTAGTGAAACAAGCCGGCAACTATAGCAGAAAAGTTATTCCCAAGAGGGCACCAGAAGGTCAGCCATATTTGTATACCTACCCTTTTTATTAAATTGGATTGATACGGACTGTAATGTATTAGGTAGGTAACTACAAATAATAAATGACATGAGAATCTGACTGAAGTCTCCCTCCATGTCCCACTCCAGGCGAGGGCCCGCTTATAGCGTAAGCTCGCATATTGCGCAGGCCTGCTTAAAGCGAAGCGAAGGCCCGCTTATAGCGTACCTAAGCTCGCATATTGCGCAGGCCTGCTTATAGCGTAGGCTCGCTTATAGCGCAGGCCCGCTTATAGCGCAGGCCCGCTTAAAGCGCAGGTCTGACACATGTTGTAGTTATTAAAAATAGCCGGGAGCACCTAACCGTCTATACCGGGGTGCAGACCCTAGCTGGCTTGTGACATGCCTTCGCAATTTGTTTGCAAAGGTTTAATTTAACTTTTCAATATGAATTGCCGTACTAGGTTTTTTTTAATTTAAATTCAATTGTTATGTCGTTATTTAATATTTTTTTTATTGTATTTGATTTTTGAACATGTTAAGTAATACGTTTGTTAATAATATTTTTATGTGGAAGCCTCACTGGTGAATGTGCTAGTTATAAATTTTTTTAAGTTGTATGTAATTGTTAGTTTCCCAAATAAATAAAGACAGTCCAATTTTCCAACATGTTTGTTTCAAAGTAGCCACGGAATGAGTGGTACCGAAATTTAATTAACCTCAATGAGATAGGAACCGGAAATAATGTATTTTGTTGATTGTGCTCTAGATACTCCTTCGGGGAAATGTGTAGTATAATAAAACGTACCTCGTTCTTTGTAACGCATTTCTTATCATTTTTAGGAAATGCTTATTTAAAAATACCGTTAAGGAGGGTATGAATGAGTCGCGTGTTGGTAGGTATCACTACCGTAACTTTCGACCGTAAATTTGAATGTACCTATTTGTGTTAAGACCAGTCAGACTACTTACGTCGGTAAAGCTGCTTTAGTTTTCAAAATGAAAAGGCTACTAATAAGTAGGTTCTTAATGTACTCGTAGTAACGTTTAGATACAATGTGTTCATTTTGATATCAAGCACTTTTACTGCTGCTAAGCACTTTACTTTTAAAGTCAGTATAAAGCACTTTAATCTCATATTATTCGTTAAAGCGCTAATCCTATAGCACTTAAAACCGGGGGTGTTAAATTGGTTTCTATGGTAAATAAATATCACGGAATTAATTAATTAATTAATCTTCAACATCTGGCGCAAGCGGACCTAAGGGTAATTTTTTCTAAGAAGCAGAAGGGGAAATTTTAAAACAGAAAATTGCTTCTTTATACAAAAGTTAGTCAGCTATTTATAGATGTGGTTAGGCGAATCGTTTTTTATAATTCGCGCTGAAGTTGAAAATGCTTATTCAAATTATCATATTTAATTATGTTACCAACAATCCTTAAAGCTGTGGGATATCAAAAGGGGCACGTTATAGGGTCGGTCGGCAAGACTCTGCCTATTTTTTATATTTTAGGACAGACAAGCATTTCACCTCGATCACACCTTTAACACCCACACACACACACATCACACACACACACACACACACACACACACACATACACACACACATCACACACACATATTTAAACCAGGTCGCAAACTTTGTTTTCCACTTCAGCTCGGTTAAAAAATGGAAATCTGATTCAAATTGATTACGTTCCGATAAAATCAATATTCGTGCTCGCCCTGACACTAAGTGGAGCTTGAAAATTTATTACCATTCGTTGTAAGGCACTGGCACAGACATTTTTTCTTTAAATTTTCGCTTTATATCCCACTAATGTTATAAACGTTAAAGTTTGTAAGTACGGATGGATGGATGTTTGCTCCTCTTTCTCGCAAAAACTACCGAATGGATTTTAATGAAACTTTACAATAATATAGCTTAACATCAGAATCAACGCTTCAATTTATAAAAATATATTGTTTGCAAATACGCGGGAGAGCCACGCTTCGGCATGGACAGCGCGACGATAGTGATACCACGGTCTCACAGAAGACCGGCTTGAATCAGCGCCTGCGCTGTTTCGTCGTGAGTGAGGTTACTGGAGGCCCAATCGGGGGGAAAGGGGATTAAGATTAGCAGCGCAATATGACTCCACCGATGATACGGGTGTCTATGGGCGTCGGTAAATGTTTACCATCAGATGAACCGCTGCTCATCTATCTATCGCAAAAAAACCTAATATTCAAGTTTTTTTAGGTTAGGATTTTATCATTTTCGAACAGAAATGGCATAAGTAAGCATTGAACATATTAAAGTTTTTCCTGCTCGCGTGGGAATGCTTTTAGGTGGCAAACTGCACGTAAAAGGTTTTCTAATGAAATAAACATTACGTCGGCTAAAAATGAAACGCACCCACGCTCGGGAAATCTCGAGAGAAACCAAACAACCTCTTTGGCTTTCTAAATGTAGCCGTTTGTGGCAACCCACGTTGAGATTTTAGGATTCCAGACTTTCAATTATAGCTATTAAATGTTATACTGCCGCACTTAGAGACTTTAATTAAACCTTAATTGTCGCTTAGGTAAATATATTGACATTTATTTTCAATAGACATAAATAAAGACTAATTATGATAATGGGCCTTAAGGTTAAATGACGTCTCTGAGTCCGGCAGATAACGTTTATTATGTTAGGTCTGGTACTCAAGTTCTTCATCTATTAATAACCAGGAGGTAGGTAAAATTAACGTACCTCCTTATTGTATGAATATCTTAAGAAAAAAATATTAATTATAAAAATCAAGCTCTTTCAGTATTTTTAAAAAGGAATACGAGAAATTCTCGTGCTTGTATGGTATCAAAAGGGCGTGTTCCGTTTAGTTAGTACCACTGAGCAAGTAATCACTACGTTTAAGTTAGTACTTGTTATAATCCACAGAGATTCGTTTTAGTCAGGTTTCGGAAAATATAAACGTTACTTTGCCCAAAAATAAGACCGAACCCGACTGAACCATGCCTCCCAGGGGAAAATCTGAAAAGCTTTGTTGTACTTTCACCGGCAATATGTGTCCATCTAAAAGAAAAACCGGAAAAAAATCCACAAGAAAAATGTTTTTACAGCACGCACGCGAGTGTGATAACATTATTCTTACGTACGAGTAAAATTATGAAAGAAGAAATGAAGAGACCTCCGAAAAAGTTTTTTATTTCATTTACATGACTCTGTGCGAGCATCATACGCTCGATAGTCTCTCTCTTTGTTATAAAATGTAACACAAATATAATGAAAATACATCATGAGCTGTCACATTTGAATTAAAATTATTGTGGTCAGATACAGGGAGATACCAGCCGGGCTAACATGCGCGCCACGAGATAATTTTGTCGACACTCGTATTGTGTCGGCGCATGTTGCTTCTCGCTCACCTGACTGAGCGATGAGCGGGATAGAAGGATGCGCTCTCGCGATCGAGAGTCGACAAAATTTTGTCGCGGTACGCATGTTAGGCCTACAGGTCAGGGACCAAGCACGAAATTTAATTTCGTGATAGGTCCCTATTTAAAGATATCGTAGCGCATACGTATCGTAAGCAATTTGGATGAAAATTTTTACAGACGCTAGAAAGGATAGTATCGTAACGTCAGCGTCCGTTCACAGATTATACGAACTAACGTATCCAATAAAATGATACGATACGATACGCAGGGCCGCCGCAAGCGGGCGTGCCTTAGTGACCTTATTTTTGAGTAACTTAACCCGCAATAAATTACCATAGAGCTTGCAACAGAGCCAAGAAATATCAGAAACTCATAAATAAGATACACGGTAGCAATCCCATGAATAACTATTCTAATGTTAGTGACCATGAAAATGTAAACAATAATATTCGTAAGATTAATATATTGATGGTTTGTGTGTGCAGATGTGATGTGCCGCCTCCAATGGAGGCAGGCTCTGTGGGCGCTGGCGCTACTGAGCTCGCTGGCGCCCTCGCACGCCGATGGAAACATAGGTAAACTTTGTACTACCTACTACGAACTTACCATTTCATCACCATTCATCATCATAATCATTTCAGTCAATAGACGTCCACGGCTGGACTTAGGCCTCCAACAAACATATCCGTTTTGACGTTTTACAATAGTCAACTTCATTATGTATTGCTAACAAAGATTTCTTATTTACCTTCGGATATTAAATTCTGAAATATAATTTACTTGAAATTCGATGGACCCGAATATTCTCATTGAACATTACGTTGAAAGTTGAAGGGAAATGATTGAATTTGTCGAAGGAACGGAATCGGAGTACCTGACCAAAATAGATGGCAGAGTAAACAAAATTAACTTTGTGCCACGTACCTCCAAAGGTAACGCCATGCCGGAGGGGGTGTTGGGACAGACGAGTTCTTGAGTGGAAGGGCTTCGTGGAACCTAATCAAAACACGATCTTTGATGCAATTTATATTACCTTAAAAGAAACTTTTTTCATATTTGTTTTAGCAATTCTTTTCTTTCTTTATTCTAAGGAACGCACATTAAAAGAATCTTAAAAATGTTTTTTAAAGAGCGGTATTTACACAAAAATGAATTGCTATAACAAAAATGAAAAAGTTTTGTAATAATATTTAGCATTGGATGTTGTTCTACACTTTTGATGAAACTATCGTCACACGTCATGTTTGATTGGTAGAACAACCACCCGGTATATAGAAGGAAGTGGGTTCGAATCTCACCTGAACCTTCGATTTCGTTTCGCGGGTTATTTCCTAAAATGATTTTTACAGCGTCGTCGTTTCGGTACAGAAAAATCTCTTAGCACTAGCACTAACTAGTTACGCTAGTTACCCATACATTTTAAAATACGCGGGTTATTTCCTAAAATGATTTTTTACAGCGTCGTCGTTTCGGTACAGAAAAATCTCGTAGCACTAGCACTAACTAGTTACCCATACATTTTGAAATATTCCTATTGTCTTTGAACAATGCCTTTTGTCAACAGGTTGCCTGTTCAGCGCATCTCTCTGCGTGGACGCAGTGGAGTGGTGCTACGATGGTAGGTAGAGATTGTATCTATAAGGCTAGGTTAAGAAAAAAGAATAATGTTCAATGAACATAAACTAATGCCTACTTAAAAATTAGATTTCGCCTTCGGGAAGTGCATCCAGATCTACGAGGAGCCAGATGAGGGAGCGCTCTTCAAGTGAGTATAATTTATTTGGTATACCATATCTTACTACTGTTATAAAGGCGAAAGTTTGTAAGTATGGATGTATGGATGTTTGTTACTCTTTCACGTAAAAACTACTGAATGGATTTGAATGAAACTTTACCACAATAGGTATAGCTTATACATCAGAATAACACATAGGCTGCAAACCTGAAGTTTGCACGCGAACGAAGTCGCGGGCAAAAGCTAGTAATATTATAAAGGAGAAATATAGGTAGTAGGATGAGCTTCAGAAACTAGCTTTAGTACTGGCGTGGATTGGATACATTACATAGCGCGATCCGCTCCCAATGTCTCAAAAAAGTCAGCTTTTTCCAACAAAATTAAAGTAGGTACACTGGTACATACTTAATTATTTTTTAATACTTATTTACAGTTAAGTAGCAATTGGGTTCACTAGCAAATGAATACTCGTCTTTCAAGTGCAGTAGAGGCACTACCTACACTAGAGCACCACTTTCGATTTGTAAATAAATAGTGGCCGATTTAAAATAAGTTCACTAGATCTCGATGGAACCAATTTTCGTTGGTAGTTTTTATAATAATGTAGGTAGGTATATCATTTTGTTACTTTCTCATTCTTTTATTTTACGTGCGTGGTGATTAAACCTAATCCCATTATAGTAGCGATGACTTGATTTCGATGATGGAGGCGTTTGCCCTACAGTGGCACAGTACCTATGATACTTACATTCTCTTATTTTAGAAGTTAGGATATGTCCTTACTATAATAATTACATGACGAATCTATAAGGGTATATTTCCATTTGGCTAACCCTAAAAATGAATGACTATCATTCTCGATAGACAAGACATCTTTGTTTATGTGATCCTCTGTTGTCTGATATCTGTAACACAAGTGCTTAGTACAGAGTCAGATCAATGTATGAGATGTTGTGTATTTTTTTTATACAAACGCCAGGTATGACATGTCATCGGGGCAGCTGCAGTGGTTCGAGGGCGAGCTGCAGCGGCTGGCGGCGCGCGGCTACCGCTGGGAGCATGCGTACACGCAGTGCGTGCTGCAGGCCATGCTCTACACGCTGCGGCAGAACTTGTGAGTCAAACCATCGGGAATCCTTATTACCGAGGGAGAGCCACGCTTCAGCATGTGGTCAACACCAGGTATGACATGCCATCGGGGCAGCTGCAGTGGTTCGAGGGCGAGCTGCAGCGGCTGGCGGCGCGCGGCTACCGCTGGGAGCATGCGTACACGCAGTGCGTGCTGCAGGCCATGCTCTACACGCTGCGGCAGAACTTGTGAGTCAGATCCATCGAGATCCTTATTACCGTGGGAGAGTTACGCTTCAGCATGTGGTCAACACCAGGTATGACATGCCATCGGGGCAGCTGCAGTGGTTCGAGGGCGAGCTGCAGCGGCTGGCGGCGCGCGGCTACCGCTGGGAGCATGCGTACACGCAGTGCGTGCTGCAGGCCATGCTCTACACGCTGCGGCAGAACTTGTGAGTCAGATCCATCGGGAATCCTTATTACCGAGGGAGAGCCACGCTTCAGCATGTGGTCAACACCAGGTATGACATGCCATCGGGGCAGCTGCAGTGGTTCGAGGGCGAGCTGCAGCGGCTGGCGGCGCGCGGCTACCGCTGGGAGCATGCGTACACGCAGTGCGTGCTGCAGGCCATGCTCTACACGCTGCGGCAGAACTTGTGAGTCAAATCCATAGGGAATCCTTATTACCGAGGGAGAGCCACGCTTCAGCATGTGGTCAACACCAGGTATGACATGCCATCGGGGCAGCTGCAGTGGTTCGAGGGCGAGCTGCAGCGGCTGGCGGCGCGCGGCTACCGCTGGGAGCATGCGTACACGCAGTGCGTGCTGCAGGCCATGCTCTACACGCTGCGGCAGAACTTGTGAGTCAAACCCATCGGGAATCCTTATTACCGTGGGAGAGTTACGCTTCAGCATGTGGTCAACACCAGGTATGACATGCCGGGGCAGCTGCAGTGGTTCGTGGGCGAGCTGCAGCGGCTGGCGCCTGTTGTATGGGTAAGTGTGTATGGGCGTTGGCAATCGCTTACCATCAGTTAATCCGTATGTTCGTCGGAGATCTCACATAAAAAAAGAAAACAAACGAACAGTTTAATGAAAATTTAAGTGAGTTTATTCACATAAGACAAATTACAACAAAATTCACACAATTTGGCTGTAATTTGTCTTGTATAATTAAAATATAAATTCGTACAGCTGCATTTAGCTCAATTCAAATTTTTTCAAAATAACTATGCACTATCTTGTACTTACCTACATTTTCAAAATGTACTTTTCAACTGACGTAAATATTTTTAATTATAGGGACCCTGCTATCGTGAATACAAAAATATGTGAACATTTCGAGGACCCTAAACTCAATACTGACACTACAGATGACACAGAAGATACTGACGTTGATCCAGATGTAAGTGAACTTTATAAATTATTTTCTGATGCTAAAATAGTAAATGAATGTTTTTAAAATTCAAATATACTTACTTTGTACTCAGATTGAACCGGATGAGACGGCATTTGTACGTTTTACTCCAAATTCACCCATGACTGATTCTGATTATGCAAACGAAGTGTATAATCCTCCCTTATCGCCTGGTGAAGATCCAATAGCATATCTTATGGCTAAAGGTAAAGATTACTTTCTGTTGCTTAAATAATTTTTACTTACCTGTTTGTTTATTCAACTCAACAGTTACTTTAACTTCTTACTTACAAACACCTATTGTCATGTTTGGACTAAAAAAAATACAATATATTGATTTGAATTTAAGATGCTGCCGTAGAACCTCCCTCTGATGGAGAAACCCCAAGTGACAAATTACGTGATTTGATGATGATGAGCGCACAAGATTCGGAAGAATCACCCATAATTTTACCGTTTGAAGGATTCAGAGAACGGATACAAGCCGAAAAGGCCAAGGCACATGACAACGATAACACAGCTCCCAGTGTAATGATTGACAAAGACAAAAAATCTTTGCCAAAACCCGAAACAAAGGACAATGACCCATCCGAATTCACTGACGAAGAGCGTTTAAGCGCTCATTTTCGAAAAATCAAAACAAAACCTCCACCCTACACGGCTGAATACATAACTGGAAACAGATATTCACCTTTAGACGCTGAGATACGCTCGAATGCACTAGAGAAATACAAACAGAGTTTTGCCGAGAAAAACTTCCCATTTGAATACGAAAATAGCGACTTGCCGGAGCAAAGAATCTACTTTGACGAAGACATTTTAGATGAGCCTCCTTTTGAGATTGGCAGTGGAGAGTTAGATCCATTGAAGGGTATGGTTATTGTTATAATTTACAGTTTGTTTCCTAAGTAGGTTTAGCTAGAATTAGGTTATTATGAAATTACAATAACAATGTACATATTTCCAATAAAATAAATAATAATAGCTAAAGAAACTAAAACCAAATTCTCATGATTGTTTTAGAGGGTGGTCCTGATAGCAAACATTCTAAAAATATGGATTATTTGATGAATTATTGGCATGAAATAATAAACTCAAAATTAAAAAATCAAGAAGCTTTATTTTCTGAAGGGGGACCATTGAAACCTGATGATTTGCAGGGTGAGTTTGATGTATCATCTAGTAAAATTAAAATAATATCATGTAAAGAAAATTATTTATGTTGCTTCATTATTTTATTTGCCGTATAGGTTAGCAATGCAGCAGCATTGTCTCATTCATTGTCTATAATACCCAACATAAACCGTTATTATTCTTCTCAGTTAATTTAAGTTGATCATTTATAATTTTCTTTTCGGACTGAATCTATCACATAGGCCCTCCAAGTCCGTGTAACTCCGACCAGAAACGATAATCACACCATACTGAAGGTGTTAAATACAAACGATGTTTCAGGTGAAAATTCCAAATTTTATTCTGAAGATATCCAAGATCTTCTTAATAATGAATGGGGCTTTAAACGTAGGGAAAGAGACGATGTTAAAAAGCCTGGGCCTCGCGTGGACGCAAAAATGTTAAAGATCTTAGCCTACAATAAATCAGTGACAGGTTAGTGTCACGACGGCCTGAGATAGCTGTATTAGATCAGTGTACCCTCCAGTATACAAAATACTAAGCTATGTTCCAATAAACTACATTACTTTCCAAAAATTAAAATGCACCCTACGTTTTGTCTAGAACACTGCACTAAATGTTTCCCTATGTGAGCACTTTCTTTATTTCCTTTAACACATTTGGCATGGATTTTACTGTCTTTTAAATAAGTTGTTCTGATTTTTTACACATTTTCGTTTTTATTAAAGTCTTGTATTGTATTTTCGGTTGTGGGATGTGAAATCAAGTTTTCGTTTGTGATAAAGTATTATTTTTAAACATTCATGTCGTTCATTTTCCTCCTTTTTATAAGTGTTAGATGTGCAAAAAAATGGCTTATAACACACAATTGAAGAGAAATTTTCTCGCAATTCATAGCTTTTAAGAATCCCATTAAATTATCTTGAGAAAAAAATGGACAATTTTTTTTTCTCTTCAGGAAACTTCAGACATACAACATATGTTCGTGAACCGCTTTTTTGTAAAACACGCATGTATCCAGATTTCTTTCGGTGTTTATGTGGTCTTTGTTTGTAGGGTATTTAATAAATTCAGACCTGACTTTTATTTCAGCTCACGGGCCGTCAGGGGTGCAGAACTCCCCGCACGAAAAAGATCATGACCATAACGACTACGACTTTGACCCGGCTTACACCTTCGTCCTATTCCAAGACAGGTAAATATAGAATGATCAATGAGCACTTTATCAAATTTTGATGAAACATTTTTGCTAAGATGAATATGAATTTTGAAACTTCAATCTCAATCAACATCTTTTTATGTAGATTCTTGGGTGACTGGAAGGAAGGCGTTTCCCTTATTGCAAGATTGGAGGAAATGCTTGGTTTGGAGAAGAACACCTTTACAAATCCTCGGTAAGAATGATATGTAAAATCGAATAGTTTTTTAGGAATTTTGAAAATAACAGTATTAACTAAGTTATTCATATACTTTCAGCGTTGAACGTGGAGAAGTAACTTTTAAAGTTGAGAAAAACAGCAAAGGCTACACTGCTGATGATGTCGCCCAGCGTATTGGTAAGATTCCTTATTATCCATGGCTTTATAGTTACATTTCGATTTATAGATGTTTTAACCAACTTGTTGTAATATTTTCAGAGAGCATCAAAGATGAGCTGCGCCGTCAAACCGGCGCCAAGGTTTTGGCTACTGGGGTTGGAGATCGAGTAAGCATAAAAACATTAAGAATATTTTTCATCCTGCTTTCTTACTCTCTGTTCTTCTTTCATTACATATTCGAAACTTCATTCTTAATAATCTATCTATACTGCAATATAACAATGCTTGTAACAATTTAAAACTACTATTTTTTATGCCAAATAAAACCCAAACATGTGTTTATTGAAGTGAAGTATCATTTAATAGCCGCTAGGGGAAACCTAACCCAAAATAAATTCCTAATCAATTTTGCAGAGCAAACGTCCGATAATGCGTCCCATGGAGACCCAGGAGGCAAAGCTATTCGGGCTAGAGCTGCCAGTACTTCTGGCTCTCGTGGGGAGTCTTGCAGTTTTGATCGTTGGAGCAGTAATTTTTGCTGTTCTTTTGAAGAAGGACTACAACTCGAAGAGGAAAATGCAAGGACTGGCGGGGGCTGCTGAGATCGACGCTGAAGCTACCAGAGATTACCAGGTCAGTGTTTGTGACGTCAAAGACAGATTAACGAGGAAGTGTTGCGTATTTCATAAAACACTATACAATTTATTGATAAGCGCTCTTGGTTTGTATACCTGACGCATCACATCCCAGCCCTGATATCAACTTACAATGATCCCACAAATCATAACTGCGATTGTTTTGTCAGTACACGTTTCAAACAGCGGTATGCTTGTTGAGGCGCCTAAAAATTGTATCATTAATCTATTTACTCACGCGAACTTAGTGATTTTAGTACGCAGTGGCGTAACTATGTATACCCCTTAAGTGGCATACCCGTGGCATTTTGTAAGTCCTGCCACCCTATAGTTCGTCCCCTGTTAATAGACTCGTTAGATTTTTTTCCGTTTTAATTAGATACAGTAAATAAAGCATCTTATTACTTATCTATGACGGACGAAAGGAAGAAGAAAACATATTGCGCCGATCCCAGCTATAGCTAATAGGGCAGAAAGACGGTGATGAAGGTATCTCATTACTTGTTACAGGAGTTGTGCCGAGCCCGCATGTCCGGCAAATGGACGGGGCAGCAGACCGCCGCGGCGCCGGCGCACCCCGCCGACTCCGCGCCGCAACGCATCACCTCGTTGTCGCGGGAGCCTGACGCTAACAACTCACCGTCTACTCGATCTAGCACCTCTTCCTGGTGAGAACTGCTTTTTGCTCTTGTACAGTCAGTCACACATCAGGTTACCACAAGCTGTCGAATTTCCTCAATTGATATTCAACCTAATGTGTATGACGTTAAGATGAGAGATTGAAGAAATTTGACAGTTTTGTATACTTTTATGTGTGGCTGTACGTACTATTGGGCCTAGAACAAAATGTATTTTTCTCATGTGCAGTGCGGTTACTCTGGACCTGTTCGTTGTCTAGTTCCAAAATTCTTAAGTTAGTTGCCAGAGCGCTTTTAGTTATAGGTAGGTATACTATCAGTCTTAGGGCCTCGTTTACCACCTCTGAGTAAAGTGTCAAGTAATTTACATTTAAAGTGTCAATTAAAGTGGGTTCGGAGAAAATTGCCCCCTGGTAATTGTATTGAAAAAAAAAATTAAATTAAACTAGGCCGCGGACCAGGGGCCAATTTTCTCCGAAACCACTTTAATTGACAAGTAAATTACTTACTCAGAGGTAGCAAACGAGGCCCTTACACTTTCCAGCATAAAATTAAATATTATCAAGTAGTTAGTGGCCAGTGGCTCACATAGTATTTACGTCTTCAATGTTAGGTACATTTGTGGAATCTATTGCATTATGATTTTCTCAATTTACAGGAGCGAGGAACCAGCCTTGACTAACATGGATATTTCAACTGGACACATGGTACTGGTAAGTAAACCTATTTGGTTTGAGGTTGTACTCTACCTATAGGTTAGTTACTTTTCATTCACAAGGTTCCGCTTTAAGCTCCTACATCTCTGTAAACCACACAAAATCAAAAAAAGTCTAACAAAATTTCTTCCAATCAGGCCTACATGGAGGACCACCTCCGCAACAAAGACCGGCTGGAGCAGGAGTGGCGTGCCCTCTGCGCTTATGAGGCGGAGCCCTGCGCCACCACTGCTGCCCTCAAGTCCGACAACACTGGCAAGAACCGTTACGCCGATGTGCTGCCCTATGACCATTCGAGGGTCACGCTCAACACCTTATCGAACCACCTGGGATCTGACTACATCAATGCTTCGACCATTGTAAGTAAACAGGACAAGATATAAGTACCTATTTGAAAAGAGTAACTAGGTACTGGGTTTCTTGCTGATTCGTCTCGGTAGAAATCTAATCGAATCTCTTCCGAATCAGCGGTACCTAGCTAACATAATATTTGACATTCATGAATGTCCCATAAGGACTTAAATTTAATAAAGAATATTTCTATTAATTGTTTAGCTAAACAGTGTAATAAGGTTAGCTAAGATGGGGAAGGGAATCTTTAATCTTCTAAATGTCGATTGCGCTGAAATGGACACCCAGGGGTTTCGCCTAGACTTATTGTCTCAAGCACCTTGTTTCACACACGTGACAAGGTGACTTCTTTGATAGTAAAATCTTAAAACTTTTAAAATCCCGTTTTTGATCCCGGGTTTGATTTCTGGGTAGAGCAAAAAGCATTTATTTCGAATTTTTCGAAAATAGATCAAGTTCCGTAGACAATTGTAGTAATCAAGCCTAATCCCATCATAGTAGCAAGAACTTGATTTCTATGATGGAGGCATTTGCCCTCCAGTGCGACAGTATACAGGCTGATACTTTACTTTTGTTCATCTTCTACATCTAGCACATTATTAAAATGCCTTGAAATTGCTACCTTCAGACGGATCACGACCCCCGCAACCCAGCTTACATCGCGGCTGCCGGCCCGCTCGCGCACACGGCCCCAGACTTCTGGCAGATGGTGTGGGAGCAGGGCAGCGTCGTCATGGTGATGCTCACTCGGCTCACGGAGAACGGCCAGCAGCTCTGCCATCGGTACTGGCCTGAGGAGGGTTCTGAACTGTACCACATTTATGAGGTAAGTAACACACTAGCATTCTCCTGGCACCGTAGTTAACTGTAAGCTGCGGGCCCGCTGTCCTGGCCCCGACTTCTGGCAGATGGTGTGCGAGCAAGACAGCGTCATCATGGTAATGCTCTCTCAAATCACGGAGAACGGCCAGCGGCACTGCCATCGCTACTGGCCTGAGGAGGGTTCTGAACTGTACCACATTTATGAGGTAAGTAAGACATAAGTAATATGCAGTTTTCTCTCCCGTGACCCAGTTCACATCTCAGCTCTGCCTCAGTATTGACCTGAGGGAGAAGAGGTCTGAACTGGGCCACAATACGTAAGTCACACATATAGAACTCGACTCATCAAATCTAGTTACTGACCCTTTGGGTAAAATATTCGCATAGGTAGAGTAGTAAGCAAGTACTGCCCAACTCTAACTATTGTGATCATCTGATACATCCTACTAACCTGAGGGTTATTGCAAATTTGGCTGATCAATTCTATTTCTACATTAAATTTGAGCTCATAATAATGCACTAATATTCTCTTCGCTCATAATAATTTTGTTAGAGCTATTAATAATTGCTGAGATAAAAGACCAACCAATACCTCATAATCCAGTGATATTTGGATAAGTAAATTTATGTTCTCCCTTAGGTACACCTGGTGAGTGAACACATCTGGTGCGACTGACTACCTGGTCCGCAGCTTCTACCTAAAGAACCAGCGCACCGGCGAGACGCGCACCGTCACCCAGTTCCACTTCCTGTCCTGGCCCGAGAACGGCGTGCCATCTTCTACGAAGGCCTTGCTTGAATTTAGAAGGTAAAAGAACAATCACTATTAGGTAATTCGGTGATTCTCTGAATTTCTTTTTTGTGACAGGAGAAAAATTACCTAGTGGTAAGCGATTGCCGCCGCCCAAAGACCTACCTACGCTGGCAACCTTTAGCTGTTGCCCGCGACTTCTTTTTTTTTTTATGTGATAGGTAGCAAACGAGCAGGCGGATCACCTGATGCCGCCGCCCATGGACACTTGCAACACCAGTGGAGTTACTGACAACCTTTAATCCCCTTCCCCTCCCCGGGTGGGCCTCCGGTACTCACTCGGCGACGGCGGTACTTCATCCGCTTGAAATTTCAGGCAGCAATCTTGACTTGACTTGAGTACCTACTTAAGGCTATCCTTTTCGTAAGGTGCCATAGTAATGTCTTTATATATTAGGCGGGTTGTTCGAGTTCTACATCAAGTGCTCCCCAGACCTGCATTTAAACCCTAAAAGTAGCCTATGTCTGCATTTAAAAAGTAGCCTTTGCCTATCCTTTATCATATGCTTTAGATTATCTGTGTACCAAAATTATTTATTTAAACGATTCGGCAGGTTATAGTAAGACAGACGTATAATAATATAGACAGAGTTACTTTCGAATTTACAATATTAGTATGAATAATACTGGAGGGAAAACGCTTTCCGTTCCAATCACCTTTTTTGTTAATGCTTTACTTTCATGTAAAATGTTTTGTTTCAGGAAAGTAAACAAATCCTACCGAGGACGGTCCTGCCCTATTGTAGTGCATTGCAGGTTTGTAAATGTGTTTATTTATTGTAGACCATGACGTCATGTAAGAGTAGGTAAGAAAACATTTATGGACCACAACACATTTACACATAGACAAAAAGACAAAATAAAGATAACATAGAAATTGCGGCCAACAAGGTTCAGCCTCAGCATGATGCTGCAGCCGCCTGCGAGCAGCTGCTGCAGCGCTAGTTTTCAGGCTGGACCTTGGTAGACACTTTAGAATAATATAAAGAGTAGTAGACATGCACAAAACAACAGATATAAAAAAAATAAAGAAAAAAAATTACAAAAACAGGATCACATGAATTTAATGAAAACAAAAACAACACAAATAAGGAAAATTTGTTACTAAGTTAGAAGTATAAATATTCCAATCACCAATACCCCTCGATCTAATCTTATCAGCTACCTACGTGACGATGTCAATCATCATGATATCATCCTAATCATATTTTATACGACTGCCAAAAAAGGAGTAGGTTAATTTCATATCGTAGATATGACGTCAGAGCCAGTATACCCCACAATTTGGAGCCCGAATACAAAATATTCTTTAAATGTGAGAGAAACAAAAAAAAATCATTTGATACCTATACCTATTACCGTACGGGAATCATAGTGAACATATGAAATTCATCATTTTGTGGTGGCGGCCATCCAATCTAATCTGGCTAAGAACACTGCCGATTAGTATAACTTTCAAAGAAAAAATAATACTTAATCCAAATCGGTTCATCCGTTCGGGAGCTACGATGCCGACACGTCGAACTTTTAACACCCCGTCGTTTTTGCGTCGGGGGTTAAAAATAACGTTGTTTCGAAGTTAGATAGGTAGGTATTGTCTGATCTTATTGAGAGTAAAAAAATCTCTACAGCATGACAACATAGGTGAGCCATCACAGGTGAACTTCGTACCGCCTCATTTTATTTTCTAAGACCAACTCTTCGAATCGTTTTGAGTGGCGTTAACGACTTGCTTCTTTGTTTCCAGTGACGGCGCCGGCCGCACAGGCACCTACTGCCTGATCGACATGGTCCTGAACCGCATGGCCAAAGGTGCCAAGGAGATCGACATCGCGGCCACGCTGGAGCACATCCGGGACCAGCGCCCGCGCACCGTCGCCACCAAGCAACAGTTCGAATTCGTCCTCATGGCCGTCGCCGAAGAGGTATTATCCACATACTATGCTCCTATTGCCAGTTCGATACAGCCATGAATTACTTGGCTAAAGGTGCCAAGAAGATCGACATCGCGGCCACGCTGCAATTCAATAATTCCCCCAATGAGAATTCCAATGAGCCGATTGGCTACGCCATGTCTCGTAATGCGAACCATAAACACTTTCGAAGGAAATTCAAACCAAAAGGTGGCAAAAGGCTCCAATCCTGACATGATCCTTTTTCATAAACTAGATTAAAGAAACGTAAGTATCTTGTAAACTATAAAAATATGCTTACGGTAAAACTTCAACGACCCGTGGATTTATTCCTAATCAAATTACTTCTTTTTTTTTATGTGATAGGTAGCAGACGAACAGGCGGATCACCTGATGGTAAGCAATTGCCGCCGCCCATAAGCACATGCAACAAGTCCGCTGCTAACCTTTTATCCCCTTCCCCCCCCCCCGATGGGCCTCCGGTACCCTCACTCACTCGGCGAAACACAGCACAGGAGCTGCTTCACGCCGGTGTTCTGTGAGGCAGTGGTTACTTTAATATTTATATGATATTGTTTGTTTATTAGGTGCACGCCATCCTGAAAGCTCTACCGGCCCACCTCCAACAGCTCCAGGAGAAGAAAGACAAAGAAAAAGAGAAGGAAAAAGACAAAGAGAAAGAAGTCAACGACAAAGAGAAACCCAACAACTGAAACCGCATCGCCACGACTCTCGACAATGTTCATTTGACCGTAGCTTGTATTGATGTCTGTATCACTTCTGGGTTGGAAATTTCGCATTTTAACAATTATCTTCCGGCCCGTGCCTTTTCTTGGATGCACATTTTTTAACTAGAAAGTAGGACCTACTCGTACAAAGTTTCGTGAGGGAAAGAAAATAAAAATAAATCTAAGAAAGGCTGTCTTTAAAATAAATGAGTCATCTATATGTTTTACTGAGGAACACAAACAATACCTATAGAAGCATCCTCGTACATGCCTAATTAACTACTACTTTCTATGATAAAAACCAGATAAATTGCGATTAGCATGCTTTTAATAGATACAGTACATAGTTATACGCCTACCTACATACGTACAAGTACAGTACATTCAGTGCTCACTAAGTACCTAAGTATGGGAGAACTCTGTATTCAAGAGTAACTAGTTTTACTACTTAATTAACTGCGATGTCATTTTATTTTATTTTATTTTACATGATTACCGAAATATTCAACCTGGAACTGTATACCTTTGAATAACGTATTATTGTTTATATGCTTAATGCTAACGCTTGTATTTATTTATTATTATCTTATTTGTATAATAGCTGTTTAAGGTAGCATTAGATCAGCGTATTCAGGATAGCCACAATAAAGATCGAAATCACCTGGAAAATCTCGCTGGCCTAAAACTAATAAGTCACTTAATTTCTTTGGTTAAAAAACCTAGCTGTATGTTTGTCTATTATCGATTTTATATGTGAAATTTTTACGACTGACGGCACAAATTATATCAGTCTTACAGTGACACTCAAATTGAAATAATTTCAATAGAAAAGTCTAATCTTGTGTGGAAATAAGGCTAACATCGGATTGCCTGTTTGAGAAGCGTTAAATTAGGTTTTGACCGGGTCGTCCGTTTTATATATTTTAAAAAGTCTATAAAACGATCTTTTTGGGATGGACTTTTCTATTGATAGCGATTATACGTAAAATATCTTTAGAAGTTGGATCGAAGCAGAGCTTACAATATTTTGCTACTACCCTACTCTAAAACCATTACCTCAAATACCTAAGCCCTTATACCTACTACTTCACAATAACAGTGTCAAAAATTTAGGTATTTATTTTTTTAAGAAAGCTTTTATCTGCAGAAATTATAAATTCATATTTTCATAAGAACTTAGAACTCGAAATTATGTACTTATTAAGCTCTATAACATTTTTATTTGTTCTTGAAAAGTACAGGATGAATACTTGTTCAATAAAATCGTTAGTTATTAATGATTTAATCTATAAACATACCATACACCCAGAGAAGGAGAGAAAGCGTTATTGAATAGAACTTGCTAGTTATAAGATAAATAAATTCTAATACAGGTTCGCTCTTTAGCTGGGTAGATGGGTTAGAACTAGCCGCAACATTAGGTACCTAGGTAACTTAGACATTGAATAAGTAAGCATCCTGTATAGTAAGTTGCCTAGCTTGTCTGCTATAGATATCATAGTCAATTGTAACGGTGTCTAAATGTTTTAAGTCTTGCTTATTTTTACCAATCCTGATTCTGTATTATCTGTTTACATGGAAAAATAATATCTTTATACTGTAACTTTAAATAAGTATTTGATTACGCCATGGCCCGATTTTTCAATCAATATATTTAAAGTTAACAGACCAATAGATTTTATTGTTAAAAATTGTCTTGTGTTTACTATGATGGCACAACATAGAAACAGCAGTCACATTTTATTGTACCTAATATTTCCTATCAGTCTGTTAACTTTTTGAAAAATCAGGTGTTCTCAGTATTTTACTGTAAATTAACTTGCTAATGATTGTTTAAATTAAATCCATTAACATTTTGTCATCGTTATTAATAAAATATAGCGATGCAACAAATTTTATAAAATAGTCATGATGACCAACGTTTGTTATGGATCTACGTATCTATGGTTTATTTTATATTGTGTTTATAGAGGCTTGTAGCTTTTGGAGATATATACGGCATGTTCGAAGCGAAGGATTGTTGTCGCGCATCAAATGCGCATAGCTGTGAATTGATCTAGTCGGTAAAATGTTACATTACTGTTATCTGTTATCATAATATTCATTCATTAATTCGCTTTCTAGTAAATTACGTTTATTTGTACGCATAATATACCTACGTAGGTACCTAAGTAAATTATGATTCATGTTATTTACAATGTCAATAATTATAAACTTGCGTTAATCATATTAAATGGAACATCAAAAGAGTAATGCTAAGAGACATTTGTATGTCATCGCCGAATCATATCCTGAACTAACGGAATACCTGATAAATGATAATCAAATGAGATGAAATCGATATAAACTCTATTTACAGAAAGTAGCAACAATAGATCATAACTTAACACGTACTACGAGATTTGTATAAGATTATATTTATTGCATATTATGGGAAAATGTAAAAAAAATATTACCTACCCACGAAATTATGAATGTAGAATAGATTTAAGAGAAAATATATTTAACCGTATTTCTGTATGAAATTATATGTAGTTTTTATGTGAATGATTGAATAATGGATTTTGATTATTAAATTGTTTTAGGGACTAAGAGAAGCAGTATCCTGATTTCCTTAGACTTATTTCCTCCATATCCTGAAATACACCTCAGTAATCAACACGAATGAAAGTTGAAATAAAAGCACTTTTAAGGACATTTTCTTGAATGTGAAACTGAATGGAACACTATATTTCTAAATAAGAAGCATTGGTGAGTGAACGAATAATATAATCTCCGCAAAATTATAAAGGTAGGTGTATACCTACATTTTAAGAAATTAAAAATGCAACAAACAAACAAGCGAGGACACAGTACCTACCTAAGTACCTAGCCTAATACTGTGACGAGGATCCGAATTCGTAATTTTCGAAATAAAGTTCGTCTGCTCCCGCGCAAACTCAATTTATACACATTACAATTACATTAACCAATTACAGCCACTTCCGTTCTCACATCAATTTTTGCAAAATTTTCATTGGTGAATTTGTAACCAATGAAATAAATGTCGATGATTTTTGGCGGTAAATTAAGGGTTTGATCATTACTTTAAAATTTTAAAAGCATATCTCAATATAATTTAGTAAAATAAGTAGAAATATTATATTGAAATAATCACTACTTTTATTTATCTCTTCCATTTTGTCACCAATTTTACCTATTTACTACTAAAGGCAATATTATTCCCTAATAATAAGTATTAATGAGCAATCCTCAAGTATGATGAAAATATATAGTTACGAACGCATCCTTAAGTGGGCGGGGTTATTCAGTGACAGGAGAATAGCTGTCAATCACGAAAACTGTCATTTTATTATGTCAAAATCAGTTGACGTTTTAACATAGTTTCGTGCAGATGTGCTGATTATTTTCTAAAAGCAATTAGACTTGGTCCCATAATTATTTTAAATACTCCAATAATCTCACTAAATTTCAGTCATCATGATTACTGGTCGTGCATTACATTTCGTGTTCAAAGTTGCAGACAGAACACTCACTGCGAAGTTCTACAGAGATGTCCTGGGTATGAAGGTAAGATAACAATGAATTTACAAACTATTCTTAATAGATAAATAACTTGTACTTAAAAACATATCATTATAATTACAAGAATAACACTAGAAGTGCGTTACACATGGTATTAACAGATATTTTCCACGTTTCCGAACAAGGTAAAAACGTGACCAAGGTCAAAATATCTCGGCTATTAAGTTCAGTTGCCGGTAATTATTTATGGACTTTATGTTAGTACATTGTTACGGTATGATTTAGCTTGTTAACAAGTAGACATAAATCCAGCACTTTACTAGATTATAATGAAAAAGTGCTCTCTTTTCGTAATTTATTGCAATCAAGTAGACATTGCGAAAGAGACTTGAACCTACTTTATTCGTTACTTTCTAAAGATATTTTTTTGCTAGCAGATAATATGTAATTGGTGTTTATTTTCAGGTTTTGCGTCATGAAGAATTCAGTGAAGGTTGTGAGGCAGCTTGCAATGGGTGAGTAATTTTTGCTTGTCATCCTAGCAAGTTATCCTTTTAATCATAGCTCATCAAACATGAAATTGTATTTAGGTACTTGTTACAAAAAACCAAGGCTACACAAAATTGGTAGGTGAATAGGTGGTGCCAAATTGATTTGTATACACAAAGAAAATCAGTTTACATGTTTTATCTTGGTACTTCAGTGTTTACAGACTGTATTAAAGTGTTGATAAATCAGTCAGTAATGACATGCTTTACATGTGGAGATAAAATGATTTCTTACTACTAAGCCGCATCCATAAAGATTATAAATTATGTGCAATTTGTTTGAAATCCTTTATTATCCTATACAAAGATTTGATTTATTTGTACATAAAATTCCAGGCCGTATGCAAACAGATGGAGCAAAACCATGATTGGCTATGGACCAGAAGACACACACTTCGTTGTAGAGCTTACATACAACTATGGAATAACTCATTATGAACAGGGCAATGATTTTATCGGAATCACAATTCAGTCGAGCGAGTGTTTGAAGCGAGCAGCGTCAAACAACTGGCCGGTGAAGGAAGAAGCTGGGCGTAAATATTTGGAAGCACCTGGAGGATACAAGTTCTACATTATTGATAAGCCACAGCCTGTTGACAAAGGTAAGCAATGTTACTCATACTAGACATTCATAGCCTTATCAAATTATACAATCAGACTGTTTATACTTTGAGTATTGAGCATTCCAATTGAAATACAAGGAAAATAATGACTGCATAGCAGTGGCACTTAACAGAGTTGATAAAAATATAAATGACAAAATATCATTAAAAATTGTAATTAAATTTTTCTATGGTTTAATTCAATTCATTGTAAGCCAAAGACTCATTACACTTTAATGGAAGTATGTACTATACATAAAAACCCACCAAGTCTGAGTTGGACTCATTTATGTATGGTTCCTCAAAAGATGAAATATTCTTGTCCAGGAAAAATCAGCATTGAAAAAGGTCTAGACTTCACAGGGGGTCAGTGCCATTTTGACAGATATCTGCATATCAGAGTCTCATTTTCACGTCTGACCATTTTCATTATAATGTTTTACAAAAAGTTACTGCACCAAGTCCCCTAATATTGGCTTTGTGTACATGGACAGGCCTAGAATAAATCTTATACTCTTTATCATATCTATATCATGTTATTAAACTGATAAATTAAATCCTTAGGGCTAATAGACAATTTAATTTATTCAAATCCATAAAATATAATAACACTTGATCATTATTATTATTGGACTAATCATAATTTGATTAAAGTATATTCCACAATCACTAAATAAATTGAGATTTTAAGTGTTATCCTCAATATCTTTGAAATTGTGTGATAATTTGATAAATATTGTTATGAAATAGGCAGGGTCATGTGACTGCATTTCATAAATATTTTATTGGTATGGTTTCCTTCTTAAGAGTTTAAATATCTGACAATGCTAGCCTTTCAATTGCAGCATTGCCCGCACTGGACTTATTATGATTTATGTATGAATGAGACAGTTTTTCGTAGTAAAATGTAGTCTCTCTCACTAAGTGATCGAAAGAATTTCATAAGCAGTTTTGAGTTCATTATAATCCTTTTACGGAAACCTAACCGTAGTCTACTAGGAACCCATTATAGTTTCGTTCATGTCGTCTGTCGTCTGTCAGTCTGTCCTGGCTCGTTCTCCGCCGATTTTACAAACCTTTACGTGTATATATTAGTGGAATATTTTAATTGGTTTCAGTGCAATCTTTGAGGACCTCATATTTTAAGTGGGTTACAAGATATAAGACAATTACATATTACCTTGTCAAATAGCCTATTGTCATCTGTTTGAAATTATTAATTTTTATCAAAAGGTTTATCTTATCAGTTCATGATTATCTGCAGACATTGTAATTGTCGATGCAAGTATATGAAAATATTTTTATTCACAAAATATGAACTTATCATTATAAAAAAAGTATTATTAACCTTTCATCCCTTGATTATCGCTTTTAAATTTATAGCTGCATGGATTTATTTCACTGTTTATTGTTGTTTTTTCACACATATTGTCATGTATTCAATATCATTATTTCTGTGCAATAAAGAATATCTATCTATCTTTCTAATATTTATCTATTATACAGTCATGGAAGTTCATTCCACTCCATTATATTGAAATGTTTTATTGTTGAACAGTTTCTTCGCCGGTACCTACGTACATTCTGTACTAATGAGGGTGCTTGCAAATGCAAAATCCGATAGATGGCGTTACGTTGACGTGAGGTCCAACTTTGACGACATCGGTTGTTTCATAACATTACTTCATAATTTTGACATGATACGTCAAATGTAACCAATCCACTCATTGTTAGGCCTGCCGTCAACGTAACGCCATCTATCGGATTTTGCATTTGCAAACACCCTCATTGATTTTAAACTTTCAGATCCGGTTGTGAAAGTGTCCCTCGCGAGCTCAAACTTGGCAAGATCCATTGCTTACTGGAACGGTTTGCTCACATTGAAGATTTTCGAGAAAAGCGATAAATCTGCCACCTTAGGATTTAGTGAAGATCAGGCCAAGCTGGAATTGGTTGATATCGGTAAGCAATATGAGTTCACTTATCTTTCGCCAATAACGTATCTTAAGTGCAATCATACCTATACCCAAAACTGGAATTCAAGACCAAAAAATCTACTACAATGTTGCTATTGTAATAAAATAACCGTAACATAGTATACCCCTTTTTTCTAAAAACACTCGCTGATTAAGTTATTTATTGGTAATTTTGATTCTATAATTTAAAAAATAATTTACTTACTTTTTTTCACATAAACACAAGACACTTTAATAAAAACTTAACCATCCGTAATATTAATTTTCAAAGATGGTATTGCGCTTGTAACACTTCAGGGGTTAATAACATTTGGTATCTACCCACAACATATTAACAATGTATGGAAACTTGACAGTTTAGTCTGCATAATAAGAAAAATAATGCCAAAAAGGTTGGCGAAACCTAAAAACGTGACATAAGTGACTTTAACAGATTTGACAGTGACGTATCTGTCGTAGATTTTTTTGGTCTTGAATCCCAGTTTTGAGTATAGATGTTTTTACTTATTGACTTAATTTTTTTTTTTCAGGTGGTCCAGTGAACCGCGCCAAAGCGTACGGTCGTATCGCGTTCGCGTGCCCGTTCGACGTCCAGCCAATCATCGACAAGAAGATCCAGGAGGCGAACGAGACCATCCTCACGCCGCTGATCTCCCTGGACACGCCCGGGAAGGCCACCGTGCGCGTGATCATCCTAGCGGACCCCGACGGCCACGAGATCTGCTTCGTGGACGATGAGAGCTTCCGCCAGCTGTCCCAGGTGGACCCCAACAGCGATGCTGACCTGGATAAGTACATCAAATCTGACAAATCTAGGGCGTAAGATACTAAAATGATTATGCTTTGAATTTTTTATAAGTTAGTTTTCAGGGTGTTAGATTTTGTTTTTTAATTGCGAAAATAACTTCTTTTGGGAGGTTTATGCCGGCCCATTTGAGGAATGGTATAGCGCTATAAAACATCGAAAAACGAGCGTCCCATTGCTCCATAAATTCAAAGACTTGGATGGATCGGATACGCATTTCTTATATTATTAAGGTACTTAAGCAAAAGAGTATGGTTGTTTGTTTTGTCACAAAACGATTATTCACATTAATAGAAGCTGTAGCGTGTGAAAAATCCGCTAGATGGCGCTGTAGAACTAAGTTCCATTACGTTGATTGGTTATTTTTGATGTGAGATATCAAAATGTCATTGAACTAACCAATGACGTTGAAGTTGGACCTCGCTCTAACAGTACGCCATCTAGCGGAATTTTCACACGCGATAGGCCCAATAGATGATTGATGAAAGGATAATCTCAATGATAGCTTCTATTACAAAATCTAACATCCTGTATGTATGGCACTTAATTATATACGCAATATTTACTTAGTATTATAAGTACCTATTTCCTTAGTTCTTCAAATAATGTGATAAAGACACTTGAATAGTATAGCAATTTTAGCATTCCCTGTTTGGCAAATGTACTCAAAAGACTAAGTATTATTGGTTTAATATATTGTATTGTTTTTAAATATATTTAAGTCTAGATGTTATTATTATAAAGTTTTATTCTTATCTCTATCAATAATATTTATGAATACTTGCTCTACAAAAAGTACAACTATAGTGTGTAACACCATACCAGACAAATAAAATATATTTTTTATTATATGAAGTGCCAGTTGTTTCATTATTTAGCTTATTTAAGTAAATTAAAATAAATTACTTTGGAAATTATTGTTCAATATTTAGCTGCAAAGGGATAATGATTTGACCAGTCTATGTACTAACGCATTTAGTAGGTACTTAGTAGTATTACTTATAGTAGTAGTTACTGGAGATGTGCTGAGATACGCTGATTCTAATAATATGTAGCCGGTACTCACTACTAAAGTAAGTTCTCAAATCAAATTATTGTATTCGGATCCACATTGGTACTCGAGTACCTACTTACGGTACTCGATTAAAAATTTACATTATTTATTATTATTACAATATTTATTTGTTATACCTACCGACTCGATTTCTATGTATTTCGATTTTTTATAACAAGTACCTACTATAATACTTGAATACCAAAAAACCCGACTCTACACATGTCTTTGCCCCGCACATACTAAAAACACCATCAGTTTCCTTGAAAAGTAGTGTGTCTTATAACTTAGTGATGCCGTAAAATACCGAAAAAAAAAGCTTTTGGTATTTTAATTTTAGTTAAGCCAGTAAACCTATGCGTTGAGTTATAAATTACTAGCTGTTACCCGCGATTTCGTCCGCACCCCTCAGCCCCTTTTAAACCCCCTTTCACAATAAAACGTAGTCCTTTATTCTTTCTCAGGATCTAGAACATCTGTACACCAAATTTCATTCAAATCTGTTCAGTAGTTTTGGCGTGAAAGAGTAACAGACAGACAGAGTTACGAGTACTTTCGCATTTACAATATTAGTTAGGATAACAAAATTATGGCAACATCATACTTTTTTCTGGCCCAAACTTAACTTTTTTGTACTATAAAAACTGTTGACTATCTAAAAATGATTCAGGTAATCCCTTCATAAATCGCACCAGGTGATTTGCGACATTCGCAGAGTAATGTCTTGATCGTATCGACCAAATAGGCGGTAGCGCAGCGTGGGGCCGCGAGTCGCGTGATGCCGGCCTTCGCTTATCAGCGGAATGCCTTCTAGATGGTACCATTACTATGGATTGCTTTTAGAGTTACTGGGGCTTGATAGTAAAAGTAGTAAAACGTATCAGCCTATATGTATTATAGTATTTTCCTTTTTCACACGTGATAGTTCTCATTAAAAAAATAACCGTTTAGTAACAGATAACCAACTTCTTTTTACTACTTTTACTATCAAGCACACTACGGGGCAAATGCCTCCATCGTCTATAGCTGGAGGCACGAAAGTATAGCGATGACCGTTATTTTGCGCACTTGTAAAAAGAAGACTTTCTATCAAAATTGGTTTCTGCGCACTCAAGGTCATAACTACCTTCTTGCCTCGGACTATACTAAATCATCGCTACTATGATGGGATTAGGGTTAATCACCACGCTTGCCTAATGCGGATTGATAATCACGAACCCGAGCAACGTTCGAGAAATTCTTCTGCTCGACCCGGGAATCAAACCCAGGACCCCGAGATAGCGGCCCAGTGCTTGAATCATTAAACTCTTCGGGGTGGAATTAAATAAATTGGTTATGTTCACTCCGAAACAGTGAAATTCGTTTTCCTGCAACGATAATCTATATCAATCCGTAATAATTTGGATATGGAATCGAACCCGGACCATTAAGTGATTTGCAACCCTAGCCATTGCGCCATTCATACACCTATCTTTTAGCCTACAGCAGAAATGTACAGTCAACCACACATCAGGTTACCACAACCTGTCAAATTGACTCAATAATATTCAACCTAATGTAGGTATAAGACAGAAAGATTAGAGTCGATTGAAGAAATTTAACAGTTTTGTATACTTTGATGTGTGGCTGTACGTACATTAAGACGGTGCAAAATTACTATCAGCATCGTGTTTTATCATCTTTTTTGTGCGTGTTTCACAAAAAAATCATCGAATAGAACGTCACATTTTAGAACAATAAGTACCTACCTAGTTTGTTTTACTCAAACACTCCTTTATGACTATACTTACAGCCGGTTTCTGAATTGAGAATTCTATTACAAATCAGTTGAGTTTTGCTTAAATTGTTGATCAATACTTAAGTTTCTTACGTTTCTCAAGCCAATTTTAGATTTTCTCAACTCACTTTCAGTTGAGTTATACTCTATCTGTACTCAGACGTTTCGTTTCAAGTAAAAAAAAAATACAGCATCCAAATTAGGGATGTGAAACTAAAGGAAAATATCGGTCTATTGAAAAACGATGTTTCTTTCTTCAATATTAAATAACATGTTGATAGATTCATAAATACGAGTATGTAAGTATAGTAAACATGTAGCGGAATTTTCTACAAGAATTGATGCAAATGCGGCGTCATGGCCGACTAATGCTAGCTCTAACGCAATGGTTTCCAACGCAAGTGGTCTCTGGACCACCAGTGGGCCTCAGGAAAAGTTTTTTTTTATGTGATAAGTTTTTTTTTGTGATAGGTGGCAGACGTGCAGACGGATCACCTGATAATAATGTCATTGCCGCTGCTCATGGACACCAGTGGGGTCACAAGTGCGCGCTGCCAACCTTTACCCCTACCCCCATATAGGAATCAGAGGCTCATTAGGACCTCCGATTCTCTCCTTCACACGGCGAATCAACGCCATTTTCACACGACGAATCAACGCCGTTTTCATACGACGCCAGGCCATGTATCATTTGGGTCGATCCGTTAAATTCATGCCGAAGCGTGGCTCTCCCACGAGGAGTCTTCCATTGTAGGCGAATTACTTCATAATATGTCACGGGTGAATAATAACAATGCAGTGACAAATGTGAGGGTCGGATTTAACCATCTTGTTTCTTATACATATCTACGTGGTCCCAACATTTATAACAATTAAATCAAAGTTTGGCGGGATGGATGGCGTGTTGACTAGCTCGTCCTGTCTTGTGCGTCAACGATTAAACCCACGAGGTTTGATCGTTGCCCACTATTCACATGATGAACATTCATCGTTTGTTCTGTGTCTAGGTCTCTAACTATTTGTGGTTCCTCTTGTCTGACATCTGTAAGAGCTACGAGATCGAGTACCGAATCAGGTCAACATTTGACTTATGTGATTTTATTACTTACTAGTGGCCCGCCCTCACTTCGCTTCGGGACCGTAATTCAGAAATGAACCAATAGATGGCGCTGTGCTAAATTACATCGCGCAAGCGTTTCGTGTTTTCGGTTTACCTACAAGCCTTGTCGTTGTCTATAGAAGTTATCTCTTTATAAATAGTATAGATTTAACTCCGCGGTCATAAAAAGTTTGAGAACCGCTGTTCTAACGGAACAAAACTTGCTTATTTAATATTGCTTTCCAATAAACACAGGCGTTATAACATTGCTTCTAACCAGTGGCTAGAGAACTTAAGTCGTTACAACGCGATGTTCCGCGTTCCCTTCCCGGGTCAGACCCGTTCCAGAGTTTGCGTGCGAAGTGTTGAAAAATATAACAGAGAGGAAAACTGCTAACTCATACTTGTTTTCAATAATGGAAAAGTATACCCGGCTAGGCCCTGCGAAAGTTGGCGATGTTTTCGCTGAATCCAATATTAATATTTTCCCCACAGAGCCTGTTAAGAAATATACAAATCGTCGCTACGGAAAATCGCGTGCAAGGCAGTCGCATTCGAATTATCAAAGAGATTTGAACTTTGTGAGTTTAAAGCAGGTAAGTACCTAATTGAATTATATGGAGCTTATTTTACTAACTAAGGACGTTTGTTTTAAACTTTATGTTTAAATGAAAATTTCAATAAATGTAGAAGATCTTAATACAGGCTGTATCTGTGAATATTCACATCCCTTTGACCACTTCTTCTACTAACCCTTCTTCTGAGCAACGTTTGATAAACGACTTTTGAAAATGCGTCGTAAATTTTTTTCGATTCCTCATACAAAATTAACTAGCCACGAGACCGATTTTGTCTGAGAAGTCATGGAACAAAATGTTGATAGAACACGTGGTTAAAGGGATGTGAATGTTTACAGATAAACCCTGTATATTTATGTCGTGTAACCATAATTACTCTACCGCTTCGTTACGTACGCGTAGATTTTTTTATTTATTTTTTCTTAGCTATTTAGGATAGAGACGTAGTATCCAACAAATCAGAGATCATTAAAGTGAATCAGCTATTCAGTTATGAATGTTAAACCATCACCACGACTTTGAATTTGATGAATCCTTCAATTTTAATGGCCTTCATTTAACTTATTCGTCTACGAGAACTCTACCTAGTACAAAAAATATTCCAAAAGAAGAAGGTAAGGTGGCATTCCCTCAGTCATAAAGTGTCGCGATAATTATTAGGAAATGTAACGAAAAAAGACTATGAAAATTCTCGTTAGCTAAGTATCTAATCCATTATCAATCTCAACGTTTATCGAGCCTGCGAATAATAGGCGGCTCGGTCGGTAGGTATCACGTCGATAATAGATCCACGACCTGTCATAAATTTCATTGCAATCGAGGATCCGGCTGATCAATTTGGTCACGGAGCTGGGCGGGTGGCGGGCGGGGGGCGCAGCGGGCGCGTGCGCGGCCCGGGAGCGGGCGCGGCCGGGCGCGCGCCGGCAGTGCGCGCCAGCGCGAGTCGAGGCGTCGCCGCGATGGCCGCGCCGCGCCGCCACCGCTGACCGCAGCGACCGACCGCGCCCGCCCCACGCACCGCGAGCGAGACACCCTCGCCCCACACCTCGCTGCGCCGCCGCTAGGTAAAGTATCCGGCGACAGCGGCCGCCGCTCTAGTACACGAGCGCCCGTCGGCGCCGCATCGGCCGCGTGCTGGCCCGCGCTTTGCCCCGCTGTCTCGTCGCCGAGCGTCGCGCGCGTCCCGCCTCGCGCCCCGCGCTCGCCGCCCGCCCTCCGCCCACCGTTCATGACGATACATAGGTAAACTCACCACGAAAACAGTCAACGTAATCCCGGCTGTGTCTCTGACGTTGCGATTCGGACTGCACCCTCGGTGACTCTGCTCTCTGTGGCTCTGTTCCCGACGGTCGGGTGTTGTGCGTCCGACTGCTCCGATGCTCCATCGGTTAGTCCCCAATTTTTCATTTTCTTAGCTCTTTTCAATTCGATATAACGCCAACGCTTGAAATTCAGATTAGATAAGTAGATGAAAGCTTTTCTAAGTGCGAGCTAAGTAGTGACTAAGTCACGGTTACATAATGGACCATCGTTCAGACGCGGTTCGACAGTCGTTGCCAGCCGTCAGCGTTACGACACGAGATGCTCGATTATGGAACGAAAGATGCTCTTTGTATTTGTGAAGTCGTAACTTGCCATTTCATATTTGAGTCAATAAAGATAGTGTGTGAGCTAGCTTTGTGAACGACGACGTCTCCCGGCGTGACGTTACGAATTATACCCGAAGCTCTTTATAGTAATTGTTGTGATTAAGGTTGAGTTTTCCTCGCTAATGAGCGTCCGTCTCCTGTAGATGGTAGAAGAGTGGCAATGGAGACGCTCCGGGCTCGAGTTAGCGGAGATCGGTGTTAATTGACAAATAGCGAGTGACAGAAATGTGCGGCCCGGTCCATGGGATCAGACGTGCCCCTTATCCGGCGCCTGTCGCTTTGCGGAGCCGTCGGACCCCTCAGAAATGAGGTACTTGCACATTTTTCATAGTTATATGTTAACAGTTTCTAACCCGATGTTATGAAGGAAGCTGTGATATCGCTTCTATAACATCTTTTTTGATTTGATGAACTAATTTTACTAACATTTAAAGAGTTGTTGTTGGTTGTATAAAATACAGAAATTAAGTGTACCTACTTATATTAAGCGGTTACATTACTTATTAGAAAGGCGCTTCAACACTTTTAACTAAGTATAGGGAGCCACTAATTCTGCGCGTAGGTAGGCACCTACATATCTATATAATTTCTAAGAGGTTACCATCTGGGTAGCAACATTATGGTGGTGACCCCTCTAATAAGACTTGTGAATCTTCCAAAAAAACATAACATAATTTAACATAATCCTTTTTTAGCCCGGTGCAGAACAATGCAATACTAATCTGCCGAAATTCGACAAAGCTCCGTTTCTAGCCATCTCTATCATAATTTAACAAAATGACGGACGGCAATTTAATCTAGTTTTATGGGCCAATCTTGTGTACGAATATGCTGCTAACACATTACCATAGTGAGCGAAATCTTTGCCCGGGCCAAGGTCACCCACGGCCTTGGCGCGAGGACATGGGATGGCCTAGCTGTAAATTCTTTGATCAACAATATGACATTAGTTAGATAACGTGTCATACTATAGGTAGCTGAACTTACATACCGTATCGTATACTTACCTACCCGCGTTTTGCATTTTTGATTAGTGAGACACAAAGTCGTTTCTAAGTTATATTTAACCGTGGGAGAGCCACGCTTCGGCATGAATGGGCCGGCTGGACCTCTGGCTTTACAGAAGACCGGCGTAAAGGAGTGCCTGCGTTGAGTTTCGCCGAGTGAGTGAGGGTTAGATGCCCAATAGGGGGTGAATAGGGGTTAAAAAGTTGACAGCGCACTTGTGACTCTACTAGTGTTGTCTACGGGCGACAAACCTCAAATTTGTTCCTTTTGGACTTTATTTTTATACTATGCGACCTTTCCTACAATCTTAGTGTGATAGCGAAGACATGTTATGCGAATTAAATTTATTTCCAACGGTGAATTAATAAGTGGTTAAGAGGATGTATGTGTTTATCTTGTCTGTGTCTGCTTGTGGGATACATTTTCACTAATTTGGTAACCGATATCCGTTCATAAATTTTTATATTAATATAAATATCTAGGGATGTCTATCACTAAGTACTACTACCTATTACTTAAATAACTCTATTTAAAAAATTCAACAAAATATTTTTTCGATTAAATACCTATTTATTAAAGTATTTATTAATTTACATGTGTCAACACCAGTGGAGTCACAAGGGTGCTGGCAACCTTTAAACTCCCCTACCGTGGGAGAGCCAAGATCCCACGGTAAAAGTACATTAGTAGGACCGACTTTACGTACCTACGAATGTTTAGAATTTTGTTGATGTCTAGTTAAATTATGGCTTTTTAGGGCGTTAAGGATAGATAATATATACTTTTTATTGCACAAAAGGTTACAGAACTTAATGCTATAGAATAAAGTAAAGCTTATGTCCTACTGTCTCACTGCAGGGCAAAGGCCTCCGTCATAGAAATCAAGTTATCACTACTTTGATGGGATTAGGCATAAGCACCACGCTTACCTAATCCGGATTGGTGATCACAAACCCGAGCTATGTTCGAAAAAATCTTTATTTTTTTATAGAACTTGCTATATTATGCATAGCAACTCTAAGGATAGCGATTTCAGATTAAAAAGTCAATTCCAGCGGTTGTCAGAAGGCCTGTGTAATTTCATGGGCGCGAGCCTGCGCTGCCGGTTTCAGCAATTTGCTGAATCAGCTGTTTTATAATACAGACAGAGACCCGCCCGGTTTTGTGCTGGTCGAAAAAATTGCTTGTTATTCTCTGCCGGTTTTGGATAAGGCGAAAATGGTATTCTATTTTCAGGGAACATAGACGTGATGTACACCAGTGATCAATTTTGGCAGATATAATTAGTAGGTATCTAGACCTTATTTCACCACACTGACAATTTTATTGTCGGTGACATAATTAAAGCGCTACTAAGTACACTTCTACTCGCATGACTTGTATGTATTCCTGTTAGCTTAGTAGCTAACAGCTACAACTTAGAAGTAGATCAAGTCTATAGGAACAGATTTTTTCCTATGCTAAGTTTTAATAAAAACGTTGTTAAACTTTGGTAGATATATCAAATGACTCAAAATTGATCTTCATTTTGTTCAGATATTAGAATTTTACAGGTCATATTCGACAAATAGTGAAACTACATTTGAAAAAAAGATCCAATTATTTTTTTTTATTATCGTCCTCCTCGTAACCCTAATTATGCAAAACTGCAAAAAGCACTAAGGGATTACGATTTCCTTATATTCATGGGTGAGTAACCGACCCATAAACGTTTGTGGGTAAACAAATTTCTGTCTTCCTCTTTACGGCTACTAAACCGCGGTGAATCAACGCCGGGCAAGAACCAACTAGCACCACACTTGATTATATTATTATCTACGTATCTTCTAGATAGAAGTATAGATATCTATATCCATCTATCTTCTATACCATTTATAAAGAGATAACATCTAAAGAAAACGACAAAGCTTATAGGTAAAAACCGAAAACACGAAACACTTGCGTGATGTAATCGACCCCCAGCGCCATCTGTTGGTTCAGTTTGGAACTACTCTCCCGAAACGAAGTGAGGGCGGGCCACTAGTACTATTTATAAAGTGGTAAATTCTATTGACAATTCAAGGCTTAATTTATTCCAAAATCACGTAGCGCTTGCGCGTTGTAATCTGCACCTAGCGCCATCTATTGGTCAACTTTGAAACTAATAGCAATCTGTAACGAGGTTAGGGCGGGCCCTCTAGTTTAAAATATAAATCAACTCGTTTAGTAAAGGATCATCCACAATTACGATTTATTTTGTTCTACCACGGCCTGGTAACATTTATGAGAGTCTCCCCTTCCTGGTGAGATGTTACATATTTATCAGTTTTAAGGCTGGATATTACAGACAGTTTACGGTGTAATCATAACAATTTACTCTTTATGCTATTCCGAAAGAGTAGGTAATGCGCCGCACAACATTTGGGACCGCTCTCACCCCCTTGTCATACGATGTCACATTAATAAATCTGCTAGTATTTATAATTAATTTTACGTTTGTCAAAGCAAGGAAACGGTACTGCTCAAAATGGTTGCTATATTTCATTAATTCATGTAGAGTTTCACATATACCTACAACTCGCCGCAAACAATGTTTCAGTCCGTACTTACCGTTTAGATAGTTGGTGGTATACCATCGTGCGCTTCACCCTGCTTTGTCTGCCACTTCTTCGCTGTGGAATAGGTTCAATGGCATGTGAAATCCGTTAGATGGCGTACTGTTCCACTGAGGTCCAACTTCAGCGTCATTAGTTGTTTAGTGACATTTTACCATCTTATATCAAAAATAACCAATCACAAGTTCTATAGTATGCCATCTAGCGGAAATTAAACGTGTGGCGCTAGTTGACTCTTCTCTTTACCTACTCTTAGGCCTGTTCGGTGAATTTTTATCGCTTTCTGGTTAGTGTAATTGCGACTAAACAAAAAGTGGAATTTGCTGAGAGTTAACCTGTTTGGGGCTCTTGCTGATTGGCAAACGGGCTGTTGAGGCAAGTTACGGATTTACATGTTTTGAGATTGCATATACCTAAGCATAGCCAGATTTCTCAGATTTTTATGGAAAGCGTTTTGATAGATACCATTACAAAAAAAAAACAGTAAGCTAAATAATAAAATCTCTAAAAATACTTAAATCGAAATATAGTTTTTATACTACTACGACCCGGGTAACGAACCCAAGACCCCGAGACCACGGCCCGGTACTTAAACCACTAGACCAACGGGGCATTGCTCTAATGGTTTAAAAAGTACCTTAGTAAATTGATATTCAATTAATATGAGTTTTTAAAGATTTCATAGTTATATAAGTACTAATAGTAAGTACATGAAATAAACAAAACTTTGACAGCCATACACAATGACAGACACGTCAAACTTATGACACCCAGTCGTTGTTGCGTCGAGTGTATGACTACATACTTACACAACTTACTAGTTATATAAAAGTTAAAAACATTCTGTGAATACTTCCATCCCTCTCCAACGCTCTCTTTAATTGGTAGAGATTCCTGGCCACCCGTTATCATACCTACTCGTAGGTACTTGCACTTAATTAACAGGCATTCCCAAACGTGCAGTTTATTGCTCGAGATTAGATATATACGACAGATTTAAACAGGTAAATCATATTGTAATAAACGTTTTGCGATTTAGCTCTACAATCTCTACGGCGAAACTAAAAAGTCATTTGAGTATTTTAAATTCAAGTGTTAGGTACAGACAGTCAAATTTCCTCAATTGAAACTCAACTTAATGTGTTTGACGGTAAGATAACAATCCATTGAAGAAATTTGACAGTTTTGTACTACTTTGATGAGTGGTTGTATGTAGGTAGACTAAGAATTTTCTAGGTGCCATTGTTATTTATTTATTTTGCCAATGATAAAATTATTACTATAATCATTAATAATTTATGGTAATACGTACTTCCACAATTTATTGATGCTTATTTATATATACCTAATGGGTACTTAGGTACACTTAAGGCCGATATTTTGATCCCTAGTTTAACTGTTAAGTACTAGGCTAAAAAGGTTCTATAGTAAACTGTATTGTGTTAAGTATTTAGGAATAAAATACAAAATGTCCTACCTTATCTGATCAGTTGATAAAGTTGGTAAACATAAATATTGTATTTTCATTGCCTATCATCTTTGTGTGTAATTTAATTATTCACTAAATAAATAATCGCGCCAGATAATTTCCATCGATTATCAAACTAAGGTCCGGTTTTAGATCCGTAAAAGTTACCTTTTGGTTAAATTGACTATTGTTACGTCAAGCGATATAGGTTTAAAGAAATTTATTTCCCATTAAAAACTGCACAGTCACAGAAAAAAATAATTACATATTTAATATGTAATAGAGGGTAATCAGAAGCTAACTACGGGTTACATTGCCCGGTGTGAATGGAGCCCATAAACCGAAGGTAAATTATAGTCTTCGAGTTTACCTACATACTTGATTAAGGAATTTCAGTTTTTTTTTAATTTGGCTCTATCGAGTTTAATCACGTCATCAGATTTCATATCTAGAGATAATGACACATCGTCCTACCCTTCACCACATATCTGCACTCCACCTGGCTTAAGCGAATGTCCAAAAGCGACGGTGAATCATTTCCTCGTTGATTCAGATGACCGATTGCTCATTCGCTTCTCTTTCCCACAAAAATAACTGGTTGACGAACGAGGTTAAAACCATCATCAGTGTTATTATCCTCTCAGGGTGCCTCACGCGCTGTACTTATCTCACTTATCTTAAGGTGCTTAAGCCCCCAAAATTCCCCCATGACTCTAAAATTTACGACAGAGCGAGAGGTTTTAGCAGCAGCCTTATCTTTATCACAAGATATTGCGAGACGTCGCTAGTTCGTCGCTCGAGAAACAATAGTTGTCGAACATACATGACTGTGAGAAAAAAGTATTTAATTAAAAAATCGTCACATGTTTAACGCTCTAAATTCGAAATTAGTTTTTTTTTATTTCGAATTCGCTGCGTATTTTCTTTTTTGGTTAATTTTATATACGGCCAGTGATCATGGTATGCAGTGGTTGCGCGTGGTTGAGGACGCATGAATGGAAGCTAACACGAGGGATCACAGTGATGCAAGTATTCGGTGTGCAGTGACCGTACAATGTGCACCGAGAATACGAGGTTAGTGATAATACACAGTCAGTTAGCTTTCATCGTCTTAACATAAAGGTCTTAAGATTCAAAATTGAATCTATAGTAATTTCGTTTTTTTTTTTATTTGGCTCTATCGAGTTTAATCACGTCATCAGATTTCATATCTAGAGATAATGACACATCGTCCTACCCTTTACCACATATCTGCACTCCATCTGGCTAAGCGAATGTCCAAAAGCGACGGTGATCATTTCCTCGTTGATTAGATGACCGATTGCTCATTCGCTTCTCTTTCCCACAAAAATAACTGGTTGACGAACGAGGTTAAAACCATCATCAGTGTTATTATCCTCTCAGGGTGCCTCACGCGCTGTACTTATCTCACTTATCTTAAGGTGCTTAAGCCCCCAAAATTCCCCCATGACTCTAAAATTTACGACAGAGCGAGAGGTTTTAGCAGCAGCCTTATCTTTATCACAAGATATTGCGAGACGTCGCTAGTTCGTCGCTCGAGAAACAATAGTTGTCGAACATACATGACTGTGAGAAAAAAGTATTTAATTAAAAAATCGTCACATGTTTCACGCTCTAAATTCGAAATTAGTTTTTTTTTATTTCGAATTCGCTGCGTATTTTCTTTTTTGGTTAATTTTATATACGGCCAGTGATCATGGTATGCAGTGGTTGCGCGTGGTTGAGGACGCATGAATGGAAGCTAACACGAGGGATCACAGTGATGCAAGTATTCGGTGTGCAGTGACCGTACAATGTGCACCGAGAATACGAGGTTAGTGATAATAAACAGTCAGTTAGCTTTCATCGTCTTAACTTAAAGGTCTTAAGATTCAAAATTGAATCTATAATAGTAATTTCTTTTTTCTGTAACTGTTGTAATTTGTACGTGCATATTTTTAATCATAATGTGTAAAAATACTGCACGTTTTTTTATTAAAAAGACAATATTACTTTAATTAAAGACATTTACGCTTTAATAAATTAATATTTACAGTAAAATCAAATAAAATAAAAATTTATTATAAATGGTAACCCAAAAAAGACAAATTACCTATTACAGATTATTTTTATCATGACCTGGTAGTCTAAAAATACATTTACCTACAATCAATTTCAGATAAAGCAACGTAGGAAATGGCATCAATAGATGAATTCGTGCACTCTTCGGCGTGGCTTATCAAGGTACCTTCTATTAATTTTTATGTAAATCGTCCGAATCTAACATAATTGAGCATCAAATATGTAATTTGAGCCTAAAAATGTTTTGTTGTTACGTGATTTTAGGTACTATTGTGAATGGAAGTAGGTCACGATTCAATTAACGAATTCTGTCCATCTCGGACACGTCATTAGTACGAATGTTGTTTACACGCGATGACTGTATCCCGTTCATGCGGCGTATCTCGGCGTATCTACTCGTACACAGAGCGAAACCTTGATTTTGTTTCTGAGGAGAAAACAGCGTGCACCAAACATTGCGCTAGGTACTACATGTCTAATGTCAAATTGAAAATAAACTATATTTTGAAAATTTTCAAGGGCATTATGCTGATGAAAACAAACATTTTCCCCTAGGAACTACAGAATCTACTCTGAAAAAAAAAACTCTACTTCACTTGTCAAAGAGTTGTATAGGGTACCTAATGTAAGAATTTTTTTTGAGATTATACGAGTACTCTATGTCCTATATCCCTTGGGAAAAATGATTGCTGTCATAAGTATAATTGCCCTCGAGAAGTTTATAAAACGGTTAAAAAATCACAGTGTATTATTTGCAAAAGAGGTTAGGGCCAATCACTCGTTGCTTAATATATTTGACAAGCTCTACCAGATATAAAATAATCTATATCTGTGTACAAGGATTACCACGTAGCAAAGCTAAACTACTAGCTATACTATACATGAACATACACTTTCTTGCTTTTCTACCACAAGTTTATGATAAAAGTTTCGAACTATATCAATATACCTACCCAATAAATTTCCTAAATGCGCTGGAACAAAATCCATTCGCTGATATCAACAGCCGCTCCGTAACGATACGGATATCGTTCACTATTTCCAAGAAGTTTAAAAATCCAGAAATAACAGTACAGTGGCATGGTTCATTCTCAGTAGAGCGGGACGGTGTTGTAATAGACTTGGGTTCTTTGAGTCTATTTGACACTCGAGTCATTTTTGGTTGACTAGGAATTGTTACTGTAGTGTGTGACGCAATTCGCCCTTAGGTTAGGCTAGTTTAAGTGTATTAGTACGTGATTAAAGCCCAGTCATCACTTGTATCATTAAGACTCGCCGCTAATCCCATCAATAGCATGGCGACTCTGCCAATATTACATAAACTGGGGAATTGTGCGTCTTTTCAGTATTTTGAGTCCCTTGAGTGTTAATAGTTTATAATTTGGTATTTACAGCTACATATCAAAGTATACAAAACTGTAAAATTTTATCAATCGACTCTCATCTTACTGTCAAACACATTTGGTTGAATTTCAATAGAAAAAAATTTACAGGTTGTGGTAGGCTGAACTAAGAGACTCATAGAGACTCGAGTCTCTTTTAAAACTAAACGGTATTTCTTAACATGGGTTTACGTACTCTGTTGCCCATAAATTTACGATAGCAATCGCAGAGCTTTAATGCAACATCCGTTAGGTAAACAATAAAATATAATACACACAAATCTAATTTATAGTTTAGTTAAAATGTAACCCTAAAAGCTTGTATGAATTAAGATACTTTGTATTATGTTATTACGCCATTGTGTTCTGGCTTCATAACATGAAATTATTATACAATAAATTTGTTAACCGTCAACTTCATAACGCAGAGGTTTTGTATTCGTGAAGAACACTTGGTCCTATTTTATTTTCGAAATCCGCGCAAGTGTAACATACTCTACTGCGCACTTTGAATGACCGAACAAGGGACCTAATACTTGTACAGTCGAATTAGAAATGTCGATACATTCGTTTACATAACATATCTATCAATGTCGATCGATCATGAGAATTTATACGGAACCCAAAGCTCAGAATAACATCTCAAACCCTCAAAATAATAATTAACCAAAAGTCCAAAGATAATGATTGTCAAAAGTTATTAAGTATCGAATTACAAAACTTCATCAGTAGAATAGAATAGCCAGTAGAAGATGGGATGATGACATTCGAAGGCTGGCTGGAGTGAGCTGGATGAGAGTGGCCGAAAATCGGGATCGGTGGCGTGCATTAGGGGAGACCTATGTCCAGCAGTGGACGAGCGTGGGTTGCTGATGATGATGATCAGTAGAATAAGATAACTATAACTCTTAATCGTATTACTAGTACATAGGTACTAGACTTAGCTAGCAATAAATTCATACGAGTTGTAATTTGAAACGTAATTTGCACTATTGTTTAAAAACGTTCAATCATCATTAATTCAAAGCGTGGAAAACCACAAGCCAAGCATACCTATTCATTTCAAAAGATAGGCCATAAAATTGCGTAAGTGCGAGGATTAATCTCCTCTGTTCTGTGTGCAATAAAAAGTGTATTCATTCATTCAATAATCTCTTTTCCCATGGCATAGACGCAAGTCTTATAATGGCCGCTGTGCAGTGCCGAACTGGGCCACTGCGGGGCCCGGTCCATACGCTGACAATGAACAAGCAAGTCTCTTATAAGTAGTTGCGTCCAAAGCATGTTACTTCGGAGCCCAAGGTACCTACGCTTAGACCATAATTCAGGACTTAGGGAGTCTCGTAATGATAATGAAGCGACTGCCGCCTAACCTTAGCAATGTTTTGCAAACCAGACCAACTGAATCATGATTACACATTTCAGAAACTATCCGAAACGGGCAGGTTTCCTCACGATCTTTTCCCGTACCACCGAGCGAATGATAGAAATTCGCAAATACATTTGAAAAATCGAGATGTGCATGCTCAGATGCTACGAGCTTCCGTTTGGAAGGCGCGTTTTTATTCACTTAGCTAATATCGCTCCAGGTTGTCCTCCTCCAATTAATGAAAATTATAATTATAATCATAGAATGAATGTACTTAAATGTAAGCTACTGGTAGTTCACAGATCAAACAAATCTATAAACTAGATATTTGAAAACGCAAAGGGCCCACAAAGGCTCGAATTTGCCAGTCCTGCCTATAGCAAATTCACCCCTGTCTCTGATACTATCTTTGTGGGACTTCAAGCCTTATCTGGGAGCTTTTTATTGTTTTAAACATAACAATCACATCAGTAACAAGATGATTTAAACGCTAGTGCTGTTTAAGGTTAAAGTGACGTTTTAATCAACGGTGGCCCACGACATGCGTTAATGGAAAATAAAATAACTACGTTACTTATACTGTGGCACCTGCATTAGCCCAATGCGCAATGTTGAGATCGAGAGATGATAACATGATCTACAGATAAGTACATATAATAACAGTGCTTTAAAGCAGTTTAATAATCATTTCCATCATAGGTATCAATAGATAGGTTTGAAAGTCTATGGAAAATTGACTTTTTTATTTGGCTCAGTATATTGGCTCACCTCAGCAGATAAGCAAAAGGACTTACTTTAGTAAGTGACTAGTGGTCGAGCTTAACGCAAAGACTCTTGGACGGCATGAATGATACAATTATTACGGTGAAGTGGTTCAAAACGATCAGTTAAGAACGATGTGATCTATACTTACTATTTATAAAGAGGTAAATTCTACAGACAACAACCCAGGCTTTAAGCATTATCAAAAAAACACTAAAAACGCAGTGAGGGCGAGCCACTATTAATTTTCTTACACGATTAATAAGTGAATGCTCTACCGCCTGCCACGAGTCTTTGCGTAAAGTATTTTCATATTAGGTACATGACATGTACCACAACATAGTACTTTCCACGGTTTACACGTCGAATGCCCATCTGCATATGTAATGGGACTTGATCGATGTATCGTTGCAGCTTAATGGGGTGTTCTCGTCACTCGATTGCGCGATTTGTTTTAACGGAATCCACTGAGTGTTTTTACGAGGAGATAATTGGTTTTGCGCTTGGCTTTTAACAGTTCGACTGAGTATTTGTTCATTTAAACACGTGTTAACTTATTTACAATCTCGGCGATAAAGGAAACTTTAACTCGGCCTGTTTACAAAATTGTTTCGATAATTTTGACTCAGGTTTATTCATTTTGCTTATTTTAACTTTTTGCATGTTATCTGTTTTTGAAATTAAGTTTTTTTTGTACAAACTCAAATGCGCATTTGTTTTGTATCAAAATACACAAGACCAAGTGGACGGAACTGCGCATCAGTTCGGTAATTGCGCATAATGTACTAGCCATTTTGGCTGCCAAAACTAACCCTACTTTGTTAGGTATCTAGAGTTAAACGCAATTGTTTACTCTAGTGTTATACAATTTTTCGTCGTCATTAATTATTCGGTGCTTCTAGGAAATAAATGTAGAAAATAAAGATGACATCAATATCATCATCATTAATACGTATTATTAAAAATGTTAAAACAGCTGTGTGTGCATTGAATATATTTGTGCATAATTTTTATCAAAATATTTGTCTGTTTGTTCATGCTAATCTCGAATACTACGGAACGGATCTGAATGAAACTTTTTTGATTGTATGGCCATAAAGGCTGGGCAACATGCCTGGGGTATAATTTATTTGAAAAATATATTTTAGTGGCAAAACCAAACTCCACGCAGTGATGCTTCGATCATCTACTAGTAGTTAACTAAATGTCTGTGAAAGGAGAAATTGTATCTCCATGCAAGGTGGGCTCTCCTCTTGCTTATCATCAGGCTGAGGTGAGCCAATCAAAAAAAAAGTTGCATACTATTTCGGCGTCAGCAAGCGAGGGTTACCTCACGTCTAGCGACGGATATATCCGTATTTACTCATGTGCCAGCGCCCAAGTCCTATTAAGCTTAGTGCAGGCGAATGTACTGAATGCACAGTTTTCGCGTCGACGGCATTATACAGAGAGCTCACTGACTCACGGTACCGCCAACAATAAACAACACATCTCGACTAGTGATGTGATCATCACACAAGGTATATCCAGGCTTTTCTCCTGATGGATTTTTTATGTAAGTGCATTGACCACTCACTGAAATGTAGAGTTCCATGTGACAGCCGTTATTACTATAACTAACAACCAGTCCGTATAATCGATTACTTTACTTACTTATCTACTTTGTTAGTTATATTGTAACTATTCTTAATATTTTTTGACATTATAGGTATAAATGTAAAATTATAACCTAGTCATAAAATTTACTTTGACAGAAATAATCATTGTTAACGTCTTGAGATCTGAATAAATCATAGATATCTATCTGTTGAGGATAGAAAGGTCTACTTAGGGGTATGGAAAACCACAACGCGTGCTTACTCGAAGTATTAAATTTTTACAAGACTGTCTTATGAAGTATGTAAAACGTATTTTTTTATTTAGGTAGGTATTTCAGTTTTCATTTAAAGGTGAAAGGATTGTTGACACACATTGCAAAATAATTCATTTATTTCTTAAAACCCATAATTATTGTTGTATACAGTTTATTTGAAAATTCGAAAAACTGCGCAATTCGATTCCTATCTAAAATCCTACGTACGGAACCCTCAGGTTGCGTGTCCTATTTGCACTTGGTATAGTTTATAGTGAGAATAAATCGCTACAATAAGTCGCATCACTAGTTTCCATCAGTCTCGACAAGTCCAAACAAATCTGTGAAACAAACAGTCCTACGTTCACAGTTGGAGATGCAGCTTGAATGTAGATGTCATAACAGCATGTCACGTAAACGCCATCTTTATTTATTTGTCCGTTAAGATAATTGGTTGCATATTCTTGCATGATATGGTGTGGGTTTGCTTCGCACACTCGTCTCAGGGTGTAAATAGATGTGTAACCGTGGGAGAGCCTAAGCTTCGGTATGAATGGCTCGAGCGGAGTGATACCACGGCCTCACAGAAGACCGGCGTGAAGCAGCGCCTGCGCTGTGTTTCGTCGAGTGAGTGCAGGGTACCGGAGTACCTAATTAGGGGATAAGTGGTTAAAAAGGTTAAAGCCACTTGTGACTATAGGTACTGGTGTTGTAGGTGTCTATGGACGATGGCAATCGCTTACTATCAGGGGATCCGTGTCCTCGTCTGCCATCTATCTCATAAAATAACTCATCTCAAAGCTATCAGTTCGAAGCCCGGAGTACCGTTCTTAGACCATGATTCAAGATGTGGAGAGTCTAGCAATTACAATGATGCGATTGATCTGACCTTTGCTCCCCTTTAACAGGGGAACCAGCCCATGATTCATGGTCATACGTGCCAGAAATTATCCGCAACGTGCAGTTTTCCACACAATGTTTTACCTCAGCATCGAGCTAATGGTAGAATTTCGGTTAAGATATTCTTGGTTGATATGCGGCTTGCATAGCTTTATTATGTTGATGTTCTACGGTAACTATGCACGAACGCTAATGTGAATAGTTTGCTTGCATCTAATAGTATGACGTCACGTCAGCTTTTTAAAAAGCCCTAGGATGTAAAGGTACCTACTCTGAGTTAACTAACCTAATAAGTCATGTAAGGTAACACGTAGGTACCCAGTACCTAGTGTATTACGAGGTACATATTAGGTATTTTTGTCTCTTCCTTCTTTCTTATCACCTTTAGAGATCTTAAAAAGAATAAGAGTGGCTGGGCAATAGGTACTCATAACCTGCTTCATCTCAAGAAGCTATTTCACATCGTCTATCTTCTAATTGCCCAAGCAATTTGAGGTTCTCCCACAATGGCTGCACATAAGTAGTAATAGTAGTTTAGGCGTGGATTCACCTTATTATTTCTGTGGCTAGTGGTTTCTATTCATTTATACCCTCGACCGCGCCGTTACATTTCATCTTAACAATTTGTCAGGTGACTTCGCCCATCATCATTAGGTAGGTTGTACTGAGTTATGCAGCTTTGTGCTGCTTATCTATTTTATTTAGTGAACACATTATACGGAACAAAATAAAACACAATCTTAGATCACAATATAGGTAAAAATACCTATCTACTTCTATTCTTATTTTTGTGATTTCTTGTGATTCGGTGATTACTACCAAGTGTTGCTACTCGTGTTTCGTCATGGCGCCGCAGTCCCATGCGTTTGGTATTGTGTGTAAACCATCACCATTACTTATGATTATAATTTCTATGAGTTTACATCCTCTTACATCATTTCTATTTCTATCATTACATAATTTACATTTTAAATAATATCTTCTTCTTTGTCTTATATAGCCATTCCCATTATTAGGGGGCGGCTCGCGTCGTTTCAATAAATTGAGCGATATTTTGTACATTGGTATTGACAATTTTGGTTCATCTCAGCCTTTGTATATGTAGGAATTGTGCTCAGTATGGATACCTACGTCTTTTGTTGAGACTCTCATAAAATTGAGTTGTGCTTACTCAGCTACCTATAAAACTACCTACGTCTGTATGTTTAGTGCCTAATAATTTTATAGTGTTGTGTATGCCACGTCCATTTATTCCCGTACTTTGAAGCAAAGCTGTAAATATGCTTGAAGGAAGCTTTGAGAAAACATCCGATCCAAAGGACGTCAGGGGCAAAGTTTTGCATTTACTTACGTATTTTAACAGACATCCCCAGAAAGATATTAGTTTTATAGGGAATATGCTTTTCGGGTGTATTCTATGTTGATAGATAGATAGATATATTCTTTATTGCAAATAGAATACATGAGTGAAATAACAGCTATAGACAGTACAATAAGGAGTTGATAAGGGGTAAGGTAAGGGGTTGATGTATTTCCGGCTATGAAAACATTTTATAATAATAGATCTCTTAATTAACCGCTTGCTTGCTTTCTTACTAGTTAACTAACTTACTTGTGAACAGTAGTAAATTTAAGTGGTGGCATTCCAATGCTCATTCGGGTATTCGTGAGGATGTCGTTACCGTCTCATCCGAATCATCAAATCCTCCATCCAGTATTATCAGTTGAATTAAAAGTAGTTAGATAATCTACTAGTAGGATGACTTTCTTGAAAGCACTCATTGCCCTTGTAGGGAAGAACTTGGAGTAGGTAGACATTGACATCTACTAATACAGTCTTGCTAGAAGGCCAATTCTTTGTTTTCGCCTTCTATGTCGAGTCGACTTCATGAAACGCACAACCAACAGGAGAACAGAGATTCCTTAACTTGTTCTCCTATTAGTCTATGCGTTCCATAGGAGAACAAGATAAGGAATGTCGACTGTAATCTGTGTTCTTCTATTGGTTGTGCGTTCCATGAAGTCGACTCGACATAGGAGGCGAAAACCGAGAATTGGCCTCCAGAATCCCTTTAAACAATCAGGGAAATCCTCTAACCCTAAATGACGTCACAATGTTGTAGGTAACTTTTCGAATTTACTAATCTGTCTGTATGTCCCAGGTATCGGGGGCGCAGCGCGGGCGCGAGCGGCATGCGGCCCCGGCAGCAGACTCCCATGGAGGTCGGCTAGCGGCGCGCGCGCAGCCCCCGCGCCCGCACCCCCCGCCCCGCCCCGCTGACGCCATGGAACTCGCCGACGTGCCTCGACATCGACCCCTCGCCTTCGATAAGGTCAGTATATTTTTTGGAAATTTTCTTCTGTTTTAATTATTTAAGGAAAACCGTGGGAGAGCCACGCTTCGGCATGAATGGGCCGGCTCGACTGGAGTGATACCACGGCCTCAAAGAAGACCGGCGTGAAGCAGCGTCTGCGCTGTGTGGCACCGGAGGCCCAATGGGAGAAAGGGGTTAAAGGTTGGCAGCGCACTTGTGACTCTACTGGTGTTGCAGGTGTCTAGGCGGCGGCCATTGCTTACCATCAGGTGATCCGTCTGCTCGTCTGCCACCTATCACATAAAAAAAACACGCATCGATTGTAGCTCAGTGGATAAGAACGCGTTTGCCAAGGGAGGTGGTTCGAATACGAGCATGCACCTCTGGATTTTTTAAATCTATGTATCTTACCATTACTTAGTGCGGTGATGGAAATTGTTTTCCATCACCGCACTAAGTAGGTCACTTTGTAGTGAGAAAAACCTATACGTTTCGGATAGTTTCTGAAACGTGTAACCATGATTCAGTAAGTCTAGTTAGGTCAAATCAAATTAAATCCAATAGTTTATTCATAATAAATAGGGTTATACATAATAATGTAGATGGTAAATACATAAAATGCTCTTAGACCTATTTAGCCTTATATAAAGACATATTATGATTTTTTTTTAACACCTAAAGGCAATAATCACATCTTACCTAAAATAAAATATACCTAAATGAATGGTCTGCATCGTTTCGCAAGCAGCAGCAACAAGATTAACTTATTTATTACAATAATGATTATGCGCACCTACCTTGCATACTAACCAATAACTATATGTACGGGTAGTGTCAGCTTTATTATAATAATGCTTGGGTCCCTATAACTGTGCAGTAAATGTGGGCATTTACCGAACAATTGATTAAATTAATTATCTAATGAATATTATATGTCTCAATGTAAAATTAATGCTGAAAACTTTATTATAAAATGTTGTTTTCCTCATTGGTTCTCTGGAAGAGATCGGTTACAGCGACCGTAGGTACACTGACTGTTTGTAACTAGGTGGATTTACCCGCTGATGCAGTTTGTAATGTTGGGCCTCCGGTACCCTCACTAATTTCACGAAACACATGAATAAGTATAATGTAATGTAAAGTGGAGTCCTGTTTCCGCGCTTAGACTCCTACTTGGTTCAATGTACGTGTAGTTCACGAAACACAGCGCAGGCGCTGTCCCACGCCGGTCATATGTGGGGCCGTGGTATCACTGCGGTCGAACTGGCCCATTCATACAGAAGCATGGCTCACCCACGGTCAAGACAATTTTTCCGGTTTGCGCTTCTTTTAACACAGTGTTATTTTAGTTAGTCGAGCAAAAAAGCGGCACGGTCTATCAGCCTTTTCTCGAAATAGTTCTGGCCATTTCAACCCCCTATAACTTCGTTCTGGATAAAACCAGAAGCTTGAATTTTCATTAACTAATCTAGATTACAACAAAACAAATGAAAATCTCAAAAAGTTCTTCGGATATTCGTATCACAAAGATTGCCTACATAGACACATAAGTGTAATAAATAACAGTCTAATTTTGAGTAAACAATGACCCCGTTTTAGAAATTAAAACCATAATAGCCGGCCGTCCCAAACCGCTCACCCAGAGTGACGATGCGAAACTCCACAGTCAACTCTCAATATTTCACTCGGGCTGGAAAAGGTGTCATTAATAAAACGGTGCTTTTCATATCCGCTGGAGGCACGTTGCTTCCAGCATTTATTTTTAACGGTGGCAACCGGCACGTGAAAATCGATAGGGTTCGCTCGAGTCTTCCGCACGCCGAAGCGTTTGCCAGTTTGCCAGAACGCTGCCTTTGTACACCATTTACTTAGGTACTACTTACCTACTCGTAGTAGTTGATTTGTATACCTAAGATCAGGCATGAATAATTTATTTGCTTATAAACAGGGTGTATAAAATAGGTAATAACTGTTACATGAACATGTATCCAGCCATTGACAATAAGCATGCAAATACATTTTTACAATAAATAATTTACCTTAAAAACATAAAATATAGACATGAAATCATCGCGATCGCGATGATGGGATTAGGCCCTAATGCATTGTTTAATAATTACACATAATTTGTTCCTATCATAATTGTTACCCAGTTTTGTTTTCTAGACTTTCCTCACAATTTTGATAACTTTTCCGTAAACCGTTCTAGCAACACTGACAGTAATGTCGCCGTATACATTCACTACTTACTAGCGATTTTCTCGTACATTTTTAAAGTACCTCCACTGGAGTACGTGGGCTGGTAGAAGGATGTTGCCCCTAAAGTTGTAGGTATAATTAAAAAGAGTAGTATAAATAGAAACCAGAAAATATAATATCAGTGGACTTTTATGTTGGTTGTTTGGATTCGTTTGGGTCGTCGGATTAAGACGTTGGATATGTCTTTGTGAATTATTTATCGAATGGGTTGTTAATATAAAGGGTCTTGACACACAGGCAGACGGACAACGACACGATAATATGTTGGGCACAACAAAGTGATCTAATACAACAAAGTGAATAAGGGTTGTTTTTATTATTAAGAGAGAGGAAAGTCGGGGCTGGATGGTCCCGGAATAAAGTGTTCTAGTACAAAAATCAAAAACAATAAGAGATGAAGAAAAATAGTAATGAAATGATAATGGAATGAAAATAGTATACCTATTCAATTTAAGTCCATACAGAATATGTTTACCACGGGTTTGGAATGTAGTTTTCTGCCGAGAAGACACCGCAAGAAACTCAGCAGTTATTCTTTTCAAAGTCATAAGACATGAATATACCTACAATCAATCATGTTCCGTCGCCCCCGGAGCCGAACTGCCGACCTGCTAATGCGTAACTACCTAGGCACTTGCTGGAAAAAACTACCCAGGATTCTCCCAGCCCCGACTTCCCCTAGTTGATGTTATAATATTTCACTGATTAACGATGGGGTTAAAATAAGTTCCCGAGTATTTCTACGGACAATAAAATAGCCCATTTAACAGTTTCCTTCAATGTGTCTAAAATTTAATCTATTAAATAATCAAACGTTTGGATTGGAGTGGAGCCAATAAGACATCCGAGTAGTGATTGATATGACTATTATTAATTCAATATAGGTTTAAATATTGAAGACTTAAAAACCTTGAGAGAAGTATGATCACGTTACGTGTCAATGCGATGTTTGATGTATATTTGCATGCTACTAAAGATGGCGAAACATGTTCGCACTCAAAAATTGTTTTATAGTAACACCATAATATGTACCGTGTTTCCTGTGAATAAATATGATTATGATTAATGTATGTGATAGGTGGCAGTCGATAAAATATGATATATGTAATAGGTCACAATAGCTCTTTTAAGCATTTTTGCCTTACTAGTTTTTTTCAGTCTAGGAAGTAGCAAATCAGTAAGTACAGGGTCACCGCGGAGAAAGTGCGCATATATTTTTCTATACAATCAGTTTATAGAACATCTTTCACGAACATTGTATTTTTTTTACATTCCAAAAGATTTTTATAGTTTTCAAAAAACGCTCCGCTGCAAGCTAAAGTTTTTTGATTGAGATTTTTCTATGACACATGGCTAAAGAAAAGAAAAAGTATTTTATTTTATGTACCTGCCCATACTAAAATTAGTTTATTACTCATCATCATCATCAGCCTGTTGCCGTCCACTGCTGGACATAGGCCTCTCCAAATGCTCGCCACTTTGATCGATCTTCGGCTACTCGCATCCAGCTCCAGCCAGCCCTCTTGCGCAGATCGTCACTCCATCTGGCCTGAGGTCGTCCTACACTGCGTTTACCAACACACGGTCTCCACTAGTTTATTACTAATTAGCACTGACTCCGAGGTAACACAGTATAATTTTAAATTTCGCAACCAATGACAAAAGCGACGGTTTTTCCTTTCTGAATCATTATTTTCCCATGAAAAGATATGGACAGGTAGATATTATGCTTCACACAGATTAAAATCTATTCGCCGTAGGTTCGTAAGTTTATAACGGAGATAACGAGCGATATAACTCTATGATGATGCGATGGTGATTCACTCACGACAAGGTAAAAATCTGCGGTTTAGGTGTTGTATTAAAAAATACCGGCCAAATGCTAGGCTTAATACCTCCGTAGCCGTATCCGTAAGTATATAAGGGTAGTTTCGTTAATACGATGGACTCCACTCGCACAATTTTCTTTTTTTTAGTTTAATTAAAAATACTGAGTCGTTAAAATAAATAAAAACTATTTTGCAATGTGCACATCAAGCCCTCTCATACAATAAATGAAAAAAAAATCTACACAATATACATAATATAATTATGGCAACGGAAGGTTTTGTTCCAAAAGCATGCATTTTGGAGAGTGTTCGAAAGAGCTTCACGACCTGATACCACCTTCTCCTTTCTACCACCGGACAATGCGGAAGACGAAAGGAATCCACCCTTACACTGTGGAAGTTCCACCAGCTCATACAAAGCGTTTCGCTTCTTCTTTCTTGGTACGAACTGCTAAGGAATGGAACAACTTGCCGGCTTCTGTATTTCCAGAGAGCTACAATTTGGGTGTCTTTAAGTCGAGAGTGAATAGGCTTCTTCTGGGAAAGCACGCTACATCTTAGACCTCATTGTCACTCTCCTTCAGGTGAGATGAGGTCAAGTGCAAACCCATCTTATATAAAAAAAAAAACATAAAATACCTATCCTACTATTATAAAGGCGAAAGTTGTATGTATGGATGTATGGATGTATGGATGTTTGTTACTCTTTCACGTAAAAACTACTGAATGGATTTGAATGAAACTTACCACAATATAGCTTATACATCAGAATAACACATAGGCTACATTTTGAGGTTTCTACGAACCTGAAGTCCACTCGAACGAAGTCGCGGGCAAAAGCTAGTACGTATATAATACCGAACCACACAGAACACCACACACTCTCCACCTCACACAAGACCGACGTGAAGTAGCGCCTGTGCTGTGTTTCGTCGTATGAGTGAGTATGTACCCGGAGGCCTGATTGGAGGTAAAGGAGATTAAAGTTTGGTAGCGCACTTGGGACTCTACAGGTGCTGCTGGTGGACATGGGCGGCGGCAATCGCTTCCATCAGGTGATCCGTCTGCTCGACTGACAACTAAAAACATAATAAATAGATATATAGATACTCTTTATTGCACAAAATCTTACAGAAGTTAATGCTAAATAAATGTAGATATGTAGTAACCATTTATCTCATGGCATTACAAATCCCCACTCTAATTGTCCTCTTTACTACAGAAAGATCACGACCTTATCACTTGATGCCATTAAGATGTTTAAGATCAACGTATCAACATTTAAGGCCATGACTTATCAGATCTCTTCAAAGAATCTATGATTCATCAGTTCATCGGACAGTTTTGATCACTGCAGATTGCATGAACATGAAACCCTATGACATGTAATTTCTATTGTTTTAATGCTGAAGCCCTCTTTGTTACAAACTAAACGCCAGTTACAAACTAGATAAAGGCACTTTGGATAGATATAGTGAGATAAACGCTAGCTTTTGGGTAGATTTGTCTTTTCGTCTGATAATATTATGTTTGGTATGAATAAACTCCAAAAAGTTATTAATTTATTTTGAAAATATGTTCACCCATTTTATCCCTAAGTACTTACAAGGCATCATATAGTCCACGCAGGCAACGTTGCTAGCCGAAATCTGGTACAACAAGCCGATTCTACGCTGCAAACCTTGTCTAAATGCCCATTGCCCAACGGAGTTCAACGACTCCCCCACTAAAGCAATTACGCAGAGGAAGGAACGATCAATTGTCGCGGCTGAGAACATAACGCGCTAATTACACGTCGTGTTGATGTCTTTGATTTACAACCCGACTACCCACATGTCGGCTATTAGGGCCGCGAAGCTAGCCATTGTTGGAACACACAATGCCCAGGGGTGGAACAATAAACGGTGCGCATTTGATTCCGGCGTTCCAAATTTGGTCCGCGAAGCAAAATTAAAGAACTGGCAACCTTTTTCAATTTTATGTTTGTAGCTTCCTGCATTCGGAAAAAATATTTTGTGATCTTTTATTCGAATTAGTTCCGTGTTTGGTTGTTAACAAAATAATTCTACACGCAGACTAATTGTTAGTTAGCTTGTATTATGGTGGATGTGATAAAAATCAAAAGACGTGCTTATTGTTAAGTTACATTTAGGTACTAATATAAGTCTGAATTGATCTACAATGTGACTGCGTGACTGCTTTGATCATATCTATGATGCCTTTGAGTTGCCTTTGACCTTAAAATTGTTAATGTCGGTTCAAAACTTACAAGCAAACTAGCTACACTCGGCTATTAAGTCGCAAGACCTTTCTTGGAAATGGTCGTATATGGTCCAGAATCACATGCAAAATTAAAGAACGGGCAATGATTTTCATCAAAAATAATGTAGCTTTCTTTAATGCATTTTTAGTTTGTTTGGGCAGGTGATTTGGGTGTTTGCTTGTGATAACGATCACAACAATAGGTAAAAGTGATTCATTTATAAAATTTGGTGTGGGTTATTCATGCAATCATTCATTGTAAATTCATGACTTTGATCCTATTGATAGCAGTTGATGCCTGTCAATTTTGTTGATTTAAAAGTTAAATACCCACATGCAGACTATTAGGGCGGCATGAAGCTAGCCTTTGTTGGAACACACAATACCCAAGGGTGGAACAATAAACGGTACACATTTGATTCCGGGAACCGTATTTGGCGTTCCAAATTCGCCGAGTCAGCGCGAAAATAAGCAAAATGAATTTCAACGCGGGTTTTAAATGTTTGCAACTTCCGATACTGGGAACGGTTTTTTATTAGCCTTTGCCGTTTGACTTTTGCGCTTTTGTCGTTAATGGAGAGAAATGCAAAACTGACTTTTTGCAAAGGTATGCAAACATCCTACATTTAATTTATGTTTTACATTCCACTGTTTTTAGCGTAGTGAATTTAAAGGCCGGTTCAGTCACGCGCGCTGGGTTGTCTATCGCTCTAGCACAAATGCTAGTCGAGGGAAAAAGTTCGTTTGTTACTTTAAATTAAAATTCAAATACATACATACAGATTTTATGATGAGTAATTCATTTAGCAACTTGAGGCAACATATTACCTATTGACGAATTAACATTACATTATTTTATAATGGGATAGCTAGCACAAAAATGGGATAGCTGTTTAGCTTTTCATCTAGGTATTGTTGATCAAACTTGACTTTATTCAACATCATCCTAGACCTCATCGTCACTTTCCATCAGGTGCGATTGAGTATTAGTCTAATAAAAACAAAAAAAAAACATATCTTCCAATACTATTTGGACTGCGTATAGTCGACTCCTTTTATTTCACGAACCAATTCATAAGTAGGCTTCTGTTCCTTGATTAATAAGCTATACCTAAACCTTTCTCAATATAAGCCTCGCCTACGAAAGTACGCGATGACGAAACACATTTTTTGCAAGAACTATTTTTCCCGAGTACTTCTGGCGATAAATTATATGTACAGTCGTCTGCTATGAAATATAGGTATACAGCTCTTATGCCAGTGCCATAAGGTTCATTAAAATGAGGCTGTATATTAGTGCACGTGCCTGTACAGGCGAGAGTTAGGCTTTGGCGAGCTGCCAACACAAGGCTAGACAAAAGCGGGTTGGTCTGTCGTGCTTCTGATGTGTCATGTACTGTTTTCACCGTGACTTCGTTATTTGTTTGGATACAGTAATGTAGGTACTGAAATTATGTAGATGCTACGATATTTATTTGTTACAAGCTTTCCTTACAATATCATTCATTTATAAAGAATTTTATTGCATTCAGACACGCGGGCGGGAAAACAACTCTTTTGTTGAAGAATCTACCTGTGATGTAGGAATTTAGACATACTTTTTTTGCTTTATTTGATGACTAGTGGCTCCGCCCTCACTTCGCTTCGGGATCGTAATTCAGAAATGAACCAATAGATGGCGCTGTGTCCAATTACATCGCGCAAGTGTTTCGTGTTTTCGGTTTACCTATAAGCCTTGTCGTTGTCTATTGAAGTTGTCTCTTTATAAATAGTATAGATAGCTGCGAGGAAATAAATACATATAGTAGTACAATATACAGTAGAACTTTTATTATACGGTGGAGAATTTCGGTAGATCTATGAGACCGAGTCAACATGACCGCAAGTAGAGTTCTGGATACATTAAGCCACGTACGTCTATCTCTAATCGTCTCTCTGTTTGACCCGAAATTACTTAGATGTCTCTTATCGGGGATTTGAATTTGTGACTTTTCAGGTCGCGCACATAACTATGAGTGGGATACGATTTTGTTGATTATAGTCAAGAAAAGCGAGATATGGTCATTTTCGCTATCTCACGCCACCGATCCACTAACTTCCGTAGTCTTACTCATTCATTCATTCATCATTCAACCCACGCTCGTCCACTGCTGGACATAGGTCTCCCCAATGCACGCCACCGCTCCCGATTTTCGGCCACTCTCATCCAGCTACTCCAGCCAGCCTTCGAATGTCGTCATCCCATCTTGTAGCAGGGCGTCCAACACTACGTTTGCCGAGTCTTACTCAAATTGTTTCAAATCCAGCTTTATCCGAAAGACAACGTGATCTAATATAAAAACCGTGCTTATGCTTTTATTACGTCATATCTATCCGATATCATCTTAGCCAATCTTCGCCGTCAACATTGATAATGTGGCAACTGGCGACATGGCCTCGTAAAACAGAAAATCGCGTGAACGAAAAGTCACGACTTTCGCCGATCATCCGTGACAGACCGCAATACGAATAATGTGCGAGCGATAAATTTCGTTTATCGCTCGTTGTGTGCAGTTTCAGACTAGCCCCTTCCATTAAAATAAGTAATTGTTGATCGAAGACTATCTAGCTCGATTTGATTGTTTCAAAGCTGATGGGTTCGATCCCCACCCTGGGCAAACATTGGTGTGATGAACACTTGTGTTTGTCCAGTGTCTAGGGTGTTATATGTATTTAAGTATTATATTTGTAATTCCTCTTTTGTCCGCTAATTATAACACATGTGCCTTTACTATTTAGTAGGTACGGTCTCTTACTTGTAATGAATGGAAGACGGTGTATATTAATTTATTTAATTTATTATTTATGATATTTTATGCGCCTTAGTTGCAGTTTTCACAGGTCTTAAAAATTTAAACGGCGGTTTTAAAATACAAACAACTATCTAATGACACCATCTCCCACGATTTTTTGGCTAGATTATAAAATTATTATCAACAAATAAAAAATACTTGTTCACATCTTCACTTTGATCTTTTGACAAGTTTATGACTTTTTGTTAGTAGAATAACGTTGTAGAGTTGAAATTAATTGTTTTTCCTTTTCATTACCGGATGCGAAAATTTTATGTTAATAAGACTTCCGAATCCACTAAAATCGGTCGGTAGTAACATTCCTCGCATATAAGAGTAATTTGATGCCAGAGTTTAAAAAAAAATCGGTTTAAAGATGATTGAGAAAACTCTTATCTACTCCAGGCCCATAATTTACTACGCTGACTATTGTCCGTGATATAATGTAGGCTAACAATTGTCAAGCGACCTTGTACATGAGTATATTGAGTATTGACATTTATCACAATTTAATAACATATTATTTTCTATAGAAATTTGGAATTGCATTTTGTTTCAATATGACAATTACATTGTGAATCAATGATTATTATTTCTGAATTATTATTTCCAAAATTAATACAATTTTATTTTCCAAAGTGAAAATTTTCAGTTTTAAGGGCTGAGCTATATCGTTAACTCGTTGTTTACAACATTTTCAAAGAGGTTTATAATATCTATAGTGTCTAATTTACATAATGGTGGTAGGTACAAGAAAATGGGATCCGTCATACGCGAGTCCGACGCGCAGTCACCGGTTTTTGTGTCGGTGGTCACAAATTCTCGCTCCGTTCCGAATCCTTATTCGCTTATCCCAAATTTCCAGTCCCCAAGAATCACCGCTCAACCCTTATCGCGACCGAAGATGCTTGAAATAAATAAATCGCCAATACGTCCCTTGATTTAAAGATCCGCCCGTGATTCTTTGGACCCAATCAATTGGCGCCACCTGGCGTCGGGTTTATGGTCTGTCCCGGCCAGTAACACCCACTGACATCGTTTCCTCGGATGTGACCCGAGGTGCAGATACACGGGTTAAGTGCGTAGTCCCTTATTTTAAGGTTTCACCTTGATATTGGATCAATCGGGTGTAGGCCCACTTTACCCACAGGATTTGCACTTCAACCTCCTATGCAAAGTAAGGTCGCGTTCTCCCTACACGATCATAATTTATTTTAGAATGGCATCTGTGCCGTAAATTTTCTTGGTCTCTAATCATAGTTGTTTACGGTGTAGCCCTGGATTAATTTCAATCCATGAAAGGGATAAAATAATATACAAAACGTTACTGCAGTCTTAGATGTGCATAAGTATTTAATATATTACTTATGTTTTACAAGTAAGTACTGCGATAACTTGAAGCTAAGCATTCTTACCACAGATCTGAACAAAGGTCGTGCTCATGGTTCGATCTGTCTGTCTACAAACCAAGGTCAAACGTAAGTGTTTGTTGAACTGTACCCTCCTTGTGAAGGTATGGTTAACCCAATAATTAAGCCTAAATCTTTAGTAAACGTCTCGAAATTCCCACATTATATGCTACAAGAAGACATAGTTACCCCCGTTATATCTAAACTCCAAGAAATTCCAGAGCGGAGCGAGAGTAACCTACGCAAGAATACGAAAGTAAAAGTGCGAATACGTGCTTCGTCCCTCGATTTTAAGATTCGCCCGTTGATTTATGTTATCCAATCTGGCAGCCCTGGGGAGGCGGGCCGGGCCGCGCGATCGATATGCCCGTGACGTCACGGCTTCGCCCTTCGAGCCGGCCGTCGCCGGGATTCGGAGTCCACGCTCCGCCGATAAAAATGCTCCTGAACGATGGATGTGCGCTATTACACGGTATATTACATCAGCACATGCTGAGGCGGCTCGAAATTAAAAAGTTTCTGGCCTTATAAATCTAACGGCTCCTGTTTTGGCCAAGTTTTGCAACACATAGAATCCTCAAGTACCTTATATACTGTGTCTCTATGCAGTAGAAATTCTACTGAAATAAGATTATTCTTCAAAGTTAACATAAGAACAGAGAAAGTTAATGTAAAATGTATGAAATCAAGATGTTTAAACATGATCAATTTTTCCGGTGTAAATTAACTTTCCCTCTAAGTAGATGTAGTCAAAAACTGAGTAATGGCGTTTTTGTAATGACTAATGGTTTGACTGTAAAAAGTTGATAAATTAACTGAAAAACTACCAACCGATCGCTAACGATCACTGCATTTACAATTCGTATGAGATATAAGACACCTACATAATTACAAAAATGGTCAAGCCTGAGTAGACATTTTCTCTTACGGTCCTAAACTTTGGTGAGTGTAGTAGTGTAACATTTTAGATGCATTCAGTCACTGGATAACAGTAGTCAAAATAATTAATTACTTTTAATCAGGTCTATCGCAAGTTTGAAATTATCTACTTGGTTCAATTGAAATTGATGGTGCTGTCTTTGCTTGCTACATCATAATCATTATCTGCCGGCCCTATTCCCAGATTATCTAGGGTCGCCGCAGTAAGTTTTCTTCTTACATTCGTCTCTGTCATTGGTCATCGTATCATCCACTCCCTGCTTGCTACATAAATATTTTTAAATTACTGTACCTAAATAATACTTTATTTGGTTTTCTCCGAAATCACATATCAATACTCCTTGACTAGACATATTAGCAAAGCATTAAGAAGATCGGATGCCAATACACAATTTTCACTCAAAGAATAAAAAGCAACCCAAATATATTTTTGTATCGTTCCTTTTCTACGTGGACGTTTGCACCAACCGCATCTCAACGACGTCGATTCGCACTCCAGAGGCTTCGAGCGCCCTCCGGGGCGTAGATCGAGCTGCAATGCTTTGTCCGCGGCCCTCGATTGCCCCGAGGGCCCTCGTGCGCAGGGTCGCTGTCGTCCTGACCACGAGTGCACGATGACGTCATTACGAGTGTGACTTCTAAATCTGTTATTCTTGACACCTCAATAGAGATTTGAAATACCGGATTGTTTCCGGAGAAATCTCTAAATTCGACTTCAGTGCCGAATGCTCGAGAATTGCCCCCCTGGGGGGAATTCTTGTACGCTCGACATTGAAGTCGAATTAGAGATTTGTATGGACGAATAATAATCTATGAAATCTCTAAATTACACTTCTATGTCGAATGCACAAGAATAGGACCCCCGTAGTGGGATATATGCTAATACTTTACTTTTTATTCAACCAAATTCATCTCAAGATCGCAGATTCGCAGTGTTCGAGCACTCAAGGCGCAGATCTAGTTTGCCTGCAGAGCTTTGTCCCCGGCCCTCGATTGCCCCAAGGGCCCTCGTGCGCAGGGTCGCAGCCGTACTGCCCACGAGTGCACGTTGACCTGCCACGATGACGTCATTACGAGTGTGACATCTGAATCTGTTATTCTTGACACATCAATAGAAATCTGAAATACCGGATTGTTTTGTTAACCATACCGCGATTTGACACAATGAGAAGACTTGTAGGTAATAACTTATCAGACATACCAAATTTAGGACGGGATAACACGCCAAGATGATACAGAGAAGTAGGTACTCGTAGAATTTACGCGTTGTAATCATAGAACGCTGCAGTCGAAATTTAGCATCATAAGAATTAAAGTTTATATACTAGTTCCTCCTCGATAGCTTCTTTCGAAGATTCATCAAAGTGAAATAAACACAGTTAATTAAGAGTTATCATCTTTTTTCCAATATAATTCACTAACTAATCCCATCATAGTAGCGATTCTGACATCAAGTCAGCTTCGCTACTATGACGGGATTAACATCACAAAAGTCATTCTGTATCAATAGGTATATGATACAAATCCTACTACTATTATAAAGGCGAAAGTTTGTATGGATGTTTGTTACTCTTTCACGTAAAAACTACTGAATGGATTTGAATGAAACTTTACCACAATATAGCTTATACATCAGAATAACACATAGGCTACAATTTATAAAAATATATTGTGTGGATTGTCCAAAATATGACGGTAAGTGTCAATAATTAACTCCACGCGTACGAAGTCGCGGGCGGCCGCTAGTTATTTAGATATAATGCACTCATGTTCTGTGATGGAGGCCATAGGCTAATACTTCACTCGACATCGCAGATTCGACATACGTCGAGCACTCAAGGCGCAGATCTAGTTTGCCTGCCTAGCTTTGTCCCGGCCCTCGATTGGCTGGAGGGCCCTCGAGCGCAGGGCCGCCGCCGCCCGCCACGAGTGCACGTTGACCTAACTGAGACGCGGATGACGTCATTACAAATCTTAAGATTTTTTTCAAGAGGCCTTCAGAAAGTCGTCTGAGGCTTGTAATGAAATGGAATTCAAAGCACGCTTTTAAGATGCAGATTTTAATTAATTACTTCTTTTAGATACTTCCACAAAGTAGATTAGGATAGGTATTGATTAGTATGCGTTCCATAAGTAAACATTACGATTTTAACACACCCTGGAGTTATTGGAATTTTTTTTTTTCGTGTCTCTACGTAGCTGAAGAGGTTCTAGGGACTCAGTCACCTCATGATCTTCAACAATACGGATAGCACGTCGCTGCAACCTGTCGAGATACTGTATACTGCTTTACTCAGTATATAGGATGCTTTATACAGCAGTATCTAACACTAGTTATGGGCACTGAGTTATAGATATATCATCTGTGGTTAGAGTAGGTATAGGTATATGGAAATGATTCCCCATTCCAAAAGAATCAATCATTAGTAAATATTTACTATCGAGATAAATAGAACAAACTTATAATTATAATAAAACTGCGCAGAGTCAGAGTCCCCGAAGATTGAAAATGTGTTTATTTAAGTTTAGTGTAATAACAAATAAAAGATTGCTACTGTATTCTATAAAAATATATTACAGCAAAAAAAAAGGAATTAAAATGTCATTTCGCTTGAAAAAAAATATCGTCGCTTATACAACAATACCGCGTAAGTCAAAAATTGGCCATATGACGTTTTATATAAAGAACTTATACTTAGCATACTTTTTTTCTGCAGTAGTTAAGTACTCGTAGACGGGGAGCGAACAAATGCTTTTTAAAAGAAGCTGATCGTCGGTACGGCTGAACGAGTACAATAAAAACATTACTCCGATCATTATGTGAGCGGTTTCACCCTCGTTCGATGCATTACCGAGTTATTTCCTGAATACGGAGTACGAGGAAACATTTTAGACATTGCCTTTTTGTATACTAAACAGTCTATTTTCTTCTTTACAGATGGAAAGTTTGATAAAAGAAATGCAAGATCCAGAAACGGGTGTACCAGTACGAAGTCAAAAACTTTTTCTTAGTGTCATACCGTCTGCCTTTATGGGTAAGTTCAAAACTAGAAATTTACTTTTATACTTAGAATAGCTAGAGGTATCTGTTGCGTCTCTGAGGGCCTAAAACGAACCGGACGTTACGAGCGAATCGGATTTTCCCTCCCTTTCATAAGCGCTGTGTGACCTTTGTTTGGATGCGACAGGTATATTCTCATTCGTTGCTGGACCGATTCGTTTTAAGCCATATGTTGTGGTCATATTTAAAAAAAAATGTGTTCGGATACAAAATGTTTGAGCTTTTCTCAAACTTAAATAGCTCAAACAAAATCAGATTGCCATCCCATGTCTTTAAACTGACATAGAAAGGGATAGCGTGATTTTCAGCCGCTCCCAAAATACACCATTTAAGTGTTCAGTATCAATACTATTCAAAATGTCACTTTCTTACAATTCCCATAGCCCAATATTGTACTTTTTCAAGTAAGAATCAAAGCGTAATTTTGCACACGACTCGCTACTTTTCCCTAATAACCGTATACCTGAAAATTGCTACTGCTAAAAGTGTTAGTAGTTATGCGAAACCAATGTAGAGTTTGTAGAGTCCGGCTACGGTGAACGCTCGCAACAGACATGCTAAATAAGTATGTTCGATATTGATTTTACAATCAGACTCTACCCTCAGACGGGCGTTTACTTGAGGCTAGAGTCGATAGGGTTGGGAACTTGGGAGTGCACTGAGATACTGGAGAAACTAAACACGCTAAGCCGTTATTAGTATACGTAAATTAAGTAACACTTTTTTAGATATGTTTTTAAACTTTCGCGTTGCATTATACAAATAGTCATAGAAACGGGACTAAACGTCAAGCAGTAAGTGCTAGAATGTACAGACAGCCGCACATCAGGTTACTACAATCTGTCAAATTTCTTCAATCGAACCTCACCTTTATGTCAAACGTGTTTGGTTCAATATCAACTGAGGAAATTTGACAGATTGTAGTAACTTGATGTGCGGCTGTCCGTACTTATTAAGTCTCGTCGCGTTTAGTCCTGTTTATACGAAGTATTTTTTTTAGATATTCGTATTTATTTGTGTATATTGAAACTGGAAGTGTGTGAGTGCTATTCGCTAATAAAATCTGCCTAAAATGATGATGGTAATATTGCAAAAGTCCCTTTGAAGTAGTGAGAGTATAATAAGTCACGTAAAGTCACTTCGGACCGTTTATATCGACTTAAAAAAAGTAAGGTTTCGCGGGAAAGTTTCAAAACTACACTCATTCCAGCCCTTTGGCATGAGCATTATTTATTTATTTAAATTTTTATTGTACATAACGAAATTAATGCTTGTACTCTGTAAGGGCAAAGGCTTTAGTACGGCAATAACTTAAATCAAGATCTGGTTTGTAATAAGGTGGCTAAGGTTTGCTTAAGAAGCGGCCTCCTTACGTGAAAGTAAGATGACAACCGAGCATGGAAATACATAGTTTGAAAATAGGTTTTTGTCACTAAAACCCGGAATACTAGTTAACGAATAAGTGCTAAGTGGAGACACGGCCATCGTATTAGCGTGCCAGCTACCTCGCTAATTACTACGTCCTATTGCGTGTTTGCGGTCCTGATTGGACTATTAAGATCAATAAAGAGATACCGAAAAGTGAACAGTGACGTTAGAAATGTTTAACTAGACTTCTGATGGATTCATTATATAATATTACTAGACGCCCGCCCTCACTTCGTTTTGGGACAGTAGTTCCACTGTCTACGACTAGATAGCACTGGGCGTTGATTGAATCGCGCAAGTGTTTCATGTTTTCGGTTTACCTATAAGCCATGGTGTGGAATGTGAGATTAACATGTTTATAAATAGTATAGAAGGTATTAGCGTTTTTTCCCGGGACAGAACGTACCTGAATGCGTCTCAAGCCGTCGCTTTGGAGTCTAGGTTCGGTAAGGCTTCAGATATCACGTCCTAAGTGAGAACGTAGGTATAGGTAAAAAAATGATCTGTTTTTTTGCACATACTGTGCGTGCATTTTTTTATAGTGGCTCAGTAAATTGGCTCACCTCAGCCTGATGATAAGCAAGATAAGAGCCCACGTTTAATTAACAACGGATGCGACAACACGGCACGGCATCACATCCCTTGGCACTGTCATACTGGCCCGCGAAATGCTTCTTCACGCTTCGTTTCTACATACAAAAAAAAGGGACGCGGTGACGTTTTCTATGCGTTGGACGAGTGCGGGGGGTGTAAGGCGCGTAATACCTCTAGTGTTTCATTGATATCTTTCTCTCTTTAAACGTGAAGTAACTCGTTATGTGCAGTTTAAGCATGCAGCCATTTTGAAGCATAAGTTAGCATTCTAATTATCGGGCTGTGTTAAGTAACAGCAGCACAAAAAACCTCACGCTACGTAAGTTTTGCTTGCACTAAGTATTAGTGTAGAAGTCGCTGGAATTGCATTTTAATAGAATGCAATCAGAGCAGGATTGGGATTGCATTGGGGTTAGACACCTGAAACACGTGTAGAGTCTCAAGTGCGCCTTTAACCCCCCTTCCCCCAATTGAGCCTCGAGTACCCTAACTCGACGAAACACAGCGCAGGCGCTGCTTCACGCCGCGGTCTTCTGTGAGGCCGTGGTATCACTCCGGTAGAGCCCATTATGCCAAAGCGGTGCTCTCCCACGGTTGTGTCTAGAATAGAATAGAAATTATTTATTCAGTAATTGGTAGAAACATAGATTTTCAATCCGACAATACATTTAAATTTCAGCATTGAGTTTGAGAGTGAATTTAGAGAACGAGGTGTATTTTGCAGTTTTGTTATTACAAATCTGGCATTGCTTCAACACACCAGAATGGTTTACAATCGTTTATCCCGTTCTGAACGTTTAGTTTCGGCATAGTAGTATTAAAGGCAGTAGGATTCCCGGGTCGAGCAAAAGTATGTTTCGAATTTTTCGAACATAGCTCGGGTTTGTGATCACCAATCCGCATTAGGCAAGCGTGGTGATTAAGCCTAATCCCATCATAGTAGCGATAACTTGATTTCTATGATGGAGGCCTTTGCCCTGCAGTGGGACAGTATATAGGCTGATACTTTACTTTTTTTTTACGCTGTCGGAGTCAATAAATAATACATATTTAATCGCTCAAAGTAGTCAGGATATCTCGACGTATAAAAGAAAGTTTGCCTTATTTAAGTTAAGCAGTAGTAAAATATTTGACCTATCAAGGGTCAACGTAGGCAGGGACTGAGGATAGCTAGTCTGATTCACTGTACCCGCGTCCATCTACAAAATTATTGGTCAATTTGAAACGTGATATGCCAAAATAATAATTTGACGATCGAAACAACCAATGCCATTGATGTTGAAACTCAGTCCAACAGTAAACCTTGTGAGTCTACTGGTGTTGAAGGGTGGTCGCTTACCATCAGGTGATCAGTCTACCCTTCTGCCACCTAGATCACATAAAAAAACATCTAGGGGACTTATATCTATCTTGATATCAAGCGTATTTTAAAACGCGATAGTGTCCATTGCTCCGCTAGTGGCGTTCCTCGAAGTGCCCTTTAATGATTCTGGCTAACTTTATACTGTACTCTCGTTGAACAAACAGTGGAGGCACGTGCTTTTAATATTAACCTGCGGTGAAAACAAAGCACAATAATAGAAAGTAGATTCATGTAAACATAGTTAATTAATGTGTTGATTGCCAAAACATTAAATGACTGGTTTAGTTTATTTTATACTAGTGGCCCGCCCTCACTTTCTATTCGGGACAGTATTTCACTGTTTACCAAGAGATGGCGCTGGGCGTTGATTGCTAGTGTTTCGCCTTTTCGGTTTCTCAATGTCCATGATGCTGACCATGGAACATGTGTATTTACCATGATGGGTATGATAATTAAATCATGGCGGACGAAATCATCTAATATGACTGACGTTGTTCATATAATTTTAAACAATGTACAAAAAATGTATGACAAAATTTTTCAGAGTAACTGGTAGGTACTGCTAGATTGTTGTTTATTACTTCTTCACGACTAAACAGCTGAAGCGAATTTAACAAAATTTGATATGGAGTTAGCTGACACTCCGGATTTACCTACCTACATAATAGGCTACATTTTACTGCAGGAAAATATCTCATTCCCAAGGGAAAATCTGTGAAAGTAAATTATTTTACTTCTGAAAAGGCAATTAGTCATTTTTAATGTTGATAGACTATTCATTTTCCCTATTAAACACCACAAAGCAAAGCTAGTTTACTTGTATGTATACCAAAATCAATAAATTCATATTAAAATTTAAGTTAGACGCTAGCCACAGCGCCAACGGAACAAGTCAGAATTAATGAAGTACTCGTAGTAATAAAGTAGTCAATAAATTCGTGTTAAAATTTAAAGTTACTGTGGCTTAACGACAGCGCCAATGGAATAAGTCCCTCAGAATTAATAAAGTAGTATTAAAGTGGTCTTAGAGGTAAGTTTCCTTTACTGTCGTCATGGCGAAGAAAAACAAAAACCATAAAACTACGGAAATAAAGTAAAATGAGACCTTTCGTTCGCTTCCTTTACTCTATCCACATTCGCATTCACCAAGTCAATTACATGCAAATCAAATCTTTGAACATTCTTGAACCGGGGCTTTTTCAGTTAGAAAGAGAGAATACATTAAGGAAATCGATATGAGGGATTGAAACGGAAAGTCTAATCCGTAGCGTGAAGTCAATATTCTAGGCACTAAACGGAACGGTGCCATACCGAATAGTGACTTATTATTTTGACAATATGGCCTAAGTAGTCGTGTGTCGTAGACTGTAGTTTACATCATTTTAACCACGTACTTATTTTACTAACCATTATGAAACAATATTGGTTCAATCGCTTTTGGAAAATCTAAGGAATTAAACTTTTTATACAAAGTCGGTCGTGACTTGGTAATTTTGTATGGGGAGTCGAAAAAGTTTTCGACGAATTACCGTGGCAGGCTTCAATACCACCTCCTAAATTAACATGAGAATCTTAAAATTTACCGATTACTTAGGCTGCCTTTGTTGTACATTTCTCCTGTGATATCTACTCGTAGTTTTAAGTTTTCTCTGTTTTGTGTGCAATAAAAAGTATATTCATTCATCCCGTACTTACTTGTTTAAAGAAGCTTAGACACAGAGGAATTAACGTACCTAGTGTTTTGAGAGTCCGACTCACACTTGGTTAATTTTAATTTGTTTGTCTCCACTTCTATCTATATCTTATACTATTTATAAAGAGATAACTTCTATGGACAACGACAAGGCTTATAGGTAAACCGAAAACACGAAACGATTGCGCGATGTAATTGGACACAGCGCCATCTATTGGTTCATTTCTGAATTACGGTCCCGAAGCGAAGTGAGGGCGGGCCACTAGTATTCAATACTTTTGTCCAACATGAAAATGTATTAAGTTTATAGAAAGATCTTTGAATAGAGTTCAGACATCCATACTATTTATAAAGATGTTAATTCTGCAGTAAACGACAAGGCTTATAGGAAACTCGAAAATAGGAAACATTAGCGCGTATTAACTGACACCCAGCGCCATCTATTGGCGGGCCACTAGTCTTTCTAAAAACCTTGATGACGGAGTTTGTCATGGAACTCGGAAAACTAATTGCATATCTTTTGTTCCAGGTTACGATCTTGTCGAATGGCTTATGGAACGGTTTAATCTCGATGAAACAAGCAACGGTGAGTGTTACATGGCCGGCGGAGCTTCGGCCTGCTCTTGGCGCAGAAACCCTATAGACTCTAGCCATAGCGAGAAGTCCTATCCCCAGTGTTTGATTTGTACGTTCAACTTGAGATTATCAGCATGACTGTACGCGAGGTGTCAATTGTCTGTCAAGGCACAGGTACTTTGCTCATGGAGCGTAGATGAACAACTGTAGTCCATATAAAGTATTAATAAATTAACAAGGGAATTACTTATGTAACGCGACGTTTATTTTTAAGTTCATTGTATGTACTTACTGCTTGACGTTTGATTGATGATTAAGCTTAGTCCCATCATAATAGCGATGTTCGAATATATGATGGGGGCCTTTGCCCTTCAGTGGGGTAAACTTTATGTTAAAATAACTTAATAAAGCCAACGCCAAATAAAGAAACATTGAAAACTGCTACTAATTTTTGAGCAGGCAAGTTACGCTTAGCAAAATAAATAAAAACAGTAAATTAAAACGAAATATAGAAAGTTACCAAATATTAGAAAAATGGCTTGGTTGGCCAATTATTTATTCTTACAGCCGTTTAAGCTAATATTTATGAACTACCTGTTGGCAAACTGGCTAAAATATGGACCACTGTTTTATCGAATATGTTGTGGCGACATTCCAGTTAAATTTCGGATAATCTTATTAAAGACAGTGGTGTATTAAAAGTGCCTGGGTGTTTGTTTTGTACGATTTATGCAAGAAATAGCTGCATTGCTATCATCTATAACAGAAACAGCCGTGATGGGATTCTTCTTTGTAGACGTTAGAACCTTAGATTATTTCTTCACGCTCTTTGCGGACTTTTGTTACCTACATTTTTTTTTATCCATACTTAGGTACAGTCGAGTTCAAAAATATGTATACAGTTTAGGACCTTGTCACAGTACATATGTATAAGAAAACGACTTCCACTTTCTTGTGACAAGGTCCTAAAGTGTATACATATTTTTGAACTCGACTGTATTTAATGAATTTATCTTACAATTACGTAAGTAGATATTTCACTCAATCGAATAATAAACCTTAACCATAATTAGAGCAAAAATTATCTTGTGAACTTAAAAAAACCTTTTTTAATTTTGTAAGTTGCCATTGCTCAGCCTACATAAGGCTAATACCTTGACCTATTCAGCCCACATCTTGGATATGTTCCTCAGCGATTAAAGTAGTTCTAGTTACTTTAATAAAAAAATTGTGCGGTATAATAAAATAGTATAATAAAGGTAGGTGTAGGTAGGTATATACCTTCCGAATCAGTGGTAGGTAGATTATAAAACTTGACATTCATAAATGTTTTGTAAAGGACTCTTGTTACTCTTTGATATTTATATTTGATACAATTAGGTAGGTGCGGGATAATGAAATTATGTAGGTGTTTTTATTAATCTGTGAAATAAACATGTTATTTAAAACTTTTCCAGAATTTCCTATTTTCAAATGTAGAGCCATGAGCAAAAGTTACCTTCAAAATTCTCACGTCACCACGCTACCAATGTGATGGTTGCGTCTGTCGATTGGGTATCTTTCGACTATGCTTTAATTGTTTAGCTGAACACTCCAGGCTTTATATGTTCGTGTACAGAACTAATAATATGTCTATTCTTTAGAGCTTCCACGCACTAAACGGTTAGGCGTCTATTTAAACTGCATTTAAATACGCATAATGCATTTTTAAATAACTTATATTTTTCTATACCACTTATAAAGAGATAAATTTGTTAGACATCGACAAATGGTATATACTAACTAAAAATTCAAAACACTAGCGCGATGCAAACGACATGCCAACGCCGTCTGTTGGCGTGCTTTCGAACTAATAGCAAAATGTACGTCCCGAAACGAAGTGACGGCGGGCTAACATAGTTCATAATATTGAGAATGCAGCTAACCGGGAGGCAAACCGCATTCCGGTAAACCACCTAGCTTAATGCGTGGAAGTTTTAAATTTTCCTAATATTTCATATTATGGTCTTAACACAACGCAAACTTTATAAGCATTCAATATCAATGTGACTTTTTCACTATTTGTATGTGTGTTATGTTAACGTTAAGAGCTAAACTCATTTTATACTGAAAAGGAAGTAGAGACACATAATTAATTATTCTGTGGTAGAGACTTAAGTGTATGTAAAATAGTCTCTGTCCAATAAGTACTTATTATGTTTTATTTTGACAGTTGTAAAATTAATGTAATGATCTGCACACTTGTGCATTGCCCCATCAATATTGCCAGTAAAGTTATTCACGTGAATGTTAATATTTAGACTAAGTTAGTAACATTCCTACGCTAAAATCAATTTATGCTTAGATATTTTAAATATTCCATATGCTTTATGTCACTAAAACTGCTGAGTATTCTGTATTTACGTGTGTTTCAGTTGAAGCAATAAACTTAGCAAATCAACTCTGCCAATATGGTTACTTCTTTCCTGTCAACGATTTGAAAAACCTTGTACTAAAAGATGACTCTTCTCTATACAGATTTCAAGTAAGTATTTAACCTTCTTCTAGCACGTAGGTAACATGAGTAGGTAATATCTTTTTTCCCTTTCTACTTATTGTAAAGACCCTTAGAAATTGAGGAATGAATGACAAATGACGGTCGCACGCTTCCAACAAATGGAAGTTCTAATGTCCAAGTCCTAGAGTCAGCGCGTCTTTATGAAATGACAATGTGATGGTAATATACTCGTTTGACGGTGATTACAAGCATGACGTAACAGCAACCACTCAGTCATGATCTTGTTTTTGACAGGAAACTCTGTGACAATAAAATCTCTTAAAAGTATTTGAATCTTATGGTATCATATCTAACGTACATACCTAACTATACATTATGATGGCAATCCCAAGTAATAATAACACTAACGTTTTTTTAAAGATAAACTAATAATCTCCTAGTCTTCCTAATACCGTGTGGACATGACCCTGGTGTCAGCATTTCAACCGTCCTTAGGACCTTTGAAAAGAACAACACGCTTCTTCCGAAGAACAAATCTTTTATACTAAACATATTGTAAATCGGACTTTATTCTTTGGAGTAGAAAGTCCGATCTCCTATATTAAACTTATTGCAAATCGGACTTTATTCTTTGGAGCAGTTGAACAACTATCAAAGTGACGGGCCAAGGCTTAACATAGTGACACAATGATTACAGAGTCCATACTACTGGCCATGGCAAGCACCCCGCGTGGCCGGGAGCGGATCCAGCGCGCCGACGCTGGGGCCCGACAACGTGGAGTACGCCATCTATCCTGGTCAAGCGCACGCTCCGGAACAAGCAGAGGCACGGCCTGGAGGAGTACGAGCAGGAGGCGCTCGCCAACCTCAAGAAGAACCTCGCTGCCAAGTGGGACTTCATCACTATGCAGGCGGAGGAACAGGTAACATAGTCTGCGTGGAGTTTGCCACATAGGTGGTCTACTGCATGCTCCGGAACAAGCAGAGGCACGGCCTGGAGGAGTACGAGCAGGAGGCGCTCGCCAACCTCAAGAAGAACCTCGCTGCCAAGTGGGACTTCATCACTATGCAGGCGGAGGAACAGGTAACATGGTCTTATTACGTGGAAATTGCCACATAGCTGGTCTACTGCATGCTCCGGAACAAGCAGAAGCACGACCTGGAGGAGTACGAGCAGAGGCGCTCGCCAACCTCAAGAAGAACCTCGCTGCCAAGTGGGACTTCATCACTATGCAGGCGGAGGAACAGGTAACATAGTCTACTCACTGGTATATGCGGCATATAATATGCCATATGTCTGGTCAAACAAACGCTCTGGAACCAGATAGGTGCGGCCTGAAGGAAGCGGTCTGGCCAGCGCCTTAAGGTTCCAGTATCAGGGTTCTTAAATAGAACCTTGATACTAAGTGGGACGTCATCACTATGGAGGAGGAGCAACAGGCAACTTAGACTATTCACTTGGAGTTTGCCACATAGCTGGTCTACTGCACGCTCCAGAACAAACAGACGTCTGGCTTAGAGGAGCTCGAGCAGAAGGTGGTTGCCAAGCTCAAGAAGAACCTCGATGCTATGTGAGACTTCATCACTATGTAGGCTGAAGAGCAGATAACTAAGTCTACCTACTCAATTCTCATGTAGAATACGCGATAAAGGTACTAGGCCGAACACACGCTACAGAAGTTCGTCCATTGGTGACTGTGTAAAAACATCTATCCCAAACTTTTTTCATACAAACACTCATCCAGTCCTCATTATCATCAGTTCGGCCACTCATTATGCACATCACTGCATATCTGCTTCACTGAACAAGTAATTTATGTTAAGTGGCGTCTGTAAGTAAGAACAAATTTCAAGCACAGAGGTAAAAAAGTTAAACGCCATACTTCTATAGACCACGGTATCTAATTATAGCGATGACCGTTACAAAATTGTCAGTTTGCGTACGTAAAAAAGAAGACTTTCTACTAATATTGGTTTCTGCGCACTCATCAAGGTCAAGGTCATCACTATTGTTTCATGCCGCCAGTTATACCGTAAATAAACACTTGACAACAGTAATGAATACACGTGTTTTCTTAATGCAATTGTCATTCTTATCAGAAGATCTATCAACAATTTGCAGGTGCGACTGGCGAAAGAACGCAAAAAGGGAGATAAGATAGTGAGCGACAGCCAAGAGCGCGCGTACTGGCGCGTGGCGCGGCCCCCGCCTGGCTGTGCCCAGCGCGCTGGAGCCGTGCCCCGTGCCCGTGCGCGTGCGCCACCCGAGGCCGAAGAAGCGGACCATACAACAGCTCACTAGAGAAGTATGTGCTGATTGAACGTTTCAGTAGTTGAAATCATTTGTCATGTGTCCAAACCGTCGGAGAGTCGTTACCGGAGTGTTACCACGGTCTCATCAATCAACACGCAGACTCACACAACCGGTACCACCATCTAATTAAAGTTAGAACTGCACTTGGCTTAGGCTCGTAGGTACTTTTCTGAAGCTCCAGCTAAAAGCTGAGGTACCTACTAGATGTAAAAAAGCTAAAAATACTTAAATAATAATAAACCGTAAAAAGGCCAAAATTATGCTATGACTTAGGGACCTTCAAGAAACGAGCGTACCTACTCCTTCTTAAAAGGCCGGCAACGCATCAGCAACCTCTCTGATCTCGCAGCTGTTCATGGGCAGCGGTGATTACTTACCAGCAGGTGACCCACTTGCTCGTTTGCCGCCTCTAGTATAAAAAAAAATGTATAATTATTAAGACGTGTTTAAAGTGCTATAAATGTTTACAAATACATACTACACCTTGTACTTACATTTGCGATTTTGCATGCATGTTTATGTATTCAACTCTTGTTCCAGATCGAACATCTAAAAGCGAGCCTGGACCGTACGCGAGTGAAGACTTCAATTGCCCTAGAGGCCCTGGTGGCCTACTCGGAGACCTTCGCTGCTTACGATCCCTGGCTCACCCCGCCGCAGCCCTCCAACCCTTGGGTCAGCGACGACACCCTCTTTTGGCAAATTAACAGCCCTCTGTGAGTTGAACATCAATTACTTACCACAATATTTTATACAGTATCATTAGAATATTGTTTTCTTAAACACCTGGGGCTATTCCTCGCTTATCCAGGGCTACGGGGTGGGCTTAACAAACCTTGGCACCGCGTCCTACCCATGGACAGTAAGGCACGCCAGCACGGCGTCTTACCCAACGCCCGGGGCTAAAAGCCCCTGGGGCAGCTCCCACTGCCCTCCGACAAAGCCCTAACTGGGCGGCGCCCACATCGCTGGATTTTCAGCTTTATTGAAAATCAACACTTTCTTTCTCATCTTACGACAGTGCAGTTCCCGGGTTTTTATTCCAATGCAATACAAGCACAATTAAAAAATATATACTTAGTTTATTTTTCCTTAGAAAAATTAAGGAATGTTTTTTGGGAGTAAAAGCTAACTTAGGGATTACTAAGATACGATGTCCCATAGTCTTGGGTGCCTTGTATACCAACCTGTTAGTCATTGTGAGTTACATATTATGGTGGTGTAATGAAAAACAATATTTTCCCAAAAAAAAGTAAAGTAGTATAAAGGCAATCAAATAATCCGAGTCTTTAAAATGGTTTGTGATGTAACGGACTATTTATCATTAATTGCAGATAACCAAAAATTGCAATAAATACGCGATAAGTGAAATCAATGTGAATGTAATGATAATAAATTACCATAAATTCTAAGATTATTAATTTTGGGTGTAAAGTACAAACGTTGCAATAAAACAATGAAAATGCACAGTCAAATGTAATACATGTAAATTGGCGCACATTAAATACCTAAAGTAATTTATTATGTAGTTAGTATTGATTTGATTGTCGCGATTGTGATCTACATCGCACTGGTGGATAAAAACGCGCCTTCCATACTGATTCTAAACCGTACATGCACCTCTGGGTTCTTTTCATATCTATAATTATTTATTTATTTAATATAATATAACGGGATTCAACCCTATTACATAATTATACATGTATACATATTACTTAATAATTGGGTGATTTTCCCAAGTACCGTATCAATACCGGTGGCATGTATTTTGAGCTGTCTTTTCTCCTTTACATAAAACCAGTTTATAGCTTATTGAGGATTAATTAACTTGTTCATATTATAGACTGTATGTTAGTGGTGGAATAATATAGTTTTTTTATAATGCCAATTTTGTACTGTTTCTAAGTCCGGTGGTGCGATCCCGGTGGCGAAAATGTATGTTAAAGTGGTTTTCCAAAATTCGCCACCGTAATTAGGTTTGTTGAAATTCACCCAATTATAATGATTAATAAATATAATTCTACCATTAGCTCCGAAACGTGTAACCATGATTCAGTTGGTATGGTTCACTAGCCAGCTTTCGAATGTCATAATTCCATCTTGTCGCAGGGCATCCAACACTACGCTTACCTTACGCGGTCTCCAGTCAAGGTCTTAACGGCTCCAACGGCTGTCAGTTGTGCGGCTAATGCGACCCGCCCATTGTTATTACCATACTCTAAATACTGAATCATGGTCTAGACGACAGCTTTGGACGCAACTGGGAATTACTCCCTATGATGAGAGAGACTATTATAAGGTCCGTCCATCCATCTCGTGGATGAACGTTAGGGGAAGTCCGGGAGAGTTGAACCACTTTTTACTTATCATGTCATAATTACTTGCTTATTGGGTTTAGTGAATCAATTATACACTTATGCGATGCGTTACTTTAGTAGGTACATTTGTGCATAATTGTATTGCTAATAAAATATGCAGGTAAAATTTTATTGGCATTTTTCAAAAAAATTAGACATGAGTCAAGTCTCCCCACCAGCAGGGACACTTGAACCGGGGTATGGGGAGAGTTGACCCTATCATTTTTGTGGGAAATAAAAATGGTTATTAGATACAACCAAAGTTTCATTATCTTATTTTATGCACTAATTAACTTATTTTTAACTCCTGACGCAAAAATGACTGGGTGTTATAAGTTTTACGTGTCTGTCTGCTTGTCTGTGCGTGTGTCTGTTCACGGCATCGTAGCTCCCAAACATGAACCGATTTGGATGTTGTTTTTTTAGTTTGAAAATTATAATAGTCGGGAGTGTTCTTAACAAGGTTAGATGGCCGCCAACTTAAGATGGCCGCTACCACAAAGACCACCCTTTAACCCCAGTAAAATCACAAGTGCGCTGTTGTGGCAGCGCTCTTGTGATTTTACTGGTATTACAGATGTGTATGGGCGGCGGCAATCGATTACCATCAGGTATACCATTTGCTTGTCTGCCACCAAAAAAAACTGACTAGAGAATACTGGTTTAGAAGCAGACAAAATATGTAAATATAGATCTGTGAAAAATGCACAACAGACAATGCCATATTATCTAGGTACCTACATAATTTCGCAAATCCACTTTTGTGTATTTATTACATTCGCATGCATTTTTAGGAGGATTGTATTGATTTGATTGTATTAAAAATTGGTACAAGTTAGCCCTGCAAGTATAATAAATTATATTAAGAAGGAAAAAAAACCAGTTAATAAAGATTAAGTAATAATTTCCCTGCACAGGGAGAATTGAACCACTGGGCAAGTCTCCCGCATTCACTGTGGTGCAACTCTCCCGCTCACCCTAATTCTTCATTGAGGTGATGACAAAAACAAAAGCCGCTCGTCTAGTAAAAACACAATAGCACACATCAAACTACGTTTATCTGGCTATATAATAATAGCAACAAACAATACCTTCCTCAATAAATACGGCAGCAATCGCAAATCTTCTTAAAACAAAAAATTGCACTCCGTAGCAACAAAAACACGTTTGACATTGTCATTGACGAACAACATAGCTATGGTGTAAAATGGTTGCGGACTTATGATTGGCTTCTTACGTGCGACCAATGAACGCTTGGACGTTTTGTTCGCACTAAAAATTTAACACATTTTCGAAAGGTGGCTCAACTCTCCCACCTGGGGAAGTCTCCCGGTTTTCCCCTACTGTCTCCACTCCAGAACCTTTCTGCCCCTGTATCTTACTAACCTATCTTCATCCCTAGTGTGGAGGTGCCAAGCGAGAAACGAGTACAGCGGTGGGCGTTGTCAATAGACGAGCTAGTGGCAGACCCCACCGGGCTGCAGGAGTTTACCAGCTTCCTGCGCAAGGAGTACTCGCACGAGAACATCCGCTTCTGGCTCGCAGTCATGGACCTGCGCCGGAGCAGCACCAAGCAAATACAGAAGAAACTCGACGATATCTATGAGTGAGTATTGTTACTGTAGGACGTCGAGATATTAATACACTAGTTAGTAGCAGAGCCCACCAAATGTAATCTTCATTCAAGATTTGCTGACACAGATTAACACACCCTTTTTTGATCTGGTGATGCTCACGGTCATTCTAGAGTAGCCTTCTTTATCTGCCCGGATTATAGGGCTTATGATAACTGTAAGTCTTAGAGACGATCTCTAGATGAGAGTACCTAGAGCTCACAATAGACCAAACGACACGAGACAAACAAAATAATGCTCCCAAAATCCCCAACACTAAGTTTTTCATTTAGTTATTTAGTATGCGATCTAGGTATATCGAAAATAAAGGTGATTGACTTTCATGCAGGTATTTAACCTGCAAACCTTTAAATGGCGCGGACTTTTATACGCATCTTGAGGTGCTTGAGTGTCTTCTCTGATTGTACGTTTATTATTTTCCCAGAGAGTTCCTCAAGCCAGGCGCGCCGTGTGAGATCAACATCGACGGTGCGACGGCGGAGAAAGTGAACGAGGGCCGCCGCTCGGGATCGCGGTACGCCCTCGACCACGCCGCCGACCACGTCTACGGCTTGCTGCTGAAGAAAGACTGCTATCCACGCTTCGTGCGCTCCGACCACTTCCAGAGACTACTGGCCGAAGGAAAGAACGTCCATCAGAAGAAAGCCAAGTGAGTGTTAGCTTAAACAGCCAACCACGTCTTTGGTCTACTGCCGAAGAAAGACTGCTATCCACGCTTCGTGCGCTCCGACCACTTCCAGAGACTACTGGCCGAAGGAAAGAACGTCCATCAGAAGAAAGCCAAGTGAGTGTTAGCTTAAACAGTCAACCACGTCTTTGGTCTACTGCATAAGAAAGACTGCTATCCACGCTTTGTGCGCTACGACCACTTCCAGAGACTACTGGCGGTAGGAAAGAACGTCCATCAGAAGAAAGCCAAGTGATTGTTAGCTTAAACAGCCAACCACGTCTTTGGTCTACTGCCGAAGAACTGCTATCCACGCTTTGTGCGCTGCGACCACTTTCAGAGACTACTGGCCGAGGGAAAAACATACATATTCTTTTTTCTTCTGAAAGTGACAGTCGATTACATCGCACAAGAGTTTCGCCTTTTCTGCCATTGACTGCAATTTACCTAAGGTATAGATAGACACTTACTTCCCAGACTGAGCCTGTCTTTTACAATAAGCGCATAACCTCGGTTACAGATTCTTCAACTTTGGGGGCGGGCAGGTGAAGAAAAAGCCGGGCGCCGCCGGCTGCACAGGGGCCGGAGCGTCCGGGCTGGCGCGGCGGCGCGGCTCCGACCGCTCGCTGTCGGGCTCCGCGCACGAGCTGGCCGTGTGCGCCGCGCAGCCGCCCCGCGCGCCCGACCCGCCCCCCCACAGCCACAGCCAGTCCAACCTCAACGACATACCATTCCGGTGAGTGACACCACAACATCTTCTGAAGACTTTCGTCTTAGGCACTGTGGAGTCAACGATAGAAGGCTGGACGTGATTTTCCCAATGCTGGCCAATCCGGCGGAATTATTTTATTTAGGTAACTCATTCTTAAAGTTGTCACAGCATGGCGTATGCCGTTCCAAGTCCCCGGGTTTCCTCTATATTATGTGGTCGTATGTTGGACCCTTTGGCTTTTCATGTCCGTCCAACTGGTTCAATTGCGCATTCGGAAGTGACCCTACGTTATACGCCAAAAGTCGTGGGTTTGATCCCCACCCTGGAGGCCAATTCTCGGTTTTCGCCTTCTATGTCGAGTCGACTTCATGGAACGCACAACCAATAGGACAGCACAGATTACAGACGAAAACCGAGAATTGGCCTCCTGGAAAAACATTCGTGTGATTGACCTCTTGTGTTTGTACAGTGTCTGTTTAAGTATAATATTTGTGGTCTTCTTAAATACTGATCTTCATTCACAATGTTCCTAGGGATCCTCTTGACGACGACACAGCAGACGTTCTGCCGTGGGAGAGCTCATCCCGGGAGGGTGTGTGTGGTGCGGTGGGGCGGCGGCGGCAGGACTCCGCCGCAGATTCCGGCAGCTCCTCCTCAGACGTCAGCGCCGCGGTGGCGGTAAGAACTTATCTATGTGATATAAGGATCATTATGACGATATCAGACGTGCTGACGTAGGAGACCTGGACCAGAAGGGGTCCTGGGAGGGAGTATACAATGGGGCTGTGGCAGGACTCGCTTGGCAGCGCTGTGGTAGTGGTAAGATCCTCTCCACTGAGATATTGGGATCCGAAATGGGGTAATCAAAGAACCAAAAATCGACATGGCTCACCAGATTATCCAGCTGAAGACTGAAAGCTGGTATCTCTTCTAGCCACAGAACCGGAAACCGGTTGCCGAGTTTTGAAGTAAGGACTTCTTCTCGGCAAATGTAGATAGACGCCCTCAGGCCTGATGGAGTGATGATTTGCGCAAGGTGAATGGCAGGAGTTAGAGTGGCATTCAATTGGAGAGGCGTATGTCCAGCGGTGCACTGGGAAAGGGATGTTGACGCACAATTAAGCGCTCTTGAGTCGAATCGGCGACCCTCTCATCCAGCCCACACCAGCCAGCCTTCGAATGTCATCATCCCATCTTGTCGCAGGGTTTCCAGAGGTCGAAATTAGAAGCCTAACAATGGATTATTCTGATTGTAGGTCGGTGTGGGCGAGCGGACGCGGCGGCTGCCGCAGCAGAGCACGCTGGACGGGGGGCTGCGGGGGGCGCCGCCGCCGCTGCGCCGCCTGTCCGCCGTGGAGCCGCGCCACCTCGCGCCGCTGGGCTCGCCGCCGCACTCGCCGCGCCACCCGCGCGCCGCCGCCGCCGCCGCGCCGCCGCCGCCTCCGCCTCAGGTAGCCCGATAACTTGCATCTTCAGTATTCTTATAGAGGCCGCACTTGCCTGATCACCCGCACGACGCCGCCAAGGCCGCCGCCTCAGATAGCCTGACATCTTGATTCTTGAATCAATCAGTCAGTCATGTCACTACCGTGGCAGTCTTTACGCCTCTATGTCATGGAGCCGCGCTATCTCGCGCCGCCTACACCACCTGGTTACCTCATAACCTGGTAACCCTTTTTTCTAGCAGCAAGCCGACTGAAGGGTGAACGCTCCACCGTGAGTAGGTACGCCCAAGAGTCTACATGAATCTTGAAGACTGATCGTCAGAGACGACAAGGAGACCAATGACGTATTTAATAAAAAAATGGTCGTCGTAACTCTTTTAGGTACCCCTACAGACTAAGAAGAAGATACTAACGCCTCTAAGAGATTCGACCCAGTATCGCTGATTTAAAAGATCAGACCAAATCTCCGCCCACATGGAGCTATAGGACGAGGATTTGATCTAATTGCTTGTCGGGCTTCTACCCGTCACTACCAGTATCTCAGGGTTATTGACCGTTCTTGGTGCGGTGTCACCATAAATAACTCACCACACGGTGTGGAGAAGATACACATTGCCTGAATATACCATGTTATAGCTAGCTTGGATTTTGTTCTACCAACTTTTTTCGTAAGTTGTCACGTCACGTGACAACTTGTGACACGTGAGTCACGTGGTGGTTTGTTGCAGCCGGCGGCGCCCCCGCACCCCACGCCCACCATCAGCGTGAGCTCGGCGCCGGACGACGAGTCGGCGGGCTCGGGCTCGCCCGACGAGCCGCGCTCCGTGGCGCACTCCGAGGACCCGCCCTCCGTGTTCGCGTCCGGCGACGTCACGCCCACCGACCGAACGGACCCAGTGCTAGTGACGTGCTCCGACGACGAACAGCCCTCCGCGTGCGCGCTCACACGCGAACCCTCGAAAGACAGTCCGGCCTCAAGTATTAGTTGCAAAATCGGCGAGCTTCCAGGCGCGGCGGAGGAGCCCCCCCGGCCGCCGGTGGCGCCCCTCGCCGTCTGCGAGGACATCGGAGTCGACGACGAGAACGTAGACAAAGTGCCTTCGGCGCCCCTGCAGAGGGTCTCGGTGCCCGAGGCGGCATCCCAGTCGGACGCGACGAAAATTATTGCTCATGAAGACGAACTGTCGTCGGTCTCTGATTCAAATATTGTTAAGCGTGATAATAAAAGCGTCATCGGTGAGCGTAAGCAGCGGAACGACATTTGTCCATGGGAGGACGAGTAAGTACTCGTGAGTTTAGTTTGTGCATTGTTTTGTACACGTAGTGATATGTACGGTTTTGGAATATTTTGCAACGTGAGTATGGAATATACAGAAGGGCAACTGTACGCATCGCGGTACAGCGGTAATTCTGGTTTAAGAGTAGGGATAACGTATAATGTTAAGAAAAAAAGATACTTACGTCCCTTTCAGAAAGGAAACTTGAGACGGGAGAATACGAATAGGATACGCTGTTGATGTACATGGGTACACCAACAGTGTATGTAAATAAATAAATAAAAAACACAACGGAAGCTACCATCATCAGCTTCAAGACTGTCACCAAGCTCAGCAAACCACACAAATACTTGACTTTACTCAAAAAATATTAACCCTGCGTGAATTTGGGTCTAGGTAAGTTTTAAAGATTTTGATATCTTTATTCTTTCTTAAAAAGAAAAATAGGAATGCTACGTTTTAGTAGGTAATAGATTTTAGGTTCTACTTTTTTTTAATAATAAAAATGTATACATGCTGTCCTTGGTATAATTTGAAACGTATTTAGTTACGCTTCTGTATATTTTATTCTAGTGATGTCTATGTAGATGGCATGTTACTTTGCTGATTAATTCACTGAGCTAGACGATGATTTCGCATGAATATGGAGTGTTGTTTAATTTGCACTACTGCAATATCTACCTATTATTTGCATTGTTATCTGATTTACACATTTTTTTATCAAAGCTGTAGGTGATTATGATTAAGTAGTACCGTTTCTTTATTGTCACCACAATGTAATGATATCCAGTGGCAAGACATGAAATTTAAGTGTGGTAGAGTCGCTTCGGCATGAATCCGGCCCGCTCGACCGGGGTGATACCACGGCCTCACAGAAGACCGGTGTAAAGTAGCGCCTGCGCTCTGTTTCACCGAATGAGTAAGTAGGTATGAGTAGGCTTACCTGATGCTTAATGGTGGTGAAAGGGGATTAAAAGGTTGGCAGTGCACTTTTGACTGTCTATTAGCGGTGGCAACTGTATCTACTCGTCTGTCAAGTATGCCATTAAAAAAAAGACGATTCAATATAAGCTACGTCCAGTCATGGAGTGGCCTTCAAGTGGCCAAAAGTGGGCTACTGTATTTAACGTATGTTTGGTACCTACGTGGATACATGCAAGTCGAGCCACTGGCTATTAGCATTGTCTTGATAGGGTGTCTACACACCGAAGCCGCTGGCTCGGCGAGACAACCCGGTGGGCTAGACTGTAGCGTCTAGAAATTATATATTCCTGTCTGTCAGAAAAAAATGATAAAGAAGGAGAGACAGAAGGAAATTTAATAAAGAGAGAAATATTTCTGTCAAAAAAGCTGACCCGCTGTGTTATAACGCCGGGCCTACGGCTACGGCTTGTTCACATTCACATCCTTACAATTATTGGGTTTTGTTTGTAAATGTTGCAAAAAAAAATAGAAAATTCGATGACACAGTTACAGAGTTTAAAAAAATACTTAGTTACAAAGTTAAAAAATATATAGTTACGAAGTTTAAAAAATAGAATGTTAGATTTAGGTAACTAACTACGCACAATATTTAAAAAATAGGTATACCTATGTAGTTTTAATTAGATAGGCAATTTGTCTTATTGTAAGTTTATTGGAATTCTCGTAGTTTTAAAATATCTATGTAATTATATTTATTATTAAGACATAAATACTGACGAGAGGAATGAATGGTCTTTTTATTTATTTTATTTTTTATATTTTACCATCTTTGCAAGTTTCTAAATGCCTGATACTTATATTTTTTTAAAGTTTATTTAATATCTATCTAATGAATTTGCTTAATTTCTTCTTAATTAGGTATATAAATCAGTTATAGATGACTACCTATCTATGGCCAACGGGGTGCTTTTCTTCACTCCATTCGGCATGATATTTTGTTGGCAAATAAAAATAATATTTGGAGGATATGGAATTCAAAATTTAATCGTCATCCGAATTCGATTCTTAGATTACCAGCGTAGTGTCCGAAAATTGGCTGCCCCCTATTAAACGATTATAAGCATTATCGATCGATTCTTATTGTACAGTTTACTTAAAACCGTAACCTCCTTATTACAAAACTGAGATTAAGTTTAGTCATGGTTTAACAATTATCATCATCATTTTCATCATCAGCCCGGTAGTACCCACTACTGAGTACCTATAGACCTCCCTTCTCTTAAGGGAGTAAGCCGTTTTATATTTATTTTTCTAACATACAGCTTAATTTTTAACGAAACGTATTTTTTTACTTAAATAATACAATTGCACATTCATTTTATTTTCACGAAATAATCTTTTTTTTATTATGCTTATTTAGGTACTTATGTATTTATGTTGCGCTAAGGGCTGCAGTTAACACTTTTTTTCTAATAAACGTTAAAAATTTTATAAATAAGTACATAATATACCTAACTAAATGCTAACTGTAAACCATGAATAATCAATTACCTACTATTAAAAGCTATTTTGAGCGATGCGTAACTCTAACATGATTTGTTTAATTGGATAAGTAGGCACTTAAAACTTACATGCATAGGTTGGTAAATACAAAATAATATATTATTATTCCCTTTATATTTTAAAGTCAGATGTTTTAGTCAATGAAGAGCAAAGATAATGATTAATTAATTATTATTAGAATAGAATAAAGGCTTAAGCGATCTACATCTAGACTTGGTTAATGTTAGAATTTACATTGATGACTTATAACAAAGTAAAATAGGTACGCACTATCTTCAACGCAAACAAAATACACTTGTGATGAAATCCGTTTGAAGAAATTTTACATCTGTATACTTTGACGTGTGGATGTATCAATGTATACTCTGATTCATAATCATGTAAAGTAAACTGACAGATGAAAATGACAAGTTTCTATGCATTTTGACATTTTGTATGTGTCAAATTGAGTGATAATGTATGGGGATGACACATTGACATCTGTCAGTTTACTTTACATGATTATGAATCAGAGTATAGAGGACTTATTAAAAGTGACGTGACTTCACTAACTGATAAAAACAATAATTAGATTTAACAGAGTCTTGTTTACAGCTCATTAATCATGACTCCCCATTGTCCTGATAAATTAACGTAGAGATAAGTGATTAGTGAAGAATAAGTACCTACTTACTTAGATAGACCGTTATATTATTAATAACTACTAGAAATTATGTACTATTGTTGAATCCTTTAATAGGCAATTAGGTACTTAACCTACTTAGTGTAATGACGAGTGATTAAGTATAGGTAGTAAGTATGTAGGTATAAGTAAAAGCTAACGACGTCGTCATTAAATTACCTATCGCCCCATAATTTGATTAAAAGCTAAGTAGGTAACTAATGGTGGCTATCGCGTGTGAAAAATCCGATAGATGGCATCCTGTTAGACTGAGGTCCAACATCAACGTCATTGGTTGTTGTGACATTTTGACATCTTCTATACTATTTATAAAGAGATAACTTCTATAGACAACGACAAGGGTTATACAGGGTGTATCTGTGAACATTTACATCCCTTTAACCACGTGTTCTATCAACCATTCTGAACAACATTTGTTCAACAACTTTTCTAAATTCTTCGAAAAAAATTTCCACTCCCCATACAAAATGACCAAGTCACTTGACCGACTTTGTATAGAAAGATGAAAATTTTTTATGCGAATTTTCAAAAGTCTTAGAACAAAATTTGTTTATAATGGTTGGTAGAACACGTGGTTAAAGGGATGTAAATGTTCACAGATACACCCTGTAGGTAAACCGAAAACACGAAACGATTGCGCGATGTAATTAAACACAGCGCCATCTATTGGTTCATTTCTGAATTACGGTCCCGAAGCGAAGTGAGGGCGGGCCACTAGTCCTTTATAAAAAAAATACCATGTAGGTAGATAGATCAGTTCTACAGTACACCATCTAGCGGATTCTTCACACTCGATAGCTCCCATTGTGTACACATCGCAAAGAAACAGATTAAACACACACATGCATGCACGCGTGTTATGATCTCAGCGTGGTTCGGCGTGTGACAGAGCCTATACGGAATATTTGCGGGAGAGACATGACACTATATAGCGCGTAGGTCAATGAACTCTTCGATATGAATGTCAGCTAGAGCCGACCAAAAATTCAACTCCGATATAATGCGTCAAGATACCGGATTTTTGAGAAATTAACGGAGTTCCCATGTTCCATAACCAGTGGGGATACCATACTCTATGACGTAAGCGGCAGTGGCGCCATCAATTAATTTCATGACTTTTTTGATGCATTACTTATATAGCTAGCTATTCTGACAAGTTAGGTACTAAAGTATGTTTTTGCAGCCGACAGTACTATTCAAATATACGAACTGAACCCGGCTACCAGCAACTTTTTGTCAGCAGTTTAACGTCGTAAGACCCAAAAGCCTTTTAAAAGGCTTAAAGACAATTGATTTTCCATTGTGTCTGCTGTCTGGGCCTTACGAAGCTAATTGCCGGCTTCATTCATTACCACAAATCGAAAAATTTTGTCGCCGGCTTGTGAGCAGGAAACTTATCCTGGCAATTAACGCATTAGTAAGAAGTGCCTACGAAATGGGAACGCGAAAGTTAGATCTCAAAGAATGACCCTTACACTAACGATTGCATAGAAGAAAAAGGCGCACAGCCTCCGAGGCAACCCTGTTTGTAGATATGTTGCAGCCGGATCGTATAATCCGCCGAATTACGTTACGGCTAGCTGTTATCAAAAACATGGCCGTTTTGAAAAGCGGTTTTATTAAATAAAACAAAGTCGGGCAGCACAGAGTGTTAAGAATCGGAACTAAAAACTGCCAAAGAGGCGGCTAATCTCCTGCCTAATTATATTATGGCTAGCCGTATTGAATGACGTATGGCGCCGAATACATTCCTGCCATTTTTTAATCAGCCGCATTCAATCCGGCTAATCGTTGCACCGCCGCATTTCAAAACGGCCCTGTGTTAGAAAACAGCTAGCCGTAATGTAATATGGGGGATTATACGATCCGGCTGCGACAGATATTGCCACCAGGCTGTGTCGGCGGGCTCAGGGCTGTGCTTAGTCAGGGTGCTCTTTTGACAGATCTTTGTCTCTTTTTTTATGAAAAACAAACTGCTTTTTAAAGTGTATCTTTTCTTTTTCAGGAATTCCTGTGAGAGTGATGCTCCATTTGTTAAAACTTATGCAACGCTGGGTTATTTATAATTTTGTAGGTGAATATCAATAATATTTTATGATGTCAGGGTTATAGAAAGAAATAATATTTAATTTTTTATCTTAGACTGTTTGTTTTAATTATCACAACGTTAGGCCATATTATGTAATTATATGAATATTTTAAAGTAAATGATCGTTAATTATTAGAAAATGTATTGTTTCATTTCATTTCAATACCTACTTGATAAATATACATAGTTGGGTGGAGTTGCCCAGATTCGGACCGGTCCTAATTTGTACCACATCAAAATCTACCAAACCGTTAATGTTTAGTTTAAAATTGGTAACACTAAAAATCTTAGGCTCCGGACATGACGCAATCGCTGCCATTTTGGATTCGATGTCACAACAGATTGAAGTATAGTAAATAAAAATAGTAATTACGGTGACTTGATCTTATTTTATGGGTGTTTACCTAAGGGGTTTCTTGTGGCAAACCATAGGTCCACTGCAACTATTATATATGTTTTTGGAAAAGAAGGCATATTAGGTGTACTTTTTTATAGAAAATCCTTTGATGTTAAACATTTCGAGGTTATGGTACCGGATCACATAAAAATAAATCTCAGAGTGTCCTAACATGTACCACGTAGGATACGCCTAAATTGTACCGGTACAATTTAGGTGTAGTGTGGTTCTTCTATCGATGTTAAATATATTGGAATGTTTTTAGATATCTGGAAGGGATAAACAAAGAGGACTTAGGAAAACCTTACATTGTTTTGAAAAATAAATCTATGGGAATTAAACGAGTGTTCACGTATTTTTAAACGTACTTACCTAAACCTATTTTAAGCCTAGCAAAGGACCTTACATTCCTAGGGTAGGTTAACTGGTTTTCACGATGAATTTTAACGAGAGTTGGTGTCGCAGTTGTTAAACATAGAAAGCATATTATGTTTGGACTCACATAAAAGACATTAAAAAAACTAGCTTATGAAACTGCGAAAAAAATGGCATTACAAATACTTTATTATAATAATAATATAATTAAGTTTATTATAATATTAATCATTATTAATGTCCACCCATTACGAATAACATTTTTTCATAAAGATAAACAATGCTAAGCCTGATTTCAGTTCATAAAGGGACTTGCGTCACATTTTGGCCATGAAGTACAATTTAAGATAACTATCATGGTACAATTAAGGAAACCGGTTTCCTAAGTTGTACTTTTTCGGACTTTTTTTAAAAAGTTAATTACCATTTATTCATATTTTATTTCTCTCATTTTCTTATAATAAAAAAATGAACACCAATAAAACAACCTTTTATATGTAGTAACATAATGCTCCTAAGTTTATATAGTTTTTGTGACAGCTTGTAAAGTTCGTTAACGGGTACAATATAGGCAACTTTCCCCTAATTATATGAATATTTTAAAGTAAATGATCGTTAATTATTAGAAAATGTATTGTTTCATTTCAGTTTAATACCTACTTGATAAATATACATAGTTTGGTTTTTTATCAAAAAGGAGGCAGATATAGGAGACGGATGACCTGTTGGCAAAGATTTAAATTTTCTTTTCTTTCTTTAACTGAAAGAATCTGGGTGTTCTGGATCATGCCAGAGGAAAAATAGTAGGATGCATCATTATTGCATATATAACGATTTTCGATAATAGTGGATGATTTGGTAGACACTGTAAATGTCACAAGGATACGTAGGTACTTTTGCATCCTGCAAATCACTACATTTTGCAAAGACTAACATGGATATATGTACTTATGAATAAGAAGAATAAGAATATATTTATTGTCTCTTTAAAACATAATTATAAAACAGGAGAAAAGTAAAAAATACAGGTAAGTAGTTAGGTATTATGCGAGACAAAGGGAAGGAGCTCAGCTGATGTTGCCACGAGGAAGTGATCCCGGGCAACGCTGGTTTTCAGCTACTCCCCTGCCCTCTGAGATGTTGTTTGAAGGTCTATAAGGTATTGCAATACTTGGCTGACCGTCTTAAAATTTATCTTACGATGGACTTAAAATAGGTATCTGTTTGTAGTTGACTGGACAATGACATGTTTAAATTAGGTACAGGAAATGCTTAGGGTTAATTCGTTTGATACAACGTTATCTGTTTCAATTGGCGCTTTTATTTGAATATTTAGATGTTTATTTTACCACATTAATATTATTCAAGTGAGGGTTGGTGAGTGTGTATGTTTTGTTACTTCATCAGGCGTAATAAACAACTATCCGTGATAAATCCCTGAATAAAAACGAGGGTTATGACAGCCATCAGGGTACGCCACTTTTCCCGGGGGGCAGTGCTGTTTCCCTCTTCCTGTTAGAGATAGACATAAAATAAAAAAGTTAATATCAGCCTATATACTGCAGGGCAAAGGCCTCCATCATAGTAATCAAGTCATCGCTACTACGATGGGATTAGGATTAATCACCACGATTGTTAATTCGGGTTGGTGATTACAAAACCGAGCTATGTTCGAAAAATTCGAAATATACTTTTGCTCGACACGGGAATCAAACCTGAGACCCTAAGATCACGGCCCGGCACGGCAAACTACTAGACCAGGAGGGTGTTAGAAATACAATTAATTTATTTGCTGTTATTCGGTTATTTAAATGTTTAAGTAGGTACTGACCTGTAGAATAATTGGGGAACGCCAACCTTCCGACCTTTCCTGAAAAAGAAAGATACCTTATAGTCAATATCGATTGTCAACATTTTAGAGATATAGGATTGTAATGATTAAAAGAAAGGGAAACCATCATGGCCTTCACCTTGCCACATGTGGGGGACAAGGTGGTGTGTGGGACTCTAACCCTAACCAAAACCCCTGGGGTGTCCATCTCAGCGCATTAATCGCGGTCGGATACCCCACAGCCGGGACTAGACCGTGCCGCAAATCGCGCTCGCCACTTTGAGCCAAATGTTTGGCGCAATGCAGCCCTTCCCAAATGCGCGACCTACCAGGACACCCAGTAGGATTTTTTCCCTCGCGGAGTCGTGATACTGAGCAAGCCACTCCCCAGTAGTGGCATGCTCACGTACTCCGAAGCCCGTTTAGTCGCCTCTTACGACAGGCCGGGAATACCTTGGCAGTATTCTTAACGCCCCTAGCCACAGGGCACACAGCCACACATCAGGTAACCACAATCTGTTAAATTTCCTCAATCGATATTCGACTCAATGTGTTTGACAAGAAGATGAGAGTAGATCAAAGAAATCTGACAGTTTACGTACTTTCAACATATGTAGGTATCTTTCATGAAAAAGTTGAGTGTTAGTTCAGTTTTTATAATGTGTTATCTTCGTTGATCATTTTGGGGACTTAAAAACAAATCCAAATCTGTATTACCATTCTTTTCACAGGTGATGTCGTCTCTTTCGTTTTCAGGGTAGGCCTCAACCCAGATCAAATACAATGAAGTGATGTGATCTGCTGTTTGTTTTGAAAACGTAACTCGGTTTAATAATATCTAGTTATTAGTTGCGTACAAGATGGGATGATGACATTCAAAGGCTGGCTGGTGTGGGCTGGATGAAAGTGGCCGAAAATCGGGTGCGGTGGCGTGCATTAGGGGAGACCTATGTCCAGCAGTGGACGAGTGTGGGTTCTGATGATGACGATGAGTTGTATAGGTACTTACACACTTATCTAGATATTGGCTGGTTAATTCAGCTATAGTTTGAAAATTCAGATAGCGACTGCTGTACTTATACACTATGTAGGGGAGAGGGTGGTAAGATGGGGTACTTAAGCTTTGAAGGTTAATAATACAAAAAAAACACAGTGAAACAATCGTATTATTTTTTTTCGTAACCACTAATTAATATTATTTTAATATTTGGTGTCTTTAGAAGCTTTTGATTACACATTTATGAGGAAAAAAAATTAAATTCACAAAAGGTATTTTGCCCCGTCTTGCCCCATGGTGCTGGTAAGATGGGGTACCCCCTTGAGATAAGATGGAGTATGAGAATGACCACAGAGAAAGATGATTATTTGAGCTAGCAGACTCGCAGACATGGGTGGCTCATCATCATCATCATCTATTCCTGCGCAGCTATTATGAGACCATTTCCACATGATGAGCATGATATCGACCGTTCAATGGAAACGGAATACAAATCCTCATAAAACATACATGATGATACTCTCTACTTCACTTTCATCTTCAGATAATAAGACTCTTCATCGTTTTGCAATTTTTGCTGGTCGGCTATTTTTCTTAGAATTTTTTATTATGAGCTACCCCATCTTGCCTGCAGAGCCATTTTTTAAAAACAAATAAACAAAAAATAAATAGTCAACAATCATAAGGAAACACAATAACTACCTTATTATAGGGGTACTTTTATGCGTCAATTACTGCAACATCTAACAGCTAACGTTATTTAACAAATTACAGTCACGTGTCAAACGAGAAGAAAATATGAATAAGCAACTCGCAGTAAACACACTTTTTTTTTTTAATTGTTTTTTCGACCCTATGCACCTGGGAACTACCGAACACCGGGCGACTGACAAGTGTCATGGAGGCGCGTCGAACGATGAAACAACAATGTAATTAGTCATCTTGGACTATGAATTCGCTGGGTACCCCGTCTTACCTCCCTCTCCCCTAATTGTTTTTGTGGTTCCACGTTTCAGAAAGTATCCGAAACACTTAAATACTTCGTGTACCTGCCTTTATAAGTTTCCATAATAAACAGAAATGTAAAATAAAATAAAAGAAAATGCATATATTCTGTCTTACCATGTCCGTTGGGTCCGGATTGAGTTATACAGTAAGTTCCTGGAGGAGGAGTGAAAGTGCAGATGATGCCACTGGACGCAGCCACTGATTGTACCGGGTAAGGATTCTATTTGAAACAATGTTTAACCCTTGATAAAAATATAAGTTTTGAAAAGTTAACAAAACATGTCTAAGAAGGATGTACTTTTTTTATGTGATAGGTGGCAGACGAGCAGACGGATCACCTGATGGTAAGCGATTACCGTCGCCCATAGACATAGTACTCGGCTCTCTACGAGTACCTACTCTCTACTAGCCGTAACCTCACTCAGTAGGAAGGTACACTAACTCAGTTCAGTCGTAATAGTGATAGCGACCTCTTCCTACTACAGGTCGATTCACGAAAGATGACCGCAAATGACAATCGTCTACGCATGCAATCTCATGAAGTAAATACTTCAAGCAAAAAAATAAAAATAAACATAGACTGTGTTTAGTCTAAGCCCTTATAAATGGTGTCAATTTAGATGAGCCTTTCTTCATGAGATTATATGCGTAGACGATCGTCATTTGCGGTCATCTTTCGTGAATCGACCTGTACGAGCATCGACGGCCTCGAGGGAGCAGTAGTTTGTGGGTCGCAATGCGCTAGGCGTCCAAGGTTCGATCCCGCAGTCGTCGGGCCCAAAATTTGTACCTGAGTCAGCATCAGCCTGAAGTTGACGATGGCGGTCTTGTACCCTTGTCCCATTCGCTAAACGGGCCGAAATGAATGCAGCTGAGTTTTTAAATTTTTTTTTTACTTAATATATGTATGTAGGTAAAGTCTCGCTTTTACCTACATCAAACGCAATATACCGGTGTTTCATGACTGACTGTGACTGAGAATAAAAATGACTATCACTATCGCCCATGAACACCTGCAACTCCAGGGGCTTCACAGGTGCGCTGCCGGCCTTTTAGAGCGAGATATGCCCTTTTCTTGAAGGTTTGTAGGTCGTAGTGGTCCGGAAATACCGCAGGTGGCAGTTCGTTCCATATTTTTGTCGTGATTCTAACTCTGAGAGACTTTAAAAAACCAATGTTTTTATATTTTACTTGACATTGGCAAACTACCCTTGCACCAGAGGAAACATAATAGAACGAAGAAACTAAAATTCTACCTGGTAGCTGTATTGACGATACCTCGCGGATTCTGCAACATCGAATACCACCAGGGTGCAAGACAAAGCCAGCAATATGAGCCTCATGGTTGACGACAATTTAAGCTATGACTAGGAGCCTCATTAATTTTCTTATTTAAATGGTTGGTGTGAGGAAAGAGTGTGTCCCATTAACAAACAATCACGCGTGAAATAAGAAATTTTGTAGCTACTTGTTAAATAACAAGATATTTAATAACAAAATTGTTATTTTCTTAATCTCTTGTCAGGGGCGCTTGTTTGGTTAACTACCACCGCAATTCAATATATTTTTTGTGATGTATTTGAGATTATATATTTTCGTATGTGGTGTAGATATCGCAGGTATAATGGAGAAAACCATCGTTTACATACGTAAATACCAATACGTAATTCCATACGGAGTAGTCCATTCTGAAACGCTCGCTATTATGTACTAAGTTGCGTACTACCTACCTACTTAGCTGGAGGCAAAATAAAAACTCGTTTCTATATAAGCTACCTAATGTGTATATGTATGATTAGTCTATAAGTTTTTTTTTGCAATATCAGAGACTCGTGATCCTGCAGACAAACTATGGAAATAGTTTTGCGGGACTAATGCAATTTTTATATATTAAACATATTTGATTAATAAATAAATAAATAATAATAATGTTACTTATTGCTACCATAAACACTGGTTTGCGTTAATTACGGAATTGGGCCGTCGGGTAGGATTTTTAAAAAAGGTAGATTTATAATTATTATATAGTTTATTAATTTAAATATGTATAACATAAGTTTCTTAATTTAATTACAATTAATTTGATTGAAGCTTGAAGACCACGAGGAGCTGTCCAAAAGTTTCCCATCGCCGAGAACTGTCCGTTCAGCATTTTCCATGGAATGATTTCCCAATCGGGCCAGTTGCACCGATGAATCAGTTCAGAGTATGTACATATGTAGTGACGTAGACGTGACGTAGACGAGGCTTGCACTCGTAACACGTTTCACAAGTGTCAAATAACGTTGTTACTTTACGTTCATGTGTTGATGGGTTTGTTATTTAAGAACCTTAACGCTAGTCACCCTTTACCCTAAAAGCCATATTGACTGACTACAATAACCTTAACTTTCGTCCATTTATTTATGTTTACTTTTATATAACTTAATATTTTTTCTTTTTTCATTGTTTAATTTAACCCAACATTCACATTGAATGAATATCAAATGGCGGCGCTAGTGCATTAGGTATGAGTTCCAAGAGTAAATTAATCCTACTGCGTGCTATATACTGTAGTTTAAGAATATGGCATTTAAAAATACATCATAAACTTACCTAGGTACCTATGTTTATTTGTATAGTAAGTAAATAATAAATTATATTATTATTTAGGTACCTACTATAAACTGTACATAATTAATTATCTTGTAAAATAACACCTTTAAAACTGTTGTTTCGTATGTACTATAGTAGTAGTACCTATGGAGATTTTCTGAGAAGTGGCATATCCCATTCTAATATTTTTGGCCGATTTCCAAAAAAAAGGTAAAAAATATTGGTCAATAAACTAGTCATTTATTATTGACCAAATAGCGGCCGCCCGCGACTTCGTCCGCGTGGAAAAGTAACTTTAAAGGGTTAAAAGGGGGGTACTTTTAACCCCTTACAAACCCCAATCATCTGTATACCAAATTTCATTTAAATCCGTTCAGTAGTTTTGGCGTGAAAGAGTAACAAACAGACAGACAGAGATACTTTCGCATTTATAATATTAAGTAAGTTAGGATATTTTAAGTACGAGGTAGGTACGAGATTGGTGTAATGGGTATTCAAAAATTTGATCAATTCAAGCCCGGGAAAGGGCATAGGCAACTTTTTATCACGATAATACGGGGTAATAGAAATAAAAAAGAATAAAAACATGTATAATTTATTTTATTTCTTCATATATATAACACGTCGTCGTCCTTATCCGAAGGAGGTCCGATTTAGAATCATTAATCGAACTTCTTATCTTGTGGTGGCACCGCCCATTGTGTTTCCCCCCCTTCGGCAAACTCTGCTTCCCTCTTAATGTCACAGAAGTCACCAAAGGTCACGGCAATGGCCGCCAATGTACACTTGACTACCTGAACAGTTCGGCGGCACCACGATCACGTTCCCCAAATTTTCGAACTCGCCGGAATTGGTAACCTCCACAGAGGGGGGCTTTACATCCCCTACCTCCTCGTTTCCTGGTAAACATAGGTGGATATCAGTATGAAACAGACCAAAAATTACGGGTCCCTTTATTTTTAACTAGCTTTTGCCCGCGGCTTCGCTCGCGCCCCCCACTTCCATAAAATGAGGAGTTAGAAAGGGGAAAAAAGTAGCCTATTTTACTCTCCATCCTTTTAACTATCTCCACTTAAAAAATCACGCCAATTCGTCGCTCCGTTTTACCGTGAAAGAAAGACAAACATACAGACAGACAGACACTCTTTCCCATTTATAATATACTAGCGGCCGCCCGCGACTCCGTCCGCGTGGAAAAGTAACTTTTTACCCCCCTTTCAACCCCCTTTTCGCAATAAAAAGTAGCCTATGTCCTTTCTCAGGGTCTAGATTATCTGTATACCAAATTTCATTTAATCCGTTGAGTAGTTTTGGCGTGAAAGCGTAGCAGACAGACAGACAGACAGAGTTACTTTCGCATTTATAATATTAGTATGGATTATTAGGTATGTATGTGTAGGTAATCCATACGGATTACCTACACATACATACTAGGAGACAATGCACAAATCAAAAGTGGCGCAGCGTGTTATGGAGCCGGTGTAGGCGGGTAGTCGGTGTAGCACGCGAGTGAGATAATAGAGTGGGTGGAGATGGGCAGGATTCCTGGCAAGACGCTGGACTATAAAGTTTAACGAATGGCAGCCAAGATTGGGACGACGTTCTGTGGATAGACCACCTGCCCGTTGGGCCGACGATATTGTACGGTGGCCAACACATCAAGTTACTACAATCTGTCAAATTTCTTCAATCGAACCTCACTTTTATGTCAAACGTGTTTGGTTCAATATCAACTGAGGAAATTTGACAGATTGTAGTAACTTGATGTGCTGGCCACTGTACCTAATGGTAAGTAGCGGGAAGACAATGGATGCGGGTGGCAGCGGACCGTAGGGAGTGGCGTGATGGAGAAGCGGCCTATACTCAGCAGTGGGTGGATCGCATTAATTAATCACGTGATGTTGTAGCAACTTTTGAAATCCCCTCGGAAGGAGCCCTGGAGATACTAGGGTGTAAAAATTGCGTAAATTTCCTTGTTAAGAGAAAAAAAAATTATTAATATTCTCACCATTTCCGCCGTTCGTCGCCGTGTCTTTGGGATGCTGAAATTAAACGTTATTATAAATTTTAAAATATATTATGAGAAGCCAAAGTAGGTACTGCAATAAAAATAGTGATATTTCATAAGAGCTCTAGGTACCTCGCCCTACTGAACAGAGAATATATTTTCAGACAGCCAATTGTCAATCTTCAAAATAGGTACTTATACTTAGGTAAAAGACCTTTGGGGTCATTCAAGTATTATGTAAGGGGATTTTTCGGGAAATTTTACTCCCCCCCCCCCCTTGTCTGCAAAATAGTCGATAAATATACCTACTTTCTCGTCCTGAATTCATCCAAAGTATGCAGAGACAAGATCCACGTCACTTGAAGTCATAAGAAGAACCTCTAGTCATAAAATATATCGTGTCTTCGCAATCTTTTTTTTTTGGCTGGCTTTTAAAACTTCAAAACACTTACCTTCTTCTTGGATCCTGCTACGCTGACCAGCAGCAGGACGGTTGCGAGAACCAACAATGTGAGTTTCATTGTGGAAGCTAAACCTTAAACAAACTAACTACAAATAAATGCATAATGTCCTTATTTAAACGAATAAATTGTCATGCTTAAGTATAGCAATTAGTAAGTAAGCGCAATTAACAACGGCATGAAATTTTAAATAATGTATTCTTTTCCTAATCTACCTAATATTAAACTACGTGTTAATTACTGGCTAAGTGTGTCGGGCCACCCGCAGTGCTGGGTTCCGTAGTTATCCATTGATCTGGTTATCTGCTGTAGGCTTATCATATTATTTTCCTGTCTGCAGTGATCACTGGTCCTACCACATCGCACGCAAAGCGCCCTTCAACCATTATGGCGACACCGCTACGAAACTAGCCATGCCATTGAGCGTTTTTTCAAATTCAAAATCCGATAGATGGCGTTCCGTTGACGTCAGGCCCAACCACTAGTGGATTGGTTACATTTTGACGTATCGTGCCTAAATTATGAAGTTATGACGACCCGTTTAGCGCAATGGTTTGAGCGCCGGTTGAGACGCGAGGGTCGCGGGTTCAGTTCCCGCACATTACACAAACCGCACCAACATTGTCCTAGGCCCAAACTAAGGGTTTTCCATAAACTATCTGTCTGTACCTATCATCTATCTATATAGAAATGAGAAACAACGAAGGTACGCAGCAGTTGCGTACGGTGTTAGCTACCTATTTACTTATTCTTACAAAATCCACATGTTCATATTATAACGTTACGTTCGCACCCTGTATCGGAAGCAATAATTATTGCCGGTAATTATTACCGCGATAATATTCTGATACCAAATTATAATATATCGCTAACAATATGGCGATACGCCACGCTTGTATATACATTATTTGTTATTATTATTAAAAGCCCGTCGTGTCCCACTGCTGGGCAAAGGCCTCCCTACCTTGGCGACTACGGTCCAGTTGGCGCAATAGGTGTCGAGCTCATCCCGCCATCGCCTCCTCGGTCTACCTCGTGGCCGCCGTCGATTTTTGGGTTCCCACTCTGTAGCTGTTCTGGCCCAAAAGGTGCCCGACATGCGGTAGACGTGTCCAGCCCAGTCCCACTTCAGTTGAGCAGCTCTTTTGGTAACGTCCGTGATTTGAGTTCTGGAGCGCAATGTAGTATTCTTAATGCGGTCTATAAGACTTACTCCAAGCATGCTGCGCTCCTAAGCTCTTTGGCAGACATAATATTGTGGTGGTACATAATTTAACTTCAGGTAAAAGTATTGGTTGCTGTACCTATATTTTGTAGGTACATAAACCAAAGAACCATTACACCCATTGTGACCCATTTCACTGTACAGTACACTAATAAGTTTACAATCTCATTCAAATATGAATCTTATATTCATGGTATAAGAGTCGAGGTGTTTAAATAAAGCAGCGCCAGTGCTCAGTTTCGCCGAATTAGTAAGGGCTAATCTTGTCAACCAAAGGGAGAGTGTCCAGCAATCTTAGCAGTCGTCTCCTAAATATTCATAATATCATCTCCTAGGTCCACTTGTTGTACCTATTTAAGATTTTGTGATTACTGATGGTTGAGTAAGTAATAATGAGTGACAATACTTTTATACTCACCAATTGTAAAAGTCGATTATTTTAAAGCTACTTCAGCAATTTATATCGCTATCCAAGGAAGTAATGCTGCTAGCATTTTTGGCACATTGCTACAGGGGCCTACTCTGTTTTAATTTTTCTACTTCGTAGTTCTTTAGCTTAAGATTTCAGTAATTGTTTTGTGTTCAAGTGTTTTTCTTATTTTATTCAATAAAAATATAATATATTCTTTTACATATTTTCGTAATTAATAATAGATAACTTTTTAGAATCAATTACAGTACCAGATCTTAGGATAATAGGTATATAGGGGATAGTAGGATCATACGTGATGGAAATAAATTAAACACTCGGGTGCTTTATAAATAAATCTATTAGGTAGGTACGTATACTCGTAAACATAAAACATCACAAACAATGTCCAAGTAAGTACATACAAAATATTTTAAGATCAATTCGACAAAATAATAATACTGCTAGTGGCATAGACACTGGTCTTTTCAGTTGTAGACGACTGTACAAACATAAAATACTTAATTTATCCAAAGTTTAAACAAATTGAGATCCCAATGTCCTAATTTTGAATTTGATAGCTAAACCAATCAAAATTATTAGTACAACATAGGTATACTTAGCTACTAAATGTTCTTAATTACTAATAATTAAGTTAGATACTTAATTATTCTTTTAATTATAATTAAGTTAAGATACTTGAATTACAATTAAAAAGAAAACAATTTAAAAATAAATATTCGTCATGGAACTTTTTTACCTCCGCGTCCTTCATGTCCAATGGAGGCAAGATTTAGAATCAGTCACCCCATCCTCTCCTATAGAGACACCACCCATGGCTTCCTCCCATGATCTCCTCCCGCATGTAACTTGTCGAAGTCATCATTCTAATCAGCCAACGGGCGGCAGATGCCATCGGGGCCCTTCACGTGTCCAGGAGGACAGTTCGGCGGGACCACAATCATGTTCCTCATGGCGATCCTGGGCGGAGGCTCTTCGACGGAGTTGGAGTCCCCGCCTTTGTTCTGGTCCGCAGCCTCCGCAGCGGCCGCCTTCACGTCCTCTACCTCGTCGGGGTATACGATGCGGTCGTTGTCAGCCATTTCTGTTAAAGACATGATATACATTTTATAATATTTAGGTGTTAAATTATTCCTACGCCTAGGTACTTTTTAACCGACTTTAAAAAAGGAGGAGTTTCTCAATCCGCCTTTAAGTGGTAAAAATAATAAAGAGTTTTCGAAACCTGTTTCGGAACCTTAATTACGGGAAAAAAAATATGTCATCAGAGATATTATCGACTACCTATATTTAAAAATTGAATGCGTGTTGTTTACCTATTTCTTACTAAAAACTGACAACTTTTAACAAAAAATCCTTTGCATCATTATCTACGAGCTTAACTTACATTAATAACATAATCTTCGACCAACAACATAGGTAAGTTCCTAATATTGATCAATGTTCGAAGAAAGAGTTTAAAATAGTACCATTTGTAAAAGGGACGGACCTTGATTCTAAGCAGAAAATAACAAAAAAGCAACAATTCCCGACCTCGAGAATGTGGTTTGGTTTTCGGAGCAACATTTGCAATGTCACGACACCACGAAGGCCACAGCCCAACGGCCATTGACTGTTATGGTGTTTTGTGCAAAACTCACGATGACGCGAAACAAAAACTAAAATGAGCTTGGGAACCACTCTACGATCGATTTTTTGCGTCGGCACGCTCTATAGTAGATACTCCTATCTTATCGCGATAATGCATTTATGAGAATTGTTTTGTTTTTTAGAGCCACGGCGTAATGATTGTTCGAGTACCCTCATCATTAGTGTATTTCCTCATCTAGTCTATCTAATATACCTAGGTATATGAACATACATACCTACTCGTTTACTCTAGATATAAGTTAGGTTAAACCACTTCACATTAGCTTCTCCATTTCTGCTAAAGGCCCTAAACCAAAGTTATTATGTAAAGTAAGAGAAGTATCGTATCTACTAAGTACGTATCTACTCGGAAGTGAGCTTTATTTAAGTGCAGCTTTTAAACAGATTTTATTGAACCAATAGGTAACTACTTTTTTTTTATGTTATAGGTAGCAGACGAGCAGACGGATCACCTGATGGTAAGCAATTGCCGCCGCTCATGGACACTTGCAACACTTACTTAAGTAGGTAGGTACTTCTTGAATTTTTGAATGCCAATAACGGCAGAATATGAAGGTGCATTGTTTAATTTTAAACTGTTTTGATTGATTCACATTTTGAATTTAACTGAAATAGAGTCTAAGTGTGGAGTACATTCCACATTACTTCTTGAACATAATATGACACACACTTTTCGTTGGTAAAGATCGGTATATTTTTATGAGTCATTAGGTATCTAATTATGAAATAGATATTGGTTATTTCAAAGCGTTGCCGCGTTGGTGGAAAATATGAAGGCTACACAAACATCTAAATAATTTAATTTATGAATTCTATAAAGGATTTAAAACCTAAGTTGATAACTCCGCTTAAAATATCAGTCGATAATCCGTTTTATCCGAATGCAGATTTTAATGGGAATTAGATAAGAACGCGACTATAAGTAAACAAACGATAAGGAGTACTCACTTCAGCAATAAATATCCTTAAGGAATATGTAAACACACGTCCGTATCGCACTGAGAAGCCGACAGAATGGAGGGCTCGCCGGCCGGCGCGGCTATATATCGAAACAACTATTTGCGATGTTATCTACCTTACGGGTACTCCAGTTCTGTACAGTATAGACAGAGCTACGTGAAGTAATGTTTTCATGGTATAAATCAGTCTATGTGTGTTATGCTGTGCAATAAAGAGTATCTGTATCAACATCATCGTTTCAGCCAATTAACGCCCACGGCTGGACACTGGCTTCCCCATATGTTTTCCACACAAATCGGTCCTGTGTCACTCACATTCAAGGAATTCCCGCGACCCTTACTAGATCGTCGGTCCACCTTGTGGGGGGCCGGCCACGGCTGTGACTTCCTGTGCGCGGCCTCCGCTCAAGGACCTTTCCAACTTAAACGCCCGTCTGTTCTCCTCGCAATGTGCCTTAGCCATTGCCACTTGAGCCACGAGTATCTCTGTTTTTTTAATAATATACTTATGTATAAATGTATGAGCGCCAGGATCAAAGTGTTCTTCGTTTAATAGACTAATGGAAAGGCTTACCTAACCGTATCTGCACTAAAATTGACATTGATAACACTAAATTACTTAATACCTATAGAACAGGTAATGGCGGTTCTTAGGATTATAATTGTGCTGCTTTTCTTTTATATTTTGTACATTTTAAGGGAACATACATAAGTATGTTAACATTCAACATACCCTTTTATGTAGGTAATTTATTGATTATGATGAGTTTTTCACATACCACTAAGTGGTTAAATAGACTGATTTACTGTTATCATGCCATCTCATTAAGTTGAGTAAGTACGATGTTTTTTTGTGAAATAAAATTATCATAACCACATTTTTACCTCACTGATGTTTTGAGATGCCTCGCGGTTATTTTTCCCACTGTGACAGCATTTAGTGACGTAGGCGCGTACTATCATGACTAATTTGTATTTTTCGATCGTACAATACATACAAGGAATCCACGCCTTATCGACCGGAACTGTCCTAACCCGAACCCAAGTGGAAGTAAGTAGATAATTTCAAGAAATCTTTTTAGTGAGTACTCTATCTGGGTTACGTCACAGTTCGTAAGCCTAGTACAGTCAGAATCAAAATGATCTCAACGTTCAAACCTACTAAATGCATGACCTATTGACAAAATAAAATACTTAAAAAATATGCACATTACCCTCGCAATCCTTTAGGTATATTGAAAAAAGGTATTTAAATTATGAAAGAAAAATTATAAAATACTTGGTCTGGAAAACTCCGTTTCAAGTATTTTATCCTATTATGACATTCGGTATAGTAGATATCCTATAGCTATATCGACATAGTAGATATCCTATAAGACATTCGGCGTCAATTTATGTGTTTTTGTTCAATTTAATGCACATGAGATTTATTTAACGTTCATGTCCTTTGCACAGCCCGCCAGGGGTTACGAGGTATACGAAGTTACATTTTCATTTGTTGTTACAAAAATAAATTTAAGTGCATCTTATGTAATTGTGTTATATTATTTTTTTTTTTTTATGTGATAGGTAGCAGACGAGCAGGCGGATCACCTGATGGTAAGCAATTGCCGCCGCTCATGGACACTTGCAACACCAGTGGAGTTACAAGTGCGCTGCCAACCTTTTATCCCCTTCCCCCCGGGTGGGCCTCCGGTACCCTCACTCACTCGGCGAAACACAGCACAGGGGCTGCTTCACGCCGGTTTTCTGTGAGGCAGTGGTATCACTCCGGTCGAGCCGGCCCATTCATGCCGAAGCGTGGCTCTCCCACAGTTATTGCAGATATTGCAGTTTGTGTCGAAATCTCATATTACTTATTTATTTACATTTTTCGTAAATTTGACCGCTTAGATAATTTTGTTATTTTGATACTGCATACGAATATTAGGTACCTACGGTCCAATTTCAAAGATGACAATCAGCCAAAGAATACCTACGTGAGACTGTCAGTCAAAGTACTTGCCAATATTTTTATTTATGATTGGTAATAATAGTATCTATCTCCCAATAATAGAAAAATTGCGTCGGTGAGAGAATGACTCTCTTCTCAAAACGGTCAATCAATACAAATTCTGAGTAATTTATTTGGAGAACAGCCAACGGTCACACAAGTTTTTTACATTGTTAAGTAATCAAATTTCGTATGCAAACCAAATTTTTTGTAATAATCCATACTTTTACGACAGAGCGATGGTAGCTCAGTAGAGTACGTACGTGCCTCCTTAACAGGAGGTCGTAGGTTCGAATCCGAGAATACACCTCTAGATTTGTTTTTCAAATGTATGTAGGTAGGTAAGTACGTATTTCTAACATAGCTGATGGGTAAAAACATCGTGAGAAATTCTACACATGTCGAATAGTTTCTGAAATATATAATTATTTACGTTACCTAGTGAGTTTTTGATCAAAGATGCCGCTGCTTCGTAGAACCTACGATTCTACTTAATATATCCACTATCAATATAGGATTTGCGATATTTATCAGCGATCTGTGTGCCACGAACAAATAAAGGAAGGTCAAACACAAACTTATATCCGTGCAACTACTCAATACACAGCGCTAAGGTCGTTATAGCTATTAATCTTCTGTCTTCCTTACGAGTATAATAAAGAAATAGCATCTATTGACATCCACAATCCACAATGGTTAAATACGCAACCCAAAAAGACGAAAACCTTGCGCGATGTAAGCGACCATCCTGGGCGCAGGATGTCGATTATTATTTATTTTTGTTATAGAGATTCAAGATTCAAGATTGTTCAAGTAAGTAAGTAAGTAAACATTTATTGACCAACCAAAAAAAAGATACAACACAACAGTAGTAAGAGCCGGCCCACACTACGCGTTTTAAACGCGCGTTTTACAGGTGTTTTGTAGTTCATTGCTGTTTAGTTAGAAGCTCTGTAAATAATGGCTAGAATCTTTCCAGCAATGAACTACAAACCGCGCAGTCGAACCGCGCGGTTTCCGCCGTGTCTGAACCGGGCCTTAGACACAGATGTTCTGTCAATAGATGGCGATTTATTAACAAAACTTGAAACTAATGTCAAAAATAAGTGAGGGTGAGCCTCTACATAATACTTGCGTAGAAAGATTCTTCTAAAGATTTCTTCGAGATTCTTCAGACTTAGGTAATAACTTAGTAAATTTTTCTATGCGAGTAAATTATTTCGTATCAGATAATACACCTTTACTTTTGTGTGTTATTTATTTCAAATATTTATACATAACTTTATAAATCAATTCTTGAACTTGTACCATCAGTCCAACGGCTGTTTCTACAGCTCGAATACAGTGCGCATGTTTATTTATGCAATAAGTAGGTATCATTAATATAACATGTACTTATACAAAAATTAAGTTAGGTACTGGATTTAACGAAAACATTCATTAATTTTATTTTTATTTCAATATATGTATGTACATTTTCATTCAATTTTCAATATTTTGTTGGATATCGCAACCAGAAACTAAGCGCCTTTTAATAACCCTGCAGATGGAACAACAAGTTTCTTCTCAGGTCTAGCCGGAGTGGCATAAGGGGTGCTAGAAGTAACTACAGTGGTGCCAGTAGTAACAACAGTGGAGCTAGTGGTTACAGCAGGGTTGCTAGTGGGAGCGGCAGTCTTGCTAGCGGTTGCGGCAGTCTTGCTAGCGGTTGCGGCAGTCTTGCTAGTGGTAGCGGCAGTCTTGCTACCAGTTTCCGGTTGCGGCAGTCTTGCTAGTCTTGCTACCGGTTGCCGCAGTCTTGCTAGTGTTAGCGGCAGTGTTGCTAGCGGTGGGGGCAGTGTTGGTAGTGGTAGGCACGTTGGGACGAGAGAATGCGACGTTCTGTAAAAATACCAGTGCAGCAATATGTGGCCATGGGGGCTATCGCATATGAAAAATCTTCTAAATGGCGTACTGTTACACTGACTAACTTTAACATCATCGTTGTTTAGTGACATCTTGACATCAAAAATATCGGGAATCGAACCCACAACCCTTGCATCTATAATGCATCTTGAAAGTCAATCAATAAGTCAGAGATGGCTATATTCCCTCAAAATGTACAATGTATCACTCCACATTAAATATGTTGTTATTAAATATGTTACTTAAATCTTAAGTAGAATGAATAAAATAAAGAACTTACAGCTATGATCAGAACAACAAAAATAACTGCATTTTTAAAAGCTTCCATATTTTGTTAATTTTTGGCGTCAATATAATTATTTGACAAAAGGAAAAAAAATCAAATACTCTGTAAGTATCTGCTTGTATTAGATACTTAGAACATTTGACCACTACGTTATCTAATATAGTGTGTGTGATAACGGTATAATGTAGTACATGGATCGATATACCGTGTATTTATGCAGCACCAATCTCGACATTAGGGTAAATAAACCAAAAATAGCCATTATATTATATTAATACGTTTTATTTTACCATCCATTGTAATTTATTTGTAACTAGCGACCCGTCACGTCGCAGCTTCGCACAGGAGAACATAAGATTAATTTTATTTATCTTTTCTAGCAATAAGTGTAATTAATTTATGTAGCTTTTCAGTGTTGAAATAATTTTTAAAGTCGGCACAAGTGTCTTTGAATTTATTTATCACATAATTTTCCACACAAACATATAAGTCTTTCCTCTTTTTATAATATTCATGTAGATTACATACAAAAAATAATAATTTATGCAACATAAACACATGTTATTTCACCTAAAATGGAGATTTTTTTAATCGTGTTGATCATTACCAGACGTCGCGACAGTGCCCCTTAATAAGTTTTTGCCCCTCAGGGCAATTCGGTGGTACAGTGATGACATTTCCCAACCCAGGCAACGTAATGGCGTCCGGAGCATTGGTGCTGACAGAAGCAGCGAGAGTACTGGCAGTAGGAGCATGGGTACTGGCAGAAGTGTTGGTCTCAGCAACGGGACTGGACTCGGAAGCTACCAAACCCTAAAACAATATTCTTTAGTTATAGTAGACTAGCGGCCGCCCGCGACTTCGTCCGCGTGGAAAAGTAACTTTTTACCCCACTTTTAACCCTTTACAACCCCTTTTTCGCAATAAAAAGTAGCCTATGTCCTTTCTCAGGGTCAAGACCATCTGTATACCAAATTTCATTGAAATCCGTTCAGTAGTTTTGGCGTGAAAGAGTAACAGATAGACAGACAGACAGACAGAGTTACTTTCGCATTTATAATATTAGTATGGATAACAAATAGAATACCTTTTGTCTGTTCAAAGTTGACTGTACAAACGCCCAATATTTCAATAAAACTTGTTTATTTTGAAATTTAAAGATAATTAAAATACAATTTGTGGTAGTCATTTCAAACATATGAAAAAGAAGTATAATTTGTTACTGTAGACAGTCTACATTTAGAATTTACTTCATAAGCTTTCAAGTTTTAAATAAAAAAATGCTTACAACTAATGTCTGTCAACTATTGTCCAATAGGTATAACGTTAAAAAAAATATCACCATATTTTCAGCTAGGGCAGAATCTGGAAAAGGTACCCCAATAATTATGAAATTAGTCTTTTAAAAAAACACGTAGTCAATTTTCTGGCGTGTTTTCGCGGTAGGTAGTAATCAATTCGTGGATGGTTAATGAAATTCGTTTCTGAACGCTCTATTGATCATTTTTGAGTTGAAATTAGAATGTATGGGAATTGAAATGTGACCGTGTACTCACTCCTATTATTAAAAACGAAATTAAAACCACTCTGTTTTTACACCGCCCCATAATTGCTGTTGGTGTTTTCTGTTGATTGCAAGGGTCTTTACACAAAGACAAACCTGACAATGGCAACGAGGCAAGAAGACAGAGTGTACTTAAATACTTTGCTTTAGTCACTTGTCTTTTAGGGTAAACATACCAATCATAGTTACTAAAGTTTCTCTCACAAACACATAAAATGGTTTTAAACCAAATACTAAATATTTCGCCCAGATAGCAAGCGAGCTTGCTACAAACTTGATTTTGAGATTGTCACGTCAAACATGAAAATCAAGTTTATGACAAAATTGCTGTAAGCTTGTTGATTAAGGTATGATGTTTCAAGGCTTTGGTAATTTTGAAGCAAGTTTCGAAAAGCAAACCGCAAATCATCATCATCATCAGCATCATCATCATCATCAGCAACCCACGTTCGTCCACTGCTGGACATAGGTCTCCCATAATGCACGCCACCGCTCCCGATTTTCGGCCACTCTCATCCAGCCCACCCCAGCCAGCCTTCGAATGTCGTCATCCCATCTTGTAGCAGGGCGTCCAACACTACGTTTGCCGAGTCGCGGTCTCCACTCAAGGACCTTATGGCTCCAACGGTTGTCAGTTCTGTACCGCAAATATAAAATTGTAATGCTATGTATTTGTACTAGATTACCAAGTTATTTGTGCGGTTCACGGAACGAAACGAACTCGGTGCATTTTGTTTAGCAAAGCAAACCGCAAATCATAATTTTCATCATTCTCAGCCAATAGACGTCCACTGCTGGACATAGGCCTCCCCCAAAGTTCTCCACACAGATCGGTCCTGTGCCACCCGCATCCAATGGACTCCCGAGACCTTCACCAGATCGTCGGTCCACCTGGTGGGAGGCCTGCCAACCACCATCCTGCATGGGGTGCAAGTGGTCCCTCTCAACATCTTACGGGACCAAAGTCAACCTCACCTGCACGTGGCGCACCCTGCTGCACAACGGAAGAGGCTCTGGCGTACCCCACCAACCCGCACTGGGTCAGCGTGGTGGGTGAAGGCCCAAATCCCCCCCTATGATTAGTAGGACCAACACAAACCGCAAATATAAAATTGTAATGCTATGTATTTGTACTGGATTACCAAGTTATTTGTGCGGTCGTGTTTATTTTCTACATCGCGATGACGAGATTTTTTTCCAAACAATGACTACCAGAAGTCCAATTCGTGAGTAATACTTGAGCCACCATGGATACTTTATTGTAATCGTGACTCTATTGTGGAGCGTCCCTCGGGAACGTCTGCCACTGCTGCGCCCTGCTTGGAAAAGTGTGTGGAACTGAGACAAGGTTTTTTTTTTATATGATAGGTAGGTAGCAGACGAGCAGGCGGATCACCTGGTGGCAAGCAATTGCCGCCGTCCATGATGAACACATGCAACAAGTGCGCTGCTAACCTTTTATCCCCTTCCCCCCCGATTGGCCTCCAAACTTTGTTATGTCAAACTTGCATACACTTTATAGAAAAATTTTCTAGCAAGTTTGTTGCTTCGGAACTAGAAAGTTTGATTTAACCTTGCCTCAAGTTTATACACTTGCCACGGCAAATTTGAGACAAAGCTTCATGTTTGATACATCAAACCTATCGCAAGTCAGTTTCAAGTTTAAATTGTTATCTGGGGTACTTTTTATGGTACCTAATCATTTCATGATTTTATAGATTGTTTTTTATAGCCTTCGATCTAACTAAATACTTTCGAAGAAGCAAAATGAAATGGCACGATTTTGTTATCAACACTATCGTGGAATGTATGTGAACTGGTTTTTCTTCTCTATTTTTTACAGCAACTAAATTTTACTCAATGATGCAACGGCACGGCACATACGTTGGTAGATACTGTCCAGATGCTTCTTCTCGCTTCGTTTGAAGAAGCCCATATTGTAGAACAGAGTAAAACTTATGCGGCGGCATCGAATTTTCTCTATTTTACATCGACCAATTTTGCAAAAAAAAACATTTGTAACAATTAGCTTGGTGTTGCGGAAAACATCGTCGAGTCAGAAACTATCTGAAACCAGCACGTTTCAGAAAGTTTCTGACTCCCCAAATTCTGAATCATGGTCTAAGCGTATTTTGGAATTATACCCTAAGATGAGTAGTAACCAGGATAAATATTTTGTACATATTCATTTACATTCCAACAAATGATGCCGCTACCTCATAATGTGTTAATAAACTGTGTTAGTTATTAGGTCATTAAATACTTAGAATACATGTTGACAATACAAAGAATACTAAATTAAAATAATTTCGCTTAGAGTTGAGATCCGCAAAGTTGTCTTTAAACACCATTTAACAAATACATTAACACTTAGACGCCGAATGAAAACGCGTGTTACTGTACACACGTCACATCACATGAATGGGAATCGAACTCACGACTTCACGACCTGCTGAACGTAACTTGTAGATAAGGGTGTCTACGCCTCGATGCATACTATTGGCCTATACATAATACGTTGGAATTTCCAATCTAGTTTCATATCAGTTACTTTCTTATTAAAGATATTAGTTCCAATATTAAAATTTGCTATCGTCTAAAACGAATACCAAAACCAGTCTATTTTAGCCGCACTGTATGTTTAAATATTAATTTACATTGACCATTACATACCTAAGTTATTATTGCATACGTAGGTCTATAGTTTATGGTATCACGGACGTGATCAATGACAAACTTTGACATATTACTCGACTGTCAAAAATTTTCAAAGAGATTTGGGCGTTTTTATTTACAATAAAAACATTATTTATTGCAATATGGTACAAGTTAATTCATTATTTGTTCGGCAAGTTTAAAATGCAAAAGAGCGTTAGTTTAGGAAAAGTAAGTAATTTTACCCTTTTAAATATGAGATTCAGGAGATTTATTAATGCTACGGAAATGATTACGGCGATCGGTTTTTACACGATTTCTATTGATAGTAACTTCGTTAGTTTCTCTATTCAATTTCCAAGTCTTGCCGGAATATCCTTATGATTTGTTTCAGCCTTGGTTACTCTAGGTAATCGTAAATGCGACAGGTTTATAGAAATAAGGTCTATCGGAGTGGCGAACATTATGAAGAAGCCTATATCCAGCTGTGGACTGCAGCTGGCTAATGATGATGATGGCAGGCAACAACATGCGAACCACCGAACACCCTTAAAACTGGAGGGCAAAATTGACGAATCTGGCATTCATTAGCCTGATGGATCAGAATGATGGGCCGTTAAGAAGACGGATGAAAGAGAGATGAGAATATTGAGATGGACGCTTAGTCCATTAACTTACTACGTATGAAAATGGCACTGGAAGTGAAAAATTAAAGGGAAATCTTTTGTCCTGATAAGTCTATGAAATTAGAGGGAATGTAGACCATACAACCAATCAAAATAATGTTGAGTATGAAAGTTAGTGAGTAGGGATAGGGATGTATGCAAGATGGGCTGATGACATATAAGTAACAGAGTGGTGGGATTATCTGGATGAGGTTGGCACAGGAACGTTGTAAATGGCAAACACAGGAGGATTATTATGATGATAGGGATAGTATGAAAGGAGACATAGCGCTCCGCCACCTCCTTCGCCTAAAGACTTGTTAATTTTCTCCACAGGTAAATGGTTCTGCAATAGTGTCGGATGCAAAATTCGCCACTAATATTCGAAACTCACCAAGGTACTCACTACATAGGAAAGCCGTTTCCGCTGTCTGTCTCTATGCATGTTTAGATCTTTCCAACTGCGCAACGGGTTTTTAAAAGTTTTATCTACCTATATTCACCTGCGCGATGTAATCGACATCCAACGCCATCTATTAGTACAATTTGGAATTCACAGGAAATCACGTCCCTGAAATTAACTGAGGGCCTGCCACCGCACTTATCTTAAGTGCCTCAGATACGACCGGCGAGAAGCAGCGCACGCACTGTATTTCGTCGAGTGAGTGAGGTTACTGGAGGCCCAATTGCGGGTAAAGGGGGTTAAAGGTTAGCAGAGCACTTGTGACTCTACTGAAGTTACAGATGTCTATGGGCGGCGGCAATTGCTTACCATCAGGTGATCCGTCTGCTCGTCAGCTATCACATAAAATAGTGCGTTTGTGTCCCATCAGCAACAGCCGTCAGAGGAAGCGCAGGTTCGGCGACGTGCTCGAGCACTACTGCATCACGATCAAACCCAAACTGCACAGGAGCAGCTCACTATCAGACCTCGCCACCAGCACCAGTGATTTCAGTAAGTTACAAAACTATTTTCATGGTAGAGGCAGTAGAGGCGACAAAGCGGCAAAGACAAGCGGGTCGCCTGATGGTAAGTACTTAATCTCGTTACTCATGGACAATGGCGAGATCAGAGAGATCGCTAATGCTTTGCCGGCCTTTTTTCTCTCAAAGGTTCTTAAGTAGTAGCCAACAGGGAATACTTTTACGGCCAAACCATTCCACAAAACTGAGGTACGTGATAGAAACGCACAAGGGCCGCCATCAATCAAGATGATGAGGACATGATGGGATTATAACTATAAATCAAAGTCAAGACCAAAGTCAAATATATAATAATTGTAAGTCATCACATAAAAACAAACAAATATTCTTCAAATCTGTGACTACAAATCTAGGTATGTCACCATCTTTTTGACGGGAAAACGCACAACGCAACACAGGACCTACGGATTCTTAAGGTGGCAAGCTTGCGTATCGACTACTTTATCAAGACCACTTTACCTGCCTTTGTTTCAATGGACACGTTTTTATTAGGTACCTAAGCTTTACTTGTAAGATCAGATCTTACGTAAAAGGTATTCCTAACATATGAACTGTCGTAATGATAAGAAGTGAAGCGTGTAACATCAAGCGATTTAGGGATGACAAAAATCTTACAAACATTTATTTTCTTTCCTTTCTCCAGCGTATGCAGGGTTCCTCAAGCCGTTTCCCTTTATTAAAAAGTTATTCAGGTTCTTTAATATATTATTTTGTAGGATTCAACTTTTTCAAAGAAACAACTAAGCTGTTGTCCCGAAGACTCGACACTGATTCATTTCTTGGTAGCTCGGGAGACGGCTCGGCGACCGCGACCCATCACAAGAGACGTCACTTCGACTCGCAATACATGTCGTGGAACTTCAAAGGAAAGTAAGTTTTAATCAGCCTTAAAAAATATTTTTTACATAATCACCATGGCACCTATGGTGATTATGTAAACGCCCCGTTGGTCTAGTGGTGTACCTAAATACCGGGCCATGATCTTGGGGTCCCGGGTTCGATTCGACATCCACTTTTTCGAACATAGCTCGGGTTTGTGATCACCAATCCGCTTTAGGCAAGCATGGTGATTAAGCCTAATCTCATCATAGTAGCGATGGCTTGATTTCTATGATGGAGGTATTTGCCCTGCAGTGGGACAGTAAGTATAATATGACACTGACCAAACACAAGTGTTCATTACACGAATAATATCCAGGGTGGGGACCAAACGTCGTGCGTTTGATCCTTTGGCATAATGAGGCAGGCTCCACTACCAGCTGTCAGGGTACCTATATCTTTTTTTATTTATGGTTTTCCTTAATACCTACCTAGTCATGAGTAGCCATCGAAATATCATCACCTCCAATACGAGTTGATCAAATGCTAAATGAATACTAACCATAGGAAACAGGGGAGGAAAGTGGAGATGTCACCCCACGAATACGCCAAGCTAGCGGCCGCTTACGCCCAAAACATGCAGTTAGACCGACATGCCATGAATCTAAACCTCTCGTCTGGTGCTGATAATTCCAGGTAACAAATACCTACTTACTTTAATATTTTAAAAGCTTGTATTTATTTTATTTAACTTGCAATTTATGTATTTTTAAAAGCATTTATTTATCATGCAAATGTAAATGCCGGCGTGAAGCAGCTCCTGTGCTGTGTTTCGCCGAGTGAGTGAGGGTACCGGAGGCCCATCGGGGGGGAAGGGGATAAAAGGTTAGCAGCGCACTTGTTGCATGCGTTCATGGGCGACGGCAAATGCTTACCATCAGGTGATCCGCCTGCTCGTCTGCTACCTATCACATAAAAAAAATGCAAATGTATGTATGTACGGGTGGAATCTTGCAATTCAATTTTGAAGCAGATATCTTCAAACGATGGAGCTGAAATTTTGTATACACGGTAAGTTAGGATGATAATTTATGATAAGCTGTGTGACGTCATTCTGTGATGTAGTCAAAATGAGTAAATAAATAATACGAGAAAGCATTTTTTTTTTTATTTCATGTCAAGTAAAATTTTTATGCTATCCTAATGTTTTCAGCGCTAGTAGCACGGATCAACTTACCAACCAAAAATCTGCAGCGTTTCCCTTCGAATGCACGCCAAGTGGAAATTTAAAAGTTCAGTCAAATCAGGTAACAATCCGATGAATAACATGAACAGTGCTATTTTGCCTTTTTATCGTCTATTCAATAGATTACCTACCTACTCCTATTTTTTCCTTAGGTAGTATTTCAATCTTCAACCGTGGGGGTTCTTTTGGCTGATCCTACTCAAGCTTTAGTGAAAGTAAAATTTGAAGGAAAAGCCGCAGGTGAACCTAATGATGACCCTGCTCAGAATTTTGTAAGTAAACTTTGTGCTCAGAATCGGCTTTACTTGATAGCGCCAAGATCCTGTGTTGATCAAAGTTTAGATTGGTGACTAACTGATCCTGTCTATGGTCTTGAGCCCTATAATAAATTCTGATTAATGTCACGATTTAGCATACTTTATGTTACGTTCCGGCACACCCAAATTAAAAAAATGGACGCCCGCTTTTCAGGCTTATTATGAATAAAACCATTCTAATCGAATTCAATTAGGCCAAAATTTGAACAACCACTTTGGTAGTAGTGACCCATTAGCAGTTTTGACAGTGTTAAAGGAATTATTGTGTCAGCTCAGTTGGTCAACATTCCGTGTGCTCGAGTATGCCTAACTTCATTGGCTCCAGTCATCATCATCAGCCTGTTTAAGTCCACTTTTGGTCATAGGCCTCTACTATTGTTCGTCACTCCAATCGATTTTTCGCTACTCGCATCCAACTCTTGCCAGCCATCTTGCGCAGATCGTCACTCTATCTAGCTTGATGGCGTTCTGCCAGTACATTACGTTTACCGAGATTTGGTCTCCACTCCAGAACTCGTGTGCCCCAGCGGTTGTTTCATATCAGTGTTCAGATTATTTTTTACGATGATACGAAGTAATACCTCCTAATTCTTTATGATGGCCAGGAAAATGGTAGCGAATCGGAGCCACAGTTACAATTCGGACGCAATCAAAACGTGAGAAATGTTCAGGAAAAAAATGTGAAATCGAAACATCCTAGTGTTCGGGAAGACAAGGGGAAAGATCTGGGCAGCTTAGGATACGCCGTGGCCGAGCCCATCGACTGGATGAGGGTACAGCTACCCAAGAAGCAGGACCTGTTCCAAGAGTTCTATAGGAGAATTCATAATCACATGTATGTATGTTAATTCTGATATTTATTTTGATTGTTTGTTTTGATAACTTCACTTTGATATTTAACGGAACACGTTGTAAAAATCCACATTGAAAAAAAAAACATCTTTCCATACAAAGTCGGTCACGTGAGTTGGTCAATTTGTATCTATGGGGAATCGAAAAAAAACCAAAAAGTTGTCGAACTAATGTTGCTCAAAACGGGTTGACAGAACACATGGTTAAAGGGATAAAATGTACTTATAATCACAGATACACCCTGTGTTTACAAAAAAATTGAAAATGTACTTCTTTGATTTGATTAAGAAACTTACTTATGTCAATACTCAACCGATCCTGCAGACAAACCGTGAATAGTCCGAGGCAAGAAAGTGTAGTAATGACCTTGAGTGCGCAGAAACCAATTTTGATAGAAAGTCTTCTTTTTTACAAGTACGCAAAATAACGGTCATCGCTATACTTTCGTGCCTCCAGCTATACAACTAAACAGTTTTATAGAACAAGTGCAGTTTGTAAACTAAGATAAAAGTAAAAAAGCAGTTTTTTTTTTCATTCCATTAAATAATATTTATTTTTTACATTTCTCAGTAACACAGACACTGTAGTCCACATCGGAGATGAAGAGTTCCACTGCCATCGGATTGTCTTACAAGTTTACTCTGCTTTTTTTGACGTAAACATGGACACACGAAGAAAAATTGAACTGCCCATTGTACGTGAAAGTTCATTAATTCACTTTGAAACTCATACCTCATTTACCTACTTACGTAGTTCTTGGAAAATGTGTTTGCTACTCCAGATAAAAGTATTAATAGTAAAACCACTGAGAAAACTTTCTGCTTCGTTTACCTAGATTGCATCGAGTTATCGATTAAATTAAGATAATGTAAATAAATTGCCACCCACATCATTATGTAGAATTTTGTCTGTTTAGTATCTGCGCTTTTATATGCACAAATTGTAATATGTAAAGTACGGATGCAACAGAAACATAAGTTTCCAATCTGTACCAAATGTTAGGTAAGTACAGTTGACAAGCTTGAATTCTGACCCTTCCTTTGTACACTTGTGTATTTTTTATAAATAATAATTAAACAAAAAATACAATAAAATGGTTACTCTGATTCGTAATCATGTAAAGTAATCTGACAGATGAAAATTACAAGTTTCTATGCATTTTGACATTTTTCATGTGTCAAATTGAGTGATAATGTATGGGGATGACACATTGACATCTTTCAGTTTACTTTACATGATTATGAATCAGAGTATGGTAATATATTCTTCACTGTATTGCATGTTGCACTTATCTAGTTTTCAATATGAATAATGCGTTTTTTCATATTTCAAAATTACAGGTCAGATAAGTATCTAAGTATTTAACCTATGATTATTATCACTGTACTGGACATACCAATCTTACTTCACAGAATAGAGTCACGCCTGAGGCTTTTCGAACTGTCTATGACTGGATGATCATGAACGGACCTGAGAGCAATAAAATGTTGAGGAGAGACAACATTCTAGATTTGTTTTGCGCAGCGCAATTTCTAGAAATAAAAGGTATTTATTTGCCTCAGTATATACAGGTATGTATCTGTGAACATTTACATCCCTTTAACCAAGTGTTCTATCAAGCATTCTGAACAACATTTGCTCAACAACGTTCCAATATTAATCGATTTTTTTTTTCAATTCCTCGTACAAAATGACCTTTTTTATGTTAAATGGGATTGCAGTTCAAGACCTCATCTCACCTGATGGAGAGTGACAATGAGGTCTAAGATGTAGCGTGCTTTCCCAGAAGAAGCCTATTCACTCTCGACTTAAAGACACCCAAATTGTTGCACTTTGTATTGAAAGATGATTTTTTTATGCGAATTTTCAAAAGTCATAGAACAAATGTTATTCAGAATGGTTGATAGAACACCTGGTTGAAGGGATGTAAATGTTCACAGATACACCCTGTATGCATAAATCAAAATGCAGGTTTTTTTAAAGTTCGAAAAATTTTCTATGAAAACAGATTTAGAAGATCAGTGCTGGTCTTTCATCGTGAACGAGAATCTGTTCAGCGAAGACACCGCGTTCGCTTTATTCAGAGAAGCGAGGCATAAAGGCATGACACCTGTTGTTGATTTAATGGTTCGTAAGTAATCGACATGTTATTTTTAATACTCGATAATTTAATATCTAAGTATCCTAATAAGCATAAGATTCTAAACATTTTTGTTCTGTAGGGATACTTTATCTAAACTTTGAAATGTTCTTCAAACATTTTAACGGAGTTTCCAGTACTACCTCAGAATTAGAGAGTGAGAATGATGTTGGTGCTTTCAAAAATTTTGAATTCCATTTATGTATTTTTTAAATAAAATTAATCTGTCAACGTCAAGCAGTTTAAGACCATTAAAAATTCTTGAAACTAAGTAAGATTTCTATTACAGATCCCTCGAGTAATGCGTTTTTTTCTACCATTGGTTGCATCGAGAGATTTCCTAGAACTAGAGCCCGAAGAAATACTGACTTTCCTTAAGTCTAACTACATTTGTGTGACAAGGTAAATCAATGTATTTCTGATATGTGATAAGTGATGATTACTAGTAAGTAGTTGAATCATCGTAGAAGTCCATTGTCTTATCTTTATAGTCGTAATTGAACGACCGATATTGGATTGGATTAAATTACTATCTAACTACACGTTTGTTATTGTAATCAAACTAAAATAGCATAAATTCCAGGTACGTACAGCCACACGTTAAAGTATACAAAACTGTAAAATCTCTTTAATCGACTCTCATCTTACTATCATACACATTAGGTTGAATATCAATCGAGGAAATTTGACAGGTTGTGGTAACCTGATGTGTGGCTGACTGCAGACAGCCACACATCAGGTTCAGCCTGCAGGCTGGCTGGACACCGTGTCCATAGCATCTATGTATCAAATCCATACTGGATTTTCATAATACACATTTTAATATTATAAATGACAAAGTGTGTCTGTCTATCTGTATGTTTGTCTTTCTTTCACGGCAAAACGGAGCGACGAATTGACGTCATTTTTAAGTGGAGATAGTTGAAGGGATGGAGAATAACATTGGCTACTTTTGCACCTTTCTAATCCCCTAGGGAAGTGTGGGCAAAACTTACTTACTTACAACGCTGGCTCAGCGACCCGAAGTGGATTTTGGCCTCCGACACGAGAATTCGCCACTCCGCTCTATTCTCAGCCACCTCTTGCCATCCGGCCTTTGAAGGTGACCTAGATCCTTCTTGACCTGATCTATCCAGCGGTATCTGGGGCGCCCCACTGGGCGCTTAGATCGGTAGATCGACCCAGTAAGCTCGCAGTGCCGGTTTGTGCGGTGGGGAAAAATACTATTGTTGCGGGCAAAAGCTAGTAGTGGTGGGTCGTCGACGATTTTACAGTCGACGCAACGAGACCGTTTACCGTCGACGATAAACTAGTTTAAAAAACAGCCTAATTTTCGACTAGTTTACGTCGTCGTCGAAAAGACTACTTCATCACATAAACGATTAGTGAACGTGAACGAACGGCCAGACGCTCGCGACACGACTACGGACTCGTCAACCAGTCGACGAATAAACTAGTTTATCTGTGAACTATAAACTAGTTGAATCGTTCACGTACAAAAAACAGTTTAGGTAAACGGTTCGTTCATACAACGCCCACCTCTAAAAGCTAGTAAATAATGTTTCTGTTTCTGTAGTGAAATCGAAGTCCTCATGGCGGGAGTCCGCTGGCTGTACGCGGACTGGCCCTCCCGGCGGCACTTGGCGCTCGACGTGATGCACTGCGTCCGCTTCGGCCTCATCTCGCCCTGGCAGCTGGTGGATATAAAGAGGAACCCGGACAACGCCGAGGTGCTAGAGATAGTCAATGAGCCTGAAGTCCAGCAGATGGTCGATGACGGACTTGCGTAAGTTGTAAAAGAGTTACATTATGTTTGTAAAACAGTTGATGGTATAATTACAGACACGGGAAAAACAACAAGGGCCTCGTTCACCACCTCTGAGTAAAGTGTCAAATAATTTTCTTGTCAATTAAAGTAGGTTCGGAGAAAATTGGCCCCTGGTATTGAAAAAAGTATTTAAATTAAACTAGGCCGCGGACCATGGGCCAGTTTCCTCCAAACCCACTTTAATTGACAAGTAAACTTTACTCAGGGGTGAACGAGGCCTTAAATAATATAAATAAATTGAGACAACATCACATAAATTATCCTGTTTCTAAACTAAGGTTTTCCCTTGTACTATGGAAACCATGAAACAACGAAGGAAGCAACAATGAACGTCATCTTTGTGAAACTTAACTTTTTAATGCCATCTGTTACTTTTTTTTTGTTACTTAAGAAAGGACAGACTGACTATCTGCATTGCTTTGAAACAAGCAGTGATGAATCTCCCTCCTGCTGATGTTAGGAGAGAATCGATAGTTCTGACCTTTCAAGCATTTTATAGTTGCTTTGTCTTCCATCGTGTGTACATTTTGAATTACTCTTATCGTCAGACAGAAATGACTAGGCTGTTATTGCTTTCTCAGTAATGATACAAAGTTAAGGATAATTTTATAGTTAGGTATTGTCAGTCATAAGCTAAATGCTATAAGTAGAAAATAGAATTGTAGTCAGAATTATCATCCACTTGAGATTATACATTCTTGAATACTTGCAATGAATATGCCAAAAGTTTCATGTAACACGATCTTTTAATATTTATCTAAGAGCGTGCGGAAAACTTATTTCGACGTCAAATTGTAAACAATACACACAACTACAAGAAGAATGATATTTCGTGCCTCAATTATAGTTCAAGAACTAGTTAATTTAATTATTCGGTACTAGACGAGATCGTGACGAAAGTTCCAGATGCTGAGAATTTTCAATGCTTAAGTGAAACTAGAAATTGCTTGCAATAGTTACTTTAAGAGTCGAACGATCAAGCAAACATTACCTTTCTACTCATGTTGTTTTAATGGTAATACCACAGGGGTCGATTCTGAACCTATATTGTTTTTCAACTTTTTAATATTTATCTGCCGTGTCTATCTAAATCGCCGTACCTTATCATAAAATAATAATAAGGGGGTTATTATATATCCTTTCATGTTAAAGTTAACCGGTGAAAGAATTTTAATCATTATGGGAATTTCATCATGGAAATTGACAAATCTCCTAGTCGTAAAATAATAATGATTTAGAATCACGTGCACTAACAAGTAGGTAACAACCTCGTTCAAATATGAACCTTATATAGTCTTAGCATCAAGTCGTGGTGTTTACATTTTATTGCAGGCGATTTTACGGTAGATGAGTGGTTTGATATCGAAGTATTGATTTCAATATTGTTGCAGTTATGTGATAATAAAGTATTGGTACGGGAATAATTCGAAAAACTACTACCACTGGATCGACGTGCTCGGTCTCACGGAACCCGCTGAGAGGAACTGGATCGGTGAGGAGAAGGTAATTCAGAGTGACTAAGCTTAGTACGAAATTCATCTTTGTAATAAGAGGGCCTAATGTTCCCCTCCCTTTCACACACGCTGTGCTCAGTTTTGTTTGAACGCGACAGGTATATTCTCATTCGTTACGGAAGCCTTCATTATAAGCCACAAGGAAACACCTCCGATTATAAGAATCGACTCCGGTCCAAAATATTCGGATAATAGTCGTTCTAGTCTATCTTACATTCATAGTGAGTCGACCTGATTTGTGTCACGAACGCATTCTCAAGTTGAATGAACATTTACACACATTGTATGGAAAATCAGCCGCTAGTTAAAGCTAAGTGTCACTAAAAATAGGTCTGACGAGCCCCGCGCCAATCCGGAGGATTATTTTTGAATCGCTCGTATGAATGAATTATTCTCTCTCATATTACCTACACTATATACAAGTTATCGTAAAACAGGATAAATTAATATGACATTGCGTTGTCGTATGTGACGTCACTTAGTCTGAAAACGTCCTTATTATTGTATCATTCGTCTGTTGCAACGAGTCGGTGGCATGGGTCTAACTAGGGATTCGTTCGAAGGGGTGGGGGGTTATGGCCCTAGACATGAACCGGCCGAGAAGGCGGTTATGTAAGTAAGAGAGTATTTTTCTAAGGTGGGCTCGGAGCTTTCTAGGGCCAGTCCACTTTCCTCTTCCCTAGCTACTTCAATAGTGGGTCGAGTCGCTCGTTAAGCTGGAGCGATTGATAAAGATATCGAACGAAAATTAGTAGAAATCTTGCGCTCGACTCGAGGCGAATGATTCAAAAATAGAGCAGTTGCTCGCTGAAGTACACATAACTACGTTGCACATTTCCAATGAATTGACGATAGTGATAACTGTTTACTCTACCGCAGAACCACGTGACGTACAAGGACTTCCTGAAATACCTGGAACAGTTCATGGTGCCGAAGGACCAGATGTACCAGCAGATGGCGATGATGCAGCCGGCGCGGAGGTCGGACGACGTGCCCGGTAAATATTTACGGCAATTCTTCTCAAAGTTAAGGCGAAAAAAATTGAAAATAGAAATGTAATCCTGAGGTTTTAGGCGGGGCGTGAAACGGCATCTCAGCAGGCCTTCAGGGTGAGGATGACAGACTCAATAGGTAATTCGTTTGTTCTTTTGTGCCTGTCAACCTCATATTTGGATCTCACGGCCGCTTACCATCAGGCGATGTGAAGTCATCTTGATTGTCCTCAATATAATAAAAAATAATTAAAATATTGATTTGCAGCAATTATAAAAATCTTATAAAAGGACTTAACTAGTAAGTATGTAGGAAATCTTCTAAATTCATGTCAACAAAATGGTTACCATAGCATAATGCCATTTTTTGAAAAGCTACAGTGGTTGCTCCGCTATAGTTTGAGAGGCGATCGCTCACGCCAAACGGGCGAATTGTTTACAAAAGCTAAAAATGTGTTACGCGTTTTTCCCAAATTATGTCTAAGTTCTGACTCGTGATTCACCGATTTATTCCGAAATAACCTGGGAGACTGACTAACCGAAATCCATGAGCAGCATTTCGGTTAGGGTTATTTTTCTTAGTGATATTTTAGCGCGGTATGTTAACATTAGCTTTAGTATTCTTGTGAATTGAGGCCACATCAATTTCATTTTTCTTGTCCCCAACTAAAGATTTCCTTTGTACTATGGAAGCCAGGAATAACGAAGGCATTTTTATTTATCCATTTAATTCTCGTTATCCTTCATGTTTATACCTACTTCGTAATCAGATAAGTAAATACCTGTACGTAAACATCAGTTCATTACTCTGTACCGCGATCAACTTCTAAGGACAAAGGTAAGTAAATGGCAACTTAGGGGACTAAATAACGGATACGCTGCCACTGAGAATTTCATAACAGAAAAAAATTGGTATTTTGGCTCAAACCGGGAACGAACCCGGGACCCCAAGCGCAGCCGTCGCTTTATACTTTAACTGTGGGAGAGCCACGCTTCGGCATGAATGGGCCGACTCGACCGGAGTGATACCACTGCCTCACAGAAAACCGGCGTGAAGCAGCCCCTGTGCTGTGTTTCGCCGAGTGAGTGCGGGTACCGGAGGCCCACTCGGGGGGGAAGGCGATAAAAGGTTGGCAGCGCACTTGTAACTCCACTGGTATTGCAAGTGTCTATGGGTGGCGGCAATTGCTTACCATCAGGCGATGTGAAGTCATCTTGATTGTCCTGAATATAATAAAAAATAATTAAAATATTGATTTGCAGCAATTATAAAAATCTTATACAGAAAGGACTTAACTAGTAAGTATGTAGGAAATCTTCTAAATTCATGTCAACAAAATGGTTACCACAGCATAATGCCATTTTTTGAAAAGCTATAGTGGTTGCTCCGCTATAGTTTGAGAAGCGATCGCTCACGCCAAACGGGCGAATTGTTTACAAAAGCTAAAAATGTGTTACGCGTTTTTCCCAAATTATATGTAAAGTCTAAGTTCTGACTCGTGATTCACCGATTTATTCCGAAATAACCTGGGAGACTGACTAACCGAAATGCATGAGCAGCATTTCGGTTAGGGTTATTTTTATTAGTGATATTTTAGCGCGGTATGTTAACATTAGCTTTAGTATTCTTGTGAATTGAGGCCACATCAATTTCATTTTTCTTGTCCCCAACTAAAGATTTCCTTTGTACTATGGAAGCCAGGAATAACGAAGGCATTTTTATTTATCCATTTAATTCTCGTTATCCTTCATGTTTATACCTACTTCGTAATCAGATAAGTAAATACCTGTACGTAAACATCAGTTCATTACTCTGTATCGTGAACAACTTTTCTAAGGACAAAGGTAAGTAAATGGCAACTTAGGGGACTAAATAACGGATACGCTGCCACTGAGAATTTCATAACAGAAAAAAATTGGTATTTTGGCTCAAACCGGGAACGAACCCGGGACCCCAAGCGCAGCCGTCGCTTTATACTTTAACTGTGGGAGAGCCACGCTTCGGCATGAATGGGCCGACTCGACCGGAGTGATACCACTGCCTCACAGAAAACCGGCGTGAAGCAGCCCCTGTGCTGTGTTTCGCCGAGTGAGTGCGGGTACCGGAGGCCCACTCGGGGGGGAAGGCGATAAAAGGTTGGCAGCGCACTTGTAACTCCACTGGTATTGCAAGTGTCTATGAGCGGTGGCAATAGCTTACCATCAGATGATCCGCCTGCTACCTATCACATAAAAAAAAATACTGCGACCCACTAAAGTAGACCCGGATAAAGAATGTAGGTAAGTACCTACTTTGTACCAACTTACACGTGGATTCTGTGTAGGTAAGCATTTCATAAAATAGTAGCAGTGAAATTGACACTATCTCATTTTACGTTATATTGCATTTCATTGACAAGCTCTAATGACATAATACCTAGAATTTTCTTGTTGCCTATGAGGTGCACGGTTTCAGGATGTTGCCCTGTCCCTGTTTACTTAGCTGAGAGAGAAAAAGAGGGCAGTAGAGTTGACATAACGACAGATGTAACTGCCATTCTGTTCTTGGTGTTAAATAGTTAAAAACCTTAAATCATGTACTCCGTAATCCTTCTACAAAACGTGATTTAAAATAGGTCTGGCTTTGCACGTCTTCTGTTAATAAGATTACGCGTTGGTCGTCAAAAGGTCCCTAATCTGGCAACCAAGTTCCTATTCTATATATTCGTCTAAAGATTTCTATAATAAACTAGTGGCCCGCCCTCACTTCGCTTCGGGACCGTAATTCAGAAATGAACCAATAGATGGCGCTGTGCTAAATTACATCGCGCAAGCGTTTCATGTTTTCAGTTTACCTATAAGCCTTGTCGTTGTCTATAGAAGTTATCTCTTTATAAATAGTATAGATAGATGTTAACCGATTTTTCTATCAGGCAGTATGCGCGGGACCGACAACGATAAAATGGACATGAGAAGGCCGAAGATGGACTTCCCCCTGAGTTCCCCGCTGACGGGGCTCACCGGCGACAGGGAGAAGTTGCCTACCATGAGCGAGTTCTTTGAGACTAGAAGAAAAGTGAGCGTTTTTCCTAATTGGGTATTTGACTAATCTCGATATAGTAAAAAATATTGATACTCTATCAAAATATTAGTAAATAAAAACCAATGGCCAACATTTTCAGTTAAAAATATAACGTCTGTTTTTGTGAGCATTCAAAGTTACATGGGCAAGTCCATTTTTAAAGTATAAAATTTAAAAAAATATATGATATCATTGAACTACCCGTACATTTTCCACCAACTTTTATTTACTTAAACGAAACATTTGATATAGCTACCAAACAAAATTTACTAGACGCGCACACAGAAGTTTGAGTTGTGACGACACAATTCAATAGCCATTTGTATAGAGCGTTTTTGGCCTTGCCCAAAATATGTGCTCTTAAAGTTGTGATATCTCAGATAATTCAAATGAGAATCAAGACGTGATTCTTTCAACGATGTTTCTTAAATTGAGGTGTCTTTTGATTAAACACATAATTTTTTTTTGTCAAATACCCAATTGATAAATAAGAGGGCAGCTAACGACTTTATCTATAGCTACTGCAATACAAAATATAAGTATATGAATTTTGTCGCACTTCTTTAGAGCAAATTATTCTTACTATTAATCGAGATACCATTCCTCAACCTTTTGTTTTGTATTTTCCATGCATAATCTTGTGATTCTAGGGCAAGTTTTCTCCTAACCCAATATTTCTCAGACTCAGGAAGGCGCTCGGTCGCCGTCTGCGCTGCGTTCGCCTCCCAAAGAACCGGACGCTCAACCCTTATCACCCAGGAGAAGTCCCGAACATGAAAAACGTATTCTAACTGAAGTAAGTATATTTCTTTGACTAGCCAGTCCCTTATTACTGTAACTTAGGTGGGTGACCGGTGTACCACCGAGTGTACCCGACAATCTGAATACGATGAAATGTATGAGCTTGCCACCGCGTAGTGCCTTTTTTATGTGATAGGTGGCAGACGAGCAGACGGATCACCTGATGTTAAGCAATTGCCGCCGCCCATAGACACCTGCAACACCACTACAACTTTAACCCCCTTTCCGATTGGGCCTCCAGTACGTTAACTGACTCTACAAAACAAAGCGCAGGCGCTGCTTCATGCCGGTCTTCTGTGAGGCCGTGGTATCACTCCGGTCGAGCCGGCCCATTCAAGCCAACATGTGGCTCTCCCTTGAAAATACTCCATGTCTAACCCCTAAGCTACCGTTTTCTTATCTACTAGTGGCCCGCCCTCACTTCGCTTCGGGACCGTAATTCAGAAATGAACCAATAGATGGCGCTGTGTCCAATTACATCGCGCAAGCGTTTCGCGTTTTCGGTTTACCTATAAGCCTTGTCATTGTCTATAGAAGTTATCTCTTTATAAATAGTATAGATAAAGTCTATGAATCCTACTTTTTAGAATGAACAGGAGAAACGTAAACAGAAAGCTGAGTCGCCGCCATTACCCATCAATCGAAACAAGCCCCTGCAAGAGATTCACATGTGCGCCGTCCATCATGATCATGTATGTACCTAATTATTAATTACTCGCGGCCCGCCCTCACTTCGCTTAGAGTCAGTAGTTCCAAACTGAACCAATAGATGGCGCTGTGCGTCGATTATCTCGCGCTAGTGTTTCGTATTTTCGGTTTACCCATAAGTCTTGTCCTTGTCCATAGCATATATAAATGATATCTTTATAAATGATATAGATATAGAATATAGAATACCTATAGAATAGATATAGATTACATTTGATTTTGTATATCATAAGTCCAGACGCCAGTTGGCAAGGGCGATGGTTGAGAGCACAAACTACTAAATGATTCCGCCCAGCTAAAAGACCAACAAGCGTGCTTGAGTTAGCAGACGCAGATGACAAATACTGGCGTGTCAACAATTTTAATAATCACATTATTACCACGCCAAAGCCTGAAATACAAGAAGACTTAGTTATTTTGTAAAATAACAAAATCCGCTTATTATGTATATTTATTCCTAGTTAATGATTATAAAATTAGGATCAACATTTGAGTGGTTCCGATGGGACAAGACGAAATACTTAATCCAATTAAAATCCAAGTAGTAAGTTATACAACTTTACACAGACATGTGCGTTCCGTTTTAGTAGGGCCTACGGAATGACATTCTTCTTTTTGTACATTGTAATTCTCAGACATTTTTAAATTCAGACAAATCAACATTTTACAGAAGCAAATGTTCGAACCACCCGAAAAAGAATCTACTGAGGAAATGGTGACGACCAACAGTGAAACCAGCACTGATACCGTAAACACCAGCGTCACGGAAAGGGTAACAAATAGTGTATACAGGATACAATTTGTTAACATTTACATCCCTTTAACCACGTGTTTTACCAACCAATCTGAACTACATTTGTTATAATTATGATTTTGGAAATTTACGTTATATGTATATGTAAATATTATTTAACCGTAAAATTGCCCGAATCGTAAGTTGAGTTGTTTTCTATGAGAAATCTTATTTTTTTTTTTATCAAAATTAAGATTTAAAAAAAATGTGGTAAAAAAATTGGGTATTTTCGTTTTTAATTACCTACAGATATCTACTAAAATTATGCGCACTGACTTCTAAGTAACCCGATATACCTGTTAATTGTTCTAATTACAGAATCAATACGGATGCAAGCATGACAAGAGACACAGCTTGGCGGCTTCCTACCTGGCCGCTGCTACTGCTGCCTTAGCTGGATCCAGAAGGTAATAGTAAAACAGTGATATTTTAACCAGTGGCTGAACGTACGTACTCTTAAGAATCCGGCTGAGGTTAAAGATTGGTACGTTACTGCGCGTTCGGTGATTATCGTATAGTGGGGCAGAAGAACTGATGGTAAGCGATTACTGCCGCCCATGGACACTCGCGACACCAGATGTTCAATAAAAAAAACGATTTTTCAATAAAATAATCTTGTGGGATAGCTCGACATACCTCCCCCCTTGTCTTTATGCTGAGATCCCATTCTTGGGATGTATCTTGCTGACGCCACTGCGAGTTAGCTTGTCACTTAGGTACCTAACACTTTATCCATCCATACTAATATTATAAATGCGAAAGTAACTCTGTCTGTCTGTCTGTCTGTCTGTTACTCTTTCACGCCAAAACTACTGAACGGATTTAAATGAAATTTGGTATACAGATGGTCTAGACCCTGAGAAAGGACATAGGCTACTTTTTATTGCGAAAAAGGGGTTGTAAGGGGTTAAAAGTGGGGTAAAAAGTTACTTTTCCACGCGGACGAAGTCGCGGGCGGCCGCTAGTAGTGTTATACAGGATGTATTTGCTAACATTTACATCCCTTTAACCACGTGTTTTACCAACCAATCTGAACTACATTTGTTATATGATTTTGGAAATTTACGTTATGTATATGTAAATATTATTTAACCGTAAAATTGCCCGAATCGTAAGTTGAGTTGTTTTCTATGAGAAATCTTATTATTTTTTTTTATCAAAATTAAGATTTAAAAAAAATGTGGTAAAAAAATTGGGTATTTTCGTTTTTAATTACCTACAGATATCTACTAAAATTATGCGCACTGACTTCTAAGTAACCCGATATACCTGTTAATTGTTCTAATTACAGAATCAATACGGATGCAAGCATGACAAGAGACACAGCTTGGCGGCTTCCTACCTGGCCGCTGCTACTGCTGCCTTAGCTGGATCCAGAAGGTAATAGTAAAACAGTGATATTTTAACCAGTGGCTGAACGTACGTACGTACGTAAAATTCATTGAATTTCGCTCTTGTATTTTAATAGATAAAGTTCAAACTCAGGTGGGATCTATTTTCCTGTTGCCTTATTCAGAGTAACCCATTGCAGGAATTCCCACAACCCATCGACCCTCGGCCCTCGGCCGCAGACGTCTTGCAATGCCCCGCGCGCGGACGCCACGCCGCGCCCTCCAGGGCCTGTCTCTATGAACAACCTCAGCCCTGAGATCTCCCTCTTCAACCACTCCAAAGAATCACTGGCTAGGATAAACATGTAAGTAGAGGTCAAAAGATAAATAAATAAAAAGAGACAACATCACATATATTGTCCTGTAGCGCTGAAAGAGACAAAGCGATAGTTTTCGATAGCGAGGATAGTATTTCAAACTCATGGTAGTGCTACTGGTCCCAAACTGAGGATTTCTTGTTTGGTTTCTTAAACGTGAGCCCGATTCAGTAAGTCTGTTTCTCCTATTAAAGGGAGCGAAAGTCTAGACAGTCGCTTTATTGTAATTACAAGACACCCTAATTCCTGGATCATGGTCCAAACGTACCCCAATCTCCAATGCGACAAGGAATACCACGCTTCCAGTAAAATAAATAACAGTTGTATACAAGTATTTACCTACATTATTTTACAGAATCTTTTGCAGGTCTCAGCAGCAGATAATCACTTCAAGAACTCTGTACAGTTAGCATCAAAATTATCGAAGCGTTCAAACCTGCCAAAAATTACTTAGCATTTAACAAAACACAGCTGTATGTCAAAAGCCAAGGAGCAAATTTCATTTGTTGTTCGAGAAGTTGTGCTAAATGTGATTATTGTCAAAAGCACAGATGTTTTTGGTAGCTTTTAATGCTAAGATTATTTTGATGCTGGCTTATGTCTGTTTTATGTTTTAGATATTAAAAATACAATGTATTTATCTTGAAATTGCGCCTAGACCGAAAACGCCTGCAAATGTCATTGAAGGTGGATTGTTCATTTCAACCAACAATCCAATGACTGTCTCATAAATAATTTTTGATACACTTAATCCAAACCTGAACATTAAAATAGACAAATAGAGACAAAAAAGGTCCAAATATTACATAGCACATCGAACCATAAAAATGTATACATTTCAGGAACAAACTGTCCACCTCAATCCTCGGGCCTTCCAACAAAAACTACATATCTGATGGGTCGTTGTTCAACTGGGACCGAGAGACGGTGCTGGTTTTCGGGGGAATCGACCCTCACACCTCCTACGGGACCGGCAGAAACACTGGAAAAGACATTTACAGGTACGAACGAATTATTTTTTCGCCTGGGATTTTTCCTTGCTGCGAAACTGAGAGAAGTGTATTTGCCACAAACTTTTGAATAATTTTTATGTTAAAAATAAAAATGTAAAACAGCTATATCTGTACATACATTGAGTAACTATTTATCTTATTTTTTATAGTGGCACAGTAATGGCTCGCCTTAGCCTGATGATAAAAATAATAAAATAACTTGGGGCGATCAAACATGAATCATCAGTATTTTTTTAAATCTTTGTCCATCTGTCTGTATGTTTTTTTGTTCGCACTAATCTCGCTATCGTGCTAACGAACGGATTTGCGTGAAACGTTTTTTATTGCATAGCTTAATAGGCCTGAGCAACAAGGTATATAAATTTAAAAAAAAATATTTTAGTGACGAACCAAACTCAACGCAAGCGGACCTGCGGTCGTCGACTAGTTAGTACCACCACAAAATAATAGTCTTTTTTTTTTTTGTTCACGCAGAGTGAATGCCGCCTTATGCACACCCGGCCGCTGGGAGACGACCAGGTAGTGTGGGGCTCTCCCCTGGATTGGGCCTCTGCTAATCAGAGGCCGTTCAAGGGCATACCCACTAAACACTCTGCGACTTTTCCGGCAAATCCAGGCTCGGGATGGGAAAGCGGGAAATAGGACGAACCTCATCACCGCAGACCCACCCATGGACAGCAAGGCACGCCAGTACGGCCTCTTTCCGACTCCCGGGGCTTAAAGCCCCCAGAGCAGCTCCCACTGCCCTCCGACAAAGCCCCAACCGGGCGGCGCCCGCATAGCTGGATTGCGATACGGGCGTCGCGAGCATGGGCTCCTGCAGAACTCTCCACAAACCCACACCCTGCTGGCTGCAGGGCAAGGTGGGGGAGAGTGCCTGCAGGCTTCCAAAAAACTGCCCCACCAGACAGCCCCACGGCCGGCTACGCTGGATTGCGCAGTCGGTCGCTGGGCGGAGAGGTGGGGTTAGCCGGCCTTTGCCGCATCCCACTGGCTGTGGGACGCAGCGCAGACCAGCAACTAAAGACCCCCACAAAAGATGTGGGGGGTGGCGCCCGAAGGCGCCCCACTCGGTGGGACCCACGTCAAGGTGCGCCCAAAGTGAAGGAGATCCTCACAGGGCGCCGGACAGGGCCCCGGCCCAGACAGAGCTGGGCCTCAAAGTGCAGCTGTCAGCCGTCGGGTAGCAATATGGCGATAAGCCAATTGCTACCCGTCGTTGCCCAGGGACACCAGGACCTCTCCGGTAGCAGTTCCAAACAGAAAGAAAATACTACCGGGGAGGCCACACGAGGAGGTCGCCGCACCGTAGTCCCCACAAAAAAAAATAATAGTCTTAGCTAAGCCGCTGTAAGAGTTAAACAAATTTTATCCATCGACCTACAGATTCGACCCGGTAACAAACGTGTGGGATTACGTCGGCGATCTGCCGGAACCGAGACACCACCACTCCGTCGCATTCCTGAGAGGTCGAGTTTATCTCGTCGGTAAGAATCACTGTGTCAGATACTTGGTATTGGCGGGGTGGAACATTATTTTGCCGCTCCGTCCCCACGCATAAAATAGACCGAAAAACTTTAGTTAGACTTGACATATAAATCAAGGTCGATCTGCTGCCTGCTATATTGTTTTCTGTCGTTTATCCTTTAAGCTGCCCTCTGCCTTCCTCCAAGCTAAGCTGCCGTAGACACCAGGACACCAGTGGAATCACAAGTTGACAACCTTTTAACCCGCTTCCCTGATCGTGATTGGGCCTCCAGTGCCCTCATTCACTCGGAAATCACACCAAATGTTAAGTGAAGATAAGGTCTAAGGTAAGCTATGCTTGCCCGTGGAAAGCCTACTCTTGACTTAAGGTGGTCCAGGACATCTCATCAGGATAGGAGAGATCTTTCAATTATAGGATTTTATTCCAGGAGGTGCAGACCCCCGCGACGACGACATACGTGGCAAATCGATGGTGGTGTCGACAGTATGGAGCTACGAGCCGGTCACCCGATCCTGGTAACCCTCAGGATCGTTAGGACTCCGATGATAAAGGAACAGATAGTTGCAGACACTTCCATCACATTTAATCCTCCATTATATTGTTCCCTGTCATTGATCAATAGGACAGACAAGGACAGCTGAAACATACATAATGAAGTATTGACTTCGAATACGTTTTCTGCAATTCAATTTGTAGTAAAGATTGGAGTCTAATCACCACCGTGACAGTTATCATAGAATACCTATTGTCTTTGCATTCAAAGTACACAAGATTCACAGTATTTAGTATTATGATAGCGACTTAAATTTTTATGAAGTACGTACAGCCACACATCAAATTATACAAAACTGACAAATTTCTTCAACTGACTCACATCTTACTGTCATACCTACACATTAGGTTGAATATCGGTTGATAAAATTTTACAGGTTGAGGTAACCTGATGTATTTCTTACTGTATATCAGAGAGTTAGTATTTCTATCAACCAATTCTTTCTGTCAACTGCAACGATTGTGGTTACTTATCTACTTATTAGCTATCGTCAGATGCCGTCCAACTTAATTCATTTGATGCTTATTCTGAATTCTTTTAACAGGTACAGTGAATCTGGACTAGCAATCCCCAGGAAGAACTTTGGGCTCGTCGTGCACAGAATGGCTCTCTATGCCATCGGTGGTCAGGATAAAAAGGGCAGGTAAACGGTTGTCTGCTTTTGACTGAATATTTATTGCCTCAAAGATATTTATGATAGGAAGAGGTTACTATGTGCGTTTAAAAATAGGACCTTTTTTATTAAACTATAGGCCAACGCTACCACATTCGCACCTGATGGAAAGTGACGATGAGGTGTAGTATGACACGTGTTTACCTAGAAGATGCCTGTTCACTCTTTGATTGATTTCAAAGTTCTTAATCATTAGATTCATGTATATTATACTGCTGAGTAATCAAGGCTACCTCTGACTATAAATTGCAGAGTTCTCCGTTCAGTGGAGAGGTTCGACCCGAAAACCGGTTCCTGGTCGGAGGTCCGGTCTATGAGCGTGGCGCGGATGGCTGTGGCCGCTGTCAAGTACCGCGACTATATCTGGGTGGCCGGGGGTATGACGGGCGAGAAGCGCCACCCCGTCTGCAAGATCGTCGAGTGCTACAACTCGAAGACCAACGAGTAGGTATACGCCCATGTATAGGTAGGTATACGGTAGGGGTATGCCTGTTCCGTTTTATTAAAGATAAACTAGAGTTCTCATTCTAAAACACCAATTTTATTTTCATAACAACCAATGACACAGACATAAGTCAACTTGACACATAGCTATGTGTCACTCATAGACAAATTCATATACTTAAATAAGTTCTAAATAAAATTTACCTCAACAATGCCTTCTGCACTATTGTGAAGGGTACCTAATAGTCGAGCAAATAGGTGCCAAACGCGATCAAGTCAAGTGCTACAATTCGAAGACCAACAATTAGTTATGCCTTGTGGACTACTTTTGTAAAGGGTAGGTAATGGTCGGATGAATGAGCGTTGCATAGATGTTTGTGACCACAGTGGCGTCAAATAGGTACCTACCACACTCAACTTCATCTGGGAAGTCGGCTGCCTGCTAGATCGTTTAGTGCTATAGCTTAAAGACTAACAAGTAGTTATGCCTTCTGCACTATTTGGTTGAGTGAAAGAGGATGCCGTGAATGCTTGTGGCCTATACTGAAACTGCATTTGGCGTGATGGGCGAAAATCGAAGCCCTGCCTGCATGATCGTCGTCGGCAACGACTCAAAGACTAACAAATAATATATTTTGAAAAATCTTGAATTTTATCCAGGGGATTTATCCATAAGTAAATAATTATTTCTGATTACAGGTGGACTGAAATCCACAGCTTGCGTTTTCCAAGATGTTTCGCTACGTTGTTTGCCATGAACGATAAATTGTATATAGTTGGCGGGGCAGGAAAAATATCCGATAAGGCAAGCTATAAGAGGATTGTTTTTACATAATATACTCGCCTTTATTGCAGGGTATATCGGTACACAGTTTCATCGTCCTAAGAACATAATATTCTAATAGGTAAATGGAACAACTTTTATTCGAAAAAAAAACAATTAAATAAAAAAAAGTTCGTTCAGGTTAGGGCTTAGAAGATTTTCCAGTCTTGATCGCTTTCGAGCTTATGGACTAGCTATTGTTAAACTTGACCACAGGGATAGAGCAACACTGAACAAGTAGTCAGACCCATAATGTACGTAAAGTAGGTACTCCCGCTGTTTAGGTTACCAGTGCACGGCACTGACTTTACGAACGCAGGTCCCTGGCTTTGAATCCTATTTCTGGTCTACCGCCAGTAGGCCAATGACCCACAGGGACTGAAGCAATACTGAATGTAAGCAAAGTACTCACTCTGTTTACACTAGGGTACAGTTCCGCCTATATGAACGTAGATGACTTTAAAACTTTTTTCTGGTCTACTTCCAGGAGAAGACGGCGAGCAGCGTAGGGGCGATTGACGTCTGGGATTGGAAGGAGCGAGCGTGGAAGCTGGATACGGAAATGTCGATCCCACGGCACGGGCACGCTCTCGCCTATCTTGGCACGCAGCTCATCATCATCGGTATGCCCTTGAATATATTTTTCTTCCAGGAGAAGACTATGAGCAGAGTGGGCGCCATTGATGCCTAGGAGTGGAAAAAGTGCACGTGGAAACTGGATACAGACAGAGACAGAAAATAATTACACACAGAAAGTAGGCTGCCCACTAAGACCTAAAAACGTGTCATGTACTCACGCATGCGCACTAACGGGGAAATACGCCTTTTCGACCACATTAATCCTAGCCTATAACATAAGATTGTCGAACTGTCGAGATCTGTTGGTAGAGGCCACGCGCTTATGTAGGTCATGCCGGGCAACAACCCTAGCATATGTCAACGAACTCTTCTAAATTCAAAATCAGGCTGAGTCTACCTTCTGTGTGTAATTATTTTGTGACAGAGATGGTGGCCACGGTATGGGCACACCCTCGCCTATCTTGGCACCTTTGGCGCTTAATCCTTGAATGTTTCACCTTTCATCATCACAACGATGACGCTTGTCCTCTCAAAGGAGTGAGGCAAAGAAACGAGTCAATTAAAATCTTCAAACCTTCAAGAAGAGTTTTACCTGGTGTTAGGTATATCGTGGATACACGTGGTGAGATCGGTAGCAAATGCTTAGTTATCCAAGCTATTACAAACCAAGCTATTACAAACCAACTATTATAAACCAAGTTATCTAAGAAATCTAAAACAATACTGAATGAATGAATGCAAAAGAGTTCATAAGGAAAATCTATACCTAAACTAGTTGCCGTAAAAATGTCACTGCGCATTGATTTGTAGATATCGTAAGTTTCATGATTAATCGTTTACTCACGCGATTGTTCCTAAGAAATTGTGACGGAGTGAGTTTGCATCCTTGTTTGTCATCAACTGGTACTGATGGGTAATGGGTTTTGTGAACTTACACTCTGTTTTTTAACTCACCTTCTCATACAAAAGTGTTCAGCTGCTGGAGGTGTGATTTTTTTTTGAGACTAGGCCCTAGATATTCCTTGGGGGAAAAAGGTTGGTTTTCATCAGTTCAATGCCCTCGAAAAGTGAGTAAGAGGGTTATAGAAGCACGGTTATAGCTGCACAACAAAGAAATTGATAATAAATTGTATATGTGAGCATACATTTTTAATTAAGTTTGGTTATATTTCAATGAACATGTAAGTATGTACCTACTTCTTTTGTAAGTACGTACTTTAGTTATCTACATAATAATATCTTAATCATTTCTATAATTAATTTAAGCGATATACTTTTAACATAAATCGATGTATAAATACGGTCATTGTGATTATTTTAATCATTATCTTATCCTGTATATCTATAATCCAGTAAAAGATTTATCTTGTTTTTGCATAAAATTTTAGTTTTTTTCTTCTAAGCAACAATATGAATATGTAATTTTATTCTTTGCAGTTTATTCTTAAGTAAACCTTTCACCTTAACCCATCTGATCCCATTGATGATTTTTAATTGCATTACTCAGTAATGTACATATCTTCCTAACTACTTAAGTAGGTATATATATGTATTTGAAGGGCACAACAACATCTCATATGTATGAGATAAATTATGTAGGTGTTATTTTGAAGCACACGCAAGATGTTCGTTTGTAAGAGATTCCAATATTTATATCTATACTTAACTATTTATAAAGGCGTAAATATAATACACCTTGCGCGATGTTATCGACGCCTAGCGCCATCCATTGGCCGCTAGTCTCAAAATGAAGTCCTGAAAACGTAATTTTCCACAGGCGGAGTGACCACGATATACATGCGAGCTCTGAACAACGTGGAGTCGTTCTGCTGCGAGCGGGGCGCGTGGATCCGCGGGGTGGCCACGCTGCCGTCCCCGCTGTCGGGACACGGCGCCGTCACCCTCCCGCCGGCGTCTCTGATGTGACCACACCCTAGCACTGCCAACAGACCTCTGCCGTAGAGGGTAAGTGCATACAAGTTATAGAGCTAACACTAGATAAGTACTAATTTAGTTTAAAGGGTCAGGGATGGCGGCATGGCCACCCCGTCCATGCTATCAGGACACCCCCAGGGAATGCCTATTATTCTAAGGAAGATCCCACTGGTCAATTCTCCAAGTCTCATTAATTCTTTGATGAAACAAAAAAAAATACACACTCAATGGCTTTATGATAGGTTGCCTATAAAAATGGTTAGTGATACGGATTTTGAAAGGACCTCAATGAATATTAAAATAGACCGGTTAATAGATAATAATTTATAGCACTTGATATTAAACTTAGTACAAACAGTGTAGACAACCACACAGGTTACCACAACCTGTCAAATTTCCTCAATCAATATTCAACTTAATGTGTTTGACAGTAAGATGACAATCCCTTGAAGAAATTTGACAGTTTGAATACTTTGATTTGTGTGTGATGTGTGTCGACAAATCGCGTATCGTTCATCATTTGTAAAGATATGTCTGGAAATTAAATAAATGGGCATTAATCATTTCAGGTTACATTTTGCCTGTTTTGACTAGTTAGATACCGGTCTATAAAGGCGTGGTCAAACTGTGGCGAAATCTATGGCAGACGCTCCTGAAATCTAAAACTTAAAAGAAACTTGTAATTAAATAAAACTGTACATTTAAAAAAATATCAAAACATTGTGAAATGTTTAAGAAAACTAGGTACAAGACTTAATTATTTGCTAAACTTTAATATAAAATTTTAAGTGTTTGTTTTGTAGCGCTAGTTTGAAATTGTTAGTGAAATTGTAATTTATTGATTAAATCTGTCCTTGTTTATGTTCTGTATTATAAAAATTCGAATTTCAGAAGCGTGTTTATTTTATTATTTTAGTGGAGATAGTTGAAGGGATGGAGAGTAACAGCGGGCAAAAGCTAGTACACACATACATTTGAAAAGTCCAGAAGTACGGACTACCTTATCGAAGAAAATGTTCTAATCCACTGAGCTACTATAACTCAAAATTGCTATCCTTTTTATTAAATAATATTAGTATTATTTATTAGGTATCAACTAAATGAATAGGTACCTAAGAAAATACAATACCTATTTGTGCACTGACAGTATCGACAAATCAAGATTACGTATTTCAATAAAACATGAGCGTTCGTAAAATGATTACGAAACAGTTTAAAAATACACAAGTATTTATTCATTTTCACTTATCATGATAACTGAGATTATTTAGTAACATACCTATAAATAACAAACAATATCTACCTACAACTTACATAATATCACACAAATGCTTTGCTTATTGTAAGGATTAAACATTTCCTACATATGGTGCGATTCGACCAATCTTTAACTGGCAGTTTTCATCACAATCCATACAAATATGGAGTTTTATACAATAGATTGATCCTCCGATAAAGATTAGGTATCTATCGGGATAAACTAGAAAGGCACCATATACTCTGATCCTGTACTCTGATTTTTAAATCTATCTTCTATATCTTCTTCTATACTATTTATCTTCTATACTATTTATAAAGAGATAACTTCTATAGACAACGACAAGGCTTATAGGTAAACCGAAAATACGAAACGCTTGCGCGATGTAATTGGACACAGCGCCATCTATTGGTTCATTTCTGAATTACGGTCCCGAAGTGAGGGCGGGCCACTAGTAAATGAATAATTCCTCAACCAAAATGTTCGGCTACCGACGGCGGACAATCTTAACCGTCAGCCACGTACGCAGGATATATTATAGTGCTCAAGTGTGTGCCCAAACACAGGTGCACTCTCTATTCCCTTACCATCTTAACTCGATGAGACACAAGTGTGACACGACCAAAGAGAGATCGGGCGCATGACCAACATTTAACGTGCTTTCAGAGGCACGGAGGTACAAGACCGCCAATTTCGAACCTTCGGGTTGACACAGATTTTCTAAACACATAAACTTAGTACAAATTTTGGCTTGACCTGGGGATCGAACCTGGGACCCCAAGCGCACCCGTCGCCCGCGCATAAAGTGAATAAACAAAAAAAATTTTTTCTTTGTCAAAAGAGGTCAACATTTATGGGAACTTGACATGAGCATCTGTCAGTTTAATTCACTAATTAATTAAAATCAGAGTATAAGAGCAACCAGATTGAACATAATATTATTAACTCCAAATGGTTTTGTTCCTCACAGCATTTAAAGTAAGAATCTAGTTTAATTATAATAGTTTGGCCTTCAACTTATAACTAATCCTATATTTATTTTCATTTGTTGCAACCAATCAAAAGTAGGTTACCAAACTTCCCTACAGATACCAAGTGCATCCCTCTGCAATCCTTCCTCACATGGGGTTTGCATCTTAAAAAAGACAGGGTTGTTGATCGGCACGATGCTTGCATGCATTTTGTGTGCATTCTGGAAAACAAATAAATTATTTAATGTTAGAAAGTACGCAATGACCATTAAGATAAATGGAACTGATCATTAGGGATATTATCATGTTTTTTTCTATTTACGTATAATCCAAACAAAAATCTAGTCTAGTCTTCTTTAGCTGATGGTAAGAGGCGGAAAGAATGCTAACTTCTAATTAATATGATTCATATTTCTTTATAGAAAATTAGAGTACAAAAAACACCTCCTAGTCAATGTGATCTATCAGTCAGAACAGACAGGTTGCCAAGTTGCCAGGTTTGCGATATGCCAACGAGAGAACATCTATATTACGTTCTCTCATTTTAACATATCTCGTTACGGTCACACCGTAAAAAAAGTAAATCAAGTAATAACTTATTTAAATAAGTGTACTTACATAGGGAATGTCCCCAATGTTTCTTCGATGCACCACATGATCTGATAGTCTAGCATCTTCGTCTTCAATAATATACATTGCATTTGCAATGACTCCAAAACAAAGCACCATAACAAACAATGCTAATGACTTTGACATTACGTTCTTGCTGTCCATTCTTCCTATTCTTTAGTATAGTTTATCTTCTCTCTATTTTAAAGTCTTCGGACTGGTGTTGTTTTCTTTAATTTTTTCAGTATGTAAATTTTCTTTTGTGATTTTCAAAATGAATTTCGTTGTAACAATTTCTTCTCGTAAATAGATCTTTCCCAATTTAAATCTTAAGTAGTACGGTCTTGTGAGGGTGTCGTACGCAAGTGTGAGGATATTTCAGATTCCTTTGGCACTTATATGGCTGCAATGTTATCTTTCGCGTAACGATTGCGTCACAAGCGGTGTCAAACAGACTGGCTATTTATTTACAAAGTATACACGTGAAATGGGCGTTGTGCGTATCACGCCATATGAGGACGATTTCATGAAATACTTAGTGGTCTGTTTTCCCTTGACGTCAGTCTTGGGTAAACCTGCCAGACCACAAGCGGAGGAAACGTAAAAAAACCGTTAATTCCAGTAATGGCTGGATTTAAGTATGTATGCTCATATAAGTATTGGCACAAATCTATTGACTATGTAAGTTTTAGTTCTACAGACGCGTAAAAAAGGTAAATAAAACAAAACCGCACAGGAATGCGTCATCTTGCTTATATTTATAGAAGAAATACCGTCTAATTCTCAAATCATTTTTTTTGTGTAGATTAGAAATATCTGGTGGTACGATAGTGTGTAACGCCGTAGTTCCTAAGTAGATGAGACGATAGGGGGACGAATAAAAAATAAGAATATACCTATTTTAACATAAATGTTAGTTTTTAACACTGTACCAAATTACGCGTATCTAAGTATTTGAACAGCCTGACTAAGGGCCTTGTTCACCACCCCTGAATAAAGTTTCAAGTGGGTTTGGAGGAAACTGGCCTCTGGTCCGCGGCCTAGTTTAATTTAAATAATTTATCTAATACAAAAACCAGGGGCCAATTTGCTCGGAACCCAATTAAATTACGCAATTAAATTACTTGAAACTTTACTTAGGGGTGGTGAACGAGGCCCTCACAGTTCTTGATCTGTAGACCTTACAGTTGAATAAAGTATGTGATGTACCTATGTTCTGGTCCCAAAAAAAAATTTTCTCTTGTTCTATGGAAACCAGAAGCAACGAAGGAACCACAAACACCTAGATCAAACACAAATCTGTTTCATCAACGAACATTTGTATTGGTGCGGGAATCAGACTCGCGACCCTTGCGTCTCAATCGGTGCTCAAAACACTGCATGCTTTAAACTAGTCGGTTTAATAGCTTAAGGTCCTTAGGCTCCGCGCAAATAGGCTATAGTTCCCAGAACTTAGCTTGATATCAGTGACAGCTGTCAAAAAATGTCAAATTCTACACATTTCTCAAATAGGTCTCTTTCTATCATTACTTTACCGCCCACGCAGCCACGCCGTACTAGTGGAAGTCGGTAGCGGAGAACTGTTTGTTTTATATTTTTAATGGTTTTCTATGGAATCGCTACAGATGAGTGGCGTCCACTTGAAAACTAACAACTTTACGTGCCTTTCGCACGTGGCTTCAAATGAATAAGAAGTCAGTAGTAGACGGTGGCCGCAACAATTTATAAGTAATACCTATTTGGCGGACTCTCAGTCGCGAGTTGCTGCCAACTGATGTGGCGATGGCGTGTGAACTTTGAGTTATGAGTGGCCATCACCTGGCTACACGAATGTTAGAAGGAACGAGGATAAATCTATAAATGATAAATAAATAAAATGCGCCAGACAATCACACCAATCAATCTGGTCTCAAACTAGGGCAACCCCTGTATGAGTACCAGGTGACGATAATTAACTGGGGGCGTCAACCCAGATCTGTCATGAATTCATTATCAGAGTAGGTTTACACAGTTACAACTTGACGCTACTCGTTTGTAGCAAGTATAGCTTTATGGCGTAGCATAGAATATCAAGCACGTCTACTCATAAGTAGGTACGATATCAAATTAAACAACGCTGGGTTGGGTTATTGATCTAAGGAGCAAATTTTACGTCATTTGACATTATCAGAAATATTGTACGTGACTGAGGGGGAACTTGTTCGAAGAAAATTATCTGGCAGTTTAGTCCAAACTAGCGGCCGCCCGCGACTTCGTCCGCGTGGAAAAGTAACTTTTTACCCCCCTTTTAACCCCTTACAACCCCCTTAATATTATTATGTTGATAGCCTATAGCCTTCCTCGATAAATGGACTATCCAACAAAAAAAGAATTATTCAAATCGCACCAGTAGTTTCGGAGATTAGCGCGTTCAAACAAACAAACAAACAAACAAACAAACAAACTCTTCAGCTTTATTATATTAGTATAGATATAAAATATAACCGTCGATATACTTAGAACTATACTAAGTAACGCTAGTAGTAATGAAGCGTAGGTAGGTATGTATATAATTACACAATGCGATCGTTCGGATTTTACATGTTTTGATACGATTACTAACTCTGGGTAAGTATATTGCATTTCATCTCTATTTCATAATTTCATACTAATATTAAATCATATCTAAAATTGTAATCTTGGTAATGTACAGGGTGAGTGTACTCGTATTTATCTTACTACGACTTGAATAATTAAAAGTTCCCAGAATATTCATATATTCTGGGTACTTTTAAGTATTCAAGTGAGATATAATTATCTATCGGTATTATGAAGATAAGCGGTACCTAAATATAAATAATGAACCAAAAATATATTTACACGTCACACTAATCTCAGAACTGGTGCAATGAAATTATAGTCCATTTCAGCTAAGAAGAGCCCTGTGACACTTCGATTTTTGACACTTTAGAGATGTCTATAATGAAATGATTGCGATTGTTTCTGGTAATCGATAATACTTCCTAAGGAAATGGAATCGATTTTTTTATACTAACAGCAACACACATTTTGCCAAAAAATAAGAAAAACAGCAACAAACAACAGCAATAAAAGTCAACAATAACAAACACAACAACAAAAAGTAACAATAACCGAACACCACCCAAATACAACGAAAATACAACTCTCATACAAGGCTGATGCACTCATACTAATCCGATTATCGAGTAATCGCAACATCGCCGCCGATTATGACATGTCGCAGCTCTATGTTTTTTCCACGTTCCGTTACAAGTAATACGATGTGCATAGGATTGTTTTAAAAAATGTTGTTATTTTCTATTCCATTAAATTAAAGTAAATGATACTGTTTTTGTTTTATAACTTTGAGATGTTTTATTGGAATATTTTTTGGAATGATGCCGCAATTAAATGAAAAAGATAAACAATAAAAATATTTTTCATTGTCAAACATAAAATGCGTAGTTCATAACGCGATGAAGTGTCACAGGGCTCTTCTTAGCTGAAATGGACTATAGAAGATAAAGTTTGCGGGAAGACGTCACTTTAAAAAAAAATGGCGTCGCTAGTAGGGCCACTTAATTATATAAATAGGTAGGTTAGAGTACCAATTGGTACTCTATAAATATATATTAGTAGTGGCCCGCCCTCACTTCGCTTCGGGACCGTAATTCAGAAATGAACCAATAGATGGCGCTGTGCTAAATTACATCACGCAAGCGTTTCGTGTTTTCGGTTTACCTATAAGCCTTGTCGTTGTCTATAGAAGTTATCTCTTTATAAATAGTATGAATATATAAATAAATCAAAATAGAAGAAAAGTATAGATAATATACCTAACTAGAAAAGGTTTGACTTCCATGTCTAAGACGGATGGCCCGCCCTCAATACGTTTCGGGATAGTTCTACTCTGTAGCAATAGATGGCGCTGGGTGTCAATTGCATCAAGCTAGTATTATCTACCTACATTTTGTATACATGGTGTATCGGTAGACATTTATATCCCATTAAACCACGTCTTCTACCAACCATTGTAAGCAAAAAATCTACTACGACTTTTCGAAATTCGTCGAAAATCTTTGCGACTGCCCATCGATAGGGAATCAAAATAATTCAGGTGAATATGATAATGATGATTTAATTAAAAATATTCGAACGTATCGACAAAGTAAACAATGACGCCAGCTTAGAAACAGCGAAGACGAGGGGCAATTCTCGTGCTCTCGACATTGATATCGAATTTAGAAATTTCATACATTCGTCCATACTATTCTCTGGTTCGACTTTAATGTCGAATGCACGAGAATAAGCCCTCTGAGGGACAATTGTCATGCACTCGACATTGTTTTGAAGTCGAATTAGTGATTTATATGGACGAATGTATGTTATCCCTAAATTCGACTTCAATGTCGAATGCACGACATTTGCCCCCACCAGTCGAGCTGCTGTCAGAGGCCATAGTTGTTCCAATGTGAGTCGTTGGAGACGGCGGTCTGCCGGCGTCGGATGCACTGCAGGTTGGACCCCATCTGCTCGCCAGGCGGGCAATTCTCCTCATCTGCCGACAAGTGGTTTGGCTGCTTGTATTTCTCGAATTTTTACTGCCTCAATGGCGCAGTGGATAGTGGGTCGCAAGGATCCCTCATTTGGGAGGTTTGGGTGGTTTACCCCTGCCCCCCCCTCCTCCCCCCATCCCCCAAAAAAAGTTTTAACAAGCTAGTAACTGATTTATGCTGGATGCCTCAACACAACACAGCATTATAAATACACGGCACTGCTGGCCAATGGGGAAGGACAGTTTATTTTTTGTTGTTATTTTTTTTTCGTTTTAATTTATTTTTACTAGTGTTTTTTATTTTCTTGGGTTGTGTCAATTGTCTGTAGCATGTTGTTATGTGTTGTGGTGTCCAAATTAATAAATGTATTTTCTTTCTTTCTTTCTTGATTATATTATTATTACAACTTACAAGCACAAGTACATGCTTGAAAAAGGTCTATGACTATGAATCTGTTTATTATATACATATGAGGTTCTTTTTTTTTATGTGATAGGTAGCAGACGAGCAGGCGGATCACCTGATGGTAAGCAATTGCCGCCGCCCATGAACACATGCAACAAGTGCGCTGCTAGCCTTTTATCCCCTTCCCCCCCGATGGGCCTCCGGTACCCTCACTCACTCGGCGAAACACAGCACAGGAGCTGCTTCACGCCGGTTTTCTGTGAGGCAATGGTATCACTCCGGTCGAGCCGGCCCATTCATGCCGAAGCATGGCTCTCCCACAATTAATTTCTCATGAATAGAGGGTTATGTAATTTGATTATTTTATTTTCTTGAACTAAAACCTGGCTTTCCATATGATTATTTATTACCATTGTATATAGATACCTAAATAACTAAAGAAGGCAATGAGAACAAAATTATACATTATAAAACATTTATTTCTCACAATCCCCCTCATATTTCAAATCATGGTCTTAAGTTATACTTAGCTATACCTAATGCTGAAAGTTTTATTTGTATTTTTATAAAAGTTACAGCATCATTATTTTTAAACCATGTCTAATCTTAGACCAGTTTTTGTAATAAGGGGAAATATGTTTCAAATAGTTACACAAGTAGATAGGTAAGCTTAATAACATAGGTCCTAAATTTCACTTCACTTATTATTAGACAAAACATTATTTTACTACTGGGCCTCTTCAGGTAACACTACAGGTAGAGATTCACTTTTTTTCTTTTTACCGTCTTTTTCTAGATGTTTCGGTTCACCCTCTTGGTTGTTCTCATATTTCCCATTATCTGGTACAGGCACTCCTAAGAGGCCCTTTGAAATATTTGGGGAGCAGGATAACAAAATTGGGACGCCACAGTTACCTGGATGACCAGGGAATACTGCCCCAACTCCTCCAAGTTCGGGATAATAGCTTACATAAGATCTTGCCATAGGTATTGACATGGTTGGGAGAATATTAGGCATCATAGCGTCATGGTGCAGCTGTGCCAAGAATTCTTCCTCGTCTTCTCGGGGTTCCCTCGTGGTCCTTGAAGATCCGCACAAACTTCTTGAGTTTCGCGAGTGGATTATGGCGTATATTTGACGTATACACAGGCGGTAGTCTAACTACTGGATTAAACGGGTTTGATGCTGCAAGTAAATATGGATGCACGTAAGGGTACAACACACCTCCATGATGTGCTACTCCAACACCCAGAGTTCCTGTATTTTCGAAATGATTGACTTGATACGGAGCTTGGTACGAGATTAAGTCAGGGTTTTTAACCTTCAGCTGTGGTAGTTGTGGTGGAAACACTTCTCCTTGGCTATTCTTGACATCACTTATGCTGGGGTTTGGATCATTGGTCACACCAATATCTTCGCTGGAGCCACTTTCTTCTAAGTCAAGTTCAGCAACAAGAGGTTCTAAATACTCTTTAGGCAGAAAAATGACTCTGACCAATCGTTAAACTATAGAAATGAAAAGACAATTACACCGATCTTCATGGTTGAAAACAATAGATGATTCTAAAATTAAACGGTCTAAACTCACATCAAAGTAACATCTAATGTTACGGTACGTAGTCACCATGTATGATAACTTAAGCACTAATGCCTATTCAACAGAGTGTATATTTGTATACATAATTATATCTACAATAGATCATAACGTTTGTCCTCCTGACTATAACACATTGGATGTACCTACTGCATCACCGCTGCTATCAAATATCGTTTCACTAGCAATTTCTAAGAATGTTTAAGCAAGCTATTTAAGTAAGTACTTACTTATAACATTATTAAAGTTCGACAGTAAAAACATAGCATACGTACATAATGCGTTTTTAGATTATAAATTCAGTTATAGGTAATCTTATCGTTAGGTATATATTTTTTATATTAGGTAAATAGGTACTTTATACAGATATAGTGACCCGCCCTCACTTCGCTTCGGGGCCGTAGTTCATAAATGAGCCAATAGATGGCGCTGTGTCCTATTACATCGCGCAAGCGTTTTGTGTTTTCGGTTAACCTATAAGCCATGTCGTTGTCTATAGAAGTTATCTCTTTATAAATAGTATAGTTATATTTCAAATCGTTGTTTAAATGACTTATATTTAAGGTGATCGATAATCCCCTGATCTTACTGCCGCACTCAGAGACGTCATTTAACCTTAATGCTCATTATCTTAATTATAGATAGTCCTTATGTAGGTATATTAAAATAAAGTTCAATATTTTTACGTAAGTGCAAATTAAGGTTTAATTAACGTCTCTGAGTGCAGCAGTTAGTCATGAATATTTAAGTGTAAAACATAAATAAATTGAAACAACGTCATCTACACAACACAATGAAGGAACCACAATCAACCAGACCCAACACAAATATCTGTTTCATGAACAAACATTTGTGATGGTGCGGGAATCGAACCCACGACCCTTGCGTCTCAACCAGCGCTTAAAACACTGCGCTAAACGGGTCGTCAATTTAAGCATGCAATATATTTTTTATATATTTTGATGGAATAGATGTGTTTTTATGATACAGGTGGAGAACGAGCCGACGGATCACCTGAAAATAAGCGATAAGGTTTAGGTTTAAAGATCTTTATTATATCACTTAAGACATGATAGTAGTCACTTACGTAATAAATGGTTTACAAAATATGTTTGTGTCCGTCCTTTACAATGCAACTGCAACACCAGTGGTATCACAAGTGCGCTGCTTACCTTTTAACCCCGGTTTGTGATTTGGATTGGGCCTCCGGTAACCTCACTCATGCAGCGAAACACAGCGCATGCACTGCTTCACGCTAGGTTTCCGTGAGGATGTGGTATTACTCCGGTCGAGCCGGCCCATTCTTGCTGAAGCATGGCTCTCCCACTATTAACTGTTAAGATGCATAATCCATGTAGGATATACATTATAACATACATAAGACAGTCAATATTTCTACCGAAAAGAGTTGTGAGATCAATTTAATATAAAGTCGATTATTAATTTACTCAATCTTTAAGAAACTTGCTATCTTAAGTTGCAGATATCTATCTACATACAAAAGTGATTGAATGATATCAATGCATACAGGATTACTGATTACCCACCACAATTAGGGAAAATTACAGCATATTCTATAAAGTTTAGGAGAAGGATAAAAAAAAACTTTTGTTTACGAAATTGCTCTATTTGTGATGTATTTCATTCATGTATAAAAAATAAATAAATTATTATAATGACAGTATCATAACTAATCTTCATAGGGTTCCTTTGTTTTCACTCAAGCTTCTTTTTTCAGTTCCATGTCTTGGTCGATTTAGTGACGTCATCCATTTTCTTGATCGACGTCTCCTTAACTTTGATGACGTCTCTCTTATTCTTGGTGTTGGACTCCTCAGTACTTTTATAGGCAGGCGCGGCGGCGGCGGCGTAACCATGGGACTTGATCAAGCTACCAGACACAACAGATGGCGAGCAGCTTAGCAGAAGGGGGACACCACAGCCTCCTACCTTCGAATGAGGGAACACGCCAACGGCCCCTGATCCACCAGAAGCTGCGAGGTTCAATGCACCGCCATATGCTCCGCCATAAGCACCAAGCCCGTAAGCTGACCTGCCTCCATCGTGATGATGTTTCCATTGGAACATGTTCTCCATAGCAGACTTCTCGGAAAAGTCATTCATCTCCATTTGCATGCTTGGGTGCATTTCGCTATCTATTTCCACTGACTTCCCGTGATATCCGTGTTTATGATGTCCGTGGCCATGTGTGTATCCGTAGCCATGTCCATGCTGACCTTTTCCATATCCGTGATCCGCCATGGCCGTGATCGTAGTGCCCATGATCGTGATGACCATAATCATGGCCGTGATGACCGTGGTGACTACCACCACCATAAGAACCTCTTGCTTGTTCGTGGTCCAATCGTTTCGGCAATTCAGCTTCTTTGCCTTGCTTTGATGTGTCACTGTCAAGATTGCCATGGTTCAACTCCACGTTTGCTGGTGCCTTCAGATTGATATCACTAGCGAGTACTACGCTGTCAGCCAACCTCATATCGCTATGTACTGATAATCCAGACTTTTTGAGCAATTGTTCACCGTCAATCTTGTGATCCTTATTCTCAGAAGTATGCTCAGCAGCTTTCATTGATTGTTGATGAGTTAAACTGTCAAGTGTACCCTGCGCTTTCGCATGTTCATGAGATTTCAAATTCTGGACGTGTTCTGCGGATTTCATCATCGTATCTTTATGTTCTGTTTCAGACCAAGCACTCTTTTCATGCTTTTTGTTTTTATCATCAATACTGGGTTTCCAAGCTTGTGCGCCTTTACCATGTGGCATGATTTTGTGTTGACTATCAGTAGGTGATGCCCAAGTTTTCTTCAGGTTTGAGGACTCATCTTTATGCCCAGCATCAGCAATATGATGATGCGTATTTTCTGCGGTTTTAGAGTTTATTTCCTTGTTTAAGGTAATTCTGTGAGCGCTGTTCGATTGCATCGACTTATCATGTAACCTCAAGTTTTCTGTGTTAGTGCTTCGCAATGATGTAGCAGCCTTTTGTATGTTGCTATGTGCTGTCTTTAGTGTTGAAGAGTCGCTCTTGGTATTAGTATAACCTTCAGCCGATTTTCCTTGAGCCGCTTGATGTTTGACATGTACTAATTCAGAAGCAGATGATTTCATATCCTCTCCAAAGTGTTCTGCCTTCTTTTCAATAATACTGTGATGTTCTGATTTAGTTTCCACTGCTTTCTTGTCCGATTTTTCTTCTACCGTTTTTCTGCTTGATGCCGCTGATGAAGCAGTCTCTTTTATTCCCTTTTGAAAACCAGCTTTGTTTTCGTGATTCTCACTCCTCATCAGTTTTGATGTGTCAATAGCTTCAGAGCCGAATAAGCCCGAGTGATGCTCAGCTGCTTTAAAACTTTCTTCAAGATTCCTAGCTATTTCAACATTTCTCTGTATGTTTTCCATAGCTGTTTTCCATTGAGCCATCCTTTCTTCATGAGTTTTAGCCTTGTTGATGTCAAGCAATTCTTCACCGTCTCTCAATGTAGCTGCGCGCAAACTCATTGACTCTAGGTTTCCAAAATTTGTTTCTGCGTGTTCCAAAGCTTGACGAGCAGCCTCAATATCTTTATGCAAATCTTTGTCTGATGATCCATGTTTCCACTGTGCATTTTTACCGGTGGGATCATGCTCAATAGTCTTCAAATCGCGTTGTAGACTTTCAACAGCTTCTTTTGCCAATTTGATGCTATCTTCAACTTCGTCTTTGTGGGTGTTCATGTGTTCGTTCTTAGTAGATCTTCTCAAGTCTGCAGATTTGGCGATGGAGTCATCGCAAAATTTAACTCTCACTTGTTTACCACAGCTTTCACGAGGGTCGGCGTCTGCCCTTTCTTCATTAGAATCCCGGTACAGACGGTATCCCGTTCTCCCCTTGACAATCACAGGGTTTGCGTGGCTTCTAGCTGAGACGACTGGTCCATTCATTTCTGTGTTGAAATTGATTGGGTGTATTCCGTCGGCGGTGTCCAGGCCATGAAATTCGTTTGGCTGAAACCCATTCTGCGGTGCTGGGGCTGCTACGGCGAGCCCTACCAGGGCAGAGAGCACCGCTAACGTCTTCATCGTGATCTGATGGTGGTGGATTTGATGCAGTGGTCTGAGACTACATAACATTTATACTAATTCAGTGCGGGAGTAATTCTTCTTTAATCAAACGACAACAATACGTGCCGATATGACTGACTGAGGAAGTAGGAGAAATGCTGTGATGGCGCATTCCGCGTCGTACGGCGTCGCCGCGGAGGCAATCGCAGTAATATCATGATAAGATAATATAATTTATTTATATTTAATTGAAGTATGTGGTAGATTATTGAAATAGTTATTTTCACTAGTATGTATTCAATTAGGAAAAACAACACTATGTTACGTATAAATTGACCTACATTATTGTCCAGTAAATTCGGGATTAAAACGACTAAAATTTAACGGTGTTATGTTCCGACATTCTAAAAGTGTTATGTATGGGCCGAAATTGCATTTAACAGATATGCAGGTACAGACAGCGGCTCGGCGGTTTAACAATGTGTCAAATTTCTTTAATTGATATTGGACCAAATGTGTTTATCCTTAATGGTGAAAGTTGATTAAGGATTTTTTTATGTGGTTGGTGGCAGAGGAGCTAACGGATCACCTGTTGGCATTTTACGTACTTTAACGTATGATTGCCCGAACAGCATCCGGGGCTCTCCAGCCAGACAGTATCTAATTAAGGTTCAAAGTATTTTTTGTGATAGATGGCAGACGAGCAAACAGATACTTAACTAGGTAAACATGCGATTGCCTTACGCCCATGGACACCCACAACACCATGGGAATTGCGCTGCCAACCTTTTCCCCCTCGCTCCAAATTAGGCTTCCGCCCTTAGGGGAAAAGATACGCTCACTCACTCCTCAGCGAAACACAGCATAGGCGCTGATTCACGCCGGTTTTCTATGAGGCCTTGGTATCATTCCGAATCGGCCCATTCATGCCACCGAGGTAAATCCCAAACTTCTGCAGTGGAATTTCACCATGACACCGATGGGGTTAGGGGAGTTGGATAATTACAATGAAGCAACTGCTATTTGACTTTACAACCCTTTGACCCCTGACCAGACCAACTGAATCGTGGTTATATGTTTCCTCACCGCCGAGCTAATGGTAGAATTATACAGGGTGTAACAAAAAGGGGGTATCAACCGTAAAGGGAAATAATGTGTACCTTGTGTAGATTATATATGCAAAGTTTCAAATTAATAAAAAAAATATTTAGGAAAATATAAACAATCTTACCGTAATTCATTTAATACAATTTTGTATGAAAACAATTGTCAGGAATGCAAGGGGCGGTAAATATTCAAAAAGGAGCGGTCAAAGGTTAATATCCCTATCAGCTGATTGCTCATTAGTGATGTGCGAATTGAAATGAATTTCATGAAGAATCGGATTTCAATTAAATATTAATAATCGTAATATTAACTTGGCAGGTTAAAAACTCTAATATCAGATTTGTAAAATGTATCAGAATCGGTTCACTTTGGGATGATTCCCCCTTTTTGTTACACCCTGTATACATGTATTTCAAAAATCCAGAGATGCTTGCTCGGGTGGCATGCCATGCCACGGCTTAAGGTGACACCGTGACGAAACTAGCGCCGCCAATTGCTTTAAATTAATTGTGACGATTATGAGATATTTTGAAAAAATCCTTTTATGAAAACATTAAAGAAATATCCATTTTTTGAGATGCGTTACTATATTTTTTACATTCGCCAAGTAACAATTTTTTTTTAATTATGAAAATTATTGTGTTTCGTAGGAAAAAATAGGTAAGTTAAGTAAATATGTGTGCCCCAAAAATTGTTAATACTTTCCTTTATGTTCACACGATACACTTCTACCTACCTTTATTTTGGCTATGGTAGCCAATCTCGGCGATCACCCATCGATGCAAAACATACCTACTAATAGTGCACAAGTGTGTCCGCAGAAACAAGTGCACTATCAGTTCCCTTACCCTCATATTTCGATGGGACATATACATTAGGTGATGGAGGCTCTGCGCTAGCCTAGTTATTTAACCTATGTGACAGGTGCGAAGCGGGATCAGGCGCAAGACCAACCGGGTCATGCTTTTTGACGAACAGAAGTGTACAAGACTGCAAACTTTCAGACTTCGGGATGACACTAAGAATTTCTTAACAGAAAAACTCAGGTGAAAATTTTGACTCGACCCGGGAGTCTAACCCGGATCCGGACTTAACCCGTCGCGTTCCGCCCCCGGCACCGCTGAAAGGTGGCGAGGTCGGCCCATTGCACATCGAGCCGGCGGCATTGCCCCAACGCAATAAAAAAAACTCCTTAAAAGCCCGGAAACGCATCAGCGACCTCTCTTATCTCGCAAATGTTCATGGACGGCGGTGATTACTTGTCAGCAGGTGACCCGTTTACTCGTTTGCCACCATAAAAAAGTGTAGGTACTTTCTTTTCTGCGTCATTATTTTCATAGTTGAACGTGTGAATCTCAGGGTCATCAGCTGTTGACCCGTCACGCGCGAAACGTACATTATGTTTTAGCTTGTGATGCAAATTATATCATCGACTGAAATGCTAGTAAAGTAAAAAGAATTAGGGTTGCTATACTCTGATTCATAATCATGTAAAGTAAACTGACAGATGAAAATGACAAGTTTCTATGCATTTTGACATTTTGCATTTGTCAAATTGAGTGATAATGTATGGGGATGACACATTGACATCTGTCAGTTTACTCTACATGATTATGAATCTAGAGTATCGATGTCCGAACCTTTAATAAATAGAACACAAATCTTAACTTAATATTTTGACATTTCCTGGGAAGTGGTTCCAACATTAGTAGTAAACCCTGCCCTCTATTTATACGGATACTAAAGTTAGTCGTGGTTTAAAATTTATCCTGTCACCTTTATAAAAGTTACAAATGCATTGTGACAGCATTAACCCAAAACTAACTTAAAGATCACGGGGTAATAAATAAGGTAATATACTAAAATATCCATATATAGAAATCTTGTTGCCTAACAATACCTACCTACGCTATGTGCAGGTAATATAATAAATTGATACCATACCTATAGGTAACATACATCTCATACATGCACTCAAACCAATGCGCTTAGTATAAGGTAATGTATAATTAAGTAAAAGGTTAATAAAGTCAAAAGTATGCATTGTGAATTATAGTTTCTAATAGTTAATTTATTCCGCAGCAAAATTACTAAACAGTCTTCCTGCATCTAGATATCTTTCACAACTTTGCCTGCGTATGCTGGACTGATGGCAACCCTAAATAGTATCATCAAACTTTTTTAGGGTTCCGTCATAGATGATAAATAATTGTTCCGTAGCCAAATGGCAAAAAACGAAATCCTTATATTTATATTCGTCATGGTCTGTCTGTTTGTCACAGGCATTTTTTCATAAATTTATGAGAGCTATGTCGTTGAAACTTGGTAAGTTTAAATAAAGATGTATTTTGTGAACCACATTAAGGTTTTCATACAGAAATAGAAAAAAAGTGTGGTATCTAGTCCTTTAACTGAGCAATGAAAAATCGACCCTAAGCTAATCGAACTGAAGCTTCTTCTAATATCATTTCTTTCTAAACGGAATAGTTTACCTTAGCGACAACTCTAAAGTACAAAGATGTGTGTGCGTGTGTGTCCCCTCTAATTTCTTAAATAAGAGATTAATAAAACTAAAAAAATATGTAAATGATGTGTGTATATTACCATAAAAAATTGGTTTGAACGAATCCAGTACTTAAGTAGTTTTTTTTAATACATAATTCGTAAACCAGAATTTTCCTTCAATCAACTGAAATATGAAAATAAATAATACTTGCTGCTACGGAACCTTTCATGGGCGAGTCCGACTCGCACTTGGCCGGTTTTATTCGTATTATACTACGGTACTTTATCTGTCTGACTGTTGCCTTAACTTGTGTACCAATTATTGCGAAATTCACATTTATTCCCCCTTTTTCCATTTATTCCCAAACGGAGACTAAAGTTAGTCGTGGTCATAAAATTATACTTTTGACATTCTAAGACCCAGACAGTAGACACAGTAGAAAATCAATTGCTTTAACCTTTCAAAAGGCTTTTAGGTCTTACGACATTATGAAAGCGACATTTGTAATAAGGGAGAATAGCCACGATTCGGCATGAATGGGCTGGCTCAAACGTAAAGAAGCGTGTGCGCTGTATTTTGCTGTATTTCGTCAGTGAATGAACCTGTGACTGAACCTGTATGTATGACATGTATACCTATATTATGCAAATAAATTATTTGATTTGATTTGATTTGAATGAGGGTACGGGAATCCTAATTGGAGGAAAGGGGGAAGGGGCGTAGCTACCGCCGTATCTGCCGTATCAATTATACGGGGCTCCCGGGCCATATGGGGCCCCCCAAAGTGTGTAAGGGAAAAAAAATAAAAACTTTCTAATTTATTTTATTTTACAAATAACGAAATTCTATAAAGCAATTACTTTTTTCCCCGCCTTAGGCGTGCATTCAAAAGTTGGCAACACTACATCGTTATGGCGGGCTGCGGGACTTCCCCGTTTTACTTACTTCATCTTCAACTCTTGAAAAACTTTACCCCCATCAAAATTTTTTTTTATACGGGGCCGAGAAGGCACGCTACGCCACTGAAAGGGGGTTAAAAAGTTGGCGGCACACTTGTGACTCTACAGGTGATGGAGGTATTTATGGGCGGCGGTAATCGCCTACCATCTAAGCTAAAGCTTACTAAAGGTTAATAAGGGGGATAGGTCTATATTTAAAAAAATAAGGGAGTATATCTATGTATACCCCCTTATTTTTTTATACGCTAGGTAGCAGACGAGCAGACTGATCACCTGATGGAAAGCGATTGCCTCCGCTCATAAACACCTGCAACACCAGTAGAGTCACAAGTGCGCTGCCAACCTTTAATTTCCTTCTCTGGAATCACATGCTAAGCTGATCTTAATAAAAGGGTCTTATTAATTCAATAACTTTTATTTCTTTTTAAAAATACATTACAAAAAATAAATAGTTTTGTGATGACAAGCAATCAACTTCGTATTAACTTAGTTCTTTCCCGACTTCTCGTTCTGCTGACTGTTGTCGGAGGAGGTTTTGGGATAGTCCTGCGAGACCACGTGGTGGTTCCCGGGATGCGGGTCGGGCCGCGTCTCGGGGTAGTCTTCGGACACTTTGTGGTGGCTCGCTGCCTTTGCCTGCGCATGCGCCCACTCCTCAGTCCACGCGTCTTCGATGCTCCTGTACGCCGGGACAGCCCCTCCATACGCCGACACAGCCCCTCCATACGAGCTCCCAGCTGCCAAGTGCCCAGACACGATGCTCGGCGAGCAGCTCAGGAGTATTGGCACGTTGCATCCTCCAACATTCGCATGTGGGAACACGCCCACCGCTGGGCCATGTGACGCTAAAGCCAGCCCGCTTGCTCCATATCCACTAGCGACTGGAACAGCTCCAGCACTCAAACCATACGGGCTAGTCGCCAAACCAGCCAACGATGCGTCGTAAGACCTGGCCTTGTGTTCTTCCAAGTGCTCATCTTCACGGTAAGCGTGGCCAGCCACAGGGCTTGGCCCCAAGTACAACGAGATAGGGGCGAAGGGAGCGGCGCCGGCGCAGGGAGCGCCGTATGAAGATTTCTTCGTCCTCTGTAGCTCTATGTCATCGATATGCTCCGCTGATATATCAGTAGGAGCGGCGAAGCCGGTGCTGATGATGACTGCCAGTACTACGAAAGCCCTCATGATGGGAATGATGTGTGAGTATTCTAATATGGGCTATTTATAGTAATTCTAAAATATTTGTGCGTATGTTTATTTACGATCTAGGCAGATTTTTCTAAAATACATATCGGCACGTATGATTAATTGTTATCTTCGATAGATTGTTATCAACCGTGTCTCAATATTTCTTAACAATCTGAACAAACACTGATTTCGACAAACTGCGATGATTATGCTCTCTCTTGATCTCTCTCATCTTAGCGTGACATTCCCATTAGCATCCAAAGCTGTCGCTTCAGAGTTCCGGCTTACAGCATTTGGAGAGTCTGGTTAATACAATGAAGCGACTGCCGTCTGAGCTTTGCACCGTTTAAAGGGGAACTAGACCAACTGGATCATGATTACAAGTTTCAGAAACTAACTGATTTGTGCAGGTTTCCTCACGATATTTTCCCTCACCGCCGAGCTAATGGCAGAAATATGCACATAAATTTACGACTGTGGGACAGCCACGCTTCGGCATAAATAGGCGGTTTGACTGGAGTGATACCACGGCCTCACTTAAGACCGCGTGAATCGTGTTTTGTCGGGTGGGTGACTACTGAAGGCCCAATTGGGAGGAAAGGGGGTTAAAGGTTGCCAGCGCACTTTTAACTCTACTGTAGTTGTAAAAGTGTCCAATTTTAGTTGGCATATTTTTTATCATACCTATAGGGGGCGGACGAACATACGGATCACCTGATAGCAAGCAACACCAGAGGAGTCACAAGTGCGCTGCCGACCCCTTAATAATGTCTATCTACCTTTCAGACCTTTTTTTAAATAGTTGTATAACATATAGCCTATGTTAGACAATCTGTATACTACCACATTTCATTCAAATCCGTTCAGTAGTTTTCAGTGGGTGGACACCGCGGAAACAAATGTAATATTTCGTCATGATATGCTATTTTTAGCCTTATTCCCTAGCAGTAATGACTACAAGACCGCAAAATGTATTATGTTGGCGAACGCCTGGTTTTACCAACATCATAACTTAAAATTGTATTTGGCTATGTTGGCAAGGCAAGATCCGGCCAACTTGACATCTGACTTCAATATGGCGTTTTTTTTTTCAAAATTTATTGGGAACGATACTTAAGTTCGTAAATAAAATGTGAATCAAGTGAAATCCTCCCTCCTGATCTTACGTCGAGTTACGTGTTTCTTTCTTTGTTATGTTTGGACGTTTAACGCCACTTTTCTTGTTATTTTTGGACTTGTTGTGTTAATCAGTTTTATCATAGTTTTGTGTTATTTATTTAGTGCTATTGTGTTTAGTTTTGACCATGGAATCGTCTCGTGGGCATACACGTAACTTTAAGAAGTGCGTTGTATCAGGTGGTATAAGGCGTTTGTCAGCCTTGTGTTTCCTCCGTGTGTTCCTGGAAGGTTCCTGGCTAGTAGATATTTCACTTGATCCAGAGAGGTTTGTATTTACACAGCATTTATAAGTAATTTAAACCTAAACCCATTTGATATGCATGAATTTGAATTGCCTAGCAGACAAACAGTTCTTTGATAGTTGTAAATACAGGGTTATTTTTTAAACACCGGCATCCCTCACACCACCCCTTCCACCTACCATCCTGAACAACATTTTCAGTCACGCGACCGATTTTGTATGAAAACTTGTAATTTTTTTTCGCGAATTTACAAAAGTCATAGAACAACTATTGTTCAGAATGGCCGGTACACAAGGTGGCTTGAAGGATGCCAAGGTTTAGAAACAACCCTGTATAATTTCTTCAAAATTTATTTCAGGTCCTTGAAGTGGATTAGAGCTGGCTAAGGAGATCTTGTTTACATGCCAATAGAGAAACTGCATCAACTTAAGTATGTTTGCGGTAAACATTTTTGACATGAAGAAATGAACAAATCTAAAAATGATTGAATTAAAAGGTACGTTTTTATACTGCTTGTTTAAAAATATTTGTTATAACAAATATCTTAATACACTCTTAAATCAAAATATTCAATAATTTTAATAAAATGTTTTACAGATTCATCTGGAAATCCATCTGTTATACCCGGACCGCATTTTATATGCCCAGGACCTTCGTTTGAACGCCCAGGGCCAACATCTGATCAGACAGAACTTTTAGCCGAAAGGTGTAGTGTGGTCCACGATGTCATAGACAATTCTGTTTATAATTAATAATCTTTTAAGTAAAACAATATGTAAGTAATCTGACACTTTTCTAAACCATATAAATGTCACGATCAGACATTATCTATTTGCTATTTTTGTCGGATCTTTTATGATGTCTCCATTCATTATTATTTCTTTGATGAAGTGATCACTACTGATCACTGTCCATATTCCTATTATTATTAAGCTGGTCCACTGTAAATCCAGAAGTATGCTGACACTAGCTTGTTGTCCCGGCTTGGAAAACTAGCCTCGTGTATCAAATAAGTTAAACTTTGTTTTCAACACGATTTCATATATTTTTTTGGAAGGCATTACAATAGAAATAGAATTCATCAATGAATATTGTTTAATACCAATTAAAATTTTCAATAAATGTGTTTTGAAATATTTAAAAATTGTTATTTCCCTATTAAAATAAATCTGAAAAATAACAAGATCTGCACCCTGTCCGCTGTCGATATTTTTCGATATTTCCCATCACTAGTAACTATCGTGGGAATCTATCGACAGTTTCCCATCACTACGTAAACGCTGTCAGTTGTCAAATACCAGTCATGCCAACATTATAAAACCAATGTTCATGCCGTGTGGTGTCAATGTTCACCTGTGCCCAAAAACAAAAGAAAAAAAAAAAAAACCTCGAGCTCAGACCAATGTATGGAATGGCGTCTCTAAACGGAGTGATTATATTCTCTTTGGTAGTTGGTCTGTGAAAGAGTAACAGGTACAGACAGACGATTACTTTCGCATTTATAATAATAATAGTGGCGACCACTTCGTTTGCGTGAACTTTATGACTCTTGACTAAAGATAATTATTTTAAATAGAATTTAACAACTACATATTATAATGTTCGTTCTAGGTTAATAGATTTTTAAGGCGGCTCATTATATTTATACGAAATGCTAAGGAATGGAACAAATTGCGGTTTTGTATTTACAGAGAGCTAAATTGGGTGTCGTTAGTCGAGAGTGAATAGGCTTCTCTTGGGAAAGTACGCTACATCTTAGACCTCATTGTCACTCTCCATCAGGTGAGTTGAAGTCAAGTGCAAACCCATTTAATATTTAAAATATCAACTTTTAATGAAAGTAACCCCCAAATTATTTTTTTATCATTAGGGGATGTAAGTATTCTATTAACGTTTGAATCTTATATTTTATCCATCCATCTGTCAAAGAATGTGTATGCAAAGTTGGAGTAGGATGGCCAAGGAATCACGTAGTCCACCATGAACAAACTTTGAACCCCCCTTTTCGCTCCATTAGGGGTTAAGTTCCGAATATCCTCCTTATAGGATCTCATCCAAAAATGCTCATCACATTGACCAATTTTCCATTCCATATTTGTTTAGTGTAGCTGGGCTCTTAGAGGTCCAAACCAATGTTCCATGATCTTTGATTTTTTTTCATGGCATCATAAGTTGCTCATCAATCTGAACAACTTTGTTAAGGTGCCATTGACTACCTCTTATAGTTTAGCTGGGCTGTTGTGGTTCTACATCAAGGAGCCTGGTCTTCAAAATGTAATATATCCTATAAGTTGCCCTGATATTACAGCTATACAATAAAAAAAGTTTCATTCGAATTGGTTCAGTAGTTTCCGAGATTAGCGCGAACAAACAGACAAACAGACAACAGATAAACAGACAAACAGACAGACAAAAATTTTAAAAATCATTGATTCATGTTCTGTTACTGTTTTTTAGTCGTCCTAAGTTATTTTGAGATAAATATCTTCAATGTACAGACACAGCTTTTTAACATTTTTATTATTTTATTATTTTATGTATAGATAATAATTTATTATAATATAATATAATATAGAATAGATGTATTAGTAAGGACTAGCGGCCGCCCACGACTTCATACTCGTGGAGTTAGTTTCCTAGGGCCCTAGTAACAAGTGTTACGAAACGATGTAAATTCAACCAATGTTGTTAAATGTTAATATTGTAAAAGTATTCTTATTAATCACTAATCAGGCAATCTTTATACACGAAGAGTATTTGAATCATACAGGGTGTAGGTAACTTGAGCGATATAGCTCAGTGGATAAGAACGTGCCTGCCTTACAGAGGGTCGTGGTTCGAATCCGAGCTTCACCTTTTTTTTATGTGATAGGTAGCAGATGAGCAGGTTACCTGGTGGTAAGCAATTGCCGCCGCCCATGGACACCTGCAACATCAGTGGAGTCACAAGTGCGCTGCTAAGCTTTTATCCCCTTCCCCCGATGGGCCTCCAGTACCCTCATTCACTCGGCGAAACACAGCACAGGAGCTGCTTCACGCCGGTTTTCTGTGAGGCAGTGGTATCACTCCGGTCGAACCGGCCCATTCATGCGGAAGCATGGCTCTCCCACAGTTAGTACCTATATTTTTTCAAATCTATGCGCATATTTCTACCATTAGCTCGGCGGTAAGGGAAAACATTGGGAAAACATCGTGAGGAAACCTGCATGTTCCGGATAGTTACTGAAACGTGTAACCATGATTCAGTTGATCGTGTTCCCCTGTTAAACATTATGTTGATTCATCCATCAATAAATAAATTTACTTTTTATCTATAAGTAGGTATATCACGCCCCATTGATCTAGTGGTTTAAGTGCCGGGCCGTAATCTCGGGGTCGCGGGTTCGATTCCCGGGTCAAGCAAAGTATGTTTCGAATTTTTCGAACATAGCTCGGATTTGTGATCACCAATCCGCATTAGGCAAGCGTGATGATTAATCCTAATCCCATCATAGTAAAGATGACTTGATTTCTATGATGGAAGCCTTTGCCCTGCAGTGGGACAGTCGGCCAATACTTTATTTTACTTTACCTATATCAAACAGCAGACGTTGGTTTAGACTATTGACGTTTTTAAATTACATATACATAGGTGTGTAACTAGTGGCCCGCCCTCACTTTGTTTCGGGACCGTAATTCAAAAATGAACCAATAGATGGCGCTGTGTGTGTGTGTTTTCGGTTTACCTATAAGCCTTGTCGTTGTCTATAGAAGTTATCTCTTTATAAATAGTATAGATAGAAGATAGAAGATAATAATAATGTGCATACAACGTCTCATACATACCTACTGGTAATCTCATATGCCTACACAAATTTGGCGGATGCGGAAAACAATTTAGTGATACATTTTGACTTGAGGAAGATATCAGAAATAAGGAAGTCCCTAACTAAACTATTTACATGAGACCGAGAATAAACGAAAGAGAATTTAGTTTTTTGTCTACAGGTACAAGTAGTAGGTATGTCGTTGCGGAACTGATAGGAAAGTAAGCCAAGGCTTTGGCATCACAATGAGCAGTCTTGTTGATGTAAATCAGTGGTTCTTAACCTTTAAGTCATGAGGGACCATTTTACCAAATGTCTGTCGTGTCAGGGACCACACACTTTGGACATCCGTTGCAGCGCCGTGTGCGTTGTGTTGACTTTGGTGTTGACTCGACTCATCACGTCACGTCACTTGTTAATACGATGTCTTCGCGACCACTTGGAATGCCTCCAGGGACCACCAGTGGTCCGCGGACCACCGGTTAAGAACCACTGATAAATAAACAAGTAAATAAACCGAGGTAAAGCCACGCTACGGCATGAATGAGCCGGTTCAACCGGAGTGATACCTCGGCCTCACAGAAGATCAGTGTGAAGCAACGTTTACGCTGTGTTCGGCAACCGGAGGCCCAAAATTGAGGGTTAAAGTTTGGCAGCGCACGTTGGTAACTCTACTGGTGTTGCAGGTGTCTATGGGCGGCGGCCATCGCTTACCTTCAGGTGATCCGTCTACTCGTCTGCCATCTGTCACACGTGCGGTGCATCTCTTTTGTTTGAATGTGAAAGTATATCTATGCTCATAGTTACGAGACGATTTCCTTATAGGCCACCAGATCCAATCATGACTATAAAGCGACTGTTAATTGTCTTGCCTAATCTATCCTTAGATAGAAGAACCATACCGAGTGACCAACCACTAACCAGGTTACAACTCTAACCAGTGAAACATGCTCATAATTTTGAAAATCCTGTGTTTCGTATTCGGACTCTAAACATACGACTCATTCATGGGGACTCATCATTCGTTTTTAACCACTGAGCATTTCGCTCTTAATACCTACGTTCCTACGTGATGGTAACAATAACATTTAATAGACCATCGACTTGTCTATACCATGTCTTAAGCAAATAAAGAAACATGAATATGAATCGATCTACTAATCGAATTGGCGATCACAAACCCGAGCTAGGTAGGTATGTTCAAAAATTTTGAGACATACTTTTTGCTCGACCCGGGAATCGAACCCTGGGGCTTCATAATTACGGCCCGGTACCTACTTAAACCACTAGGCCAACCAGTGCCAGTAAGGCACTGCTAACCGCCTCACACTTTGTTCAAGTGTCCTTTACCCAAAGGTTGCCTAGAATAGGTCGCTCATAGTAATACTTGTGGTAATACCCTTTGTTGTACATTATTCCTATAATAACTAGTTTTTGAGTTTTATACCTCTGTTTCGTGTGCAAAAAAAAGTATCATTCATTCATTCAACGCCCCGTTGGTCTAGTGGTTTAAGTACCGGGCCGTGATCTCGGGGTCCCGGGTTCGATTCCCAGGGTCGAGCAAAAGTATGTTACGAACATAGCTCGGGTTTGTGATCACCAATCCGCATTAGGCAAGCGTGGTGATTAAGCCTAATCCCATCATGGTAGTGATAACATGATTTCTATGATGGAGGCCTTTGCCCTGCAGTGGGACAGTATATAGGCTGATACTTTACTTTATTCATTCATTAAGGTGAAAATCGATTGAAGAAATTAACAGTAAGTAAGTACATTAATGTTTGCTTGTCCCTACCTACGAGTAGAGGTGACAGTAAAAAAAAGCTGTACACCTAAAAACAAAAGGTATTCATTATTTTGGTATCATCAGATTCAAACTATGTCACAGTAACAAGATAACTGCATAACATCAAACTGTGGTCATGCAATTTCGTAACAAGCTGTGCATTCGGAATGCCATGTTCTGCTGCGCGGGCGTTTCGCTGCATGATGGACAAACATTGATTTCAAACGTATGCCCTACTTTATGCACTTCGAACTTGTTGATTCATCTTTACAACAACAATATACAGGGTTACATGAAAAATATCAATGACTTTCCTTTATACTTATTTTGGTGCTTGAATGTAGAAACTTTTTTTGTTTGATAGGTAGCAGACGAGCAGACGGATCACCTGATGGTAAGCGACTGCCGTTGCCCATAGTCACCTGCAACGCCAGTAGTGTCACAAGTGCGCTGCCAACCTTTAACCCCCTTTCCACACAATTGGGACCCTACCCCTACTCATTCGACGAAACACAGCGCAGGCGCTGCTTCACGCCGGTCTTCTTGAGGCCGTGGTATCACTCCGGTCGAGCCGGCCCTTTCATGCCAAAACGAGGCTCTCCCACGGTGAAATGGTTCCACGGTTATGGGAGCAATATAGAAACTCAACTCAAATTAACTTCTCTACTATATAACAAATCAGCTGTTACAGTTTTTAGTCACACAAAGTTTCAAATACTTAATTAATTTACCATTATTTTTGGTCTCTCCTACAACAAAATTTATTTAAATTTTGTTTAATAAACCAAGTCTGTCGGCTAAAATAAAAATAAGTTGAACGCCCTGTATAAAGACAAATAAGTAACAGTATTACTCGTAAGATAGATATTATTTTATTAACATTTACCTAGCAGTTTAGCCTATTGGTTTGAGCGTGAGTTTAGACGCAAGGTGCGGGTTCGATTCCCGCAACAACACTAATGTGTTATGAAACTAGCTCTAGTACCTTAATTTTTATTGTATATTTCATGTCATAGTCCTTAAAAAATCACACTCAATATCAATTAATAAAACCAGAAGTAATAGGTACTACGTAACCCGACTGACTGGCCCGATGCATTTGGTAGAGACTCTGCCTCATGCGCCAAAGGGTGAAGATAGAACCCACGACGGGTTCGATCTCCACCCTGAACAAACATGTGATCTAAACATTATGTATACATGTTTTCAAGTATTATATTTGAAATTCCTCTGTAGTCTGATATCCATATCAAACGTGCTTTAATTACTTAAGTAGTACTGAATCAAGAGTCTGATCTCATACATTAAAAAGATGTTACATGAATTTGTTTACCTGGACAATTCTGAACCAATACACATTTCTTGGTGTATTCGTCTCTGATAAATCCGGCCGAGCAACGACATCCCACCTGGCATTCCCATATTGAGGTGCACAGAGTCCCTCCTGTAGGCAAAATAGCCCTTTTAGCTATAACTAAAACAAGCTAACTAACCACCATATAACAGGCGGTGCTAGTTAACCATGTTAACTATCACCGCCTTATACTTATACTTATTATAAACTGACCATATGTCCCGTTTTACGTACGCCCTGCGACAAGATGGGATGATGACATTCGAAGGCTGGCTGGTGTGGGCTGGATAAAAGTGGCCGAAAATCGGGAGCGGTGGCGTGCATTGGGGGAGGGGAGCGTCCTATGCCCAGCAATGGCTGGATAAGAGTGGCCGAAAATCGGGAACTGTGGCTTGCATTAGGGGAAACCTATGTCCAGCAGTGAACGAGTGTGAGTTGCTGATGTCCCGTTATCAACGGAACTGCTCCGTATTTCAGTCACCTATCCCAAAGCAAAGCACCGGGACGTGAAATGGTTCCGTTTTTGTGGGAAATTGTCCCGTTTTTTCGAAATAACGAGCCGCTGGGAGACCATGATGAAGTCGTAGAAGATGTGACGAGCGCCGGAGGGCCGAGTCCCGTTGAAACCAAAAAAAGATGGTCCCAATGGTTATCCACGTAGCGCCCGGGTGCAATCAAAACCTAGCGCATTTTTTGTTAGAGTGAAGAAGAGGAGTGAGTGGGGGGTGGGGGGGGGGGGGTTAAGTGCTTTTGGCGTCTATTAGCAAACGGCGCCCGGTACACTACACCCCTACCCTATATGTAAAGCCGCGCCTGCCGCCATTTTAGGAGTTCTATTAATTCGTGTTAGGTAAAGTTATCGTTATTGTTATTGTGTTAGACTAAGATCTTTACTAAAATTAAGAAGTGATTATAAATAAATCTTGCAATTTTATCAGATGATTGCAAGCAAGGTCACTCCTGCGCAGGGTAAAAGACATCAACGCGTGCAACAGGGGTAACTTTTCTGGAGTCACCCAGAAAATTAAAATAACTGTTACTACGTACATTATCACTCACTAATACATAGGTAGGTACCTACTTACTCCGTTCCTTTATTTGTGGTCATAACGAATCTTTTTTAGATCCGTCGATCTACGATATAATTGGGTATTTGACTAATCTCGATATAGTAAAAAATATTGATACTACATCAAAATATTGGTAAATAAGAACCAATGGCCAACATTTTCAGTTAAAAATATAACGTCAAGCTGGTTTTGTGAACATTCAAAGTTTCATTGGCAAGTCCATTTTTAAAGTATAAAATTAAAAATATATATATATATCATTGAACTACCCGTATATTTTCCACCGACTTTTATTACAAAATCATTTATTAAACGAAACATTTGATATAGCTACCAAACAAAATTGACTAGATGCGCATACAGAAGTTTGAGTTGTGACGTCAAAATTCAATAGCCATTTGTATAGAGCATTTTTGGGCTTGCCCAAAATATGTGCTCTTAAAGTTGTGATATCTCAGGTAATTCAAATGAGAATTAAGTGATTCTTTCAACAATGTTTCTTAAATTGAGGCGTCTTTTGATTAAACACATACCTACCTAAAGAAAATTTAGTCAAATACCCAATTACATCTAAGTCCCTACCTATGTACGTAATCTAAATAGTAAGTTACATGACTCTATTGATGGTGCAATGTAGATATATGGATGGCGGCAATCGCTTACGATCCGGTGATCCGTCTGCCCATCTGCCACCTATCACATAAAAAGGTAAGTAGGTTTGTTAATCTAAATATGCAGAGTAAGTATTTACCTACTTCTGTATGTATATGTTTCTAGGTAGGCTATATACAGCTATAACGAGAGACTGGTAAATAGTTTTATAAAGTAAGTTATAGATACTTAATACAAAGGACGAACCTACCTTGGGCCATGAGCCTCATATTCACGCAAGTTGGAGGGCATTTCCACATACAAAGAGAGAACTCCTCATTGTCCCTCAGACACGTAGAAGTTCTATAGCCTATCGAAATTTTCAACACCAACACCACCACGAAATACTTTAAAACCATAACTTTAACGTAATCAGTAGAGTACAAGTATTTTATGGCTAGTTTATAGCGAGAAGTTTATTGGAATTTATTTTACTATTTTTGCTAGCTTCCTATTTTGAGGACTTGCAAGAATAGTCTGAAAGAATAGAAATTTTCTTTTTTAACTAAATTACTCGTATGCTTGTTCATTACCTCCTGGCGAGTTCTTCAGACTCACTTACCACTGGCTGGTTGGTAGGTATGGTAGGGCGAGTTGAACCACACTTACCTAACTGGTGCAGAGAATATACTTACAGGTAGATACGCCGTGCACCTGATCGAACCTATTCGTGCCTACTTACTTACCGGAATACGGTGTTTTTGATGGTAAAAACAACTTTTGAAACCAAAGCGTTAGATTGTTATTAGGTAGGTACTTAGGTCCAGTTAGAGCTTTAAATAAGTTAATAAAAACATTTTTAGTAAAATAGTACCTACTTGTAAGAAATGCAATTCGGAACATAATGATGATGTGAGAAATATGATTCTGATGATTAAACTAAATTACTCGTATGCTTGTTCATTACCTCCTGGCGAGTTCTTCAGACTCACTTACCACTGGCTGGTTGGTAGGCCAACTGAAGAACCATACCTATATGGTAGGGCGAGTTGAACCACACTTACCTAACTAGTGCAGAGAATATACTTACAGGTAGATACGCCGTGCACCTGATCGTACCTATTCGTACCTACTTACCGGAATACGGTGTTTTTGATGGTAAAATCAACTTTTGAAACCAAAGCGTTAGATTGTTATTAGGTAGGTATAGCTGGAGGCACGAAAGTATAGCGATGACCGTTATTTTGCGCACTTGTAAAAAAGAAGACTTTCTATAAAATTGGTTTCTGCGCACTCAAGGTCATAATCTACACTTTGTTGCCTCGGACTATACTAAGTATTTAGTACACTATAGCCTACGTAAGTCATTATCATCATCTTCCAAGAGACGCTCTCTGCTGTGGGAGGGCATAGGCCTCCCCAACGATTTCCAAACTGGTTCCAACAAACGGATTCTAGTAATCTTCATCGATATTAATAATTAAATGTATTTTGTATTTTCAATGCCTACCTATGTATTAAGTACCTACCTACCTGCTTATACTGCTAATACTCGTACCCACCTAACTTTATTTTTTAAGAAAAATATTAAGCTGTTACTAGGCAGGCATTTGTCATCAGCATCTTTCGATCAATGTTTCATGTAGGTAGGTACTTAGGTCCAGTTAGAGCTTTAAATAAGTTAATAAAAACATTTTTAGTAAAATAGTACCTACTTGTAAGAAATGCAATTCGGTAACATAATGATGATGTGAGAAATATGATTCTGATGATTAAACTAAATAATAATGACTTAGTTACCAAACTACAATAGGTCAGTTTTAAAGAATCAGTGTAAGTACCCTAAGTACCTAACGATGTAGCTATGCACATTAACCTAGATTCCATAATATTAAACCTATGTAAACATTTTAGGTAAAGTTGCCAGATTTGCAAAGCCAACTACGTGATACATGCTTACATTACTTTACATTACGAAATATCTATTCTGTCGTACATTTGATAAAATAATAATTAACTAAGACTGGTTTGGACGACGACCCGCTTGGCGCAATGGTTTGAGCGCCGGTTGAGACGCAAGGGTCGCGGGCTCGATTCCCGCACCAGCACAAATGTGTGTTGATCAAATAGATATTTGTGTTGGGTCTGGGTGTTTGTGGTTCCTTAGTTGTTTCTGGTTTCTATAGCACAAGGGAAATCCTTAGTTTGGGACCAGGACAATGTATGTGATGTTATCTCAATTAAAAAAAAACAAATCTATTGAATGAAATGTTCTCCGGAATTTTCATGCAACATACCCACTGCGTTATCGCTATGTAGGTAGGTATCTACATAATTATCTACATAGGTACCATTCTATTATCTAGGATAATAACTATTACACATCTTAAGATAAGTAGCCTGAACAGCGGAACGTGTTGTTTAAAATCTCAAATCAACTCATCTGATGTTTACCAATCCTGATAAGAGTCATTGCGTATCTTCAAGACGCTCTTGGGATACTGCTAGTATAAAAATGGTTCTTCGATCATGTTTTCATCATTCACACTTGTACTTCCTACAACATGAACAAATTCCTCGTGGTAGTCACCGTACAGGCTATTTTGGCCTTCGCCAACGGAAATGTGGCGTATACAAAGACCGCGAATCATCTCCACCCTGTCCACGGGCTGTTCGTGAAAACCGTCTATAGATGGCACCACAGGCGATCTCTACGTGGCGGCAACAGAAGACAACGGCGCCAAGACTCAGTGGCTCACTGACCATCCCATCCACTTCTTGCCCATGCAGTCGCAGCCCGTTCTACCAACTGGATACAACCTGGAAGACCTGAACCCGCACAAGCGAGCCGTTGTAAACCCACCTGTGCAGTATACTTACGCACTCCCAGCGACTAGCAACTCAGAAGCCGGCCACCTTCCTTATCCGTACGCCATGCCTACGGCAGGCAGTCCGTACCCAGCTGTAGTAGAAACTAAAACTGAAGCCCCTGCTCCTGTACCTGTCGCTCCTGCTGCTGTAGCTCCTTCTGCTGTTGCTCAAGCTGCTGTTGTCCCCCAGTACAATCCTTACCAATTTTTCTACCCTCAAATGTTGACCGCTTACGCAAACATGATGAGCATTCTAAAGGATGCTGGCCTTAACGAAGAAACAGCTACCTCCGTTGTGTCTCAATCTTCTCCGATGTGGTCTCAATCTTATGCCTATCCTTATCAATACGTTATGGTAGACCCCAACGCCTGGGCACAAGCTCAAGCTCAGGCTACAGCAGCCCCTCCAACAACATCTACGCCAGCGAGCCCAGTAGAAGCAGCAGCGGACAAAGAATAATTTTAAGTTACAGAATCTACTTATTTATTAAATTATTTATTTATTTTCTATTAAATAAAATAATAAATGGCGAAAAAAGTTTTTTTTTTACAAAAACACAACCTGAAAAAAAAGCCCTGTAAAGTATAATACTAATTTCCTTGTGCACATAAACATTATGAAAACTAGTAAAAAAAGTAAACTGTCAAATATGACAGCGGCTCATACGAAATGTCAGATGTCAGGCAGGTGACAGCTTTCTTTCTTTATGTCAACCAAATGCGCTGCATGGTGTTGTGAAATGAATTTTATTAAATATTAACCTTAATTTAAGACAAAAAAGAGTGCAGTGATCATTAAAAGTTAGTTTAAGAAGTTCTTATCCTATATTAAAATGGTTTCCAAGAAGAAAAAGAAGGTTTGTGCATAAATTCGGTTTGTGTGAATAGCACACGTGTTTTTGTTGATCATAACCACAAAATTTGTGTTTTCACAGTATACATCTGGTGAAGGTGCTCAGTTTATGACCAGAAAAGCTGCATTAAAGAAGCTACAGTTGTCCCTCAAAGATTTTAGACGTATATGTATCCTAAAGGGCATTTACCCGCGTGAACCACGCAACCGCAAGAGAGCGCAAAAAGGTGCTGGCGGCATTAAAACTCTGTACCACACAAAAGACATCAAATTCCTTCTACACGAACCTATACTATGGAAACTACGCGAGCTGAAGGTAAATATTATTTACACAACAAGTGAAATCAATTCTATGACTACTGTGACACTAAACACTATAACAAACTAAACTTGTCTGCTTGTAGGTTTATCAACAAAAGATCCGGAAAGCTCGTGCCATGCGGGAATATCGTCAAATGAGAAAGTATTTACGTGACTATCCGGACATAAACATTGATCACATTGTTAAGGAAAGATATCCCACATTTGTGGATGCCCTACGAGACTTGGACGACTGCCTCACACTCTGCTTTTTGTTCAGCACATTCCCCTCACTGAAGAGGGTCCCCAGAGACCAGTCCATGTTGTGTCGGAGGCTCACGGTCGAGTTCATGCACGCCATCATTGCAGCAAAAGCTCTACGGAAAGTATTTGTATCTGTGAAAGGATACTATTATCAGGTTGAGCTGGAAGGCCAGACTATTACATGGATTGTTCCTCATCACTTCTCATTCCAGGTAAATATGATTTGACTCTCAAATGTTTCTTCATTTGATGACAAAATTACGAACTATAAAAAAATAAGCTGATTGAAAGCTAAATTTTCCTATTGTTTTGCTTACTTTTTTCCATACAATGCTTGAATTGGTTTTTTTTTCAGCCTCAAAGTAAGGATGAAGTAGACTTCAAGATTATGTCAACATTTGTTGAATTCTACACAATGATGCTTGGATTTGTCAACTTCAAATTGTACCATTCCCTAAATCTGGTCTATCCGCCTAAACTAACTGCTGCTTTCTCAGCAGACTCTGAGAAAGAGCTCATTGATGAACAAGCTTATGTGGCTGAGAGAATAGCTGCCATGAATATACCAGTAGTTAGAATAACCGGAGCCAATGATGTAGAGGAATTACCAGAAATTGACATATTCAACACTGAAGATGAGGATCCTGCAAAACTGGAGGAAGCAAAGCAAGAAGCAGAGAAAGTAAAAAAACTAAAAACCATGTTCAAAGGTTTGAAGTTCTACATTAACAGAGAAGTACCCAGAGAACCTCTTGTGTTCATCATCCGTTGCTTCGGTGGGGAAGTATCTTGGGACAAAGACCATTTTGTTGGAGCCACATTTGAGGAGTCAGATGAGAGTATTGCATACCAGATTGTTGACAGGCCCAGCATGGAGAAACAGTATCTCTCCCGATATTATATCCAGCCACAGTGGGTGTTTGACAGCGTCAATGCCAGGACTTTGTTGCCGATCTAACAAATACCTCATGGGAGCTGTGTTGCCTCCTCACCTGTCTCCATTCTCTGACAAGATCAGAGACCAAGTTTATAAACCTCCAGAAGAGAGAGAGCTGCTTGACCCTAACTTTAAACCACTAAGTAAGTATCTAAACCCTGGGTTCCTCATCTGGGGGTAAATCAGCTTTTTACAAGGCTGACAAAGAACCCAATAAATAAATAAATAATAATATAAAATAAAAGTCTGTAACTTTTATCTGTATTTTTTAAGTTCAGTGGCTCCTATCCTTTTACCCTGTGTGTCCAAAGGTTAGGAGCACTTAAAATTTTACATTATTATAATTTTACAAAGTAACTTCCACCTTTCAATCGCTCTCACAGTAGGTATTGGTTTTCTTAAAATATAACAATCAAAATTCCTAATTCTAGATGCTGACGAAAATTCAGGCAGTGATATTGAGGAGGCCAGTGATGAAGATGAGGAGGGAGAAGAAAAAGATTCAGAACCTGAAGGTGATCCAGAGGAGGCACTTGCCAAACAATACCAACAAGAAGTTGAAGACGAATCTTCTACAGAAGATGAAGATAAGGGTATTGACCCCGAAAAGAAAAAGTTAGCTAAGGAGAAGGTAATACATACATTAAATATACATAACTTGCTTTTGCCCGCGGCTTCGCTCGCGCTCCCCTACTTCCCTAAAATGGGGAATTAGAAAGGGGAAAAAAGTAGCCTATGTTACTCTCCATGCCTTCAACTATCTTACCTTAAAAAATCATGGTCGCTCCGTTTTGCCGTGAAAGAAAGACAAACATACAGACAGACACACTTTCCCATTTATGATATTAGTGGATAATGTCGATTCTTACTACATACAAGGTTTCATTTCTAAAAATGTAGATTCAATATTTTTCAAACCACTACATAGGTATTTTAAGTCGAGTAGTTCCTTTTTATATTTTGGTATCGCTTATAAATTTACTTTATATTTTTACAGAAAAAGGCCATGGCAGTTACTACTGGTGTTACTCATCAAGAAAATCCCTACCAGAAGGAAATAGAAGACAAGCAAGCATTTAGACTTAGGGAGAAGCTTGTTCGCAAAAAGCACAGAAACCTTTACAAGAGCATGAAGGCAGGCCAAGAGAAGAGGAAGAAAGAAATATGGCTGCTAAGAAAGAAGAGACGTCTCCACGACGAGAAGGCTAAAGAAGATAAGAAAACGGAAAAACGGAAGCAAAGAATTCAGGCCATTGAAGCTGCATCTGCCTAGAACAGTAAACTTTAGAAAAGATCAATTATTTCCTTAATTATACTACCAAGGATCACATGTTGGTGTAAAATAAAAACCTTATTGTACCATAACAATTGTTTTAATCTAAATACAATATTTACAACAATTTTATTATAAAAAACAATGAAATAATTTGAGAAGACAATGTTTAAATTAAAATATACTTATGTATGTAAAAAATAAATTAGATACAGATTTGTTTCCATTGAACAGATATGATTCAGCGATTAATTTAATGAGTATAGAAATAGGCAAGCACAGCCCTTTTTGCGTCTTTTTGATATTATCTAGCCAATTAAATCTTAGTTTATACTTTTCGCATAGGCAACAAACTTTTCTAGATTAACAAGTCTGGGTGTACTTAAGAAATGGTTCATAATGTCAGTAATCAGGAACATTTTTTTTATACTACTGAAAATTTTACATTGATAGTGATAGTTTTATTTAGGTCTGCCAGGCTTATAGGGTTCCTATGTAGCAAAACAAATAATTTAACAATCCGGCTACATTTTAATCTGAATCTGCTTCACTGTCTCCGTCTTCGGCGTCGCTATCTTCAAGTTCAGGCATCGGAAAACGCAATATGGCTGCTATTCCAGTCAGCTGGTCTAGTTCTGGAAATAAAATAAAAGAATAAGTAAACTAAATTATGTTATCTATCTATATCTAGGCGACACTTAGGCTACTGAAATGTTCTTAAATGCTACTCTAATAGAGCTAAGTGCACTTTCCGAGGTCTTAATGTGCTTTCGATTGGGTGCAATATAAATATGTAAAAACCCTAATATGTATGTATTATATGTATATTATATGACTAGTAGCCCACCCTCACTTCGTTTCGGAACAGTAATTCCACTGTCTACCAATAGATGGCGCTGAACGTTAATTGTATCGCGCAAGTGTTTCGTGTTTTCGGTTTACCTATAAGCCCTGGCATAGAATATGAGATTAACCTCTTGTAAATAGTAGGTAGAAGAAGATAGTAGTAATACTTACGTTCACCTGACACATGCATACTGGAGAAAATCCTTACGTCTCCACCATTTTCTCTTACAGAATCTACCAAAGCCACATATTCCTTTCTCTTTTGTATGTCTTGACATCTGAAAAGAACATAAAACATACAATTTATAAAATGTGCAACATTACATATAACTGCAAAGTCTAGGCTTTAGCAGATTACACACATTTTATAGTGCTACAAACTAGGTACAGCTGGCGGCACGAAAGTATGGTAATGACCGTTATTTTGCGCACTTGTAAAAAAGATTTTCTATAAAAAATGGTTTCTCGCACGCACATTCAAGGTCATAACTGCTGTTTCGTGCCGTAGACTATACTACCTATGTATGCTATTTTGTAAAATTTTCAACACATTAATCTTTTTTATTGGCAAGTAATATTAAAGGCAATCCTTGTTCCTAAAAATATTATGTTTCTGTCATTCAGAAGAACAATCAAGTGTTTTACCTAAAAAGTTTGTCAGATATCATAAGTGTTTCGATAGCTAGCGCTTCATTAGCCTTATCAACATGCTTCTTGCCATAGAAAGCCTTGGCGGGCTCCAATTGCAACATAGTGTAAAAGCTCTCTAACAGCTTCACCTCGCTTGCCGCCTTCGTATCTGATATCTTCGTTATCACAGCTGGCTCTTGGAGGACCTCTGAAAAATGTGAATATGGACACATTAAATTAATAATGTTGGATTGCCATTAATCTGTTAGTTCATACTTGTCAATGACAATATTCAAATTCTAGATAACAACCCATATTTTGTGGGAGAGCCACGCTTCAGCATGAATGGGCTGGCTCCATTGGACACTGGAGTGATACCACTTCCTCACAGGACACTGCCATGAAGCTGCGCTGTTTCCTGTTTCATCAGAGTGAGTGAGGGTACCAGAGACCCAATTGGGGGAAAAGAGGTTAAAGGTTGGCAGCACACTTGAATCTAATGGTGTTGCAGTTGTTTATGGGCGGTAATCGCTTACCATCAGGTGATACGACTGCTACTGTCCCATGTAACAATAAAAAAAATCTAAGTTTCTTCAATCATAGTAAGATACAAGGGACTACATAATTTTTGAAACAAATTAACTAAAGTCCTTCAAGAAACGAGCGTACTCCTTCTTAAAAGGCCGGCAACGCATCAGCCACCTCTCTAATCTCGCAGATGTTTGTTGGGAGCGGTGATTACTTACCAGCAGGTGACCAACTTGCTTGATTGCCGCCTCTAGTAAAAAAAAAATAACATTATTTATCAATATAACTATAAGTTATTAGTAATTAATTACCTTTCAAGGAATGCTTGAATCCTGAAGAAGCTTTTACTAAAAGGAATTTACTTTTATTTTCAATGAGCAATTTAATGTCTGCCTTCACAGCTTGCTGCATCATGTACTCAAAGAACTGGTCTTTAACAAAGCCAGGTGATGCTATAATCACACATTTGACTATGCTGAACTCCACATGCCTCAGGATTCCTTGCATTACAGCATCATAAAATTTGTTGAGCCCCTAAAAGGTTTAATTTTACTTTATGAGATTAAAAATATATTATTCAATATTTAAATCTTATACAGTACTAATAAATATACAGGTAAAAAATTATACTACCCGTGTGGATATACATTGGGATTAGAAATGGCGGCGAGTTGAGCCGGTACCGGTACGGCATTATTTTTTGTCTGTCTGTACCCACGTGTGTGAGTATTGACGCAAATAGTGTGCAAGCGAGAAGTGAATAGTTGCGCCGCCATTTCTAATCCCAATGTTTATCCGCACACCCGTGCGGGTAGTAAGTAAATGATTTGAAAATACAAAACAATATTTCCAAAGAAGTTCTGAACAGTATAAAATGATGAAACAACAATCTGTATAGTATAAATAAATGCTTTGATTACATATTCTCTTTTTTTAAGTTCATTTTTGTACCTTTTCATGCTGCTGAACAAAACCTTTCCTTTTCCTTGGGATAGTCATGTCTATCTTAGATCGTACAAGTGTCATAGATGGTGTGATGAGGCAAAGATGAGCAAGGCCCTCTTGCATTACGACTGCAGCAACATCCGCACTCTGAGCTGGGTCACAGGCCATGTCTACCCTCTCCAAGGCTACGGAGTCCCATAACACCTTTTGTAAGGTGAACTTTCGATTTAATTCCAAATCTAGAGTATGATAGGCGCCCATCTGAAATATATGTGTATGTCATAAGCATCTTAGAGATATTTCAGTTAAATGATATTAAGTATGTACCACAGTTTTAAGGAATTATAATAACTTACCTTTACATATTGGTTTTCGACAATGTTGCGTCCCTTGAGCCGCAGCACACATGCTTGGGTGTCAAAGTCAATAGTTTCAACACGAATAGTCAATGTAGTTCTCACTCTGTTGCTGGTGGATGATCCGGTGGAAGACTCCGTCTGAACCTTGCGCACTGTGGAAGCTGTCACCGCATCACCCTCAGCAATAAGATTATATGCATGCCACATGTCTTCCGACTCTTCAGGAATAAGACTAATACTCCTGAAAATTGTGAATTTCAAATTTATTTTCCGTATGTTGGAACAAACATCGCATTTTCCAAACAGGTACTCACCCGCAACCATCTTTCTCGATACTTTTATGAACTAACTTCATTTTGCCTAGAGATATGAACTTATCTAATCCATTATTATCTTATTCTCGTATTCATTTTTAACGAAAAGTTTATTTTACAGATTTTTACCACCGACACATTTTTTACGTGACATAAAATCGGAATGTGTCTGACGTCAAGATTGTCGTTCCGAGTATTTTATTCATAACGTCAAATTATAAAACATTTACCCAATCAAATAAAAGTTTTGAAACATGCTATTTTTTGATTGGTCTAAAAATTTTAAGCGTTTGATGAATTAGTAGGTGGAGCACTGCCATTTTGCGTTTAGTTCCTCTACGAGGTTCCACGTACGACATTACATTTTCTGATATTTTGAAATAATAATGAAAATTATAAAAGATTGGTTGATATATCAAGTTTATTTTGTGTAAAACTCTTATCTAGGTTGACTCCAAATTATCCTTGTACTAAATTAGTATCTTGGTTTTCTCTCTACATAATATTGAAAAACTATCTTGAAGCAAAATCAAAACGCGACTTTGATGTTTTGAACGTGATGGAAGGACGAGCGATTGTCGTTTCGCTACGAATTATTTTCCGTTACGTGCTCGGTTCTCAGCAAAGCTATGTGCTAATGCTCGAATTTGTACATTAATGAAGTTAAGTTCTATCGTGTTAATTATTTCTATCAATAATGTTTCAAACGCATTAAATTGGTGTGTGTAGTGATAGTGATAACATTGTCAAGCTCAGCTGGTCGTGACGAGCGGTAAAAATCTCTCGAGTTTTTCTTTTGATTACGGAAAGCATTTTTTGTGCTCTATTTCCTCAAGGTATGCCGTTATACTTTTCTCTCTATTATTATATGTAACTATAAAAATTTAGATTCTTTTGATTTTTTATGGTCCATGTTTGTAAATAAATGTTAAGCGATTTTTCTTTCAATTATATTTGCATTACGTACGTGTAATTGGTGATAGGGGCTACCCTTACGTATCGTAAATTGTCGTCATTATTTACTACATTTAACATTGGCCGTGATCCAGTTTAGTGCGTCGTGTTATTGCGCGGGAACTTGGCGATATTTTTAGTCTGATGTCCACACGATGCTTTGAGTCACGTCTAACACCGTAAATCTCTATCTGCTGATATTTTTCCGCAGACGACGTTAAGTTGTTGCTTTCTACTAAATAACTACAATGGGATCGTAAAGTTTACGCATGTTCGATTTTGAAGTGCCTAAATAAAGTGAAAATAGAGAATGAGTGAAACGCAAGAAACGCCACCGGTGGAAGCCGCAGCGCCGCCACCAGCCACGCCGCCAGCTGCCGCGTCTGCTGTCTCCTCTTCATCTGAAACACTGTCTTCAGTCACCACATCAGCATCAACCAAGCCATCAGATTCAAGACCATCCTCATTGCCCAAGCCGTCTGGCTTGAAACCTCCTTCTAAGATTGGTCGCCTATGCTCTAACTCAGCACCAAAACCAGCCGTGCCCATCTCTCCCAGAACTGGTGAGTCTTTATTATTATTACAAAGACGTTTATTACAATGTCTTACAGTAAATTGAGTTCACCACTTTAAAGAATTAGCAACATTTAATTTTGAAAGCTTAAAGAAGACATTGTAGGAAAGGTCTTAATATTTTATCTTTGTTAATGTACAATTTCAGGGCTGTTTACTCTTGGTACAGTTATATAAAATACAAACTGCAGTTGACCTAGGATGTTTCTTTGCAGCATAAATGTTTATTTGTCTATTGAAATTCAATGTTTTAGGCATCCATCAGCTGAACATTCATCAATTTATTAGAGTATTATTTAATGATACAGTTTAAAATTGAGATATGGTTGATTCATAGACTGTCTGACCCGTTAATTGTAAATAGATTTGACTTTACTCTTTGTTCTGTCATCCTATTATCTCCAATTATGTTTAATCTGGGTGCAAGGCCATTGAGGCACAGCTAATACCTACTAAATTTATATCCAATATGTACTACACTTATACATATTTCATCAGATGTACAAATGCTAAAAATTAAAACACCAATTTACATTTTAGATTGGTTAATTTTAGGTTCAAGGTGTACAGGAAACTCGTCACTAATGGCAATCTTCTTTACTTGTTGTCACAAGTGCCTAGTGGATAAACTGCAAAATAGATCTACTTGATGTTTTTAGTTAATAAGTAGGAACAGTGTGTAGTTACAAGTAGATATTGCAACATGAGTGGCCTAGTTCTAAAGATGCGCATCGCGATAGAATGCCGCAGTGAGCCGGCGTACGACGGTCATTGCTATTAATTAAGTATTTATGATATGATGCACATGTACCTGTGCTGGCAATTGAACTGGAACTCGAGAAGCTTAAGCTATATTATGAAATTTCCGATCAAAATTGCAATATTGCAAGCGTATATACGCTTGACGCACCAGCTAGCCATTGATTTTTCTTCAAACAGTATCCTTATGATCTAGGTATACTTTTTGCCGCCCCCGCAATTTTATGTAGATATCTACATTTTGTAAACTAGTATAATATTTGTTTACTTGCAGCATTAGGTCATCGTGGCTTATTATATCGATGAGGTGCACACGAGTGACCTCAGCTCTTCTCGTCGCGTAAATTGGATTGTCGTTAAACGCGAAGATTTGATGAATATTTTGACCGTGAACCCCATCGAGAAACCTGTCTTTTAGCTGTTTAATATTCGCTACGATCGTAAAATCGATCACGAATAACACTAATTGATTCGATTCGAGGTTTTAGGATTGTTAAAGTTGTGTTGGTTTAGCGTTTTATTATTTGTTGTGATTTATATCGTCACGACACGAAAGTGAGAGCGCTTTAGTTTGCGTTCTTCTATTGTTATTTTTATTTATTTTCACCTCAACACAGCGCCGGCGAGTTTCACGTGAAACTGTGTCCGATCCGCGGTCGATTTGCGCCGAGTCGAGCTCGCGAGTAACGCTCTAATCATTCCAATTGGCATCATTCGATAATCACCGATTTCACCTTTGCATCTTTAAGACCTTATCATTCTTGCTTGCAACTTAAAACTACCGAAATGCAATTTAATTTTTACAATAAAACAATCTTGCATTTTATTATTCGAATATTTATAGGTAGGTCCTGTTTTTTGCCGCTTCTTTTTTCGTTTGTCGCTCCAGAGTACAAACATAACACAGTAAGTCCGCCCATGTTCCCACATAAGTACTCAGATTTGGAATTTATATACCTATACCTATTTTGTCACACTGAAAACATTAACACAATATTCCAAGAAACTGCAAAATAAAATTCGTAACACTAACAATAACAGTTTCATTCTTCAGAAGGGAAGGGTACAGGCGAAATGGATAGAAAATTGCATTCTAAAAGCAATATACGCTCGCTCCACCGCGGCACCGCCTTAGTTGGCTGGAGCCTTCTTGATATCAGCTTAATATTTGTAGATACCTAGTCTGAAACATGTCTGACCGCATAAAGGAAAAATTTAGAGTTTCAATAGCCACTTGACCAATTCTGTTGTTTTATCTGTTTATGGCAAAAATTTCTAAATCTCCAGCAATCTTACAGAAAAGAGAACAGGAATTAGGTTATACTCAATACATATTATAGCCGAGCAGAGAAACTATTCTGAATTTCTTGCATAAACGCTATGTATTTTGGCACGCGAAGATACGACCGAGTCTGCCGGCTTACGATATTAAATCATATTTCGGGATAGGAATTTGTCCGCATAGAAAAGTTCTCTGCACTTATTATTCTCATTCTTTCATCGATCGCTGTTGTTTGAAACGTTTCCTCTATTTCCCTTGAGCTATCTGCTGAGTGAAACGACAACACACACTTCTTTCTGTTTCGATTTAATGTAGCTCTAACGAATAATAAACAACTAAGTTCATCTACCTAATCGGTTTTAGTTTGTCTTGGAGATGGATCAGCTCTGACATACATACGAGTAATGTATTATTCTCCTATTTTGGATCAGTAGGAATATCTCTTTCTTAGTGTTTAACTGCAAACGAGGAAACGTTAAACCATCTTGAAGAAAAGCTGACCTTGCTATTAAAGACAAAAATACACTAAAATCTATTAGACTGCAGACTTTTCCAGATTAATAAAAGTAATAAGTACGTGTTTAAGCCACACCATGCACAGACCAAGAGAGATTGGCGCGTCATAGAAACTGTCTTTACTTACTTTCAGTATTATAAGTGAAACATAAATGTTGTAATACGATAGGATAATTAAATATGATAGGAGACGCCATTTGATTTTTTAGAAATAAGCACTGAAAAAGTTGCATTGCACAAGCATTTTGACAAAAACTTTTTTGTTTTGCGCTTCATGTAAATCAAGCGGGTTAACCCAGATGCGTTGCGCCAGATGAGCCCGAACAGAGCCGTTCTTACCATCTATCATATGTATTTTGTTTTTGATCTATGCACACATGCATTGATGTAGTTTAGTCTGCATATCCTTTATTTGCAAAGACGTCAACATAACTCCAACAAACTTCTATGTCAGTGATCGTAAACTCTGATAGGTTACAAAAACCTATATCTGTATATTAGGTACCACTCCTGTATTTCCATCTGAAAGAAAAGTCAACTCATGTACATGCCATTTCCCGTCTAACCCACCTTTGTTAAGGTTCTCTCTCGTTTGAGAGAAGTTTTATTGAAGCAGCGACATACAATACAATCGTGTTATCACGATAACAGATCATAGTAAGCCCAACCCTGACACGATTTTATAAGTCTTACTTGACGTCAGTGAACTCGTGTTAAGAATTACTACAAAAAACTAATGGCCATATTTGACTGATCCAGTTTTTGAAAGTGAGCGCGGTTAACTGTGATGTTTTTATTGATACAACAACTCATAAAAAATACTATATAGAATTATAACGGAATGCTTCGACCTTCACGAGTGCCTACGATTTGAACGAAGTGTCGAAATATGAAGAAGTGTACTTAATGAGTTTACCGTTACATTTATTATATGGGTCAGTTAGAATGAAGAAGGTTTTAACACAGTCACTTACACAACATGCTAAGAATAGTCGTGGTTATTATTTTTACGAACGTAGTATGCATCTTTCGATCATTTAATCTTCTGCTAAGTTTATTTTCACTATCTTGTAAAAATTCACTATCTTGTTTTAGTTAACATCGATAAGGATGGAAGAAGGAGATGCGACGGAATTCTCACGGATCTGCCTTCTTATTTTAGTTCGTAACCCCCTCTAGAAATACTTATAATATACCTAAGCCAATCCTTGAGATTTACTTTTAACTAAGACGAAACGAAATCTTTTGCGATCCGTCCCATGCATAACGAATATTTATTTCACAAGACTGTCGAATTAAACTCCAAACTACAATATCATTGTTAATAACACTTTCATATGCGAATAACAAAGTAAAAGCATAATTATTTTTGCTCTCAACCTGTTTAATGATACACGGCGTAACTATCCGTGCGCCGAAAATGGCCTATTCGTGTACGGCTCGGAATCTTTGGAGCCTTCAATTTGTCTTGCATTGTTCGTGTTTCACTTTCTCCGCGTGCGTGCTGGCTCGCTGCGCCGGCGCCGGGTCATCCGAGCTCGATTATCGGCGGCGACGATAGGGTTCACTGAGAAACGCATCTCGATGTCGCCATTAGTCATGCAAGTAATGCTAATGCGCATATCTTCATGAGCTTTCCACGTGATAAAATTTCTTGCCTGAAAAAAGTTCTATTCAATTTGTAGGCATTGTCTTAATACTACTGCGACAAACTGCGATCAGGGGGTCTACTCCGCCGAACGATAAACGATATATCGTGCCAATAATCGTGTCGGAGCCTACTCTAAGTGCCATCGTATCGACTGTCGTTGATACGAATCTACGAACGATATTGCTTTGACAGTTCTTACAAAAACCCTACTCTAATACACCATAAAACGATACGAATAATTGAATTTGACAGCTTCACAAACGTCAAATCCACGAACATTCCTACGACATCTCTGATGGTGTCGTAAAGATTATCGTTTCGTTGTGATTTTGCATTTAAAGACCCATATTACTGTTCTCCGGACTAGTATCTTCCTTTACCATTGACCCCAGCTCTGTTCAATAGATTTCGGTTGTGATGACGATTGGATTTTGATTTACATAAATCAAAGTATTTTTGGCGCGAACCCTCGAGTGTGTTCTGTGTGTTTTCGCTGCTTTACCCCTGTTTTCTTTATAATTTTTGACCCGAACTGCCTAAGGACTCTTGCTTTCGCCACTTATAATACGACTCGGACTGTGATATTGATTTTGGGATGGGAATTGATGAATAGTGCTGCAGTAGCCTTGCTTTCTTAGACAATGTCTTAGTTATTGAGGATGATGAAGAATGATAATAAAAGCACCTATTGTTAAATTATATCTTGTTGTTTTCAATGTTTTCTCTACCTTATCCACACAATAAAGGGCTATGGGTTATGAAACCCAAGCGCTGCCTGCATTTGGAATGAGTTTTTGTTGTTGTTGCGCAAAATAATATGGTTAATAAAGGCATAACCTGTTAAACTTCTATGTAAAATTACTCAAAAACCTAGCCTCCTTGAATTACGATTTTATTTTCTTATTAATCAGCATTACATGCTCTTTTAACCAACGTATATTTCATTCATTATATTTTTGAATAAAATGTGGAAGCAAAACGGAGTGATTATATTCTCTTTGGTGGAAGCATATTATACAATGTACTCTGTGGTGGAAGCTGTCATAGCTCTTTTGTGTCATTTTTTTTAGCAATTTATGGTCCACAATGAAGAATAATAAACCAAACAGCCAAACTTTTTTTTAATTTTACAATCATTCGTTCACGAACATCCGAATAAAACAAAAGTAAATTGTCTATACTTACGATAATCGACACTGATTACGAACATTTCTTATAGTAGGGTACATGCGAATAATTCGAACCAATGTCGTATCGTTACGAACAATTCGTTGTCGTTTGGCGGAGTAGACCCCCTGGAGCTCCCAGTTACGACCGCTTTGAGAAAAGCCGAAGTCACGAACGGGTGGGGTGGAAGCAGATTATAAAGGATGGCACTATAAATTGTAAAATCGGATACTACCTTCGTTAATGAAGAGTAAGACTCTGATGTTGATGAAAGTGCCGTATTTCAACTATTTTTACTTATTAATGGCTTAACATTCCTAAATATATCTTTTTATATCTTTAGGTAAACTTTACCTACTACTTAAATGTACTTTCCTTCTACCCACGATCTTGCCTGTATGGAAAGCAAATTTAATTTTCTGATTTGCAGATTCCGAAACATAGGTCTCATCATAATATTATGCTATTTTTCTTGCATAGAAAGATAGAAAACACATCTTTCATAAACATTCTAATCAAGAAAGTACCATCCTAAAATATAAAAATACACATTCTAACACCACGACTTACTAGAAATTCTACAATTTCCTTATCCACCCAAGCAAGACCCAACCAATTTTAGCTACAAGGGTCTTGTGAGCATATGGCCCGCGGGTCGTATGCGGTCGCGGCAAGTGGACCCTCGAGCCGTAATGATGCGGCTACGAATCTACTCAATCTAGAAATCCAGTGCCGACAGAGCATTTAGATATTTTCTTTCGGGCCTTATAAGGATAAGATTGAAAGCGGAGATACAAAATCAGAAAATCTACTTTTTTTGCGTTCAACACATTTACTTACTTTATTTATTTATTTCCTTATTTTATGTGTATTAAAGATGTAATTTACAAAGCAGGTTACAGCCAATAATAATAATATCAAAATATAACTCAGAATTAGGATTGAAATCAATGACTCTTGAGAAATCTTTATTATACCAAACTACCTATTTGACTCTTGTGACTTTAAAAATGAATTACTTAAAACTAAAACGAATGTCTTAGATAAAGGTCAGGTACGAGACGAATCGCAGACAAACATAACGCCACACCTAATTGGTATCCTTAATAAACAATACGTGACTTTAGAACAGGTCAAATAATAATTAAATCTATGGATCGGCTTCAATAATTGTTTCATTTTATTCGTGTCATACTTTGTTTTTATTATTAACTAGTGGACGCCCGCAGCTCCGCTTGCACTTCAATTTCCAATTTTTTCCAAAATAAATTATACCCCATAGGTACATTGCCTACTGCCCAGGCCTTAAAACTTAAAATGAAAACAGTTAAATTTAAATCTTTCAGTAGACAGACAATTTTACTTTCGTATAATGATTCATTAACTATAGATATAATAAAAATACATAATATAATTATGTAATAGATTTTGCGAAATTATTCGATAGAATATCAATTGATCGATCAACGTCAACTAATCTCCATTGAAGTGAAATAGTGACCAAACGTCTGGCTTTGAAAAAATAACTCTTTAACATACGTTATTAGTTCTCCAAACTGATGGTTAAACTGTTGAATCAAGTAGAAGGTCAACAATATCAATCAATTGCTAGTAATAAGTCCCGAAAATTGGTGGTTAGTCGAAGCATCACGTCAGCACAAAGCTATCGTCTAAGAAGACAAGCGTGATAACATCTTGGCTGTTATTCACCCACTTGGAGATCCGCTAAAGTTTAATCAATTTATTGTGTTCCGTTAGCACCTCAACCCTAACCAATTGACAGTTTAGCCCGTCACGGAACGAATCTACATCGATTATATCTTAGACGAAAGGTCCGGACTACCAATTAACGGGCTTGATTGCCTATTTAGATTTGTATAATTTATATCTCCATTAACATTGAGCACGTAACTAATGGGTAAATTGTTAGTTATATTTGCCCGTAAATGAAAGGACTGTTTACTGCTCAGCTAAACTGCTTTCTCAAATACGTCTATTCGTTAGTCATAATCGAAATTACCAATTAATATTGTATTCAGTGCAAGATAGTGTATCGGTGTTGACTTTCTGTATAGCAACGAGTGAACCATAATACCTGTCTTGCAAATTTGGACTACCTAATTAATTTGTAGATAACTGTTATCAGTTGCCTATTAACAATTAGAAATTCTGTTAATTTACTACAAAAACAGTGGTGTCGCTGGGTACAATGACCTGGATGTTCGTTTGCAAACGATGTTATAGCCATATGATTGCGGTTTCGTTTACTTCTTTCATTATGGGGTCCCAGGGAGCTGATCCCCCCTTCCATTCTTTAGCCATCTACGCCTCTGGTAAAACCGGAAAATTCATTTACACCTGTGTGTACTGTAGATTAAAATATAAATTAAAACAAATTCCCAGCTGCCTAAACCGCGTGTCACCATAATACTTAGTAAATAGGTAAGGTCGTGTCACACAACATGTACAAATAACCAGTTGAGTTATATTGAATTGTTAATTTACATGGTAAACTATTTGACACGGCCTTATGTAAACTACTAACCAATAAACATAAAGTTACGTTGAGTACGTTTGTCGGCGGCTGTTTGCTGTTTATTTCGCACTATCTACCCGGTTCACTTACGTACTATGAATCAATTTACAATGCATTGAATTCAAAATATCACACACCTAATCCCACTGCTAGCGGTCGACCTTGGCCGGTAAACATTCTATTCTCCAGTCTAAAGGATTTTGTCTGAAATCCCACCGAAATGTCAAGCGAGACAACTGAGAGCCAAACCCTATCTACGCATTCCTCGGAAGGCAAAGGATCCTAAGAAACGAATCTCGTTCCGGGCTCCAGTTGAAATTGTTGATGTTTCACCGACCTTTGAAAGTTTATTGCATAACATTTAACTGATATTTCTTTTTCATATGTGTGTGTAATTCCCAGTTGCGTCCAAAGCTGCCGCTTCTGAGCCTGTGGTACGCTTAGGACTTTAGGATTTGTGGGACCTTCGCATCATGGTTACACGTATCAGAAATTGTCCGGAAACGCTGCAAGTTTCCCCTCACCGTCGAGCTAATGGTATAAATACGGACGTAAACCAGAAGTGCATTCGCGGATTCGACTACACCACTATTGCACCAATTTATTTAATACGACTTTCGAATTATAATGTAAATCACGATTTAACTCCCCTAATCGTCAAATCGCAGTGTTGAGATTACTGAGGCTCAATAAAAATCACTTATGTATCTCAGTAATTCATGACTCTACATAAAGATGAAAGACACAAGTTCTCGTTTTGATACGAAAAGTATTTTTCATACTTCATTCCCACTAAGATAAAATGCTTATAATTCTGAGATAGATATCGTGGCTTTAATGACTGATGACATTGTCGATTTGAGTTTAATCATATTTGATCCGTCTCTGCAAAAAGAATCACAATGAGATTGTGACAGTGACACAATTGCCCAATGTTAGTGTGAACATCTGCACGCGTTGCAATATAAACAATAACAGCGAGTGTGCACTGACATGCATTCGGGGTAACAATAGAGTTGACTTTCTCAGCTCCACTTTGCGCTTCTTAGCCTTTTTCATTGTCACTAACATCTCTTATTTTATTTTGCATTAAAACATATTTAAGTATAAGTATTTTACAGTTTTCTTTTTAGTCCTAAAAAGTTTCTGTAGTCATCTCCCTTTAATTATTTGCATCCTTACATTTTGATACCACGGTAAAAATACTCGTACTATTTTATTCAGGGTTTACCTGACAAAAACTAAAAAGAGTTCATTTACACAGTCTATTTCTCGTATTGTTTCTAAAAAAAGTTTTTAAAGCATATTAACAACCTTAGGTATCGGGTAGTTAATTACCTTGGGCTAAAACCTAGTTGATTACGCCCACGGGATAAGAATAAGAAAGTACTTTTTAAATTTGTTTTTTCAAACAGAGTTTAAACATGTTCTTACTAAGCTACTTAAATGTTTTGTCTGTAACGTAAAAGTCCTTGAATGGAAAAGTAGGTGCCTCTGTGTTGACTTTAAAAACAATGACTCGCTTTTTGTTTATCTGCGATGTGTTTTACAACTGAAATACGCTTTCCATTAGTTCTGCCTCTGATGCAATTGCCCTTCGCAGTTGTTCAAGTGGTTATTAATATTAAGTGTTTTCATTAAATTATTCATTGTAGGCATTAAAACGGCAACCACTTATTAATCCCATTAATCATCATGAGCGGCCTCTATTGCGAACGATTTATGAAATGCATCATCTTTATTTCTACAATTTTCTTCAAGGTTATAATATAAAAGTCTGTGTGAGATTGCATCGATGCATGTGTTAAACAAATGTGTGCATTTCGTTGCACCCACACGATATTGTCATGTTGAATATGCAGTGAGTTATGATGCCATCGACATGGATGATGAATGCTACTGCTATTAAATGATTATTAAATAACCCACGTAAATTGTAGGCATTAACAACCCTAGAATGGTGAGCATTTGTAATATATGCGATCTCTATTTCCTCGTTCCAAATTAACAAATAAGTCGGTAGGTAGCATTGCAGCAATCCTGAGAGTTGCAGAAATAAATGCAATTCTACAAAGTTCTATTTAAATAAGCTAAATGTTAGTGTCTCGCTCGCTACATAAAGACAATCGTGACGTGGCATATATAGTCTCAGTTGCACAAGGTTGTTACATTATATTAATGCCCTACTATTGATATTCTCAGAAAATGATACAATATGAAACTACATGACCTCACTTAATTCATACCAACCAGTTGCTATTAGCCTAATATTGGAACTAGATTATCTGTTATCGGTAATGAAGTTGCAATTAAATCGCCATCTAGTTTCTCGTCTTGTTTATCTGACGTAATTACACACACTCGTATGACATACTCATATCCTGGTCTTTCACTCGGAAGCCCGGTTTGCATGTGAGCGATCCGATATTCCTGTAACTCGAGTATGTTGAAATCATTACTGGAAAGTGTCATGGTCTGCCGCGTCGACTCGTCGGCGTCGGTGCAGGTGTGGAAAACCTGCAAATGTAATGATTAATGCTTTAAGGTGACAATTAAGTAGAGCACTCTAGTGACGTCAATTGAATTGTTGGCTACTAAACCGGATATTTTTTTAACAATTGCTAAGCTTCGCCTATCCGTAAACAATCACACTTTTTATTTTGTAGTTGAGCACTACTTTTTGGTCGGTTTTTGCACTCGAAATCTTGATTAGCGCCAAAAGAGGCTATTTTTGGCGGTCATCCAAATTTCGAGTTTGCAATCGATTCGAGCTTGATTGTAAGAACTTTTAAATAAAAAGTATTTACCGAGAGTGTTTACCGAGCTTCAAAATAGTTAAAAACATCCTTTTTGAAGTCGGTTGAAAATAGATCCGGCTAGTAGCTAACAATTAAAATCTATTGGCGTCGCTAGTGTGCCCTACTCATAGTCTTCAGATAATTTTGCGGCGAAAAGACCTAAGAATGTGCAAGAAATTGCGCATGTTACTATTAATATGCAATGACCTTGTGTATGCTTGTAGAGCTCGGAATAATAAACTCATTTAAAGCCTAACGTTCGTATGTCCAAAAAATAAGGAAAAACGTTGCGGTAACATCTAGAAACAAAAGGTCTCATAAAGGAAATAAACGACCCCTGTGCGCCGGGAACTCTGTGGGTGTAATGTATGTGTTAAAACAGACTTTACCCGGGACAAAAAATAAAAGCTTAGTAAAATTAAATGTAAGAGGATTTGGGAGCTTGCGGTTGCTCTGTGGTTTTTGCTTTCTAAAAAATACGAGTAAAATGTATATTTAAAAGAAGAAAAATGTACATAAGTTTACGTAGTAGGTGTACTTTTATTTATTTTAACTTATTTGTATCAGATATGTTTAGGAATCGAACAAAATTACTCGTATAGTAGTTTGTAGTCTCTAGCTGAAACATTTTCTAAAAGTGTGTAAAGATTTCATGCATACTAAGAAATTTAGCTAATTTTCCCTAATAAAGAATATTTTTTTATATGCAACATAAATGTTATCGTTTTGTAATATACAATGTATTTTATTTACGAAACGCCAACGTCCGCTAAAACGTTAATTTGGTTATTCCTCACGCGACTCCGTGCGAAACATATCGTAATTTATTTTTACGATTGAAAATATTGTTGATCAAGTCGAGGTTGGTAAATACGCTTTTTGTACGTGACTGGGAGCAGGATATCGTTGGCGGTCACAGCTCACCGCCCGTCAGTCAAAACAAATACACTCGATTCCACTCCAATCTCACGCCACACCGCGGTATCTTAATTTTTTTTTAAGTATTTGCATTTTTAAGTTCAATGTTTATCAGCCCGCGAAAATAGAAGCTTACTTCATTGTTATTTCCTTCGTCGAGTTTGTTTTTTATGCAGTCGGTTGTTTATTGCTTTCCTTTCGATTTTTATCTTATGAAACACTTTCAAATTAATCCATAGTTCCACACTAACTAATATTTAAATTGTAAAGTGTGTCTCTGTATGTTTGTCTTTCTTTCACGTCAAATCGGAGCGACGAATTGACGTGATTTTTTTATGGAGATAGTAGAAGGGATGGAGAGTAACATAGGCTACTTTTTGCCCCTCTCTAACCCCCCTTTTTAGGGAAGTGGGGGGCGCGAGCGAAGCCGCTGTTTTGAAATGTCTGCTAGTTTTCAAGATAGCAAACATTTCAAAACTAGCACTCTGTCCGTTACACATATTAGAACTCGAGATTGCAAATAACGTATCCTTCCACTCCAGATATAGATTTTTAAATGTTTCCTTTCATTGATTAAAGGAAGTCAGTCTCGCTTGCTCAAACGTATTTCCAGAGTGTATTAAGTCTCTATAGTTACACAACTGTATGGACATCAATCAACCTGCCTATTCCACGCTAATGTCCTTATAAGACACATTCCAAAAGTTAAATATAACTTGTTATAAGTACTAGGCTTACGTTAATTAATACTGTTATCTGAAAATAAATGATTTTTTTTATCTACCTAGTAGCCTCGAGTCTATTGATTTGTGTTATAAAGTCATATTGCTTTGTGTCGATTTATGAAAGTAGTAGGACATTTAAGATTTAAGTTTTCTATGGCTGTAATTTACTGTACCTATGTCCTGTATTTCATAAAGGAGAACATTACCTAAACAAACTTTTGTTTCAAAACCTTTCCCTGAGTCAGCGGTATATCGAATCAGGAATGGCATGAAAGAGTATCCATTTACAGTAAAACAATCCAACAAGGAGAAAGAGCACGAACTGCTAAGTCTGGTACGTGCCTTCCGCCGATAACTCGCACCTCGCACCTTGGCGACGCATACGCACTCAAGGATTGTTTGAAGTATAATCTATCGGCCAAAGACCCCGATCTTATATGGCTCGCTATTACATATACATATGATTAATTAGCAGATGTTGACTCGTAATAGTTTGTATCGTGCGTAATGCTATCGATTTTGTTATAACTGCCGGCCGCAAGCATTTCACCCACGTGCCTGCAGTTTTTTACGATGACAACGGGTAAAACCGGCCAAGTGTGGATCTCGCTCTCAGAGAATTCCGTATAGTTTAATGTTATGATTGTTCTTTCAATCGAAACATTTAGACTAATAATAAAAACCTTGAACATGCATTTTATTTTAATAAAAGTGTTTGTGCTCGACGGTTCCATATATTATTATCCTCTTACTTTACTATTTCTTTAATTTTACTTTCAACTAACCTACAAATAAATCCATAGTTCCACACTAACTAATATTTAAATTGTAAAGTGTGTCTGTCTGTATGTTTGTCTTTCTTTCACGTCAAAACGGAGCGACGAATTGACGTGATTTTTTTATGGAGATAGTAGAAGGGATGGAGAGTAACATAGGCTACTTTTTGCCCCTCTCTAACCCCCCATTTAGGGAAGTGGGGGGCGCGAGCGAAGCCGCGGGCAAAAGCTAATCCTACTACTATTATAAAGGCGAAAGTTTGTATGGATGTATGGATGTTTGTTACTCTTTCACGTAAAAACTACTGAATGGATTTGAATGAAACTTTACCACAATATAGCTTACAGAATAACACATAGGCTACAATTTTTGAGGTTTCTACGAACCTGAAGTCCACGCGAACGAAGTCGCGGGCAAAAGCTAGTAAAGTATATTCTGAAAAGTTGCTATATTAGCTAATATCGTGCCTTTCTTATTCAGTAGCAGAAAGATTGCTAGTTTTGAAATGTCTGCTAGTTTTCAAGATAGCAAATATTTCAAAACTAGCACTCTTTCCGTTACACATAGAACTTGAGATTGCAAATAACGTATCCTTCCACTCCAGATATAGATTTTTAAATGTTTCCTTTCATTCATTAAAGGAAGTCAGTCTCGCTTGCTCAAACGTATTTCCAGAGTGTATTAAGTCTCTATAGTTACACAACTGTATGGACATCAATCAACCTGCCTACTTCACGCTAATGTCCTTATAAGACACATACCAAATGTTAAATATAACTTGTTATAATATAAGTACTAGGCTTAGGTACGTTAATTAATAACTGTTATCTGAAAATAAATTATAATTTTATCTACCTAGTAGCCTCGAGTCTATTGATTTGTGTTATAAAGTCATTCTTTGTGTCGATTTATGAAATAGTGACATTTAAGATTTAAGTTTTCTATGGCTGTAATTTACTGTACCTATGTCCTGTATTTCATAAAGGAGAACATTACCTAAACAAACTTTTGTTTCAAACCTTTCCCTGAGTCAGCGGTATATCGAATCAGGAATGGCATGAAAGAGTATCCATTGGCAGTAAAACAATCCAACAAGGAGAAAGAGCACGAACTGCTAAGTCTGGTACGTGCCTTCCGCCGATAACTCGCACCTCGCACCTTGGCGACGCATACGCACTCAAGGATTGTTTGAAGTATAATCTATCGGCCAAAGACCCCGATCTTATATGGCTCGCTATTACATATACATATGATTAATTAGCAGATGTTGACTCGTAATAGTTTGTATCGTGCGTAATGCTATCGATTTTGTTATAACTGCCGGCCGCAAGCATTTCACCCACGTGCCTGCAGTTTTTTACGACGACAACGAGTAAAACCGGCCAAGTGTGGATCTCGCGCTCAGGGAATTCCGTATAGTTTAATTTTATAGTTCTTTCAATCTAGTTTCATTTTGACGAATAAAAAAAACCTTAAACATGCATTTTACTTTACTTTTAATTTTCGTGTTTGTAATCGACGGATTATCCATATTTATATATGATCCTCTTTAATTTTTACTTTCAACTACCTAATTTTAACCTACAAGTAAACCTCACCCGAAACATATTAAAGGAACCCAGATAAGCAATACCAACGTAAAATTGGGGACGCCAAAAACGATCTGAGACATCCCATGTCATCGGGCGTCCCATAAAGAAGGTACATATTTCAAGAGCTGTGAGAACCCAACCTTTAGAGATGTGCAAACTCTGTATGACCACGACTTGAGTTAACTCCGAATTAGAAATCATGTAACTAAGCGTAAAATGTCGGCACTTTCATTTTGTTCAAATGCCTTAGAAGTGTCAAAAATGGTAGCCCAAAATAAAGAATATGAACACTACCTATAACAAATCTACTCTAATAGTCAGGATTCCAACTCGAGTCATTTGAAAATCGAGTTGATACATAACTAGAGGGTCGTCGACTGCAACATTATGCTGACTCAGCGAAGTCGGCGCTTCCATTCGCAAGCCTCTTGAATTATTAAACTAGTGCTAAGAGAGTTCCTTTCGCGAGATTGATGAAAATTTTGCTGGTGAATATTGCTATCTGATGTACCCTTCCAATGAAGTATTTCGTATTGAGAAACCATTCGGAAATACGAGTATTAAATCAAAATCTGAGATAGTCAGATGATATTAATTCATGACTTCCGGTTATTGTACAACAATAACCGGAAGTCATAAATAATGAGCTTCAAACATAATAGTTAATCTAATTATACTACTGTTTCTTCCAAACAATCAGTTAATATTAAACCTTTAAATGAGTTTAACTGATCTGTCTATATCTCCAACTTTATCCTATAATTCGACCTTGAATCCTGAGGGATCATTCTGCTAGTCAGTCTGTCATGTGAAGTCTTGTGTAGATCGCGGTCATTTGTTAACATGCGTACTCTTCTACATATAAACGATTAATAAAGATATAATGTATACTCTGATTCATAATCATGTAAGTAAACTGACAGATGTCAATGTGTCATCCCCATACATTATCACTCAATTTGACACATGCAAAATGTCATTGAGATCTGTCAGTTTACTTTACATGATTATGAATCAAAGTATAGTAATAATAAACAAATTTATTTTTGACTCCCAAAACCTTAATCCTTAGGCGTCCGGTCCGAGGAATGATAAATCTAAATGGATCCGGATGTGACCGTGCGCGTCCTATCAAAATCGCACAAGGACGAACAAGCTGTCTATACTTATGTTACGGAAATTATTGCTGCGTCACCCAAATATACGAGTAATAGTATTATGAAAATACGAGTATAACCATTTTTAACTTACTAGCATTCAGATATCTTCAAAACATTCCTCATTTTATGAGAGGCATTGTGTCAAAACTGTTGGAATTCTAACAACTTAGGACGCACCTAAGTGAAAGGAAGCTTGAACTTTACTGTCTTACATTGCATAAGCTTACTGACCGCTCTAAAACAGAGAACACGACCGTTTGTTCCCTCTGCCTTGTTCAAGCCTACTTTCCGATTGTAAATTAGCTTTTGTTTAGCCACTTGCTTGATCTAGTAGTGAAAGGAGATTCTGATCATCTATTTGCTGTACCAGCGCTATGAATGGTCGCCTCTGACGGGTGTTTTATAACCGCAAATGACTCTGGAGCGTTACAAAGCAGGATGCGGTGACGTGATTCACTTGCTCTTTTAAACTGCCCGACCTCGGTGACTCGCTTTCTTTGACCTGTTAGAAATCGTGGCTGGTTTAACCGTGGTCGCAGTCACGACAGAGAACTCTTTATAACCTGCCGTTTCAAAGACATGCTCGTTAACTGGATTAGTTTCTTGACAAATGAAGCACGCGACAATATTTACATCCTCTATTTTATCTTTACAAGGTTTGTCCACATAGAAATGCAAATATTGCGCTTGTGGATAGCCAACAGTAGTTCACACTTCTGCAGTAATAAAATCAATTGTCTTCAATCGTAAATCCACATCCTTAATGAGCATCACATTCCTTTCCCCTTTCGTAATTCACTGCTTTTGTGCATTTTAAACTACGCTTCTGACCCATCCATAACATTCTTTCGATTCTTATCTTGCACCTTTTATGTTGAATGTACTTGCCTCAGGTTGATGGGCAATCTTTTGCGTAATCCAGGTATGGCTTATCAAACACAGGTATCAGAATTCAAAACGTTTTAACAAAAAAGTTGAATGTTTCATAAATGGATAAATCAGCTTGTTAGATTTAAATTCAACACATTAATTCATAATTACTACACATTTCTAACTTCGGTATTAAGTACTTGATCTGAGATAAATTGCTTTTAGATGGCTAAGGTACTCGCTAGAGTAATGATGCCCAGATGGAACATTCTCTGTTAACAACCAAGTACGGTTAGGTAGGTCGGAATTCGCGGCACGCACGCACATACTATCGCCTGGCCCGTGATAAGATAGCAACGAAGATATCTAAGGGCTCTTTGTTTTATTTTCTTTCTTATGCTATTTGTACTTGTATAACAAAGTCGTACGAGGGATATTGGCTTAGGCTCATTCGGTATTGATAGAATTGGGAGCGCTTTATTTTCATAGAGCATATGAATACATTACTGTTACGGAACCTTTATTTGGAAAAGTGACATAATTTCTGGACTATAGACTTTTATAGAAATAGAAGTGAATCTCCTTAAAGACGAGAGCGGCGGATGATGGCGATGGATTAAAGGCGAATTTGATCCTATTTGACGGTAAAAACCATGCTGATACATAAACTGCAACCATACTCACATCTACAAGCTTAACTACCAAAAAGTCTCAACATATCTTAAGACAGCTTCAAGAATAGAATGTAAGAATCTAAATCAAGCTATAGATGAAAATTGAATTGAAACCCCATTTTCAATACTACTATCTGAAGATTAATTAGAGATGCAAGTCAATGGGAGTGCAGAGTTACAAATTACTTTAGTATCAAGTACGTGTAAATTATTAACACGTTTATTCCGTTGAATTATGGTTCTTGTTGCGTTAAATCGCTGCAAACTTAACTCCAGCATCTGAATTAGCGATTCCACGCTAAGTAACAAAATTAATATTGTTAATTTCACATCGCAGCTCCTATCAGGCCGGGTAGGGGCGCCGGGAAAACAAAAACAGACTATAGGATGGGTGTAGGCTGTATAGTATCACAGGAGCGAGGGCGGCGCGGCGTAGGACGACGCCGGTCGGCAGTGCACACTCGGCGAGCGACCGATCCGCGCGCTTTTGCTCCACACGCCCCGCGCATCTGCACCACGCAGGAACCACGTAACTCTCGAACCTCCAACACGAGCCAAGGGACCACCAAATATTGATAATTCATATTCAACAAGCTTGAGAGCGTCCCCGACTCAAAGATGCCCGTGGAAACGAAAATTAGCTTTTCCGGTGAGTTCCGCCAAATTTTAAGATCCTAGTCTATTTAACTTCAATTTTAAAATTTGTTCTCGTGCTGATTTAATGGAACAGTTTCATTAATTGTACATTGTGTTTATCTTCAAAAATAATTAATCTCAGTGCTATTAATAAATTTAACTAAATTAGTATTATCATTACTACTAATGTATTTTTTGTATAAATGTTTAACTAAAAAGACATTTTGCATTGTTGTGTTTTTGCATTAAGAAATACATTCATTAGTAACGATATTGTAATAGTGTACTCCCACATTTTGTCTACTACTCGTCATTTATAATATCACTACTTTGTAAACGTTTAGATGCGTTTCAAAATATTCTGCTTTATTATCCTCTATAAAACCTCAGGCTTTACTGTACAACCACAAGAATGCTGAATGCTTAGTCTACTATGAGTTACAGTATTCGTTTTCAATGGCACATTGCACGCTAAGGTCTAAGCACTATAATGGCCAGGCATCCAGCGTGGTGCTAACAAGTTCGTGGTGTGCTAATGAGCAGCTAATACTAGCTAAGGGCCTGCAACAAAGCTGTGTGTGCAATATTGCGAAAACGACATTGCATTAAGAGACTTGCACCTCCTTTGGAATATGCCTGTAGACATCCGCTGGGTGTTGATGTTAGTTGTCTAATGCTTAAGAACTGATTGCTCAAAATCGGCATCGATATCAGTATGATACCTATAGATATGTTACGACATTGCAATCTTTAAGAAATGGGGCCGATGAAGCAGATGCATTCCTTTTAGTTTTCACGGTTGTCCATGAACGGTTGCGATCACTTACGTCGTTAGGTTTACTAGGTAAGGCCCTTGCACGTTAGGGGATTTCCTAGTTTATAAACATGGTGCAAGATATTATCTAAACAGCAGGAAATTGTAAAACGTAGACATCATTTGAATTCGTAAGTAATTATCAATATCCGGACAAATCGCCACTTCCAAAATAAAAGTCAAAACATAATTGAAAATTTTCCTCAAACAACGGATACACAAAAAAATCTAATCGAATTTACCTGGTTAAATATTCTGGTTTTTAATTATAAGATGATAAGACTGAATCTACTGGGATCGGTGTTACGTGAGTTTTTCAGTTTGTAGACTTTATATAAGAATTGTTTCCAGCGAATTACTCTAAATAAGACATAGCTATTGCAGAATTATAATGATAGTAAGATCACAACGTGACTACGATTAATTCAGTTTCGATATTTATTCGTCATACTACAATGATGTCAGAAGTAGTTTTTAGTACCGCACCGATTCTAATCTTGTTAGATATCACATGTCATACGAATCCAATGGCCAATAAACATAAAATTGCCATTTACCTATAATTCAATCCTTAACTTCTTGTTCCGGTTGACAATAACTTTCTTTATTTTCTAAATACTTTCCATTTTACTGTCCAATTTTAGTAAAGAGAACCCATTACTACTCCTGGATATAAAAGTTAATGCAAATTTTGTTGACTTTTAAGTCGACATTATTCGTTTTATTTTTTTAACTTTGATTTATATAACAAAGATGCGATTCTATTTCAAATGTATCGTAAACGTGTTTTTGAATAAATATTTAAAAAATTTGTTTGCTTATAGTTTTAGTTTTCACTCGAATTATTTTATTAATCTTAGATGAATGATCGAAGTTATATGTCTAATATTCGAGTAAAACGTATGTAGTTGAAATCGTTTTCTAGGCAAATAGTCGATATTTTTTCCTTTGTTTAGTACTCATTTCAAGAAAATACAAGTGAGTCGATTTGTTACATCACCTCATTACTCAACTTCGCTTAATCTTTCATTACGTGAACGTTTTATATTTTTAGATCCAAACGTATTAGTACGCGTGGGTCTCCCCCAGGGCACCCCCTCGGCCCTGCCCTTGTCTAGGTGTGCAAGGCTATGTGGATTCCCCAAATAGGTTTATATTAAAATTTCCGATATTGCTAGCATTACCATTTTTATGTTCTATATTTTCTGTAGTGGAATCACGCAAAATCGTTTTTTAATGCTATCGCTTATCACACTTTCCCTATCTGTGTCACATTCATTTAATGTAGGTTAATAATAATGATTTTTAATACTGATTAACAAAACTTTATGTATAAATATTTGCCCTGATTCATTATACATTATGACGCGATAAGTCCCACCATTATGGAAATGATGATGCACATCTACCGATACATATGACTATTTTGTCGTATATATGTCTCGTGATTTCCCAGATAAAACTCCCAATTTTAAATAATCTAAAATTGCACCACTAGTATAAGTTGGTACGTAGTAAAGCGCAGTAAAGAACTAAGTGTCTGAATAATCAATCAAAGTAATTGATGACATGTCCTCAGAAGTTCAGGAGTTATTTGACGTAATTACCACTTAGGAACATAATGCGTTTCTGCAGGCGAACCGGTCGCATACAACATGACGAGGTGAGACGGCGTCATGTCCATTTAAGACTTCGACAAGCTTTTTTCTAGTTATTTCGATTTTATTATTAGGTGCATGCTCGTTGGTGGTCGGCATTAGTTTTCTATCCATTTAGTCAGAGATGTTTACCGTGACCTCTGATCGAGTGGACTCATGATCCTTACCTCGTAGGTCTACTGCTACGTACAACGCACTTAACCTTGTTTGGCTGCCAGTGTGACATACCACGCCGCAGCCATAACTGCATCCTGACCTTGCTAGTGACTCGTACAAAGGAAATTGTAATTGTAATGTAAAAACGCTAAACCCATCGACCGAGACGCGGGCCTCATGTTGCCGCGTCCAGTGACCAACTTCTGGATTGCTTCCCAAAATATCCTTAACCGTCTGTCTGCTGTTTTTTATTCCAATTTACCTCAGTCATCTCAAATAACCAACATTAAGAGAAAATATCTCCCAATTTCACACATGAATTTGATACATTGTTGGGCATTTCATGTTCATGCACACTACTTAGTTAAAATTTTGGTATAACATGTGCATTAAAAGTATATTTTAACCGGCGATATCGCTCGCTACGTTTCAGATAACGTAAAGCAGAAAAATAAGGCCAGGGTATTGTAGAAGCCCATGAAATAACAAATAAACCCGCAGTTAACACCAGCAAAATGTTTTTCGGTCTTTGATAACGTAGCTGAATAGCACGTTAACCAAAATTATCATCCGTAGGCACGCTAAACCCTTTTGTTTGCTAATTCACCGGTTAAGTTGGAGATAAATATAGCTCCGTACTTACTGACTCTGTTAGTTAATAGTAGGTAGTTGCGTAATAGTCAATGTTTCTTTATTATTTTCTGTTGTTCATAGCGTGACACACGTCATGTTTGTCGCTTATACCTAGCAAAGCAATTCAGCGTTACTTTGTGGCTATTGGTTGTTAAAACATTAGAAGCACGTGATGCGATAATAATTTTACAAACTCGACGTTAAATCGAAGGTCATCTTTATGCGTCTACTGATAGCTGGGTCGTTAAAAATATGCTTTATGGCTAGTTCTTGTATTTTTGTGTTTGAATCAGTACTTCCTGTCTCTTCTTATCGGAGATGTGCTCGGCACTCTGAAATCGCTCAATTACCCGAAGTGGCATTGTTACCAGCCGACCATAGCGAAGCTGCAGAACAGGTGTGACCTGCAGGGGCTCTACGTGACTGGGTTACACACAATAAACAAGTGTCATCACGCACGCTCCGTAAGGCCAACGATTTAGCATTGATCATACTGTTATAGTCGGTTTATCTGATATCTCTTGTAATGTAACACGATCTGTGCGCTTAATTTTATAACTTGTAGTTTTTGTCGCCACAGTAAATCAATAATAGCCTGCCTTGAACCATGGTTTCGATTTCGCATCGATAGCGATTCTTCTCGAGCGTATCAGACCGGACCAAACATGTCTCGGTAATCAATCGTCGATAGCCGGCTTGTTTTACATGCGATTTTTATTACGAAATTGAGATGTAAGTTAAAACAAGGATGACTGGCCGGAGGTGCCTGTTACGCCCACGCCCTGGGCCTCATGACAAATTGCTGCGCGCCGGCTCTCGGCGAAATGTATCATCGTTTAATCACTCAGGAGCACGTACCATATCCCTTCCCTGGAGTCGTAAACAATTTACAATTAGTTTGTCGCAATACCTTTGGTAGTTGGAATAAATCTTGCACATCATTATTTCTAACTAATATCCGGTAAGATTCGTGATAGTGGTCGTAATTGACAACTTGCAATTTATACAATTTATTTGTAATTTGCTCATTAGTTTAAATTACTGCAGAAATCTTCATAAATCTTTATCGACAGTGCGTCGTAGGCTCTAAAGTTTAATTTTATATTTTGCCAAGGAGGCATCTCAAACGTTGGATTTTCCGCATTCATGTGACACCTTGTGAAGTGACATCAACATTTATCTTCGTTTAATCTGGCTTTTAGTTACAAACATGGTTGATTTTGTTAACCGGTGAAACATGTTTTTATGCAACTCAGTGCACTAAATAATACGAAGTAGAGGATCCATGGATGGAGAAGTGATTTACGATTGTTAAGGGAAGTACAATGGGCATGTACATTTCGGCTAACAGCCCACTTTCGAGTCTTCGTCTACTGAAGGTACTATTAAGAAATTACATCAGTATCCTGTTATGTAAATATGACTACAATTTATTTTCCCTGGCCACATAAATAAAATCTAGAGCCTAAGGACACTTACTGAAGTTTTTAAATAAGTAGGGACATTGTCGATGTACGACTGGAATTTTGCCAAGATAACTTGTACGTTTTATAATATCAACTTTTATGGAGTGAAGTGAAATAAGTAGAAGACATTCCAGTTATTTATTGGCTCTGGCGTCGAATTCGCCGTTACGTCTAGACCGACCCATTTATTGAGGGATTTCCTTAAACCCGGCCGCGCAAACATTGCTTCCATTACATTGTCAAGATTCCCAATTGACAACCAGAAACCTTTGATATCAAGAAAGCATTTATCAAACTGCGGCAAGGACTTTCATTTAGCAATCTTCTACGCTTTCACAACTCATTAAGCTCTAACAGCAGATAATAACTATGGAACTGAATAGTCTTATCTATGTAGTTGGATTTACGGCGTTTATCCTGGCGGCTTCTCTGGTGATTATCTAGGATCATGCAGGAAATTGAGTAATTACCCGGACCTCGAGTAGTTTAGAACAGAGCACTGTAATAAACACTTTGACGGTACACGGTATTACGGGCTTACGACACCCATTTGTGTTATCTGTGTGCAAACCTGACGAAACAACAAAAGGCACTTTGAAGTTATCTTCTAAAAGTTGGTACCTACGTAGGTACGCTTCGTCCAAAAGAAATATTGTACCTACCTAAATAAGAAAAGTTATGAGAACTTATACATCTGCTAGCTCGATTTCATTAATACTCGCACAATATTTATTAATAGCCTCCAGATTAAGAGCAATGTTTGTATCACGGTTAACACTACATTATTATTGATAAGGTTGTGTTAAGAATGTTTAATTTATCGAGACATTGACGCATTTACTTGCATCTTTCCCGATATCTACCGGATTGCAGAGGCGTCAGCTCTTTTAATATTCATCGTCAATAACCGATTTACGCACACGTTCACCTTAGCATGAATTTCAATTATCAACCATTTATAGTTGTGACAAAACGCCCTCGCAAATATTTGTTAAATCTACTACCACTCGTGTTGTTTACGTTATTAGATTTTTTTGTTTGCAATGGACGAAGATGACTAAATTTATACAGATGTAAAAACAATAATGATCAACAGAATTTAATTCTGTTGATCGTTTTTTATCCACTAAAACATCGATTTAAGTTTTTGTAGTTTACACGCAATATACAAGATTTTAATCGGTATTTACAATCTTATCAAAATCCAATTCCATTTATCATAAAACTCAAATACATACCTACGCTGAATCATAAATATATAGAATCACATTAACATGATTACTGTTTTAAAAGTAAAACATGGCGAAAATGTCGTCAATATAATATGTCATCAGATCATGCTATTGCGCAGTTTACACGAACTGAACATGTTGATCGTCGTTCGTACCTAATCCGCAAACGTGTGTTTAATGAATCTCTTTTATCGATTTTTTTGTAATCATTATCGTGGTCCCCGCGAAGGCGGCTACATTCAGGTGTGAATTGTTTTATTGACAAAACACTTGCGTCACTGCTGCCTCGAGTCGCACTCAAGTTCAAGGAGACAGCCGTCGGAAAACTCTAGCTTGTCTTAAAACCGCGTCAAGAAATGTGTGCACTTGAATAATGTATGAATGAATTCCAACTTCAAACGCATGAACTTATAAATAAACGTAGAGGTGTTTCTTGTGTTACAAGTTTTTTGTAACAATTTGCTTTGCTATTATTTTTTCGGAGTTTCACTTCAAATTGCTTACTCTTTATTTTCTTTTACCATTTTAATGCTTTAGTTTAATTTTATATCAAGGCGTTACATTTTTCTTATTGTGTGACACACGGTACATTAAGCCGATATTTACTCCACGTCAACTCTGTATATGTACACAGTTGGTTGCAGAGAACCGCTCCATTTCTATTATACATACTAAAACTATGTAGCAAAGCTGATTCACGCTGTATACATAAGTGAGCAAACAACGCTTTAGCCACGGATATGGGTGTCCCAAGAATCGCACTTGACAAGACAGATTCCATTCTCACGTTGATGTCATCTACCCAAACATGTCATGTCAGCACAGCACATAACATACAATTTACAAACACGGTAATTTCTGCGTATTTCATCTTACAGTTTCTCATATCGCCATAAAGATTAAATCTAATCAAAACAGTGGTATTAATATTGTAATATTGCGAGAATTGTAAGCAGAACAATGTTGGTAGGCGCAATAAATTTCTGAAATTGTGTTGGACGGACGCCCTGCTAGCTTCTCCTTTGTGGCAGCATTTATCATTGGCTCGGATAACAATCTGAGCAGTATTTCTGCGGGCGTGAGAAACACAAAGCCTGCCCGCTGCATGCGGCCTGCATCGTGACCGGCGCCGCGTCTAACTGCTTCTAGCATTGCAGTTATCTCTTCGATAAAGCCACTAGTTTTTCAAACAAGTCCCGCTAGGAAAACGTCGTTAGATTTGTGATTGAAAATTAATGGTTCTCGTATTTTATTAGCGCTTTGTGATTTAATAGAGTTATTTTTTTCCTGTAACTACTAGCTACATTTTTTTGTAGAAGATTATTAAAGACCTTGGAAATAGACCAAATATTGGTATTTGTATAAGAGATAAGTGTGTTACGCTGTGTTAGCAAATTACATATTTCAATAGATATATTTAGTCAGTCTCTTTCATGTGGCTTCAGCAATATATATGGAGCTGATTCTCGCACATTTAGTGGTTTTTGTTATTGCGTTGCGAGCTTGTGAGATATGAATACTAATGGATCAGAAAGAAATCCGCTGTCCAGAGTCACGCTTCAATGGGAGCATATTTATTCCCCATGATTGATGATTAAGTTCCATCAAATATTTATTTTATGGCTTATTATATAATTTTGTATTGTATAATATTATGAAAGTCCACTTAAAATGTTTTAACTCTAGTCGCCTTTGTTCTTCTTTTCTGAAAGTTTCGAATTTTTTCATCATCGTCTTCTGAAGTCGTAGTATTCGTGATTCATTTATTTCTGTGACCATCTATTCTACTTATTGTACTGTTTATCGCTGTTGCTTCACTCATGTATTCTATTTCTGTGCAATAAAGTATATCTATCTATCTATTGTCTAAATTATGGAATATTTTAATTACTTTATTTTCATCATTGATTATAACTTTTACTCAAAAGTAAAAGTAGTATTTTTTCACTCAAGCATGCACATCACCCATTTTGGTTTAATTAACATCGCTTAGCGTGTGTGACGGGGCTCATTTAGCATGCCAGGTGTAGTGCTGCGTGGCTCATTACGGCCCATTATCGACTCAGGGCGCTACGTGTGCTGAATCAGGATCCGATTTCATTCCATCGGCTGCCCTTTAGGGATTGACCGTCAATTACAGTTTTGAATTATTCAATTGTTTCAACGATTTAATAAGTCTCGTGGACTCTTATAAAGCGTCTGCAGTTATTGCGGTCCTTAATAAAAGCTCTCGCGATTACGCTTTGCGATTGCAGGCCGCACACGTTAAAGCGACATGACAACCGTAAACTCCATTTGTGTACTTAACTCTCATTATCTGGAAGTATCTGATGTTGCTGATTCTTATTAAAGTTTATCTTTAACACTTTTGGTAGCTTGACTGATGGTTTATTTATTCACATTAAATTATTGAATTTTTATTTTCATCCCTATTATTTCGTGACTTATAATCAACAATACAATAGTCTATAAATCTTTATTGAATCCAATGAATAAATAAATTATATACCTGATGCAGTTTCTCGACTGGTACTTGTCAATTTTGGCAACAGTGTTGCGTTTTAATTCATAATATACCATTTAAGCTTTTTAAAGCTATCCATAGATGGTACGATTGGGTTTCTTTTTCATTTGCCAAGGAATACAAATTATAGCATTGGAGATTTTTTGCTTTCATGGTGGCAGTATGTAGAGGACTACAACGCAATACGAATATGTATTGTTAAATGCAGGATGAGTCAGTCGCATCTGATAGGGAGTAATGTTTACTTTTTGAGGTTGTTAAATTCCTACCAATAAATATTTCAGTTATGATAATAATGGGCAGATAAATGAATACTTGAAATACGGGATTGATGAGTCAGTGATGTTTATTGACACGGCCTCGGCGCGGCGCAGACGCAGCCTGATGCAGTGGGTCAGTGGGAATGTTAATCAGTTCTGATCGTACTTCCTTTAGGGGAAATGTAATGGAGTGTTCGTTGACTTTTTGTATTGTGATGTACATAACAATAAAGGCTGTTGTTTTAACAGTACCTTTTTAATTTCTTTTCGATCCAGTCCACACAGTTCGGTGAGTCAGTTTGGAGTCGGACATTTCCAAAACATATTTGATTGATGTTATAGCTCTTAATTTGCTGTAATTTACGATACAGAACTGTGTTTAATAATAATATATTTATTTTCTTATCACAAATAGATAATGATAAAACTGATAGGTAGGATTACAAAACAAAGATTTCACTTTCTTCATACTTTGCTATGGCACAGGTTCGCGGTAGCATAGCACAGACAGATGCCAACTCGGTCAAAGCAAGACGTATTTTCGTACTAGACATAGTCAACACATGAGTCCTAAACACTTCCTTATGATCAAAAATAAACAACGGACACGTGATCTTGATTACTATACAGACAACTATATAGAAAATGGTTTTGTGATACAAACGTGAAGTTAATTTATAGTGAGATAAGACCTTATTGTTGAACTCGTCTTATATCCAATTATTATTTTCTTTCTGTAGGTTTATCGACGTTAATGGCTTTTAATAACCTGTAGAGAAACAAGGTTTCACGCTGTCATTTACCATATCGTGTTAATTACTAGTAATTTCTTCAACAAGTTTGGATTCACTTGTAAGATTAGCTAAAGTGTGTAATTGCCGTTGTGAATTGCATTCGTCCAGCGACATTGCACCAATTGCTAAAACACCTCTTTCGTGCCATGGTGTACAAATTGTCCTCAATTGGCAGGTTAGCCTCCATCAGCCGTGAAAGTGTCACTAGGATTAATTGGGCCATTTTAATTCGCCGACACTGAATGTTACGAATGCTTGTAGACCTGTCGTCGGGTTTTACAAAGAGTGAACTAAATACAAACACACATAATTCTTACTTCCTCTATGTATTTGTTTTCATTTACGTTAATTTATTTTAATGGCTTGGGTAATAATATTTTATCTGTCGATGCCATAACGATATCGTACGAAACAATTTCTGCTGAAATTTTCCCTCTTGCAAATCTTTTTTTTGAAGACTGATATTTAATGATAAACCGTTTTCAACATTTCAACAAAGCCTGAATCCTGTTTTAGATGCCCCATCTACATTGTTAGTAATTTTAGACACCACAGAGCTTTGTCACTCGTGTACCTACACTGACATAAATAAAACTACATATATCCATGATAATACGTTGCACGATATTTTTACATTACCTAATTGTATTTGTTCGTAAATGTATGACGGAGTACGTAATTATTTTCAACTTGAACTTGACCACAAAAAGCAAAGTCATACATAATACGCTTCGGTCGGATACGGTCTGTTGTCAAGTATCTCCCGCGGAGTGCTAATAAAATGGACAAATAATGTTTGTCTGCTATAGCAATTACATCATTTCCACAAACAACTTTTTGTTCATACGAACTTAAAATTTTACGAATACTTTGAGGATTTTTACAAGTTAGGGAAGGAAATATGTATACACAAGGCTAGCTAAGGGACCTCGGATTCATCTATTTCTTCCTCTTTACTCAAGAACATAGTTCTTGTCATCAAACCAATAACTATTCATCTCCATCACAACTTCTTGGATTAAATTCCGCATCAAGTTTTTTTTTAAGTTTATATGTATACTTTAAATTGTGTTCCTATAGGAATCCTCAGTCAAAATAGTTTAGAAACTTCTCTTGGTTTTACTGAATCAAAAACTGCTTCATGTGTTTTAATATCCTATTCTTATTCTGTATGCGTCCAAATATTATGTACTTACCAGTATAGAGCATTATTTTGGCGCGGTTGTCGCCCTCGTACTTGGAATACCAAACTAACGTTCGACGTGGGTTATTTCGTTATTTCATTCTGTGTTATTCATATGACACCTGTCAGTCTGTGATACGCCAACAATAACTAAAAGGTTATATTTGTAGTCTTCACAAAATTATTGTTTTTCAGACCAAAATTGCATATCCTTCTCACAATCGACAGTTCGCAAGTGAGTGATGTTAAAATTTATTACTACTATTTGCGCCTGATTCGCAAGCTTGTTGTCAAACTCTAAATTCAATAACTATGACAAATGTCTCCTTAGCATAACAATGGGAGTCAGTCTCGTTGCAGGCAAACGTGAAAAAATGCCGTCTTGTTATGTTAATGTTGTCAATTTAATTTAATGGCGTCGTAAGAATTTTGACGACAAAGGAAGTTACCGGATCTCAAAGATAACATGACAATGACATGTATTGGACAATAATTCTAATGAATGGGGAATATAACGTTCATGGACATGATTATTACGAAACAACAGGAATATACATGGGAAAAGTAGCAAGTGCAAGCAATGCAGGGAGCCCGACGCGACGCGTTCTATTAAAACTTAAATAATTTATTAGTAGCTGCAATGCAGTATTCTATTTCGACACTAAGGCTTCAATTTGGCTCGGGACGACTCCCAATTGCCTCTATTAACCACTCGTATTGTAAGAAATATAGTCCTGTCTAGCAAAGATCGCAATTGGTGACGTTATAGTTAAACCTACGCGGAAAAGCTCCTTTATCATATAATTTATGATCAAAGACGAGGATGATTGCTTTGTTATTATTGCTAATTATGGGTATTGTGGCAGATTTCACAATCAAATGGCTCGATCTAATTGCAATTATTTGTGTATTGTACTCTGTACTTTCATGATTGCAGTGCATCTGGCATATCTCAAACCGCAGTCATTCGGAAATATAGGATGTAGGTACTGATAAAAAAAATCTTACTACAATTGCATCAGTAAAGTTTTCTTTGTTGTTGTCGTCACGGCTTATAAATAGTTCAAGTATTTAAATGTAGTATGAACTAAGTATAGAAATCTTCCTCCGTCAATACCATTACTGGCACTGACACTCAGTAGGGCCCAAGATGTGCTCGTACCTAAGTTATAATAAACGAACCCACGCGCAGTCGCAAGGCCATTCCGCTACGCAGTTATGTCAGATGATTAATCTGGCTCCAGCTGCCAGTGCTGGACACACGCGGACCACGGGCGCCCGGCTGCGACGGACCTTCGGTATCACCTGCAATAAACAAATAATATTCGTGCCGTGAGTTACTCATCCATGCCTTAGTGTCTCCGCAAAAAACCGAGTTTTGTGCCATATATCCACAATTTAAAAGTTATAGAATCTTTACATTTTGATATGATACTTGAAGAATCTTAGATCCATATCTGTTCCATATTAGCAAAATTCCTACATATTTTATACTCTATTAACAGTTAATAATGTGGTAAAACAACTTAGTCATCGTCTCTATAGAGATAAAAATACTGCGAGCTCAACTCATAGCGTCAACTGAAGCAGAACCAATAGCCATAATCTAATCAGTTCTCCGAATAAACATCGTCGAAGTAAAACATTATCACCCACTGCAATTTTGGAGCCTACTCAAACGTGTCGAATAGGTACATTAACTCTATTAGCTGTGCCTCGTGGTGTCTTTAGTGGGTGTGAATGTGTTCTATCGAAATTACGATCCACTTTATCTCAATTATAAACAAACTTCTTATCATGAAACATAATTCTATCGTTATTTCATCTTGCAGTTTTTTGTACTACATGAGATAATGTTACATGTTCTAGATAGTTTTTGTCAGCATGTTTATTTTTTTGCTTTATGTGTCTTTTTGTTGTCATAGACGGCAGCTCCTCGGACACGCTGAGGAAGTTCAGCGACGATTCGTCGAGAAAGCATTTGTCAGGTGAGTTGTGCTTCGTTATTATGTTGAATACACTGTGTAATGAAGTTTCTGATCGCATGTGAACACTGTTATCGAGCATGATACGATGCTTCTATTTCACCACACGTGCATGTGCCCAAATTACTGTCACCGATCATTCTATCTGTACCTGTATATAATATGTTGTTCACTATGCTTTCCTATCGTCCTCTCGCGGAGCAGACCTTATCGAAGCCGAGGAGGACGAGGTGACCAGCAGTCTGCCGGACAGACCGCGATCGCACCGCAAGGCGTCTAGTAAGTCGGTTTCTAACTAATCAACACGCAGCATCTCGACTTTACTACGGTGGAGGGAACAAAGTCAATAATTAGACATCCTGGTTGTGGGCATCAAATCACTGAGTTGGAAAACCGCATGATCAGATAAAAATGGTCCGATATCTTTAACGATGTAAATTGTCGTATTGAAACCATAAATTATACAGTAATATGAAAATGACACGGTATAGGTATACACGGAAATAATTGCTATAATGATAAAATTCTTGCATGGCAAAATAGGCGGTAGTGAAATAACACGATACCTACTACAGAATCGATACTAAAATTAATATTTAAAATGATGACCTTCCTAAGAAGTTAAATATTTTAATTTATGCATAAACATAACCAAGTAATATTGTAGCAATGCGGAGATTTTATTTAAAAATCTTTAAAAATAATCTTTAACATCCCTAATGTTAATAATGCCTTTATTCGTATATGTATTGTATCAGTAGAAATATTACAATAACGAAATCTAATACATATTTTGATGTATCTGTTCGCCGTATTATGAATTTGGTGAATAGGTAATGGCTTTTTATTTTAATTCAAAATGTGGAGCTAAAGTGGCATTTCTAATTAAATTAAAGTGTCAATTGATTATCTATCGGCGTTCCCCCAAGTATTCCAATCGGTGTCGAATCGAGTAACGGGTGGGCTCGCGTGTCTGGGCGGATTAGGCCGCGGCGCGCCTCCGCGCGGCCACGCACTCGTCCGCAATCAGACCCGTATTGTCTTTTCGACAATATCGTAAATCTTATCTATTGTTTTGCTCTTTTTATGTCCTACCTGTTGTTCGGTCTCAAAGCCTCAATGTTTCAATAACCAAGAATTGTCAAGTTTACATTTTTATGAGCACGTCTATTTCCTCGTTATATTAATATTTACGTATTCGCCCATTTAGGCTCTTTATTTGGCAGAGGTAGGGTAATTTAAACGTTATTTATTGCATGAAACGTTAATTTTAACAACGAAACCGTGTAACGCATAAAATAACAATGCCCGAATTAGTTTATGACAAAACCAGTAGAGTCCATTAATGAAATGTTCAGTCAGACCATTATTGAATGTTTTGAGTCCCAGGTGTAAATGTTAACATAGTGATGGCTCTGTGTGAGTAGTGCTAATAGTGTGTGTCGCTTATGTTGTGTGTCGTGGCAGCCAGCAGCACGTACAGCATCACGTCGATGGACGCGCTTTGGGAGAAGCACCCCCGCCGCCTCAGCGAGGCCGGCCTTAGGAGGTCCTCAGGTAAACCCCGCACCGCATTCTAGCTTGGACCATAAGCATCTAGAACCTTACCAGAAGTTTGTAGAAAATGGTTTCTGGAGATCCTTCGCTTTCGTTGTATCTTATAATAACAGACGGTTCAAAGTCTGAAACAGAACTGCACATCTGAAAAATCCCAGAGTTCAACTTGCAGAAAATGGTTTCTGGAGATTTGTCGCTTTCGTTGTATCTTATAATAACCTAGACGGTTCAAAGTCTGAAACTGAACTGCACATCTGGAAAATCCCAGAGTTCAACTTTTTACCTGTCTGGCACAACACAAGGCTATGTATCTTATATACAATTTGCAAAATTCTGGTGAGATTATACATGCTTGTTGTCCAAGCCTTAGAGTGGACTAGTCCAGAGTTTTCTGCGTGTAATGTAACAATCGGATAGTCGTTTAGGAGCTGCTTACTTTTGATATGAAGATTATTATATTTGGTATTACATTACATATTAAAAAGCTCGTCTAATTGTAGCTGATATAACGTTCGAAACCCAGCTGTTACATTACACGCGGTGCTCCCGATCAGTCCACCTTTATCATCTCAACTCGGTTCCACTATAATCTGCTGCAAAATGCATCTCGTTTCTCTCAGTCCCGGATCGTGACTTCGTTACTTAGTTTTAGTTTTATTGGAGATTAGTTTGCAGCGTGACCTGTGTCTTGCTTTAATAAATTCAATGGAACCAATTGGATCTCCGTTGTCACGATATCGACTCCTTTCTATTTTACTTGAAGCAATTTATTTTTAAAGTTCAAACTGCCAAGTGTGTTTGAACAATCCGTGGAAGTCGGAATTTAGAAACATAAGATTTTTTTACCAAACAATAAAAACTGTGTCACAACACAAGGCATGACAATGTAATCATACACTTCTGATTAATCTCGTAAGGTTGAGTAATTTTGATGCGATACCAAAATGTCTCATCATAATGAATGACTCAGGTCCAAGTCAAATAGTATTTCATAATAATTCAACTTGAGACATACCTACTTTTCTCGGTAGACATATCGAATGAAGAAATCGAATGGACATGATCTAATTTTTATTGAACGATTTAGGTATGTATAACGAAGAAGAAATGTTAAAATAGATACCTAAAGAATTTAAAAACTACTTAAGTAGGTACTTACTTTTTTGCTGATTCTCATTCCAATCTTGTGGGTGGAATGAAACTAAGTTGAAAGTGAAGAGAGATGCAATCATCAATTGGTTTGATATCAAATATCATGTTTCTTTGTAGGCCATGCGCGATTATTGTGGAATCATTTGAGACCGTTTTCACTTCAATTCAGATTAGATAGCAAGTCATACACCCCAGGCATCGCATACCTATCACTAGCTCTTGAATGTTTGTGCCAACCAGCATCTGCCTGCTTGTGGTGATTGTCACGCACTGTTTGACAATTGTTCAAAGCATGCTTTTTAGAGATTCGCACTCGTTTATCAATTACAGCAACTCTTCACAGTCAAATGCAGTTTGTTAGTATCGGTAATAATAATGGAGCGAAAGTTCGTAATTCCGATGTAATGCACGATATGCAAACGGGATTGCAAATGGTTTACGACGGCCGTTGCACTTGCACACAACGGTATTCAAGGCGTGAGCACATCATAAGTGTAGACGAATATGGAATGTATAAGAGACATGCATATTCAGAAGACAATAAATCGTCTGACTTGCCTACTTTCTTATTGTACTTTTATATTGATTAAAAAGAGAGATCGACATGAAATCGAACGCACCATTGCCGTTTTGACTTATTCTCTAAATGTGCATTCCAGATCACAGTGTCATATTGACCGAAGACACCGACAGCTTTATTATCGGTGAGCGCGTATGGGTTGGTGGAACGAAACCTGGCCAAATCGCTTACATCGGCGAAACACAGTTCGCTCCCGGGGAGTGGGCGGGCATCGTGCTCGACGAACCGATCGGTAAGACAAGAAATTAGAAAATGGTTTGCTCTTACGTATGTGAAGTGATTAAATGTTACATATTTAATTGTCGTTTTTTCAACAGGAAAGAATGATGGTTCAGTAGCAGGAGTGCGCTACTTTCAGTGCGCGGAAAAGAGGGGTGTGTTTTCGCGGTTGACGCGACTCACGCGAGTGCCTTTCGTAACCCACGCGCCGCACGATGCGTCGCCCATCTCCGACGCGGGCAGCGTGTTCGAGCGCCCGCCCTCCGGCATCGGCCGGCCGCGCCGCACGCTCTCGCCCAACGGCAGCATACGCAGCATTGTCAGCAGTAAGATGAGTAAGTAAAATCACACTCTTTAATAACATCGTTTCTATTAAATGCCTTTATTCACATTTAACGTTATCTTACAGATGCTTCGATTTCGACAACGACAAATGGAGAACTTCGCTTAGGAGATCGGGTTATTGTTTCGAGCAGCCGAGGCAGCAAAGCTGGCACTCTGCGCTTTGTGGGAACTACCGAATTCGCCACTGGTGTGTGGGCCGGCGTCGAACTCGACGATCCTTTGGGAAAGAACGACGGATCTGTAGATGGGAAGAGGTACATTTTAAAACATTAAATTTTAAATTTGTTCTGTAGAGCAGAAGAGTTGAGTTATTCGGTATCGTTTGCAGGTACTTCGAGTGTGCGCCCCGCTTCGGGCTGTTCGCGCCGATCGCGAAAGTGTCACGATCTCCGTCGAACCGTAAGCCGGGCGCGTGCGCCATCCACAGCAACGGTCGTGCGACGCCGCTGCGACGCTCCAATTCGCGCGAATCGCTCACGTCTCTGGGCACGTCGATCGCGTCGTCCCGTGCGACGGGGGTGAGGCTCGGGGTCACGTCGCTCGGCGCTCAGGTAGGCTAGCCCCGCGCGCGCTCGGCCGAGCCCCGCACGCCGCGCTCTCCGCCGCCGCCGGCGCGCGCCAGGCCTCACCGAAGCGCCCCAAGTCTGCTAGACAAAACGCTGCTGGTAAAGCATGTCGAATACGATCGTTGCGCCATTATCGCTCTGCCGCAGCCGCGCGTCTACTACGATATCGTGTTCCGCTCGAACGTAAAGAGTAAAGAGCTAAACCCTCGGCGATGGGCTAGCGAGACGCTGCCCAAGTCCTGGCGATGTTCGGAAAGCACGCTCAGTTTTGAGAGCCGGGCGAGCGAGCGATCGCGGCGCAGCGAGTCGAGCGGCAGCAGCAGCTCGGTGTCGCGCGGCAGCCGCGCGCGCGCCGGCGGCGAGGTGGTGCGGTGGGCGGGCCGGCCGGCCGCCGTGACGAGGGCCAGCCACGGGGTCGCCGCAGCTACCGACATATTCGTGGAGATGCCGCCGCAGCGCACTCACTTTTCAGGCTTCGGGAAGAGCTACCATTTCTCTTGCGTGTCGCCTTTCCAGTTCACCTACCCGTACGTGGTTTACATTTGAACTAGACACTACTGGTTCATTAAGACTACCGACTTTGTACATATTACTTTGAAAGCACATGTTTAATATGTCATTCCAAACAATCCGAATACACAGCAAAAGAGTGGTAGACAATGGTGTGAGTACTTCACTTTAACTAGCGAACTCAAAGACAGTAATGATTACTCAGGTATGGTGAGGCGACACTCAAAAGTGATGGTTTTCATGTAGAGCTTTTCGTTTGCATGACATCGGTTTATTTATTTTGGTCTGTAGCTGGCACCCCTTGGTTTGGCCCTTGTGTTTTTTAACTAAATTTATTTGCATTAGTTTCATATTTTGGACACATTTTTTTTAAGTTTCCATGATCAGTTCATTTTAAATCCATTCACACTAGTATGCTTGGAACGCACAATTTATTATGTAGTTCCAGATTTCTAAAGACTGCAATAGTCATATCTTATGATGTCTAAAATTATGATTTCTAACTGTGATATTATTTTTAAGAGGTTTTCCTATTAGAACTTGTATGATTAGGTCTGTCTGTACAAATATATATATTATTATTTGTGTGTGCTAACTAAATTCCTACGCCAGTTTTCACTAATATCATGTGTAAAATGAAATATTTATGTATTTTTAGCATGGTATTTCGAGTTCACTAATATATCCTGGCCCAAATTTTTTTTTTACAATTCAAACACGACATTTAAAGAATTTTGAATTTATACCACAATTTTGCCCCCAATAAAAAACCATTACGTATACATTTACATATGTAAATAAAATATATCCTGTTATATATATTTAATCCGCTTTAATATACATAGATAAAATTGTATGTAGTTTTATAATTATAGTAACATTTACATATTATTCTGGCACAGCCGTTGTTACATTTTAGACTGCAATATTACTAAACTAGTGTTTGAGAGCCTTTAGTTTTTCTTTGATTTGCAATTCCAATTTTTGATAAGATATTCTGTAATTAAAATCCAAATTGTTTGGAATTTGTGTTTTTTACTTTTTTAATTTAACAAAAACCTTATTGTTTTCTTATCAAAAATCGGATATTTGATTTTGTACATTTCCAAACTCCTTGGAAGTGTTCAAAATATCGCTACTTGGTGTACTAGTAGACACGCGTTCCTAGTTAAACAAGGAACAGTACGGCAGAGTTGTAAGCGGGCTGGTGGGTCATAATCAAGACCCTGGGAGCAAATACATCTGTATAGTCTTCATTCAGGCACGCGATGAGATGACTACGACTAAATGTATCTAAAAACACTTTGCTTGGGGTATATATACTCTTTCTATAAACAAACTTCCATAGTTGCACGTTAGCAATTTGAATTTCCATATAGAGAAAAGTGGTCGCCCATAATTCCTGACTTATTGTACGAAGCATGGATTGTACGTTACAGCCATACATGAAAATATACAAAACTGTCAAATGTCTTCAATCGACTCTAATCTTACTGTTATACACATTAGGTGGAATATCAATTGAAGAAATTTGACAGGTTGTAGTAACTTGATATGTGGCTACTGTACATACAGATGTGTTTACTCACATGCAACAGCCTCCTTTCAACTGTGCCGTGTCAAGTGCGCCGGTAGCTAGTGAGTGCGTTAACGCGTGTTGTTTCCCCCCATGTTTGTTGCGCTTGCGCACTGTCACTAACGGCACGGCACGGCGCAGAGGATCGGCGGTCCGCGCGCTTCCTCCACCCCGGTCTCGGCGAAGAACGCACTGCAGGTACGATACGCCACGATTGCCGCGCGGTAGGACGGCTGGCGCGCGCACTCGTGTGTCGAACGTCAAAAATTGACGTTAATTGATGCCAATTTGGACATTCGCTGTGTTATCATGGATAAGAGGCTATTTGTTGATGTTTTGGCGTATATTATGCCGCCCTACATCCAGAATTTGTAATAAATTGAGATTCTTCCTGAAACTTTATTTATTAACTTTCTGGAAATCTTTTCTCGCCATTAAAGCCGTAACTTACTTAAAGAAATACATGGCAAATGTTCAAATCTTTTTGAAGTTCAGCACACGTTTGGCGCTAGTCGCCAGCCGACTATCGCTCTAAACGGTACGGGCAAATTTTTGGCTATTTCGGCAGAACGAAACGTTATTAAGCTAATGGAAACGAGCAACGAATGTCAAGTGACCTTTATTGTTTTTCGACTTGAGATTGTAACTCACAAACTAAAACTCTAACAGAACTTTGTTTAAGACTTAATTCCTACGCCAGTTTTCACTAATATCATGTGTAAAATGAAATATTTATGTATTTTTAGCATGGTATTTCGAGTTCACTAATATATCCTGGCCCAAATTTTTTTTTACAATTCAAACACGACATTTAAAGAATTTTTAATTTATACCACAATTTTGTCCCCAATAAAAAACCAGTTACGTATACATTTACATATGTAAATAAAATATATCCTGTTATATATATTTAATCCGCTTTAATATACATAGATAATTGTATGTAGTTTTATAATTATAGTAACATTTACATATTATTCTGGCACAGCCGTTGTTACATTTTAGACTGCAATATTACTAAACTAGTGTTTGAGAGCCTTTAGTTTTTCTTTGATTTGCAATTCCAATTTTTGATAAGATATTCTGTAATTAAAATCCAAATTGTTTGGAATTTGTGTTTTTTACTTTTTTAATTTAACAAAAACCTTATTGTTTTCTTATCAAAAATCGGATATTTGATTTTTGTACATTTCCAAACTCCTTGGAAGTGTTCAAAATATCGCTACTTGGTGTACTAGTAGACACGCGTTCCTAGTTAAACAAGGAACAGTACGGCAGAGTTGTAAGCGGGCTGGTGGGTCATAATCACGACCCTGGGAGCAAATACATCTGTATAGTCTTCATTCAGGCACGCGATGAGATGACTACGACTAAATGTATCTAAAAACACTTTGCTTGGGGTATACTCTTTATACAAACAAACTTCCATAGTTGCACGTTAGCAATTTCCATATAGAGAAAAGTGGTCGCCCATAATTCCTGACTTATTGTACGAAGCATGGATTGTACGTTACAGCCATACATGAAATATACAAAACTGTCAAATGTCTTCAATCGACTCTAATCTTACTGTTATACACATTAGGTGGAATATCAATTGAGGAAATTTGACAGGTTGTAGTAACTTGATATGTGGCTACTGTACATACAGATGTGTTTACTCACATGCAACAGCCTCCTTTCAACTGTGCCGTGTCAAGTGCGCCGGTAGCTAGTGAGTGCGTTAACGCGTGTTGTTTCCCCCCATGTTTGTTGCGCTTGCGCACTGTCACTAACGGCACGGCACGGCGCAGAGGATCGGCGGTCCGCGCGCTTCCTCCACCCCGGTCTCGGCGAAGAACGCACTGCAGGTACGATACGCCACGATTGCCGCGCGGTAGGACGGCTGGCGCGCGCACTCGTGTGTCGAACGTCAAAAATTGACGTTAATTGATGCCAATTTGGACATTCGCTGTGTTATCATGGATAAGAGGCTATTTGTTGATGTTTTGGCGTATATTATGCCGCCCTACATCCAGAATTTGTAATAAATTGAGATTCTTCCTGAAACTTTATTTATTAACTTTCTGGAAATCTTTTCTCGCCATTAAAGCCGTAACTTACTTAAAGAAATACATGGCAAATGTTCAAATCTTTTTGAAGTTCAGCACACGTTTGGCGCTAGTCGCCAGCCGACTATCGCTCTAAACGGTACGGGCAAATTTTTTGGCTATTTCGGCAGAACGAAACGTTATTAAGCTAATGGAAACGAGCAACGAATGTCAAGTGACCTTTATTGTTTTTCGACTTGAGATTGTAACTCACAAACTAAAACTCTAACAGAACTTTGTTTAAGACTTAATTTAATTTATTCAACAGGTTTTCGTTACAGAGGTGAATATGCAAGATTTAGAAAGGAAACTGTAGCGTAGCACGGCAGCTCCTTTCTAAATACATTGTTGAATATAGAAGATAATATTGTCAATTATTGTGACGCACTGTTAGTACAAAATACATACAACTATTTTTTTTATAATCATGTTCCAACAATATACCAGATAGACGCTCAAAGTCTCACTGAATAATTTTATACCCCTAAATAGATGCCTAGTTATTGTCCGATGCAGAACTGTGATATTGTTTGATTTTTATATTCTTATTTAATATTTATTTCCAAAAGTATATTTTATTAATATTGTTTGGTGCAATGAAATGTATCACTTTTTGTAATTAATTTTCCCTTCTAGATTAATTTTTATCAACCAGTGCCTGTAAGTTGTAATGATATTCAGTAAATATAAGTTTCCACTCAGATACCAACATTCCCTTGCTTTTATATAGTTTTTCTCTTAACAATAAGTTTTTCATTTATAATATTACAACTTAATGTACTACTTGTAGGTAGAATAACATAGGTTTAGATTAGTTTCTAATGAACGCATTGTTGTACGACTGTTAATTAAATTAATAAAATGAATGGCAGGTGTTAAATAAAATGTATCTTATTCGTCTTGTATTATTGCCCCTCCTGGTGTGAAGGCTGCACATGTTAGATTTTTCCTATATTGGTGCTAAAAAAGTATCAAATATTGCTTCTTTCTTCTTGGTTTTCTTCATTCTTCTCTAAGATCTTAAACGCAGTTTTAGTCTTTGCAGCACTAAAACGTAGAAAGCTAACATGTACAGGCCTTCTGGACTGCATATTCCTTGAATGGTGATATAATAAAGTATTATAATTAACAGTGTGGTTGTTTTATTGCACTAACGCCGCTGTAAGTTCGCTTGAGGCCGCATGCTGTACCTACTTCGCGCTTGACTTGCATTTGTATAATCTACAAATCTCCGGTCTCGCCCCAACTCGCGGCCGAGAAATGTTTGAATAACGTGTGAATAATAAAACATGACCCCGTCCCATTCTGGGACAATATCGCATTGAATAAGAAATAACTCTGGCTATTGTTGTTAGAGTAGTTCCCATGTGTCATGTTAATGTAGGTACACGTCAAATGGCCACGTGAGCTACGTCCCAAACAATATCTTAAACTATGTCATGAAGTGTCCTCGGAATTGACAATCGTCAGATTATGCTATGTAGATGATAGATAAAGCTGTTTTACACGCGTATACGCTCGAGTGCACAAAAACGCGCATATGATTTCAATGAACCATGAACTCTTCATGTATCATAATTATATTAATGTCTCTATCCTCTATACCGTAGGTTCCCCTCCCGGCAGATCGTGACCCCGTTATGTAACCAGGTCGTTCATCCTATTCTTGATTAACTTCGTCAGAAGTTCTTGTTGGAGAGATCTTATAGCGCGTAAGCAGAACGCATTTTGCCCTTTAATATTCTCGACCCTTTCGAATATTATAGGTACATTTAGGTAAGCGCAGCATAAAGACATTTTCTTTTCCGAAATTGATTAATCTCCATATCAGTTATGGGTTACTAAAAAACGCAGTAAGGTTTGTTACTCTTACCTTTATCCGACCATTCGATAAAGCGATTACGACACTAGAAAAGATTAGCCAGTTCTTATTCTTCGCCTTTGCAGTATTGATAACCTCGTTCCGTCTCGAGTTCTCGACGCGTCTGGCGCAGTCTAGCCTATCTGCACCCCAACTGCGAATCAAATGAAATTGCACTTGGGTAGAAAGGAGTAATAGATAGCACCTTCGTGGGTTGACATATTGTAGTAACTGTAGATATTTCAACGTTAAAAGAATGTTTCGTTGAATTTAACCACGCACGAATGATACCGATAAACGTTTTATTTTGCATAAAAATTAATGACTTGTCAAAACAAAGGCAATTTCTTATAAAGTTGGTAAAGTAGAGTCATGATAATAATCAGGCCATTTTCAGTCGACAAAGATTATTTATAAAGTTTTGCTTTAAATAATAGGTACTATAGAGTCAATAGCACTATAGAGCACAATATAGGTATTCGTTTCCTAAGTAAAGAGAATACCCCGAAAATGGGAGTTTGTTACGTAGGCGGCAAAAGTATTTTGGGTATGCTTGGGAAGTTAGTAATTTGCAAGCAATGAGCTGTAAAGTTCCGGGGAATGCGGTAAAACCTACACAGCATGCACACTTCTGTTAATTAAGTTAAGCGAAATAAGGTATTTAAATGTAGATTGACCGGCTGCGGTGCCAATTCTGAATTTCTGCTGCTGAGCTTGTATACACGCCAACTCCAAGTCGATACTGGCATACTAATTTATAAATTGGAAGATACTTTTGTCTCTTTAGGTAATATTTGAAAGATTAAACTGCGGTCAGTAGTTAACCACAGATATACGAGTACACATATCTATTGTAAAACATGTATCTTTTGTTCGCACAACAAAGTACCGAATTTAACTACTGAGTAAATAATTAGGTATAGTTCGCTCAAGCCATCAACGAAGACGCGCCTGGTCGCTTTCAGAGCAAGTGTTCAGAAAACACTAGATATCTTTTTTACTACAAAACGCGATCCAAAGTTATTACCGTACTAAAGCTCATATATCCCCATCTAAAACGCAATGTTAAAAGGAGCTGAAAAGAGTTGATCCGACACTGTTCTTAGTTCGCGTTATCGATGAGGTTGGGGATTTCACGATTCTATCCATACAAATGTTAATTTATCTAAGACTTTACTCTACGACCAATAAGTTCGTGATATAAGTAAAACATACCTGAGTATTTCAAAGAATTGGCTTAATCTAAAATGTGTGTGCGCTTCTTCGTGGATGGCGTGTTTATAAAAAAAACTTCGATGCAATTTAGGCGGTTTTATAAGTGATCGATTGTGACAAAAACAATAATTTTACGTGAAATAGGAGTATCTGGGCAGATCAAAATTAACTAAATGCCGTTTACCGTTGCCTATCGAATAGTGAGTGCACTCTGCCAATAAACTGATAAGATACACTGAATTAATGGCCACTTATCGATATTGGATTATATTTTCGGAGCCCTCTCTACCTCAGCTATATAGCACCTTTCTCGCCCACCATTCTATAATCTACTGATAACGCTTGCACTGCAAATGCTATTGCAAGATGCACTTTCTCTAAACATCTGGGAAGATTCAATCGTGAATTTCTGAGCAATCCAGCATTCGGGTCAACTAATTTAGGAAGTAGGTGTATACTCGAAGGCACCTGATGGTGCCCGTTTGTTAATGTAGTACAAATAATAAACAACGTCACAAATAATACTTACATAAACAAACGGTGCCTTTACGAGTATACTTAGTAAAATCCTAATTACACCTATTATTTTAAGATGAACTTGATTACTTATTGAAATAAATACGCCACGACATGCTAATATGCACTCAAAAGTATATTTTTAGTATGGAAATCAGTAGGTACTCTACTCGTAGCTAGCTAAAGCATTTTACACATTCAAGAATAGGTACATTAGTGTGTGTCTGTCTGTAGTTGTACCTGCACACCACCCGATTAGCGTCCGTTCCCCTAAGGCTTCCCGTTTTTACATGATCCCCTAAAAAGAAAGAAAGAATCATGAAGGGAAGCCGTAGGTATGAGCTAGAGTAGGTAGGTACTCGTAAATATGAACATGCCCACATAAAAGTAGGTAACTATTTACTGAGAAAAGCTATAGAAAGCCGTGTAGGTTACTCCACTCGAAAGCTAGCAGAATATGAATCGAATAAAATTGTAGGTGCCTTGTCGCAAAAGCAATGAAAAAAAAATTTTCAAACATATCCGAGGGCCAAACAGCGTATGAGACAAGCTGAGGACTAAATAGACATAATGAGTAATAGACTTTTTGCCTTTTGGGTCCAATTGTCCGTCCAAAATTTAGACTATTTGAAATCCGTTAACAAGCATCCAGGGCCGCACTCAGCGGAAAAAATAGCAAAACCCACTTAGGAGTAGGTACATGCGCCATCGTAAGTGGTTAATATTTTTGATAGGCCGTATTACTTAAGAGACAAGAGTCAATGGTTGTCAAAGTGTGCAGCTACTTGTGTTGCGGACTGTACCGATGCCACTTCCCGCTCAGCCCGCATCCTGCCTTCCCTCGTACCTCGCCAATCGCCCACTCATCGTTAGAGGCACATTAAAAATCAATAGCTGTACGGAAAATGTCAGAGGTTTGAGAGAAAAAAGGATTAAGAGCGTGATTCTTAAAAACTGCCTTACAATAGGTACTAATTAAATTTTAGTGAAGAATTACGTAACGTACTTAACCTAATTTACCTACATTTAAATTGTATCACGATTATGTAATAATGAATGACTCAACAGAAAAAATAATGGAATAAATAATTCTTAATTTAGGTAGTGACTGTTTTGCTCAACCTAGTAAAAGTTTAATTATTTCGTACTTAACTGTTAAGTATTAAATGAGTTCAAAGTTCAATATGAAGAAAGTCTTGTATTGAGTACCTACCATACCTAGAGATATTGTGCTTTGTATTTCATATTTCTTTTAATAGGTATATCAAACTACGGACAGTCTCATATATTTGGAATCTCACCTTTAGATGAGATAGAGATAAATTGATAGTGCAAACCTAACTTATAGATGTGTTGCTGTACCTAAACACTAGATACTAGAAAATTATGAGTAGGTACATACTTGATACAATTTTAGGAGAAAACTAGGTCTAGCGCTCGTTTAGTAGAATCGATAAGTTACTTTTTATAACAGGCCTAAAGTTCAAAGGTCCAGATCAGACCAGATTTTCGTAATAAATTAGACAATTTCTAACGAATAGTAGTACCTAGTTTCTAATAGTTTACTAATAGTAAATTTATCATTTTACTAATGAATGATGAATCGAACCTAGCTATTTATAGCTTTATTAAGAGACTTACTTTGCTTAGTACCTAAACGATACAATTTTTTCATATTATTGAAATTTATTTATTTAAATTTACGCATACGTAGGTACTGTCCCAGACCAAAACATACACTGTTAAAAAATAGACAAAAATATTGTATATTTTCCGAAGATACAGATTATTACCCTTCGGATCCCCAACTACGTGTACCTTCTTACAAAGAAACTAAAAGGAAAGATGTTTTAACGCGGTACAATTAATTAATTAAGTAGTAGGTCAAGTATTAATTAACATAAATACCTACATGTAATCTAGGTATCATTAAAATGTAAACAAATCGTGTTGGAATAATCAACTACTAGGAAAACATTACTGGCAGATGTGTCTATAAAATTGTATTGTCCACGTTTACCTGGTACCTAACTGTACATATTATGTAAAGTACATAATACACATCTTATATCACACCCTTATAGCAAACGTTGGTAAACATCATCTAGCCAACGTATTTCTCTTAATCAGACATACTTATTATTACGTTCAAATAAAAGTATATTTGTATGGGTACGTAAAATAAACACCAAAAAATATCAAATAACTAATTGTAATTTAAAACTCTTATAAAGGTAGTAATGTAGGTATGTTCAGATATTAATGGCAAATTGTAGTGTATGGAACTTTTTGTCATTGTTAACTGTTCAGAAGTATTTGGTCATTTTGCCAGTTTGCCTGCTCCAGTACTATGACGGCGACTGTCCGTAGGCGAGGTTGATTAACACCTTGTGGTGGGTTATAAAGAAATGCCACTTCTCATAGCCTTTTTAGTATAACGTGTAATTATTGACTTAATCCTTTTGAATTAACATGCTATTAGCATCTACCTACTAATAAATTAGAGTCCAGCATTAGCGTTCCTCCCCTAATTTATCTTCGTTATACTTGCTAGTTTTGTATTATGGAATATTTACCAGACAACCTTGAAATCCTAATCCGATACATACACGAATAGACGCACAATATAAACCAAAAGCTAGATTGATCGATAAGCGATGCCCGTGAAAACAGCTGGGTGACCCTGGTAGAGCAGTAGCTATCACGAAAGGTCACGGATTCAACTCCCCGCGAGGGTGAAATTAATTATAAGAGGGGGTTTGGTCACTAAAACCGCCCGTTTAAGCGATATCATCAACATCAGTACAACTCTTTCTTCAATTGATTTTCACCTTAATGTCAAACGCGTTTGGTTCAATATTAGCTGTGGAAGTTGCTCAGATTTATAGTAATCAGATGTGTAGCTGTCTCCTATATACTCGGATTTTTGATTTCAATATTTAAATACGAAACAAGAAAGTGCTACACACATAGTATACATAGGTACATTATATCAGTAAGCCTATAAGCCCAAGCTAGCTGAACATCCGTAACACCTACCTATTTTACGTGGGCTCGTGGTCCGGGTCATTCTTCCGTCCTTTACAATTAAGACATGGTAAACAATCTAACTTGTAGTAGAACCATGATCCAGAAGTAGTAGTAAGTTGTATAGGTATAGTCTACAACACAAAGTCCCGCTCAACATAGAGAGAAAGAAGTATCTCTACAATGATTTGAAAAATGCACATGTTTGCAACTCAAACGGAGATAGAATCGACTTCTTGTTTCGAAGATGCTCGCGTTTTTATCTACTCAGTCACCAAGTCACCATATCGTTTACTTCAGTAAACGATATGACCTGCCTACGATATGGTATGCCTTTCAAGGCATCCATAGTAGTCTAAAACTGAAACGGGTAAAGCTATCTCGTCTATACTGTCTATAGCAATAGGAATAATTTATAAGTTCAGCCCAAAACCCTCGTCAGTGTAGGTACCACCGGACCGCCCTTCGCCTAAAAACCTATGCTTCTTTACCTCTTCGTTCCATAAATTTGTCAGTTTTGCTACTCGTAATATTTATAGTGACGTACAATAATAGCGCCCGGCTAACTTTACTACAGGAAATGATAAACTGACTTGAGGAATAAAAAATAGGTTCGTATGGGGCTTGGAAACTGTTATAATTTATATGCCCAAGGTTTATGCAAAATCCAAGCGTAGGACCTATTATTAATTACTAGCGGCCGCCCGCGACTTCGTCCGCGTGGAAAAGTAATTTTTTACCCCCCTTTTCGCAATAAAAAGTAGCCTATGTTCTTTCTCAGGGTCTAGATCATCTGTATACCAAATTTCATTTAAATCCGTTCAGTAGTTTTGGCGTGAAAGAGTAACAGACAGACAGACAGAGTTACTTTCGCATTTATAATATTAGTTAGGATTTACCCAATAACATAAATATAACTTTAATGTATGTAACCTGTATGTTGCCTAGGTAAGACTGGAATCCACAATGTGTTCGTGGTATTTCTAATTGTCACTGGCACAATGAAGTCTCACCAGAAATGTAATGAGGCTTGTCGTGATCGAAACGCTAATTGAATTTTATGAAAGTACGGTTAGCAACAGAAGGTGTCACATTGGGCCAATTGTATTGACTCTTACGCTCCGGTAATAAGATCTACAAACTTGAACATGAGTAGCAACTTTTCGCGCTGCCTGTACCATCCGGCAACAACACCACTGCAAGCGTATGTTCTCGTTCCATTGTTAGTCGACAGATGGTAATTGATTAAACTTGCCGTTTTACTGGGTGATGGGTAATGAATAACTTTCACAGCTTAGGGCACCTTCTTTCCTATACACGGATTTACTTGGTTCTTGACATAAACGGGACTAAACGCGAGGATATTGAAATATAAGTACCTAAGTACCTGCATTATAGCACTTACTGCGTTACAACAGCCGTGGTCACAAGCGGACGGCAGTCGAAACGTACGTAAGTATAAATAAATTCACACAACATCTCTTACATTGACTTGACTCCGTACTAAGTAGCAATATGCACTTGTGTTACAGATATCAGACAACAGAGGATCACAAATATAATACTTAAATACATATATAACACCCAGACACTGAACAAACACAAGTGTTCATCACACGAATGTTTGTCCAGGGTGGGGATCGAACCCACGACCTTTGGCGTATGAGGCAGGGTCACTACCATTGCGCCAACCGGCCAGTCAATGTATGTACATACATATATAATATTGAGCGGAGTTCGCGTCAGAACTGTATGATGTCAAATTCTTACAATTTTGATGCGAATTCCGCTCAATTGTGAGTATAGAGTTTTTGATTTGATCATCTCCTTTTGCTGTTGACTGTACATACGCAGCACAAACTTGTATACGTATGCCATGTTTTATTTTATTTTATAGGACTTGACCAGGTCTCGATGTCTGCGCCTCAATCAAGCTTGCTGTCAAGAAAATGGAAGAAAAAAGGAAATGTTATAGTTCAAAGTCAACAAAGAAATTATTTCCAATGCAGTGGTGTATGTTAATAATACGTAAATTAAAATGGTTATGTAAAATATGTGTGCACATTATGTAAAGTTACAATCCACTTACATAAGTATGAATAATTTATAATGTTTCTGTATTTATAGTTTTAACATAACATTAAGTAGGGGCATGTCTTGGTATATTTTGGAACATGATTTAATTGTACTGTATTTTAATGTTATTAAAGTAAAGCATAAAAATCCTCAGCAAAAATGTAGAGGTACGTCATCTGTATGATAATAAACAAATATTAGTGATTGGTTGGGTGTGGGCAATGGGGGCTATCGCGTCTTAATAATCCGCTAGATGGCGTACTATTAGACTGATGTCCAACTTGTACGTCATTGGTTGTTTAGTGACATTTGACATCTCGCATCAAAAATAACCATCCACTGTGTAAGATGGATCTCAGTACTTTAGTACGCCATCTAGCGGAGTTTTCATACGCGATAGCTCCTATTGTCTGTGGCCCGATACAAATACTGTGTCACTCCCCAACGACACGTTTGTAATATACTTACAGCCACACACCAAAGTATACAAAACTGTCAAATTAATCCAATCAACTCTTATCTTACTTTCAAACACACTGTCGTTTATCGATCGATTGTCGAGTCGAATATCGATTGAGGAAATTAGACAGGTCGTTGTAACCTGATGTGTGGTTGTCTGTGCCAGACTAAAAAGCACCATAATGATTAATAATAATGACACATATTTGTTTCCTTTAGTAAATGTTTCTCTAACCTAACAGGAGCTACTGCGAGAGAAGCAACAGCATCTGGAGCGGCTGTTGCGCGAGCGAGAGCTGGAGCGGGCCGAGGTGGCGAAGGTGTCGCTGCAGGCGGACCGCGCCGAGAATGCGCTGGCGCAGCTCAGAAAGAAGCTCGAGGTATGTCTTCGTTAATTTCTATCAGTAGACAAGGAACCGTGGTAGAGTCACGCATCGGTTGATGTCTCATAGAAGACCGGCGTGAAACAGCGCCTGCGCTGTGTTTGGCCGTGTGGGTGAGGGTACCGGAAGCCTATCGAGGGGAAAGGGGGGCGGCAATCCCTTTTCATCCATCTCTTGTGTCTTGTGCAGCGGAATATTGATGGAAGGATTGGCGGCCAACCGCCACCTATGCATAAAAAACAAACAAAATATTTCATCAACAATTTATAAGAGGTTAATCTCATGTTCTACGCCAGGGCTTATAGGTAAAACAAAAACACGAAATACTGGCACGATACAATCAAAGTCCAGCGCCATCTATTGGTAGGCAGTGGAGCTACTGTCATGAAACGAAGTCAGGGCGGGCCACAAGTTATTGATAAAATTATAAAAAAAATGTTTCAGGCTAGTACAGAGAATGAGAAGCTAAAGGCGGAGCTGAGCAAACTGAACAAGCAGCTGGAGGATGAGCGCCAGAAGGTCGAGGACCTCATGTTCAGGAACGAGGAGGAGAACATCAACAAAGAGGATTATAATGTAATGCCACAGATTGTATTAGTAATGCTTCATATATAAGATGCTCCTTTTGATATCCCAACCTTTAGGTGGTGGTACTGGTGGTACAAATATTTACATATATTTCTTGGAAAATCGTTCTGAATATTTGGGATCAAAATGATCATGTTGTATTTACAAGCTTTTTACAAAAAATCTTACCAACATAGAAACTTGGATTTTAACATTATTTTTTGTTTTTCAGCGCTACAAAGAAGCGATGGAAGTAAGTTCACACCTTTTTTTAATAACTTACATATTAGGATATTGAAGTAAAAGAATTTACCTATAGTGACTTTTGCTATTGACTGTAAAAACCCTTGGATAATGTAATCAACACTCAGCGCCATCTGTTGGCACAGCTTGGAACTAACAGCAAAATTAAGTCCCCAAACAAAATGAGGACTATTAGAGCTTGTCCAGATGACGCGTTTTACTCGCGCGTTTTACATGCGTTTCGCTAGGCTGTTCATTGCTCTTTAATAGGCTAGCTTTGTTAACTCTTGTTAACACACAAGAACGTAAACAGCAATGAACTACAAATCGCGTGTAAAACGCGTCATAAGGACCAGCTCTAAGGCCCGGTTCAAACACGGCGGACGAACCGCGTGGTTCGAGACCGCACCTTATTTACATTAGCGCTTATTATTCGTTCATACCTGTCCGCGCGGACTCCGCCGTGTCTGAACCGGGCCTTAGTCAAACGTACTGTGCGTTACAGCAAGAGAAAGCAGCGCACCTGCAGCGCATCCGCTCGCTGGAGGCCGAGGCGGCGCTGCAGGCGGCGCGCGCGGAGGCCACGGCCGCCACGCTGCAGGCGCTTGAGGACCAGCGCAGCGCCGAGACCGCCGCGCTGCTCGACCAGCACAAGGAGGAGCTCACGGCTGCACACAGTAAGTTGTTTTAGAGTGACCCCACACTAAACCCAAAACTGGAATTCAAGACCAAAAAATCTACTACAATGTTGCTACTGCAATAAAATGATCGTACCATAGTATACCCCTTTTTTCTAAAAACACTCGCTGATGTAATTTATTTATTGGTAATTGTGATTCTATAATTTAAAAAAATATATATTTCATTAACTTTTTTCATTTAAATACAAGACACTTTAATAAAAACTTATCCATCCGTAATTTAAGTTTTCAAAGATGGTATTGTAACTCTTTAGGTGTTAATAACATTTGGTATCTACCCACAACATTGTAACAATGTATGAAAACTTGACAGTTTAGTCTGCAGAATAAGAAAAATAATGCCAAAAAGGTTGGCGAAACCTGAAAATGTCACTTGAAAATGACATAAGTGACATTAACAGATTTGACAGTGACGTATCTGTCGTAGATTTTTTGGTCTTGAATTCCAGTTTGGAGTATAGCGTCATTTAAGTGTGCGGCGTCTTGCTGGCGACCACCCTACACTAGCGTTTACGGGAGCGCTTCTTCACGCCAGTTTTTCTGTAAGGCCGTGGAATCATTGCGGTACAACTGGGCTCCCACGGTATTTTTTATGGATTGTTTCACTGGCATTTACGCTTGCTGGAATCTTAGTCCTTAGAAAGAGAAATGGATAGCCCGAAATAAAACGACCAACCCTTGATGATCAGATTGTGCGTGAATTTGTGCGATAGAATTCCTCAAGAGAGAACAAAAAAAGGCGGGTGCTCACTTGAACACATGACAAATAAATATAATCTCGAATTTGTTCCAAACAAATTGTATTTTAAACATGTGACCCTGACCCTATAAACCTGCTGCTTGGTCTTAACCATTTTTATCCCCATTGATAGCACTTTTCCGCAGCGTTTACTACTCTGCGCAAAAACAATAAAACCGAGGAACTCTTCGTCGCAGTAAATAACGTGTAACGCCCAAACGCTCAAGAATCCGGTTTTGATTCCCGGTTATTTTAGTGTAACGCTAATCTTTAATGACACTTCTTAATTGTTGTGATATATTGAATACTTACAGCTTATATTATTTTATTCCAGCTTTGTCTTCCGAATTACAAAAACTATTAGATGAGTCTTACGCTCTCCTCCAAGAAAAGGAACATGAAAAAGACTCTTTAGGTAAGAGCATGTCTGAGGAGCTGGCCAAGGTGAAAGCTGACTCCGAGAAAGCGTTGAACGAAGCAAAGACCAAGATAGCCATCGCGCAGACCGAGTTCGAAACGCAGCTCTCAGTGTTGACGGCCAAGCTGCAACTCGCTGAATCGAAACTAGAGAACGAGAAGCAGAACCTAGAAAGACTCGATAAGGAAAACAGCCAAACTATTATAGATCTTAATACTAAGCTTACTCAACTGCAAGCAGCCGTAGATGATAAAACACTCGAATTAAACAAAGGTAATACTACTTTTATATACTTACTTTACAACATTACTTTTTAGTATGGATGTGTGTGTGTGTGTTTATATGTATTAATTTCTGTTTTTAGTAATGGGTGCAAGTAAAGAACACGAAGTCAACCTAAATAAAGAGATTACAAAACTGAAAATGGAACTAAGTGCCAAGGTATTAGATTTAGAACAAGTAGAAGACTCTAGAAGAAAACAGGAAACCTGCCTGCAAAGTCATTACAAGAAGAGATGGCTCGAGTAAAAGACGAGTATGCGGCTAAAGTTAACGAATATGAAACTTTATTAAACGAGGTAACACAACAAAATGAAAAGAGTAAAATGGACGTTATGGAACTACAGAAAAACCTTTCGTCTAAAACAAAAGATTACGAAAGATTACTCTCCGAGTCAAATGTTACAAATAGCTCCGCAGAGAAACTGGTTAATGAATTCAAACAAACTATTCATGAAAGAGACAAAGAAATAATAAAATTGAAAGATGATTACGAACAAGCAACAGCCAATTTCAATATAAAACACAGTAAGATCGCTGAAGAACATAAAAAAGAAATAGATGACAGAAATTTGAAAATAGAGGAATTAATGAAAGAGATTCAAATCCATAAACAAACTCTAGACCAAAGTAAAGTTGAGTTTGAATCGCTAAATTCACAGTTTATAATTAATGCCGATGAACTCAAGGCATTGAAAGAAGAAAATGAAAAATTAAAGCAATCGGTAACAGAGTTAACGCAGAGCAATAATGAACTTAAATCTAAAATATCAGCTATGGAATTGGAAATCGGAGAATACAAACGACAACTTGATAGTTCAGTAGAAAGGTGCAATGAATTGCAAAAGACTAAAGAAAAGATCGAAACTGAGTATTTAAATCTTACCGGGCAAGCTACCGATTCAAATGAACAATTCAACAAATTATCACAACATCTTAAGGACACTGAAAAAGAGCTACAGGATCTGAAAGATAAAAATAGGGAAACTGCCAATAACCATGGCAGAATAGAGCAAGAATTAAAACAAAAGTTGTTCTTATTACAAGAAGAATTTTCTGTAGAGCGGGGACAGTTAGTCCAGTCGATTGATGACAAAATTGAAAGAGTCAAACAATCTGAAAATAGAATTAAAGAGGTAGAAAGTCAAATAATAGAAGCAAGCAATCGTATTAAAGATTTAGAGATGAATAGTGACAAGTTGCTCGATGAAAACACAAACCTAAAACACGAAATAGAAAACTTAAAACAAAAAGAACAAGAATTAAATGGTGAATTTGAAACAATACGGAAAAGGTTAGAAGTTGATATAGAGAAGTACAAAGATGAAATCAATATTTTAAAAGCCGATGGAGCTACCTCAGAAGTTAAACTAATGGAAAAAGTGGACCAATTGACAGAAGCTCAGAATGACTTGAACAATAAATTAGAAGAAGCAAGACGAAACGAAGATTCATTACAAAAAATTAGTCGAAGATATGACAACACAGTTAAATAACCAAAAGAATCAGTATGAAAAAGAAATCACCCAAGCTCAAAGTTTGATAGCTGTGGCTAGCGAAGAATCAAATAAGCAAAAGGAAGAAGAAACTAAACTGAAGCAATTGTTAGAAGAAAAACAAAACATTGTAAAAGAACTCGCATTGAAATTGGAAATGCTCGATGTAGATTTTAAATCAAATCTAGAAATAGTTAATGAAAAGGATCGACAAATACTACAAGTAAATGAAGAGCTCAATAAAGTAACAGAAAGTAAAAAACAATTAGAAGAGAAACTCAATAATGCAGTTATGGAAACAGCTTCTTTAAAGCAAAAATATGAAAACCTTATAGCAAATTCTTCTGCTGAAGAATCACTACTAAAGGAACAATTAGGCCAAGTAGAGACGTTAAGAAAAGAAATCACTGTCTTATCTCAAGACAAGTCAGTGTTAGAAACCAAATGTAACGATAGCCTTAATGAACTTCACAAGCTAAAAGAGGAACTCGAAAGCACTTCCAAAAAATTAAAAGATAACGTAGAAGTTAATAACGAGTTAAAGAAATCTTTACAAGAAAAAGAAGTTTTATTAAGATCTCAGAACGATAAGAGTGAGACTGAAAGTAGTAAATTAAAAGAATTGGAATCAGAGATTGTTGAGCTCAAAAAAGATCTATCACACAAAAATGCTCTAGTAAGTGAAAAAGAATTGCAGCTCACAAAAATAAACAATTCTCTTCAAACAGAAACAAATGAATCGCAACAAATTGTAATGCAGTTACAAACTGAAAATGCTCAGTTAAATGAAAGATATAAAAATGATATTGAATCTCTAAATAATGTTACAAAATCTTTACAAAGCCAACTTGCCGAAAAAGAAAAGCAATTACAAGACTTACAAAAAGCTAAGGATAAGGTTGTCGAGTTAGAGCAACAATTAGCTAAAGCAGAAAAAGATATTAAGCAGCTAAGTAATATTAATGATGGTCAGAAGTCGAACTACGAAGACTTGAATAAGCAGCTACAAGCCCAGTATGATGAATACAAAAAAGAAAGTAAACGAGTGAAACATGATTACAAAGCTAAATTGAATGAGTCCGAGAAGGAGCTAGAAAAATCCAAAGAAAAAATAAAGATTGAAATCACAAAACAAACGGAACTTCAACAAAAACTGAGCGAGGCAGAGAAACAGATATTGGATTTAACACAGAAATTAGAATTAGTTTCAGTCCACCAAACTTCAGAAGGCGAAAAAGATTCTAAATTAGAGAAATTAACGTTAGAATTACAGGCTACAAGGAAGTCCAGTGCCGAAGCCTTATCAAATAGCGAATCTGTGATTAATGGTCTGAAAAATGACATTGAACATAAAATAAAAGATTTAAAACAAAAGGAAGAGATTGTAGTCAAGCTACAGGAAGAAATAAAGGTATGTGTCTTCGTTTTTGACTCTATATTAAATACTGCCCCCCGCCTCATAAGCCTAAGGTTCGATCCCCGTTCGATCTCGTTGTGTTTCTGTGTCTGGGTGTCATAATATGTTTGATATCCGTAACACGAATGCACAATGGTAAAATAATTTATTAACTGTCGCTTTATTTTCCAGAATAATAAAGCAAAACTGGAGATAGCAGAAAGAGAGAAAGTCTTACTACAAAAAGAACTGGCTGGAAAAGGCAAAGATTTACGAGATAAAAATGATAATAATGCCATGGGAGTATTAGGCCAAGGAGACAGTCCAGCGCAAAAGTAAGTATTATGATTATATTTAACAAACTTGATTTTTAGGGTTCCGTAGCCAAATGGCAAAAAACGGAACCCTTATAGATTTGTCAAGTCTGTCCGTATGTCACAGCCATTTTTTTAGAAATAATTATTAAGAGCAGTAAAAAATATTATAAGTCATTGATCAGCAAATCTTTATTGCTGCTTTAGTATTTGTTAACCAATTATTTATTTTGCTGACTGGTCATTAGTATAGCTGGCGGCATGAAAGAATAGCGATGACCGTTATTTGGCGCACTTGTAAAAAAGAAGACTTTCTATTAAAATTGGTTTCTGCGCACTCAAGGTCATAACTACAGTTTCTTGCCGCAGACTATAGGTTAGATTTTTTTTTTTGCTGACCTGTTTAATAACACCTATTTTTTTTCAGTTTGGAGGAAAAAGAAATAATCGACGGTCAAGTGAGCTTCCTGAACTCTGTGATTGTGGATATGCAGCGCAAGAACGAGCAGCTAATGGCGCGCGTGCAAGCATTGGAGGGGGGCAACGGCGTTAGTGATTCGCCAGTTTTGTGAGTTAACTTTCTATTCAGCATAAGGGGAGCAATTCTCGTGCACTCGACATTGAAGTCGAATTAGAAATTTTTATATATGAAATCTCTAAATTCGACTTAAATGTAGAGTGCACGACAATGGCCCCCAAGATTCGTATTTTCAGGGTGAGGGTGAGAAACGTTCTTGTATAATAATCATTTCTATTGGGTATTCTAAGATCAACGATTGACTTCATCACCTCGGGGTGTATATCCCAGTTGCGTCCAAAGCTGTCGCTTCGCAGCCCGGGGTGCGCTTAGACCAGGTTTCCGCAAGTCTGATAATTAGTATGAAACGACTACAGTCTGCTCTTTCAGACCAGCTAGATCCGAATTCAAAAAATCCAGTTACATTTTCCTCTTTCCTTCAACAAATTATTGACTTCATGACTGATGAATGATTTATTTTCCTGGTAGCAACGGCTGCAAGCCCCGCGCAGTGGCGCCGCGCCTGTTCTGCGACATCTGCGACGTGTTCGACGCGCACGACACGGAGGACTGCCCGCGCCAGGCCGGCGACGCCGAGCCCGCGCCGCCGCCCGCCGGCAGCCGGCGCCCGCCGCCGCCGCCCAGGCCCTACTGCGATATTTGTGAAGGTGAACTTTGTTTTTTCTTAAACTAGGGCCTAGTGAGTGCAATATTATGCACGCGACGCATTGTATTATCTTTATCCTTACTAATACTGTAAATGCGAATAGGCTAGTTTTTATTGCGAAAAGGGGGTTGTAAGGGGATTAAAGGAGGGGTGAAAATTATTAAATACTTAAAAATGCTACCCAAAGATACTACTCCACGCGGACGAAGTCGCAGATAATAGCTAGTTATACATACCTACAAACCTACCTTTTGAATCGCTCTAAAACCAGATGAAAATCCCTACATGTTTTATATCATGATATAAATCTAATTCTTGTCTTGAAATTTGTTTAATTTTACTGAGAAATTTGAGCGATTTGATACTTTAGCATGCCTGCAGGTACATAACTTTGTGTTTCATTAAAATGTATTTTTTTTTATTTCAGTGTTCGGACACGCAACGGAGAACTGTGATGAAGAAGAAACATTTTAAATCTAATTTATTTGTTATTATTAACATTTACTTTTAATGTTACCGTTGTTGTTGTTTCTTGTTTAGTAGGTATTATTTATTTAATATTTACCATCGCAATAGCATCAGTTATTTGCTAGTTGAATATTAGACAATGTTTGTAAATAAGAAGAATTTGATCTTTTTTATAATAAATATTTGCATGTTATTTTTTTATCGTAATCAGGTGAATGGTATGCATTTTATTTTTCATTTGCATTATCTGGTTATAATGCACATTGAGAAAGAAATAATTATGTAATGGCACAAACTGATCAATTTCCATCACAATCATGTTTTAACTTCTCGTACATCTGTACTTCAATATACACAATAAGTGGTAAAGAATGAACACCAAAATATAATCTTTTTATAACTAAGTAATAAATTTAATTGAACAATATACTTCTTTTTATTTCATACAACAATTTTCCTTTTAGCTAACTAAAAGCTCTCAAGCAGAGACTCGAACAGAGGCAATGCATAAAATAGTAGGCACATAAAAACAAACAATGTACCTATTGAGTCTGTCACCTCACCTTGAAGGCGTGCTGTGATGATGTTTCACGCCCCGCCTAAAAACCCAGTATTGTAAGGAGGAAACACATGAACTGGAAGGGCATTCCACAACTTGATGGCTCAGGGCAGGAATGAGGAGCTAAACCTGCATGGTATGTGGATGGCAACGCTGTCCAGCATGTGTTGTTCAGGAACGGAAAATGGACAATCTTTATTTTTTTCCAGTTCCTTTCCCAGTCAATACAAGCCCTATTCAAAACGACAGTAAATTTTATGTCGTTAAAATTTAAGTAAAACATGTATAGTGATCATCACTTTAATTCAAGCCTATATGCGTATTTTTTACTATTAGTGCGGCAGCGAGGAAACCTGCATGTTGCAGGATCCGAGAATGTTACATGCTAAGTTGAGAGAGTGATCATCACATAGTCTTTCTTCCTCCTTCTCCTCCCAATCATGTCCCTACCTATAGCTTCGGGACCTGATAAGATTTCTGGACATAATATAAGGAAATTCTTCATGCAAGATTCAAAAAGGCATGTCTATAATATTTCTATTATATCAAGTTTAGGTCCCCGAATTACTGGTTGCTAGTAATTATTATTATGATAGAATAAGAGAAGTTTATGAGGCAAAAATTTAATACAGAAATAAAATATTACACTTACATAAAATATAGGTATTTACTGACTAATTATTAAGCTATTTCTTCAAGTTATCATGATTAATCCAATCCCTCTTTCTTTTCTTTAATGGCTTCCTGAAAGAAAAAGAAACCTTAGTTGACAAAGTAAATTATTACTTTATTCAGAAATGAAGCTCCTTTTGCCTAGGCTGAGATATGTTTTTAACAACCTCTAATTAATTACAGTAATGTTGTGTAACATCACAAACCAAGGAAATAAAAATTTAAAACTTACTTTGAAACGTTCTTCAAATAAAGAGAGCTCTGATGTCAGATCAGTGATAGCATTCATAAAGGCTTCTTGTGGAGTATAATCAGAGGTGGTTTGAATTCGCAGTACAAACTTGTGTTCCAATGGATGAGGCAGTTTGTAGCCTGCAAACAACACCTTCGGGTCTTTTAACAGTTGGCTGCAAACGCAAACAAGAGTATATCAGTATTATTTTCTAGTAACAACAACATAATCGACTGGCGTTTTAAGATGGAGCTAGACATACTGCCTGATCATGTTTCCCAGAGTGTGATCTTCCTTGTTCACTGTGAATATCGCTGCGTTAGTCACCTTTGTATCGTCTTCTTTCTGGACTCTGCGGTAAGTAAAGTAATTTAGTAAAAAACATACAGAGACAGTAATCGTCACTATCTTTTGGCGAACTTGTACTCACTTCTTCTCTCCATCATACAAAAGAAATGACTCAAAGGTCGGCGGTGCATTCATATTTAGCTGGGTGTATTAGTTTTTTTTGAAGAAATAATAAAATTAGGCGTTCCTTTCCTGTAAATCGGTTAGAAAGACACCAGAATAGTAAAATAAGTAACAACAACCAACCCAACCAAACAATACTTGCAAAGTGACAGTGACAGTTGAATTTTTTTTTAATCGACCGACCATTCATTTTTTTTATTCTACTCAAACAAATAAAGGCAAAGGGATCTTGAAAACCCATAGAGTAATAAGTGGTGTAACATTTTTTCTATGATAGCTTGACGCCATTGACTTGGGTCCGAACCTTTTGGTATATTTACTATAGGTACTCTATGGTCCGTGTTTTCTGTTTTCATTAGTTTTAAGTTGGCAGCATTGAGCAGCGATTCCGGTTAGGTAGGATGGCGGGTAAAATTGTGCGCGATAATATAAATTATAAAATTTACCGACAAAGACATTTTAACCAAGTGATTTTTTAAGCATTTTTTTAACAATTTATGTTAGCAACGTCCAATTAATTATAAGCCTATTATCTCCCAGTTCTCCCACAGGAAGGCGAAGGCAAACCGGGTTCCAAAACTTGTGGTCACGCACGCACGACCCAAGCAAGATCCTGTTCTTTTTTAGAAAGCATTGGATTGGTATGTTGAAGTTATCTAATATTTTAATAATTATGTACCTAATTTATATTCATGTCATACAGGAACCTATCTACTTATCTTAGAGCATTAAATCAACCTATCTATCATCTGTGACCATTTACTTCCCTTTAACCACATCTTCTAACCTTAGATTAAATCATTTGATTTAATCTAAGCTTCTAACAGTCATTCAAACTAAACATCGATGAAATTCGCAAAAAAAAAACATCTTTTCATACCTACAAAGTTCGTTTATAAGTCGTAGGTAGAAGAAAATAATTAATGTTGTTCAGAATGGTTGAAGACTTGGTTAAAGGGAAATAAATGTTATCCTGTATACACAAGTACCTAACACGAAAAATAACATCTCAACTCTATTACTTTACCCATTGGTATAAACATGTCTTGTAGCGTGCAGATTCAAACCAAAACGTGAATGAATGCTAGGCGAGACTTTATCCACCTTTTTGCAAGACATAAGAACAGTGAGCATTATTTTTATAGGATCAAAATTACAAATGGAAGGGAGAAGAATATTTCGATTCCTACTGGCAAAACAAAAATGCTAAATAAATGTTACTATGTAAGTAGTACTTACATAGTACTTACATTAACTAATAAAAATGTACATTTTGGCATAAAGTAACTCCTAACTTAAATTCGTGATTGTTAAGAAAGAAAACACATGATACAGCAGAAAACACCGTTTATTTTATAATTATGAGAGAATTTCAGATTGATAACCTACGTACAGAATATGACTATAAAACCAATCTAACTTGAATTTTACATGTGTGTGTCCAGAATCTCACTGTTAATTTGTAATACAATACTTTAGTAATCATAGTTTACTTGTCAGTGTTCCTTTATAAGAAGATTACAAGACCATTTATCATAAAGAGGGATACAATTTTAATATAAATTCTGAAATACTTATATAGGTACAAGAAACTTTCGTAGAACCATACTAAACTATGTATTTCAACATTTTCGTCTAAACTAAACAAATGTCTTAAAGTAACACCTTTTTAAAATGAAATAATAGACTCTAATCATTTTAATGTTTCACATCATTCAACGTCAAGCAACATCAAGTAGTCGGAAAGAACAAAGCACAATTCGAGGATATTTGTTAATTACGAACATTTAACTACAATCGAAGTCTAGCGACTCTACCAATAAACAATAACAAAGTACACGCGGCCGGCGCGAGCTCGGGGGCCTAGGGCGCCGCGGCCGAGCTAAACACGTGGCCCAGTGTACCAAGGGGTCATTCATAACTTATGTCACACAGATTTGAAGACTTTCCCCCTCACTCCTTGTCCTAGTAAGTAGGTATATAATTTGACGTCACATTTAACACATACAAATAGTTACAGGAATTAAACCAGATAATTCAATCTTTTAGTCATACTGATACAGTTAGAGCTGGAAATTTTAAGTTTTCAATTAATAAATAGCTCAGATAACATACATGTCAGTCAGGTAATGATATAAAACTTTGAAATGTGACGACACAAATTTCAAGATCCCACTCTCCCCTTGTCTCATTTTCCCTCCCCTTTGAGCGCATGGCATAATTTATGAATGACCTTTTTTAAACTGTGAATACAGCAAACGTTTGTGGGGTTATATCACGATGCAAAATCGCTTTGCTGCATATGATTATATACCTGATATTATGCTACCGGCAACATGTTACAAAACCTATAATATTTGCACTCACTAACTAGACGGCACATACCGGTACCGCGTAGTATTTAACGCCATCTGGTGAAAAAACTAAGTCTATATTATTTTGATATAGGATTACGATTCAAGGTTTAAATATTTGACTAGTATGTAACTAATCCTTAATAATATCGAGTACAACAATGAACCACAAATTGCCGGTAACACAACAAAGATCAGTAAATGCCGTGTACTAAAATGTAGTATCTCAGCAATGACCGATTCTGCAATAAGCAGAACGCTATAAGATGCACTTGCAAAGAGGTACTTTTGTGTGTGAGGTTGAAATTAACTGACTTAGAATACAGCCACACAAGTACAAACTTCATTCTCCTTTAGATAATAATAATGAAAAGTAGATTTAACAGTATCATATGGATGTCTCAAAATACTTGCATGATTTCATTATCTTAAAATACATTTGAATTTTCGTTGTTCCTTAACTTCACCAAGCATATCCAGATCAAGGAGATTTAATTAGGTATAAACAGTTACGGAGCTACCGAATTAAATTGATTATAAAGACTAGATAATGATCCATAATTGTGTAGCACAACAGCTGAAGGATACAGGGTAACTCCATTCGTCCGATGAACACAAACTGTCGAACAAGCTTAGTAAACAGCACTGTAGTTATCTTTGGATTACGTTTAACACTTACTATCTACCATCTGGTAATGTAATAAAACGCTATAAGAATTGACACATAAGTATATAAACTATACTAATTGTGTACTTATACAAAATTAGCAATCCAATCAACAATATGCAATACTATTGATTATGAAAATATCTATATGTTTTACGATAACATTGAGATTTGTTAGAATGCGTGCCTCGGCCGGCACTTGAACACGAGACTTGACTTATATGTACACTAGTAACAGAAGAATATAACTGCGATATTATTACGATTATCAGAATAAGAGATCATTGAAAGCTGACTAGAAGTTTGTTATGCCTACTCTAACACTTTATTTTACAAATAGTTGGGCGCGAGGAGTAGGTCGCCGAAGCCCGGGCCGTGCCGGGGCGGCCTCCTCGGCCCGCGGAGCGCGCTCCGCGCTCTTGTGCGAATGCGAGGACGCCCTCGCGTTTCCCGTTGAGCTCAGCCACACGCTGCACAAATAACTCATTATTATGCCAATAAATAGCGGCAGCTTCAATGATTGCAAGGCTCTGGCCAGACCGCTGTTAGGCCCTGGCTGTCTGTACTTAAACAGTTTATTTTTTGTGATATACAGCATGGCTGTTCATTATAGTAAAACACTCACGACAGACTGTTACACAGATCTGTCTCAGTGTCGGTGGAACTTCTACTATTATAAAGTGGACAGAAATAGATCTATCGCTATTTACTGCATCTTATCTTATACAAATACTATGATTGACTATAATTTCAGGCTTTTAGTACCATTGCTTACTTATGTTACAACTAGTGAAATAGTTCAACGAAAATAGTTCGACTAAGTAATTAGGTAAATATAGTTTGATTAATATGTATTTGTAATGTACTTTCGTTTAATTAAGTTTATTAATTGTAAATAGTTAATTAGTTAGTTCTGTAAAGGGAACGATTTAACCATATGGGTAACAACTTGTCTCTTATAGGAGCACACCTGTGTGCAGCGTGGGTAGTTGAGCGAGAAACGCGAGGCGCCTCAGTGTTCACGGCGCGGCGGGGGCGTGGCCGCGGCCGCCGCGCGGGACATTGGTGTCAGGTACGCGGCCTCATACAGAGGCCAAACATTATACTTAGACTAGAAATACGATGAGGTTAGATGCAACTAGCTAGTGTCAGCGCGATGAGGGCGAGGCAGCGCGGCTGCTGCGATAGGGACTAGCGCCTGCTCGGAAGACAAGCAAGACAATTGACTGGCGAGTGATGACTTGCGACTGACCTCACTTTATAATGAAGCTACTGAGAGAAAAGGTATCACCTAATTTCTCTACTGTTACGAAGGCAACTAGATGAAATCCTACATTTAAGGATAAAAATCTAATTATGCTATAAATGTTAAAATTAACATTGCTTCATATTCTTAAATACGCGCAATTGCATTGTAGGACAGGAGGGGCTCGCGGGCCGGGGCGGGGCGGTTAGTGCCGTTGACCCCGCGCGCCGCTCCCGCGTCCACGTCCGCAATATGCCATTATGATGACTACGTTTTAAACCTTCGCAAATATTATTTAATATTACATATATTTAGTTTCTTATAAGAAAATGCTAATATAATGTTGGTGCTTAAATTTTCGAGTGATTTCTCTACGAAAATGTAAGTAATATTACAAACGTAAAATACTGTTTGATAACTATTCTTATATTGCTGAAGACTGGTACCTTCAAATTTATTAAAAAATTATCCTAGCTAAAACGGCTACATTATGTATCTTACTGTACAACGAAGAGCGTCTTAAAAGATACGAAATTAAATTTCAATAATTCATTTCAACTATAAATCTGATCGAAAAGCGCCAAATTTGTATGATCGTATTACTTTATTGAAAAGTTTTTAAAGTACTCTTACTGTTTATTAAAAGTTACACTCACAATAACAATTCATTATATTATAAAGTTAACTAAACAACAACTGCATCTACTATCACACATTCGAAAGTTAAAACAATTTTACAATTGTAATCGAACATTATTGCTACGGCGTCAGGCACGCCGGCGCGATATGCTGTGTGCTGCGGGCGAGGCCCCGGGCGACGCGCCCCGTGCGCCGGTCGCCGAGCGCGGCCGCCCGGGGCCGAGCGCCCGCATGTTGCAACCTTACGGCTACACCACTCTTCCAAAATCAAACATTCGACTGAACATCACACCTATTTTGGCGCAAGTACTCACTTGCAATGTTCCTGAGAACATTACTCGTATAAGGTGAGGTAGTAAGAACCTTAATTTTCATCCCACAATATCGATTCAAAATACTGAAATCAGCGGCTCATATTGTCATTCTGCCGTTGAAATTTATAAACTCTAATACCCGATCGATATACATACTTAATTTGTAGAAGATGCTACATTTATTGTTATGCATGTTATGTTTAATACAATAAATAATGTAGTACATAGTTGCATAAGTACGCTTTATGTGTTGTGTTCTTAGGCTGAATTATTCGAAGCTATGTTATAATAATACGATTACTAATTCCGTTTGCGGATTTATCCGCTAAACGATTAGACGATTTGTGGGATCATTCAGATTATAAGAATAAATTCACGAAAAACGGCCTAAGTACTGTTATTAATGTCTACATATTGTACTTACTAATTACATCATGGATTATTGCGTCTTAGTTATAATTGATTAAATTAACAGTATAAGCGGATGCTCTTATGAATTTCAACAAGTGTAACTCAGCAGAACATGGCGGGCATGAGCGTGATGCGCCCGGTCATGAGACGCGCGAACAGAGCATGAGGTGACTTATTGTAGATGGTGCGCACGCGGCGTGCGGGGCGGCGGGGGGGAGCCGCGGCGGCTGCGCGGTGCCCGGCCGGGGCGCGGGCACCAGTATGTTTGCGACGTTTTTTCTTTGCTTCACTGTCCTGGAAATGCGAATTGCAAGTTCATTGTAAGTGCCACCACAAATAATAAAACTGAAGCCCGTCCAAATCAAAATATTTCCTTGATAAAGTTAACTACAATAAACGTACGTTTCAGATTCCAACTGCAACCAAAGATTGCAACCACAGGCTGCAAACGTCGAACTAGCACTCCAGTCGAGCGCAGCTCTGTCCTTCTAATCATAAACTATTTCACGAAGAGAAAAAAATACAACCTTAAAAACATAGAAATAAGATTGTTTTTTTTTTCACTTCTAATAACTAGGATGGCAGACTGTTTAGTTCCAACTTTTGCAGCTTGTGGTATTAATCGGTGGCTGTAGCCGGACTTGAAAAAAATTACTTAAAAATCCATTTTACAACTCTATAATTAGGACGGACTCCATAATGTATGTTACTACTTTTTCTAATAAATATTGTTTAGTAAGTGTGTGTATACAAGAAGTAAATTATGTAATACATGTAGCTAAATTGCACTTTATAATCCAGACAACTGGATGCTTACATGGTATGTTTTCTACATTTGATTAAGCACTCAAAACTATTGGCCTAATCAAATATTTGTGTCGTAATGTAAATGCTTAATTCCTAATGATGTTCTTATATCTACAGAGGTAAAATTCATAAACTAAATAAAGGTGCTAGAAGAAAAAAGTGTAGGTAAAATAATAATTGAATTATTTATAAGAGCTGCCCAAATCAGTTTTAATTTTGAACATAAGTTAGACAACTCGTCTCAATACAACTACATATTTCACACCAGACATCTTAACATTATTATTTATTATACAAAAGAGGTCTGGCGTATTTGTAAAAAAAAATAAGTACATTGGCGTGTTATTCATTTATAGGTAGGCTTTGGGTTCCTATATAAAATATACTAAAATAAAGATATAATAAGGAAAGTACTTCGAAATTTAAAGACTCTCATAAAAACTTTGGTCCTTCTTATTTGACATTTGCATATCATTGGTCTGCTCAATGCCTCTACCGTGATAGAGCATCAACAAACAGACGATGAACGACAAATAGCCCGTTGACTAGGTCAAAGTGTGCAGAGAACTTCAAATAATAACTACAATCATGCATAGGCATAAAAAGATGTCTTATAAATAATAGTTTTAAGAAGAAATTGTGTGTGAAAGTATCTAATGTCATTATGTAGAGTTAGTGATCCTGCAATTTATAAGACTTCTGCTTCCACTTTGAATATAGGCACTAAATTATTTTTTATAACAGCATTATACATATCCTATGATAGCGATACGGCCTGTGCGCTTATATTCAGTCACAAAAAAACCCATGCAAATTTATATTCAAAAAAGTTATGTCCATTTCTGGGCCAAGTTACAACTTTTCTCGAATTGTGACATAGGCGTTATAAGTCAAAATGCTTTTGATAAATGGCTCTAATTATATGAATTATGATTATTGATTGCAGATTGATATAATAATAAATGTCTGCGCTACGCAATCGACTTGTAAAAATCTAAATATGCGATTCTATAAGCCCAGAATGATACGCGTCAAGTCAAACCTGCCCCCGGTCATTTAGAAGAACGTGTTATAGACGTAGCCGGTCGCAATCAGGCCCAGGACGAGTAGGCACACCATAATCATTATCTTCTTCTGCACAATGGACAAACACAACACATATTAGTCACTAGCACTGGTTCGCGAGTGGGCGTGGGCTCCGTCGCGTCCGAGAACAATGCAACTAATTAATTACCTTTAGCGTAAAACAAAATATTCGCTATCAATCATCGTACTTATTCACCAATGAATCATGGCGTTTCTGCTGGATACAAAACACCTTCCGACTGAGTATTGAGTAGGTACATAAACTTGCTATAAATAATACGAGTTTTATTACTTAGGAGTCAGTTAAGAACACAAATTGCTAAATCAAGAAATGCCTACTTTGCAACTTTTTCCATTGCCATAACATTGTTATTGATTCAACTTTTTAAAAACCCTTGAACAATCAATGAAACAGGGAATGTATATATTTTACTCACTTGAAAAAAGCTACTTAATGGATAATTTAATTAAATTTATCGATGCATCCGGACTTTCAGAACGATACCGTGCAGGATCTACATCGATTTGACTTTCGGGTACTTTAACATCGTTTTCATAGTGGCTGAAAAAAATTTAACGATTCTATTTAGGCTCTACACAATTAGCTCAAGGTATGTGTTTTGTTCTTCACAAAGAAGACAGCTAAGCACCAGAATTGAATAAGTACGAGATAACAGATCGCATGACTGTTCCCAAACACTCGAAGGCCCGTCCACTCGCCGCAGCGGCACAAGTTTACCTTTGAGCATAGTGCGGTGGGCGCGCCAGTCCGGCCCGCTCACATGAACATGCTCGACACGTAGCCCACGACGACCAGGCTCAGTATGAGCAGGCACACAAGGATCATGATCTTCTTCTGTTGGCCCCAGTGGCAAGCATGCAACAGTACGCTTTACACATGTCCCGGGCGAGCGACTCGCGTCACCACGAGATCTCATCATTAATGACATGACAAATCAAAACGATATAATCATAGACTCCGCTCACATTACGGACCGGTGCGTGCGTCATTTGCCTCACTAAGATTAGTCGTAAATAAAGGTTAAAATAAAAAGAAATCAAATCGAAATAAAATAAATAAATGTAATCTTCCAATTATAAACATATTTACATCTTGAGTAAGATTTACTGGTACATTATTTATAAACAACTTTGTAACACCCCTTCGGCAAAGGGAAACTAACGCTAAATATTAGATTTTATGAAAAAATCTTAAGTTAAACGAAATTAAGTAATTATATAACAATCGATAATAATGAAAATGGCATTAAATTATATCTCACAGTCTTTTGATTAAATAAATAAGTGTGATAACTTGATAAGCTTGGGCGTATAAATCTATACCGACATCATTGAGCTAGCGCTACAATTTACATATATTTTATTATTATGCATAATATAACATTAATAAGACAGTATTTAAACAGTAAGATAAATATGAAACATGTGATAAATAGTCATAGTATACAAAACATACATTAATTGAAAAACATGTAAATATAATATTTAGTTATTGAAATGCTACTAATTAAATGCAACAGTATTTAGCAAGAAAAAATCTATTAGACATCGAGTTAAATACCTACTAATAAAATTAAGTTCAAAACCAAAAGGAATACTTTTTATCGGTTGTGACCTCATTTTACATACAGCTCCTTAAATATAACATTGTAGGGTTGTCGCATACTATCCTGTCTAACGCTTCTTCATATTATTTAATGAATACGGCCTTGTAGGCTGCCTAGTTAGGTGTGGCTATACGAAACATAGCCAGATTCTAAGATAAGGTGATGGAACTATATTAATGAGGAATACGAAGCTGAATCAATAAAAAAGCTAAGAGTAGTAACTAAGTGTAAGACAATTTTTAATGAATGTATCGCAAAATAAAGTTTTCTTTTTATCACACTTGTGTAGCAAAAAATAGGCAGATTGAAAACTATTTGCATTTGTCCAATTTGTTGGAGCTTTGTAGTAATTATATTATTTTTCATCAGAGAATATCTTTTAATTAACTTGAATACATACATAGATTTATTTTTAATACATACGACAACCTCCAGAACATGAACTATACAAACTGATGTTTCAAGATTTATGAACTAAATATAATATTTATCAGGAAATAACAGATCATTATAACTATTTACCCTTTAGGTGGCGGCACTATAAAATCATGATGAATAAAATCTGTACGAGCAAGTGTGCGCCTAACAGTAAAGAACTACGCCTTAGCAAATTATAAGCATCTACATAATCATATTCGATAAACTCAAAGTAGACAATACTGATTTGTTGTGGTGCTAGGCTCCGTGCTTGGACCCAGGACATCTTCCAAATATGGACGATGAGGGAGAGTCCCAGGGGTTTTAGTCGGTAAACCCCCGCCTTCTGCGGGGGGAGTCCGACATAACCCGTCCACCCCCCGGTGGACGGGTATGCGTAACGCATTTCCCCTGGGTTACCAAAAAAAAAAAAAAAGACAATACTGATTGCCATTTTAGCACACGATTCAAGGTACTATTTTATCAAATCCAGTTGCTCACAACGAGTATCAAAGTAAATTTAAATAAAATAAATTTTAAGCTAGATAGTGGAACGGTATGAGTCTAATAAATTACCTGAGACCTATAACTTAAAATCTTTCGATCTATAATGATGAATATCGATACCAATCAAATGTGAAATGTTAACTCAATTGAAAAAAAAATGAAAAAAAAATGAAATGAAATTATTTGGTCTTATCATCATCATTATGTAGTTTTTGACCATACTATATTGTGCAACTGGATTTATAAAATATAAGACTATGTCATGTAGCAAAAACCAAAAGTAAAACATTCCAACTAAGAAACAGGTGAACTCAACTACTGTGTACTTGAAACGTGTGGTGCGGGGTCCCCCTTTCATTTCTGATAAGTATTACTAATTCAATATATTCTTAACTTATTTCAAGTGTACTCCTAGTGTGTGTGTGTAACGAGCGTACTCCTTCTTAAAAGGCCGGCAACGCATCAGCGACCTCTCTGATCTCGCAGATGTTCATGGGCGGCGGTGATTACTTACCAACAGGTGACCCGCTTGCTCGTTTGCCGCCTCTAGTATAAAAAAAAAAAAAAAAAGTGTATATACAGATACTTGTAATTTTTATTACATTAAATAGTAGCGCAATATTTCCAACAAAGCATATTCAAGATTAAGGACCTAATAACCTAAAGCACAATCAATTTATTGCACTTCGCATAATATTGTCTTTATACTACCCATACAGAGAGGGTAGAATTAGCCATTTCGAAATTTGATTTACATTTTCAAAATACAATTTGTTACACAATAACTATGAATAGTCCTAGACTGTGTTACAAAAGTATTAATGTACTGTTGTATTCAGGGGATCTGTTTACAAATGTTACATCTGTAAATAATGACTCGTGAGAATAAATCCATTCCATAACACAGCCTTGTTTCAATGCCACATATTGTCATACAATGCATAGCCGAACGTCATGCATAAATGCTAACAATTACCAAAATGTCGCTGTATTTTAAAAAAATTCAAGCAACATCCATTGTAATAATGTAAATGTTATAGAGACGAATATCAACGTTGTATTGATGTCGGCAATCAAGTGAATTCGTACCGTCGGCGGCGTCGGCGGCGCGGCCCTCTAACTCAGCGAGATCGCGAGCACTATTGCTAATATAACCAGCGTTACAGACAGGCATATTATGATGAAGATTTTTTTCTGGAATGATAAAGGAAAAAATAATAACAAAATAAAATGGCTGAAATTATAAACGTAGCTAATATGAAGATGTTCAGTCGGAGAGTGTTCAAAATTCTAAATCTTAACTACCAATAACTACAATTTTGAGTGAGCTATAGACTACTCACGCGATATAGCTTATAGTTCGTTTTTATGTTTCAAGCTAGTTCATAAGAGATCTTGTTTTTATATTTTCAGCGAAAAATACAACACTTGAATTTAAATGTCTAAATAAAATCTTAGCATCTCCGACTACAACGTTATGATAAATGGTAAAACTATAAAAATACTCAATGCTATTTGTAAAACTTAACTACTAGAAAATTTATGATACTTATTCATATTTATACAAAATATATCACATTTATAAAACACTTAGAAAATGTTACTCATGCAACATTAACCACCACATTGAAAGCTTAAGCTTTTGGACCCAACACAAAATTAATCAAAATATCAAAATAATGTAAATATAAAGTAGCTTCCGTAATAACTACCTCGAAAAGAGTTACTATTATAACTGTTGTTATTAAGAAACTTATGAGTAACGTTATTTAGAAGTATCTGGTTTGTGTTGATTTTGTGTACTTAACCATTTCAAATAAACGCAAAAGGGTTTTATCACTAGTGTCTCAGTTTATAATTGTGAAGTATATTCAAGCACATCGAGTGGTAGGACCAAGCGGAGCGCCGCGTAGGGCGTAGCCCGGAGCGGCCATTTCATCGTTACATCGAGCGGCAGGACCAAGCGGAGCGCCGCGTAGGGCGCAGCCCGGAGCGGCAATTTCATCGTAACATGGAGCGGCAAAACCAAGCGGAGCGCCGCGTAGGGCGTAGCCCGGAGCGGCCATTTCATCGTTACATCGAGTGGTAGGACCAAGCGGAGCGCCGCGTAGGGCGCAGCCCGGAGCGGCCACTTCATCACAACTATACTCAACAAAAAATCCAACCGGAGCGCCGCGTTGGGCGAAGCCCAGAGCGGCCATTCATCTTAAGTCTTTTCAACAAAACAAAGCAGAACACCACTCGGGGCGCAACCTGCCCAAGGACACACATTTGATTTATCCTTCCGTTGGCATAAAAAGAACAAGGGCAACGCCCGTCACAGACAAAAAACCAACTAATGTAATCTCGCGAGGCCGCAGGCCGAGCTGTGTCTCGCGAGGCCGAAGGCCGAGCTCCGCGGAGGGCGAAGCCCGTAGCGTCGCCGCGCAGGGCGCAGCCCGGAGCGGCCGAGCGTCGCAGACCTAGCTTGAAGGCGCGCCCGCGCAAAGCGCGGGGCGGCAAAAAGCTAGTCTATCTATCTATATTATATAAAGTTAGATTACCACTCACTGACTGATCAGGGCTGTTTTTGGGGTGGTTGCGGGTTTTTTTTGCGGGTTTTTTTTTGACAGCCCTGAGAGTTTTTTTAATCAAAACAGGTTTTTGTGGTTGGAGAAAAAAAAAACAAAATGGCGGCCGTTTTTTTGCGATATTCACTTTTTTTTTATCTATGGAATAATCATGTTTTGAAAAGTGTCTGAGAATCGCCCGTTGGAGTTGTGCGAGTGGAGGGGGAAAAAAGTTGAAAAAACAAAATGGCGGCGCCGCCATCTTGGATTGAAAATTCAATTTCGAGCACTTTTCACGGGGTCGTAGCTGGAGGGGGCGTCGCTCGATTTTCAAACTTCTTTTTTGTATCTGTGGCGGATATGTTCTATTTTCAAACGTCAGTTGCGTTTTTTCAAAATCCAAGATGGCGCCGCCCCTGGCGGCCATTTTGTTTGGAGAAAAAAATTGGTGATTTTCAAACGAATTTTGCGGGGTGATGGTAACTCTGGAGAGGGTCGGTATGTTTGGACCGTCGGGAGGTAATTTATTGCAGTGTTGCCATGACTGAGAATTTCTACCAAATTCATGGTAGTTTTTGGGCCATGGCCCCGAATGGTAGAATAAAAAAGTTGCCATGCTTGCGAAATCCGAGTATGCAGTTTGGTAGCTATTTGGACTCGCAAGGTCCTCCAGGTAGTTTTTTGGAAAAAACCTGGCAACACTGGAAACGGCGGCGAAAATAAAATTTCGGGTGTCGCTGGCTTTGAGAGGCTCCTGGGACGAGAGTATCATAGATGAAAGAAAAATGGAAATTGTCTCTGGTGCGCTATATGCTGTAGTCTATGGTCAGGGGACGCGCTGTCAAAAAAACAAGATGGCGGACGGGCTGGCGGCCATTTTGTGAATTAGAAAAATTTTTGTAAATTTCAAAGTGATTTTTTTGACAGATGGCGACACTTTAGGGAGTTTGCATGTGTGGGGCGGGTGTGAGTCTTGCTTGCGTGTGTTGCCATGTCGAAAAACATTTTTGCGTTTTTTGATAGTTTAGGCGTCAGGGCCCAAAATAGTAAAAAAAATAAAAATTGATTTCCAGGAAAAGTAAACACATCAAACCTTTCGTTGAGTTAGTCTAAATGACATTAGGTCATTTTTAACAAAATCATCTGGCAACACTGGGAGATATTGAGAAAAATGTTTTTTTGACATGGTCATTTTTGAGAGGTTCCTTGGGGAACCAGTATTATTTTAGAAAAAAAATTAAAACGCCATTCAAAGCAATATATGATGTAGTATATGGGAAAAATATGGGTTGTCAAAAAATCAAGATGGCGGACGAGTTGGCGGCCATTTTGTAAAAAAAAGGAGATTTGAAAAAAATCAAAGTTGTTTTTCGACCAGATAGCGCTACTTGGGGAACTCATGATGTATGACGCGAACGAGTGTCTTTCTAAGGTGTGTTGCCATGTTCAAAAATATTTTCATAATTTTAAATAAGTTTCGAGACTTGGTCAAAAAATAAAAAAAAATAAAATGACAGTTGTTGGGGAAAAAAAGTACATGAAAGCTTGAATTTAGGTATTTGAAATCCCTTTTGTCCATTTTTACTAAAATTAACTGGCAACACTGGGAGCAGCGTCCAAAAGAAAATTTTGACAGGGGCATTTTTGAGAGGTTCCTTGGGCGAGCAGTATTATCTCAGAGAAAAAGTAAAAACGTGGTTCGACGCGGTATATGTTGTAGAATATAGGAAAAATATGGGTTGTTGAAAAAACAAGATGGCGGACGAGCTGGCGGCCATTTTGTAAATGTTGAGTTTTTTCGCACTTAAAAACCGATTTTTCGGGCAGTTGGCGCCACTTGACGAGAATTGTTGTTATAATCTTTATGGTAGGTATTAACAAGAGCTACAAAATGGTAGAAAAAAAAACTTCATCCTCAAGGAAAATTTTAAGATTTAGTACAAAACTTGTGTAAAATATACGTAAAATTGTAAATACTCAACGTCTGTGTCTTGTGCCCTGTCAAAAAGTGACATGTATTGTCATTCTCAACCAACCAGAGCATTTACAAAAACATGCGACGAAAAAAAAAAAAGAAAATTTTTTTTTACTCTACTACGAAATTTTCCCATACATTTTGTACTGAAGTCGGCTGAACCCTACACATAGGTAACAGCCAGAAGAATTATTATGAAAACATGCGATGAAGATACAAAATATTAGGGTTATGGGAGAGATGGCAACTAAACCAGGACTATGGAAGGTAATTGAGTTGAGTTGATATTGATGATACAACGGGTCGCCTGCTTTATCTTAAGTTTTTACGTAATTCTCAAACCTAACAACTTACAGTAACCATATCATATTGAGGAACTATAAAGATTCAATAACATACAAAACTAAAAAACTCAAGAAAATTTAGAGTTTCAAACGAAACCACTTATGTAAAATCAATGAGAAGAACCGCAAATATAACTTGGTAATTTCATATATTTATATAGAATTACCACAATATTTATGCTGTTAGTGTAACTAAAAATTTAAATTAAGTTGAATCAAAATTTCATAAAGTAATTTTATCACTTGTGCTTGTTAGCACTACCTACTGACATTAACGTTACGATTATGAACTTTGAATCGCTTAGCCAGCTCAGCATAGGCATCAAGTGTGGGGGGACTACGGTGCGGCGACCTCCTCGTGTGGCCTCCCCGGTAGTATTTTCTTTCTGTTTGGAACTGCTACCGGAGGGGTCCTGGTGTCCCTGGGCAACGACGGGTAGCAATTGGCTTATCGCCATATTGCTACCCGACGGCTGACAGCTGCACTTTGAGGCCCAGCTCTGTCTGGGCCGGGGCCCTGTCCGGCGCCCTGTGAGGATCTCCTCCACTTTGGGCGCACCTTGACGTGGGCCCCACCGAGTGGGGCGCCTTCGGGCGCCACCCCCCACATCTTTTGTGGGGGTCTTTAGTTGCTGGTCTGCGCTGCGTCCCACAGCCAGTGGGATGCGGCAAAGGCCGGCTAACCCCACCTCTCCGCCCAGCGACCGACTGCGCAATCCAGCGTAGCCGGCCGTGGGGCTGTCTGGTGGGGCAGTTTTTTTGGAAGCCTGCAGGCACTCCCCCCCACCTTGCCCTGCAGCCAGCAGGGTGTGGGTTTGTGGAGAGTTCTGCAGGAGCCCATGCCCGCGACGCCCGTATCGCAATCCAGCGATGCGGGCGCCGCCCGGTTGGGGCTTTGTCGGAGGGCAGTGGGAGCTGCTCTGGGGGCTTTAAGCCCCGGGAGTCGGAAAGAGGCCGTACTGGCGTGCCTTGCTGTCCATGGGTGGGTCTGCGGTGATGAGGTTCGTCCTATTTCCCGCTTTCCCACCCCGAGCCTGGATTTGCCGGGAAAAGTCGCAGAGTGTTTAGTGGGTATGCCCTTGAACGGCCTCTGATTAGCAGAGGCCCAATCCAGGGGTGAGCCCCACACTACCTGGTCGTCTCCCAGCGGCCGGGTGTGCATAAGGCGGCATTCACTCTGCGTGAACAAAAAAAAAAAAAAGGCATCAAGTGTGGGCTTATATGGAGCTTAAATGGAAAAATCTAAATACTCGACACAAGCCCCGAACACTGAGCGAAGCGCCGCGTAGGGCGAAGCCCGGAGCGGCAAATACATCGATTGTTGCACCGGGAGAATCCCGCAACGGCCATTTCATCATATCATACAGCGGCAGAGCCAAGCGGAGCGCCGCGTAGGGCGAAGCCCGGAGCGGCCTTCTAACTGTACATATGGACTTTTTCATCGTGTTCAACGTAACATTGCGGAGCAAAGGCGAAGTGCCGCGTAGGGCGAAGCCCGGAGCGGCCACTTTCATATGGGTGCGATGAAAAATGAATGCGGAGCGCTGCGTAGGGCGAAGCCCGGAGCGGCCATTACATTACAAGTTTGAACTTCAAAACCAAGTGGAGCGTTGTGACGGGCGAAGCCTGGAGTGGCCATTTCAACCTGACTTACAGGGGCAGTACCAAGCAGAGTGCCGCGTAGGGCGAAGCCCGGAGCGGCCATTTCAATCACTTGGTGTGTTGCGAGAATATAGCAGAGCGCCGCGTCGGGCGCAGCCCGGAGCGGCCTCCTAACAGTATGTATGGACTTTTTCATTGTGCTCTATGCAACATCCAGAAGCAAAGGCGAAACGCCGCGTAGGGTGAAGCCCGGAGCGGCCATTCCACCGCAAGCACGACATATCAATCTAAGCGGAGCGCCATTTAATAGAAACACGACGCATGACATTAAGCGGAGCGGCTTTTCATCGTTAGATAGACGGGCAGAACCAAGCAGAGCGCCGCGGAGGGCGAAGCCCGTAGCGTCGCCGCGCAGGGCGCAGCCCGTAGCGGCTAAGCGTCGCAGACCTAGCTTGAAGGCGCACCCGCGCAAAGCGCGGGGTGTCACCCCGTAAGCTGGAGACCTATTTTTTAATTTTCGCTTCGTCCAAACAAAACTACTCGTTTTGCAAGTCACGTCGTCTCGTGAGTCGCATGATTCATAATTTTCCCTATTTTTGAAATCACTCGCTTAGTGTGTCGCCAATCTTGTCAAAGTATAGTCCTTTTCACGAAAAGAGTCCCCCGGATTTTTGATGAACTAAAATGACATGGCAGTCTACGTAATGAGTGGGAAAGAGATAGAAAGCCTATTTGTATGACAAGTGGCGCCGCTCCCAGGGGACTTTTTTCGTAAAATGGACTTTATAGTGTTAACTCGTTAATATTTGACGTAAATGCGACCACTCGCCTAGCGGAAACGAGTGGTTTACACCACTCGTTGCAAATTGCTCGTTTTCGAATGATTCAAAAATGCGGATGTCAAAAATCATGCGAGTCACACATTTTTTAGTGAGACGACAATTCAAAAATAGGTCTCCTGGTCTTTCGTGTTGTGATTACCTTCCGGGCTTTTTGCGCCCACTTGGACGCGAGACGTAGTTCGTTGTGGCCGGTGTCGACATAGTCCGCGGCCTGGGTCACGTGGTACTCGATGCGATCTATCTGTTCGCCCTGCTCGCCTAAGGTACGAGGCGCTGGGAGGGGGGGGGCATGATCCGGCCGATTGGTTCATACGACTTATACAGATCCCACGGGTAATGTTACAGGAACCAACCATAGTGTAGCTGATCAGAATGTTAATAGATAGTGAGAGGACATTATTATAGGGTCAATCAAATTAATACGTAAGAATAATAAAAAAATATACATATTAAAATTTTTACACGACGAACATAGTGTTATATTGGTGATGACATGACATTGAACGTTAACCTAGATATAGTACATTAGACAGTTTATAGTAGTTACATCGATCGAAGACTTGTTACACATACAATGTTATAGAAGCGTTAGTAACAGTATGGTATAACAGATATTATATAAACATAATGCAAAAGGCAAATTACGCACACACCAAATGAAGTCAAATTAGTGATACATAAATTCAGATAGATTGAGATTAGGTAGCCCATCTCCAGTAGTGTTAGTTGGAGCGACATGAACAGTTAGAACACAACAGTCAAAGCGAACATGTGATGCAGTAGGAAAAACGTAATCGCACAGGGTGTGAACCAATCACCGGATCATAGACGTAAACAGGTAAACAGGTATGGACGTTCGAACGAGACATTCGGGACAACGAAACAAGAGGATGGGGGATAGGATGTCGGACACGAACGGGGCGGGACGAACAGAACAAAAAAACAAACAAAATATTAGCAACGAATCATTCTGCACTGGTACAAGTTGACTTACCCGTCGAGCTTTGCTCTGATATTTTAGGGCCTTCTTTGTATCTTGTGTGGCAGTTTGGACATAGTCCACAGCGTGTTCTACATGATACTCAATGCGGTCGATCATTTCGCCCTGCGTTCATAGGAATTCATTTTATACACTACTATTACTTACACAATCTTACATGCATATATAAGGGGGCCGTTTAGAAGCTTTGTATTAATTAATTAATTACTTGAATGACCGACAGTCTTTGTTCAATAAGAAATATAGATAAATAGGTAAGTTAATTAGGAAGTTTTTATTTACAAGGAGGCAAAATCGAGTATTACCTCACTATTGTAGGCAAATGTTCACGGAATTCATACTGTCAGAAATATATAATGATTAACAATTGGTATAAACGGGACTAAACGGAATGCTATATGTATAATAACAAGCACATTTGAATACTCAATGTTTGACATTTCGACCGCTTTACAAACAGACAGGGATAATAGTAAGTACTAAAATGTACTCGTCTAGTATTACCGCGTTTAGTCTCGTTTATGTCAATTATTAGATTTCATATCTGCCAAATCTTTCATAAATCATGCTCATTCTATTCTTGTTTGACCAATCCTATAAAACAAATGGCAATGCACGATTCAAGGTTGCCTTTTTTTGCTGTTACACCCACTGAGTACTTTTTTAAAGTGCAACGTTATCAAGTTATACGTGCTAGTTTTTCTAACATTCATTTATGTTCGCATTGATCTAGAGGTATAGTTGACATGTTAAATTTTGTTTGTTGTCGATGTAACAGCGGAAAAAAGCGCCAAAATCCGGCATTGACTCTTTGCCCCTATATTACAAAAAGGGGACCGTCAATCATGGCTTAAAAATGATGCCGTAACTTTTATCAAATTGATAAATAAAATTGACAGCACCAGTTATAAGCTAAGACTAACTTTAGAACACGTTTTGTAATAAAGGGGTTCAAGTTTAAAATAAATATGAAAAGGTTTTGTGACCTGGCTCTCGACAAGCATCGCCATGTCCATGAACATGTCGTGCAGCTCGCGGATGGATGTCTCCAGCTTGATGATGTCGGCATGCCGCGCCTCGATGTCGGCCAGCGTCTGCTTGGCCTGCTGTGTCTCCATTATGATCTGGAACGTACGCGGGATAAACGTTAACTAAAGCAGGGTACTCATTTAGCCGTGTAGCTTGAAATGTATCAGATACTGTATCATAGTGAGTCCATAGGCACGAGCCCGCTGCGAGCTGCTCGCGCGTGGTTCGTCCGTGGCGGTATCACTGCGAGCACAAAGCGACACGCGGGAACTCGCATCTAGATACGTGAAGACCGTAGACGAGGCGTACTCCCTCGAAGGCTCCCTTAAGGATATGTTACATGCTACGTTACGTGCTACATGGGAGGTGAGTATCCTGCTCTCCATACTCACGGATTCCTCCCATGCAAAGCCTTTGCCAGAGAGTTACAGTTCTTATCGATAGTAACAGCCATAGACTTAGGATGCCGCCCTGCTAAAAGACCACCAAAGCGTGGAAAAGAGAAGACACCATCTTATGGCCACTGCTTATGTCAAAAAAGGACAGGTGATAACGTGGCGGTGCTGTGTCAACAATTTATCATATTATTATATCACCAGGGCCCGAAATTCGTAAAGCCTTATTTTGTAAAATAATAGAAAATCCTCTTCTTATATTTATTTTTAATATAAGTGCCATAGGACCAACATCTGAATGGTTGTAATGTGACAAGACGATCCAAGTATTTGCACGGGTACTTTACGCCTGAGGAAACTAGGAAATGAAGTATCTGGTTAAATTTTAACATAGAAACAATTGCGCGTGTATTTAAGAAAATATATTCCTTCGTTACCATGCGGGTAAATGTAAGCTATACTCGTAGTAGATTTTTCTTTTCAAGATAAATGTTAAATTATTGCTATTCGACCCGAGGCGAACCCCAAGATATTTATGGCGCAAATAACGATATTGAAAATGTAGTGTAGGGTCACCCTTGGTTTGATGGAGCGCCGATAGAGGACGGCGCGTCTGGAATTCTGGATTAGTGTTGACATAGTTTATTAAAAGAATTAGGTATATAAAGCGTAGGTGATGTTCAGTTAAATTCGATCTTCAAGAATACGCCAATGCTAAGTGTGAGAGTGAGACCACTAAGCATGGATTGTTGAGAAGATATGAGTATTCACCAGTAGGTAATTTAGAAAGGACTCTTCCATACAATTACAATAAATAGAGAATTCGTGTTTTGTCACTGGTATATGGTCCATTCAAATTTTGCACTCGAGAATTTGCCCCGTTGATTGGCATAATAAAAGAAATACTATAATCAGTTTACAATGCAGGCGGTCTCTGAATAGAAGAGGCGAAGGTTGTGCAATATGTGTCAGTGATACTGACCCCCTGGGTGAAGACAGCGGAGTTGCCTTGTTCCAACATCTCTTCGAGCTCATCATCGGTGGTGGCGCGCCCGGTGATCTCCAGCTGCCTCTGTATCCTGTCAACCAATTATAATACAACGTTTAGATTCATTTAAGATGAGATTAAGCATGGCATCATCACCAAATCCCACGTCCGAAGTCTTCGTTTGGGAACCATGATCCAAGACTTGGTAAATCACCTCATTTCAATTAGAGCCGTAAATTACGAATAAAAACTTAACTAACGAAACACGGTTAAAATAGGTACTTTATTTATGAAGCTATGTACAGTCACGTGCACAGTATACCTCATTCAAATGTTAACGTTTAAGTAAAACTCAAGGTGTTTAAATTGTATTGCAGGCGACTTGTACATACGGATTCTCGAGCACTCGACATTAAACATTTGTATAGATGAATGTGAGAATTTCTCAGATATGTCTCGTGTTCATCCCATGCGATTGAATCCTGATTGTTCGATAAGTAGATCTTTTGGAGGGCACCGAAATCGTTGATCCCGGCGGCTATGGTCATGTCAAATGCTATTTGTTAAGTAAACAGGGCTGCCACAGTTAGCAAGACAGCGGTTTTGCAGCGATCGCGGTAGGCGATCTGCGTGACGTGAAGTCAAGTGCTATTTGTTAAGTGAATAGAGCTGCCACAGTTCGCAGGACGTTACCTGTTTATGCAGCGCCCTCGGTACCTAGTCGGTCTGCGTGAAGTCAAGTCAAACGCTATTTGTGAAGTGAATAGGGCTGCCACAGTTCGCAGGACATTACCTATTTTTGCAGCGACCTCGGTAGTCCGTCTGCGTGAAGTCAAGTCAACTGCTATTTGTTAAGTAAATAGGGCTGCCACAGTTCGCAAGACATCACCTGTTTTGCAGCGATCTCGGTAGTCGGTCTGCGTGAAGTCAAGTCAAACGCTATTTTTTTTTTCAAGTAAATAGTGTTTCCACAGTTCGGAAGACCTTACCTGTTTTTGCAGCGATCTCGGTAGTCGGTCTGCGTGCGGTTGTACTCGGTCATCACCTCGACGAACTTGCGCGAGAGCGTCGAGTGCTGCGTCTTTCTTATCCTGAGATCCGCCGACGATTTGTTAGAGTGCTCCTCCTGTTCGATGTTTTGCTCTATATCTGTGGATTTATTTGAAAGTTTCTTTTATTAAAATGAAAGGTTTTTTTTTTGTAATTAGTCCAAGGAATTTATAGTTAATCCATAGAAATAATAATTGGTGAGTTGAATTTATTATTATTTACTAAATAATGTATTTTTTTCCTTTATAGCCTATGTCATGAATAATATCATTATGAAAAGCAGAGACAACAGTATTAAAATATTGCAAATGAAGTAAACTTTTTGTCACACCCAACAAAACAAATTCCAATTATAGAGTTGTCTCGTCCAAACTTCTCTAAACTGTCCACTTGTCCTATTCCTTGTTCTGAAATGGTAATGTTTAATTTTAGTTTTAGAATTCTAATATACTCACGTTTTAATTTTCCTCGTACTTTGTTGGCAGTTTTCTTGACATCAGCCATGAGATCTTCTAATTCGTGCTTTGTTTCTGAAAAAGGAAATATTATCGGTATTACGTAACACGTTATTCATAATATTACTCATATTCTATAATTAAATATACCGTTATGAATAAAATAAATGCTGTTAACAACCTCCCACACGAGTCAAGTGGAGTGGCCAATATCTCGTGTGGGCGCTTCGTAATTATCTGCCTATAGTGATATCATCCATAACAAGTTATAAGTACGCAAATATAAAATGCCTTGTCTCTTTGAATAAATAAGAATAAGTTCAAAAACCTATATAACTGCTTGATACTTTTAAGTAGTACGTGACTATCGATTTTGCCATTCCTTGCCTTGAATTTTATGGAGTTCGAGAGCGACCTACATCTTGGTTTTTTGAATCGATCTATCTCCAATATATCTCAATTCTACTAGAATAAGCTGTCTTAATCATTTCAAAATGAAAATACATAATGGAGTGCAATAGAGAATATGAATATGTATATACATTTTCATATTCATATTCTTCACATAACATATACCTATATATGATACAGACAACCACCATGGTTTACAATCTGTTAGATTTTCTCAATCGACTGATACCGAACCAATGTTTATCGTCAAGGTAAAATCAAATGAAGGTAATGATCCAAACTGTGGTTAATCAAGAGAGGTATTGCCTATCAAAAGATTTGCACGTGTGCCGAATCCATTGTGTAGCGCCACATCTAGCATTCAGAGATAAACAGACTCGTCATAAAATATGCACGGTTCAGCGTTCAGTCGCCAAATTGAGGTTCTCAAAAGCTTAATGCTGCCAGTGAAAGTCTGGAGTGCGCTTAAAAGCCCTAATAAACCTTAATCGGTTTGCGAGCTATTTCTGTCTCGCTGCAATTACACATCGTAAGCGAAAATCGCAAACGGGTAGTTGTTGTTAAAGATTGGCGAACATTGACAATCAAGCGATGGGTGAACAAACAATGGGGACAAGAGCTGGTGTGCTAATAACAAAGTTAAGTCGTTAAGAGAGTTGACCTGGGGTCTGGCGGAGGAACAGAGGCTGGGAGGAGGCGCGGCGGAGGCGCAGACGGCCTCTATTGGTGAAGTTGTACGGCAAGTAATCGCCTTAATAACTGCCCAAACGTTCGCCGTACACCGCTTAACGAAGCGATACAATTAGTACTTCGCTAACTTCGTTACTATTAATGAAAATGTCAGTTTTGGTACGAGCGATAAGTTGTAAAGTTAATTTGGTAGATTGAAATTGATTGCAAACCCTGGACCAGAACCAGAACATACGGTAATCGATAGGGTTCGGCATGAGCCAGGCTAATCGGAACGTGTGTGGTAGAGACACGATACGATATATTAGCGCGTACTCTTTGATATCGATGTATGTCATGAGCTGACTTTTGTGTTTAATTTTTAACATTGTACAGAATTACGTAGTATAAAAATGTATAAAACTGATTTAGATGGAGGTCTTACTGCTACATGAACGTTGTTTATGTATTTCATTACAGCCGTAACGCCCTAACGCTGATGTACGAATATAACTCGTTCACGAAACAATTTTCATAACGCAAGTGTTACGCATGTAAAGTTTCCGTACACGAATTTGCTGGTATTTCTGATTGTGCACTGCACGTAGCTTTCTCGAAAGCGGTGCGGCGACGCGGAAATTGCATTTCCTGTGACAATGGATCGCAACTCGCTATGGTTCTATCGATTACTAAATGCGTTTGCTAAAACTCGTCTCGTCTCGCAAGCGCAGTCTCGCATGCCGAGGTCTGAGCACGACTCCGTTGATAGAATTAATGCGCTTTAGTTTTAAAACTATTGCAATCAATCCTCGCTTTAGGTGCTCGCCGCTTCGCTTCACTCCATGAAGGGGGAACCCGCTTGTTTCGTGGCAATTCGTTTCACTAACTGTCAACGGTTATACTTACAACATTTCGAAATGCAAGACAGATTGAATGCGTCCAGATTTTACCATGATCAGTATTTTATTTCCAGCGAGTGCGGGGAGCCCCCGTTCAGTCCACGTTTTATCAGTTTGCGTTTGACCCGCTTCAAATTTGCATAAACTATTTGGAGTGTGCATACGCAAGCGAGCGAATAAATTCCCGATAGCGGTGAATATTCCATGCAGGGGTTGAAATTATCAAGATAAATTACGCTTCATTATAATTATCTATTCTATACATATAATAAAAATGTAAAAAAGCTGTGTCTGTACATTGAAGATATTTATCTCAAAATAACTTAGGCGACTAAAAAACAGTAACAGAACATGAATCAATGATTTTTAAAATTTTTGTCTGTCTGTTTGTCTGTTTATCTGTTTGTTCGCGCTAATCTCGGAAACTACTGAACCAATGGAAATGAAACTTTTTTTATTGTATAGCTGTAATATCAGGGCAACTTATAGGATATATTATATTTTGAAGACCAGGCTCCTTGATGTAGAACCACAACAGCCCAGCTAAACTATAAGACGTAGGTCAATGGCGCTTTAACAAAAGTTGTTCAGATTGATGAGCATTTTATGATGCCATGAAAAAAATCAAAGATCATGGAACATCTGGTTTGGAACTCTAAGAGCCCAGCTCCACTATAACAAACTAGCGGCCGCCCGCGACTTCGTCCGCGTGGAAAAGTAACTTTTACCCCCCTTTTAACCCCTTACAACCCCCTTAATATTTATTATGTTGATACAACTTAAACAAATTATTTCGACCAAATTTGGTACCATAAAAACGGTCATTGTGACTAAACCTTAAAAGATAGACATATGCCGTCGCGGACTTTTTTTTTAGATCATGTATAGAGGAATAATTCTTTCATACATATTTTTTGTGTATCTTGAACCGTTTTCGCAGCGCACGCAAAGAAAGCCTTCAAAAATGAATAATTTTCCCCGTTTTTTACACATTTACCACTCTGTCTTTGCTCCTATTGGTCATAGCGTAATGTTATTAGCCTATAGCCTTCCTCGATAAATGGACTATCCAACAAAAAAAGAATTATTCAAATCGCACCAGTAGTTTCGGAGATTAGCGCGTTCAAACAAACAAACAAACAAACAAACTCTTCAGCTTTATTATATTAAGTATAGATATGCAATGAAATGGAATGGAAAATTGTCAAATGTGACGAGCATTTTTGGATGATATCCTATATCTTAAGGATATTCCGAACTAGATATGAGCGCCGATGGCTAATTCCACGGCGGCGGCGTGGGGTAAAAAAAAACCCGGCGGCGGCGGCGCGCCGGCGTAGATTAATTTTTTTCAAGGGGTGAGGGAAGGGTGGAGGGAGGGGGGGGGGGGGGTCTAGATGTACATATTTTTTTAAGAATAAAGAAAACAATTCGTCAATTTCTTAGAGCGCGAAGGACTTTTCTGAATGAACCCGTTCTTTAAGAAACAGCCCCAGAGGAAATGGACATGGCACTAAAAATGAGATCGACTTCATCATATCGGACAAAAAGCGAATATTCAGAGATGTCTCAGTGATCAATAGGTTTAAAACCGGAAGTGATCACAGACTTCTCAGAGGCACTCTGAATATCGATTTTAAGCTTGAACGGTCTCGGTTGATAAAGTCCACGCTCCGGCCAAATCTACTCCAAATGCTCGTTGGTTCCGACGTCTTCCAACTCAAATTGGAAAATCGATTCACTGCCTTGGAATCCACAATTGACGTAGATATCGACGAAGAACTCGACCAAGTTGTGGAAATTCTTCGGGACGACGTTCTGTGAGTTGCGACGTACGGCCAAACGGTCTAAGCTTTCGAAAGAGACTCTGGACCTAATGGACAAGAGGCGGAACGATCCATCAGTCACTTCGGCAGAGCAACGGGCTCTGAATAAGTCCATCTCCAAGCTGTTAAGACGTGACCTCCGAAGCTCCAATACACTCTTAATACAGAGAACAATTAAGCAGAACCGGGGATCCAAAGTCTTCTTACAACAGCTTGGAAGGAGCTACCTGTCGAAGTTGACCAAAACAAATGGAGAAGTAGTCACGTCAAAGCCAGAGATTCTTTCGGAAGTTTACACGTTCTATAGCCAGTTATACGCGTCGCACTCACCCCACCCTACGCCGGATGAGAAGGATTCAAGAGCCACATTAACTCGCCATGAGACGGAGGATCTACCCGACATCAGCTTGGAGGAGATCGAGGCAGCTCTTGGGCAACTTAAAAATGGAAAAGCCCCGGGAGAAGACGGAGCCACAACCGAGCTTCTGAAAGCTGCCGGCAAGCCGGTGCTGAAGGAACTTCGGCGTATATTTAACTCAGTTCTTTTCTCCGGGAGAACTCCTAGGGCGTGGCAGCGGAGCTTGGTCGTGTTGTTCTTCAAGAAAGGCGACAAAACCTTACTGAAGAACTATCGATCAATTTCACTCTTAAGTCACGTCTATAAATTGTTCTCAAGAGTCATTTCGAATCGCCTTACACGAAGACTTGACGAAGCTCAACCTGCAGAGCAGGCCGGGTTCCGACGGAGTTATAGCACCATAGACCATATTCACACAGTGAGACAGGTTATACAGAAGACCAAAGATTATAACCAGCCTCTGTGCATGGCGTTTGTGGACTATGAAAAAGCTTTTGACTCCGTCGAGACCTGGTCTGTTCTCGAGGCCTTGCAGAGGTGCCAAGTCGATTGGCGATATATCGAGGTGTTGAAGTGTCTGTATGACGCCGTTAATATGTCCGTAGTAATCCAGAACGGCCAAATCGAGCCTGTCCTGCTGCGACGTGGTGTGAGACAAGGAGATGTTATATCTCCGAAACTCTTCTCCGCTGCGCTGCAGGACATGTTCGAAACGCTAAACTGGAAAGAGCGCGGAATCAATATTAATGGCGAGTACATGTCACACCTACGATTCGCAGACGATATCGTCATCTTGGCGGAAACCTTACAGGACCTACAGGAGATGGTGAGCAGCCTGGCTGAATCTTCCAAACACATCGGTCTTCGGATGAACTTGGATAAAACCAAGGTCATGTTCAACGAGCTCGTTGATCCGGGACCGGTCGCTGTTAATGGAGTACCACTCCAAGTTGTCCAGGAATATGTCTATCTAGGACAAACGCTCCAATTAGGCAGAAACAACTTCGAGAGAGAAGCCAATAGAAGAATTCAGCTAGGCTGGGCAGCATTTGGTAGGCTTCGTCAAGTCTTCTCGTCACCCATCCCTCAAAGTCTTAAGTCGAAAGTCTTCGACCAGTGCGTCCTTCCGCTCATGACTTACGGTGCCGAGACGTGGACACTCACAGCTGGGCTAATCCACCGGTTCAAAGTCGCTCAAAGAGCTATGGAAAGGGCTATGCTCGGAGTATCTTTGAAGGACCGCATCAGAAATGATGTAATCCGACAGAGAACCAGAGTCACCGACATAGCCCACCGAATTAGCAAACTGAAGTGGCAGTGGGCTGGTCACATTAGCCGCAGAACTGACAACCGTTGGAGCCATAAGTCCTTGAGTGGAGACCGCGACTCGGCAAACGTAGTGTTGGACGCCCTGCTACAAGATGGGATGACGACATTCGAAGGCTGGCTGGAGTGAGCTGGATGAGAGTGGCCGAAAATCGGGAGCGGTGGCGTGCATTGGGGGAGACCTATGTCCAGCAGTGGACGAGCGTGGGTTGCTGATGATGATGAAAGAAAACAAAAGTACCATCATTTACACATGTAAACGCCTCAAACTTGCACATTCTTTAATTGTTACCATTTATAAATTAAAAAAATCCGTTTCTAAAGACACAAACTCGAATATCAACAATTTCAATACCAATTAATCAAAATTGCTTTCTCCTGCAGCTGTATATTTTGTAACCTAAATCTTCGGCATGTTTCGTCGAATGAGTGAGGGCACCGGAGACCCAAATGGGGGGAACGGGGGATAAAGTTTGGCAGCGCACTTGTGACTTTACTGGTTGTACATGTCTCGGCGGCGCGCCGAGCGGTTTGCTCGACGGCGGCGCGCCGACGCTAGTCCACGGCGACGGCGGCGCGCCGGCGCGGCGCTCATATCTATTCCGAACTTAAACCCCTAATGGAGCGAAAAGGGGGTTCCAAGTTTGTTTTCATTATGAATATATTACATATACATAAAATGTACAAGTCAAGCGCTATCGAATGATACCAAACACGGCATATTTTTACACGGTTAGGTACTATATATACGGTTCACTTTCACGAACCCAAATATTTGTTATTATCCATTCGAACCCTAATTCCATGGAAGTATCTCAGGGAAGTATTGTGTCCTGTTGTGAACTATTTTGGTCTGCGAAGTTCTAGCTCTTCTTCTTCTAACTGAGGGCGGTCCGACCTACAATCCGCATTCGTATGTTTCGTACTTAATAGGTTTCTGAACTTTGCTCCAGTAGGAACGCAGTTTTACTACATTCTTTCTCGCACACGTATTGAGCAGATGTTGAGCCAAGTTTATAACTGATTTTGTTTCTGAATTTCCTTTTTACCGTATTTCTAACCTCCTCCTAGAAATACACTTTTTGACTTTTTCTCTAAAGCAACTCTTTAAACTCAATTAGAATAAACATTCATCGTCATTTCGCCAATCTACTATTTAATGAAGCAATGTCAAAATTAAAAAATATCTACCATTCTTCTTATCTAAAGTTTTTGTTGATTGCTTTTCTTATATAGTAGTAGGTACCTACAGATAACAAAATTTTGTCTTTAATAATGTATCGAAATTGATAAATTATTATTGCTAAATTGATTGGTGGAATTAAAGTAATTGTGTATGGAAACAAGGGTATACAAAAAATCTCAAAATAGTAGTTAGTTCCAGATCCGATTCCCGAACTGTAAATTAAAAATAAAAAAAAGTTAAAAAAATATATTTTTGCCTTAGTATTTTTTTCTGTCTACAGTTGAATCATGGGGATTTCTCAAAATCATTAGAGAAAACTACATAACCATCTATAAAACTACTTGCTATTTTTCAGCCTGCAACATTGTAGGCAATCTACTAAACCCGGTAAAAGCATGTGTGTGTATTGCAAGTAACAAATATAAATGTTGTAGAGGATGAGGGGCCACAAGGCTGAACGCGCGTTCTACGACGTGTCTGGAACATAGTTGCTCCTCTGTTGCTTTGTCACTTCGCAGCCAGCTCTCTGGAGACACATTAGCTCCCGTAATATTGTACAATATTACGGGTGAGACGACTTTCGCATAGAATTTCATGGATATTAAAAAATATTATTATTATTCACTAGGTGAGTGTAGGGTTCATTTAAGATAATATCATTTTTGTAGGTAGGTACTAAAACAGAATAAATATAGTAGCAAGGTATATTTAACTTTCATATCAACGTTCTGTATGCACTTTAACTGAATAAAGAATTTTTGATTTTGATTTCGCTGAAAATGCGGACACAAATTGCTGGCTGGCGTGCTATACGGCTTCTACTCACACATACGTATGTACAGTGATAACGGGTAAATCAACGAACTCTTCTATATCAATGTCAGATAGAGCCGACCTTCTGTCTCTACTGTTATTTTGTCAAGCAGGTCACCATAGCGTCCCCCACCCCGATCTTCTACCTCCGCCGAGAGCCTTTAGAGTACTGTTATTTATTACAAAAATGTAATGTTATAACAATTTGTTTGAGTAATTATTGTTAGGTATTAGTATATCAATACAGCTAAACCTATACATACGTGTTTCTGTATACATCATTGCAATTAAATAATACTACTACACCATTAATAAATCACAGTGAATTATTAATGGTGCGTATTAAAACGATAAATCTCAGTAGATTAAATTACCTCTCCATAATCAAATGTTATAAGTAATACCGAAACTTCGGCAATTTATCACACCTTAAATATTTGGCAAGCTGTTGAAAGTGTGCCGTATGTAATTAGTGTAATTACATTAGTAACTTCGCAACGGTACGGCAACACGACGGAAGTTATGTACATATGTTCGTACAGGGCCAGCCACACATCGGGTTACTAAAAACTGTTTTTTTTTTCTCAATAAATAGGCCAATGGTCAATGATGATTTGATTACATAGAACTTTTAACTATATAGTTAGTAAAGTAAAGTATTAGCCTATAATACCGTCCTACCGTAGAGGAAAGGCCTCCATCACAGAAATCAAGTCATCGCTACTATATGGTAGGATTAGACTTAATCACCACGCATGCCTTATGCGGATTGGTGATCAGAAATCCGAGCTTTGTTCGAAAAATTCGAAATATACTTTTTACTCGGCCCGAGAATCGCATCCAGATCCACGTAATTACGGCCTGGTAGTTAAACCAATAGACCAACGAGACGTAAATACCCAATATAGCGCTTAGTTGCAATGAAGTCAACTTATTTATGTACAACTTACTCATGTAGGTATTTTATAAAGATCTGGTTTTACTCCATAATACACCTCTCTCCCCCCTGCACCTAACTCCCTTAATTAATTGAACAACTCTACGCTAACGTTACTTGCAAAATATTACCTAAAATTTTGTTTATTTTTTTGCAACACTTTGGAACATATCTCCAAGTCATCTACATTTACCCTAGCGTAGAAGGTTTTTATACAGCCGGCCACAAGGGCGGCCTTACGTGGTTATGTAACGATAACTACCACTATTATAGCGGTCAAGACTGAAGACTTGAACATGCCCTCCGAAGCACGCAATCTTCAGTAATCTGACAATCAGACTATTCAAGCTTGCACAATGTCCTAACCATACTGAACCCCAGTTCTTACGCTAAGTGGTTTTCCCCGAGTATACAAACTCCCTCACACTTTAAGTGAGTAAATAGTAAAAACCCTGTCACGCGATAAAAAAATACACTTTATTTTTGTCCCTTTAGGGCTAAAGTTAGAAAACAATTACTAACGTGACTAGGGTTTTTTTGTCTGTTTGTGCATGTTACTGGTCCGGTTATAAAGTTTACTTTGTGCGTTTGTTGTCCGTCGAATAAGTATTTCTCATCCGTAAGTAATAGTGTTGTGTTAGATGCTGCAACATTTGATTTAAAATTTATTTATTTTCATAGGCATACACAACAGGAAACAATCCGTCAATCACAAGCTCAGATACAGTGATCGTGCTAGATTGTTAGTTCGATTCAAGCAAAAGTACGGATATAGATCATCTCATCATTCTAAAAATAGTATATGAATTACAAAATAATGTTAATTGGTTTAATCTTAAATTAATTTCTAGGTGAAATTGGCTCAGAGATTATCTTCCTACACGCAGCAATGTAAGGATTTGAATAAATGAGAACAAAAGATGGATCTTCTATGTTGTTTAAGAAATTTTCATAATATTCCACAAACCCTGCGGTGCTATCATCGCTTTATTTATCAAGCAGTGAGTAATATATAAAAGCTATATTCATTAATTAATAAAGAACTAAGTATAGCACAAAATATTAATTACGTTTGCGGGGTCATTTTCCTTATCAGTGAGAGCACGAGGCTATGAATAACAAAAATAATACAATAAGCAGTTTTTTCTGTAGTAGGTACTATGTTAATCTACAATGTACAAGTAGGTATGCGACGATACCGATTCGATAAATTGAGAATCCTATTTTTGTGAGGATCTGCTGCCATTTTCTCAAATAATTTTGGTATTTTTTAAACATACGAAATTCACTAATATATCAAGTATGTATATGTATTACAGATAAAATAAATTGTATTGAGTTTATACAAATTAAAAAAAACTAGTTTTTCTATAATCTGTGCTATATTCGAGTGCAATCACCTAAAACCAGTTGTGAATCACATGGTGTATTGACACTATTAGTTGAAGGTCACTCTGATAGTATTGAATATTAGTCACAGATCTGTGATATTAGTACTTGAAGTCATATACAAAGACATGTATTTCTAGTAATCTGATCTGCTTGTACTGTTTAGGCCGCATTAAGCTAAGCGCAGTAGCTTGCCAAATTGAGCTGCACATCTAACTTTCTTCAGGGTGGTTAATACGTTGGGCTTGGGACTAACTATACGTAATATGACTTGTATTTTGGGTCCGGACGTAATCATCAACTCCAGGGCTCACTATGAAGCCAAGAGGAAGCCCATGTACAATAAAAACATTTTGCAACAATCTAGTAATTCAAGCCAGCAATTCACTATACCGTGCTCCTGATGGCATGTTTTAAGCTGCCGATCCGGTCATCTGGATTGTGGTCGTTATCTAACCATGACTAGATTTTAGATCAGACTTCCGTTTTTGAGCTAAACCCTGGCGGACCAAGCTGGGATTTAGCTTAAGGGTCCTTAATAGGTGACGTGAAAAAAAAACGGTCTTCATTAGTTTCATCGATAAACACCCACTTCGCGTCACTACCTAGGGGCCAGTCGTAGTATAATTAGTCTAATTGTAATTAGCGTCGCTGAGGATAAACACCCCGGCCGAGGAAGATATTTTGAGCTGATTCAGTATGACGCGCTAATCAGAGCCATTTGTATGCAATGAGTTTGAGAGTTGGACGTAGAAAAAATGTTACATTTTTAGCAAATTTTAGATTTTAGAAAACCTGACGGAGTTTGACGAAATGGAACAGCACAGACCTTGTAGACTAGGAGCAGTATTGATAGCTACACAGAAATAATGTAATAGGTAATAAATAATGATATGTGATCACTGATCAGATCAGCCAAACGTTTTCATTGCGATTTCTCAAAAATATTACTTTAAAGGCTTTCTCCACAAAATTATCTTTAATATGAACACAATTAAAATTATGACCCTATAAGTGAATAGAGGGGGGAGAAGCCTCAATAAAATCTTTCGAGGTGGGGCTGCTACATAGTCACATATAGTAGATGAAGTGGCTATATGATAGCATATCCATTTTACTAAACTGCTTTAATTGCTTCAGCATTGCAATATTTTTCGAGCTTTATGCGATGTTAATTTGTTTACCAACTTTATTGGCCGCGTATATTAAGCCGCGTTATTTTTATCATGCAAATATAACAAAAAGCTGAACTCGCGTTATTCTACTGATAAATATTTACAATCGAGGAAATTGGCAGCTGATATCAGTGGTACATATTATTATGCAACAAACGTTTTCGGTTTACGATCATACGAAAACAGTAAAAGGTACTTGCCAAGTATTCAATGATAGGTCATAAAATATGCACACCAATAAAATTATTGACGTTTACGAAGTTGGCAACCACGTAGAAATACAGATTGTTGTTGGTTTGATGTAAAAAGTTTTTGTTCCTAGTGATATTAGAAGCACATGTTTGTAAATATAAGAATATAGAGTGACATCATTGCTATTTAAGTTGAAAGATACAGAGTATGTAATCTTTTGTAGTTTGTTATACCTATCCGTTTATAATTCTTCTGTAAACTAAATGAGGTCACCTATTCAGGATATGATCTTGTCGTTATAGACAAAGTCAAAGACAAATTGCACATTTGCCTATGATTTTGATCAGATTCGCAATCTGCTGACCCACTAAAAGCATTGTGCATGATATAAAGCATTGTTCAATAAACAAGAAGGTATAACTTACGAGTGGGTAAATTAACTTAATACATTGTTATAATTACTTCCTTTACAAAACAAATAATTTATCTAGCCAGCATCTGATCCATCGATAATGTCGATAAATGAGTCAGCTCGAACACCTGCCCGCTACAAGCGTTCCATTTGAAGACTGTCATTCAACCGCACTGTGGTTTTGATTGTAAGCAAATTGCTCGTGTCTCGCTCTAGTTAAAGCGATAAGTTAATCGAGCCAGGCATCCATTAAGAATCAGCCTTAGGATCAACCGTAGTGAATGTTCAAGTTTCGTCAACCTCTCCTCTACTCGTTCTTCGGTATTCAACTAGCAGTATTGCAACGCCGGCCAATCAAAATTGCATCGTCGTCTTTCCATGTAGAAAGTAAACAAAGGAACGAGATAGTACTAAATAATTCACTGGTGCTGAGTTGACCAGCCCCGGGCTGAGCTGAACGGATTGATGTAGAAGGGGAGCAAGCTACGCTTCAGCACACCATTCGTTCCTTTTCGCATAAGCTCTCTTCAAATCGAATAACGAAAAAGCTAGATTTTGTACAAGTCTTTTGTTCTATGACCGACTAACGAATGATCGAGGAAATAGAACTCGGGAACATCCTCTAATCATTAGCGACGTTGAAAGAAATAACAAAATAACTGTGTTAGCCGCCTCCAAATCCAATTTATCACGCGAACTGACAGTTAACAAGTTACAAATATAACTAAATGATTTATTCATTGTTGTGATTCCGAGTTCCATTCACTTCCACTCATTGGACAGGTCGGCGTGATATACAATGAATGCTAGGACAATAAGTATCAGCGTTAAATAACGATGCTGTGGTGTTTTATTTGTAAGTATTCTACCGTACAAACGATACCTGCTGACTAGGCTGACTAGGACAAATGGTAACCAATTATGTATTATAATTTCTAGATATTTTTTATTTTAGTGAGGAAATTAACTTAAGGAAAGCAATTTTACTCTTGGGTAAACTACTACCAATGAACGTTAAGCAGGAAGTTCAATAAAATTGTGGAAAAGTTTTTAAGAGCTCTTACTGAGAAACTGAAAGCAATACACGTGTAACAACTCACGTTAGTACCCCATTTTAGAAAAAGAGAAAATAAAAATGTAATACGAAATATCCAACACAATATTCATAAATCACGGTTACTTTACCAATTTGTTGCTTACTTTTCGCGTACGCTAACATAAGAAATTGTATAAAAAGCAATAATAGCGGGTCGTTTTGCCCCGTCACATCACCACAATACAACACAAAACGTAAGAGGAAAACTGCACATAATGGTTGCATTATTTAGGTCGTTTGCGTCTAATGCCAACGCTCGCCTTGTTTACGAACTTCGAGGTAAAAGTACTCCGAGGTTATTTCATATGCAATATTACCTAATTATTTATGTGGGTACAAAAACCACCAAAAATGAAATTTTTTCGTCTAATTATCATGTCTGTGTCTGTCAAGTGTCACTGATACTAGAAGAAATACATACATGGTAATAACTTATCGTAGTGCATTATAATAGTACTTAATGGATAAAGTCTCCAAATATGAATATCCTAGATGAAATTAAAATGATTTTAATTTACAGATTCATAGCGCCGATAGTGGCGCGGCAAGCCATCAATGCGATATGTAGAGTGACATCCAGCAAAATATACTCATGCCTATACCCAACGATAAATATAATCGAACTGAAATTACATTTTGAAACCGAACACTAGATGTACAAATAGATAAAGATCAAACCACACCACAGAAGCACACCAGCAGAAAAGTTTAAAAAGTCATAACGCTGGAACCATTGGTACTGAGCCAAAAATCTGTGAAACTCAAATGGAGTATAATTCGCTCGGCTCGTGAACCATCCCCTAACTTGACAGGTACTGTGAACTATTAAAGCAAGAAGAACTCGGAAAGTAATTGCCCGACAGGCGCTCCGGCTCTAGCAAACGCGGAAAGACTTGAAATAAAATCCAATTTCACCACCCCGCGATTCATGTTAAAGTTGATCCCCTCTATTTCACCGAAGGAAAATTTAATGGGTTTTCATTGATTTCTAAAACGAATCCACCAATTACTTTCAAATATTTAAGGAAAGTCGAACGGAGATTACGGAGATTGAACAAAGTAAAGACGGAAGCGATACTATTGAATGGAGATATAGGCTCTAAATGTAAATCAGAAAAAATATTAGCATAATGATGTAGCAAGTGGGTTGTTTATGCTAATGGTATGTTTGTTTTGTCTGATAAACACTACATGAGCGAAACAAAGTTATCAAATATGTAAGGCGGCGAAATACGAGTATAAAAGAGACACCAGTATAAACATATTAATAATTTTAACCGTCAATGACCTGCAAGTAATACAAAACTGAGTGCGACGGACATTGAAAATTCTACGAATTCCTGATTCACTTGATTAATCGAGATGACTTAACGCGTTACGACAGCTTCCTATGCGTCACTCTGGGGCAGCAGCAAGCAAGGTTCATTCTATGCTGATCATTGCAAGATGTTAACTAACTATGTGTGATATGAATCACCGAGAGTCGCTAGTTACTCCAACCTCATTTGGAGTCTTTGCAGATGTATGTATAAAGTAATTACAATGACATCGTAAAACAATTAGGTAAAATACTTAATTCCAGAGAGCTTATTAGTAGCACTAACTCGCATTTATATTTTTTGCGGTCCAGCTTCATATCTCATGAATAAAGTAACAATTAGTATTTACAATTTTGTTTCTATTATACGTATTATTAGCATTACAGCTAACACATTGACATTACACATTTAGGCAAAGTAATGAAACTGTTTTTTTATTTAAAAAAAGGGCGTCAACTTCTTAGGTAGTTCAAGGGTACAAATTGGGCCTATTTCATTATAATAGACGCATAAAACGCTATCGTGAACTTGTTCGATATAACGACGCCGACGATGGCTTATTCGAAGCTATTTAGGTCGGGTCAATGGCTAATCGCGACTATTCGTGAAGTCCCTGCGTCCACCGGCTCGAGTGTGCGCCGAGATTGTACGACATAATGACTCGTATTAAATGACATACTTGCCGTTATTTTTATACCCAACTTCTGTTTCTTTAGGGAAAATAAATAAGGCTATGTCTATTTACTTGCCCTTTTCGGATTATACTTCGCCTAGAAATAACGTTGGATGTTGATATAATTTATTTCTTACCCATATATAGATTGAAATCAAAATCAATTAACACTCTATTCCATTTTGATCGACCATAAAAGACTCGTCGTGTAATCATATTACAAGTTCCTATGAATTGAAAACTTCGATAATGTCTAATGTCTTGTCCATTACATATATTAAAGCAAGTTTCCAGTTATAAATCTTTCAAAATACACCATTTACCAATTCTGAAACGGAATGATAAATTGACATTCATAAAGGAACTTTTTAGAAGTTACTTCTGAAAATTTATTAAAAATGAGTCGATAGAATTCGAGGGAGCCGGCGTTTTACTACGAAGTGAATTTTAACTCAATGAAATATGAATGCTTCTCAAAGCTGGAGCTCATTTACTTATAAATCAATTAAAAATAAACGTAAGTATACTTTGGACATCGTTAACAATATGACGTATGTCCACTGTGAGTAATTTCAAGTTAAAATGAACAAAGGTTTTAAGCTTTTTTTGAAACAAATACGGCTTTTTATTAATAGTAATTCCTTTCAGTCGTACACTGGCTTAATTTTATGCAATGTATCTTGAAAAGGCTGCAATTATCGGTTCAAATATGCATATAATATACCGATATATAGGATTACCACGTTATATTTGCAGTTCAATAGATGTTAAGAATTTTCTACAAAAAGGAATGAGATCCCATCAAAAACAATACTTGTAAAAAAACCAAGTCTCGCAACTACCGTAAAAAGTGGTGAGATCCATGTTTTGCCAAGTCGGTTATTCATTTATTGACTTGGCAATCACATTAAACAACCGAATCAATTTAATGCATTACTTGTGCGATATATTGTGTTTTAATGTGATTGCCAAGTCAATAAATGAATAACCGACTTGGCAAAACATGGATCTCACCACTTTTTACGGTAGTTGCGAGACTTGTTTTTTTTACAAGTATTGTTTTTGATGGGATATAATATATACTAATATCGGTTTCGGTTTAATCAATAATATTATTTATCGCTATGAACTCTGAAAATAACAATCAATAAAAAACATCTTCCTGAGTACGATAGACTTAAAATAAGATAAAAACGCTTGCTCTATCATGCGTATGACGTGGTCGTATTACAATAAAAAAAGTTTTTCGAAGACAAGAACAATCATGTCGTAAACTTTCCCCAATTCTAGACTATTGCTAGAGTTATGACCTAACAAATTCCTAAGAATCCCATGAAGACAGCCGTCGGAAGACGCCCCCGCTCGTCTGGCTGCGTAAATGCCATCAACTTCGCCCTTCAATTAATGTGTGGGCATTCCACTAACTTTCAACAACCCACGCCCCAGTACAGCATCAATGCCTATTTATATTGCAGACAACAAACAAAGTTATTTAAGGTATTTTTCCATAAAGTCCATTGAAATAGTGTATTGGAAATTTGTGTTCCCCTGCCCTGTACATTTTTCAAATCCCTATGTACGGACAGCCGCACATCAGGTTACTACAATCATGTCAAATTTCCTCAGTTGATATTGAACCAAACACGTTTGACATAAAGGTGAGGTTCGATTGAAGAAATTTGACAGATTGTAGTAACCTGATGTGCGGCTGTCTGTACATTTAGTCGGACATCCAAATCATTAAACGAATACCAATACGTAATAATAAATGATCTTGGTTTCCGTTGATGTTAAAATTAACAGGAAACCATATTTTTTATGCAACAGGGAGGTAAACGAGCAAGCGAGACATCAAATAAATTTCTGAAATACCGCACCGGGAAGTACTTTTTTACTGGTGTGGTTTCTCGCAGGAATATATTTTTCCCCGAATAGTTTTTTCATCATAATAGCAGAGTAGATTTTGGTGTTTGCAAAGATGACGAGGCGATCCTAGTTAGTTATACTAATTGGATTCCAAACATTTGCAACTACCGAAGCGTGCAAGTTCCTAACAGTGTTTGCCATCAGCGAAGTGGCAGTGATATAAAATTAGGTAATCGAGTAACCAATAATAGTATGTGTTATTACTCACTTTCATCTGATTGCGGTGCGGATAGGATGGCACTGTGCTTCTTCTTTACCTCTTCAACGTTTGCCTGAATCTTGTCTATCATCTCTCGTATTTCTTCCACCTGTAGAAAAATAAAAACAATTTAGTAAACAAAAGTAAGAAATAAAATTGGCAGTTAACGAACTAGAGACAGCACTTAATTATTTCCTGGATATTGTCAGTATTGAAGGGAAAAGGGAGATACGGACAAATACAAACAAAACATTATTGTTAAAAAAGTCTGATAAATTTCCACAAAACTTTTAACGATTAATTAATCTAAGACAGTATAATCTTTAAGGCATACATACATATATTTTAAGTTTAATAAATCATTTAACCTAAAAGCCGCAACGGAAACCTCCACAAAAGGGCAAACAAACCCCATAAATAAGTTGCTAGAAAATGAGTTAATTAGGTTAATACCGGCTCATACGAGAACTCGAGTGTCTTGAAACTCATTAGAAACGCGCACGAAGCCAGCCATGCTTTAATCCCGAACTTAATTACTGTCGCTCGAAGCATTTTTTCCGCTGCTATGCAGTTTAGTGTTTATCTCTACATCGGGTTTAGAGGGTGTTTCTTAGACTAGACAAGACTACGCGCCGACGCCTGGCAGCGTGCCAGCCAAACCACCTCCGCCGTTTCATAGAAAAGTTTAAAAACAAATGCGAGGACTCTTTAAATAACTTGGACGAGGAGCCTCGTTTTTCTTCGCAACTTCAGTCTTGATAAGACGCTGACGAGATTTGCACGAGAACATGAAAGTTAGTTGCCTTCACAAATAGGAGTAAGCTCGGTTAATCTACTTGCTGGACGTGGGAAGAAAGTTTAAGGATGTGGTTCAAGAACGCCATCGCAGTTTTATTTTGGAAGTGTAAAATATTGACGTTATTACCACTAGCATTCCGGTTTTTATCTTACAACGTTTTGGCATAGTATTCCTCTCTGAAACGGATAAATGTGCATGTAGTTGAAATACTGCACTGCGGAAAGTGTATCTTTAAGTTTTTCATTTAAGTATTGCGCACAATAAATCTACGCTATTAAGTTTTCTTCATAACTTAGATATTCAAGACGGAAAGGCACTTGCTTAAGATTTATGGATCTCATTATCGCATCCAAAAACTTAACATCAACAAATGAGAGCTACATGCTAGCAGCGAACTAGCTAAATTTAAAAAAATGGACTTCATTAACAAGCACTAAAATTCTCAGAGGAAATGGAAGAATACAACATAGCAGGAACAAGCTGCCGTGACCCAATTATCTTAATGAGTCACGAAATGAAAATCAATTAGATGCACGGAAGCACGGCAGGTCATTTGGTCAAAAGTCATATTTTAGATCGCACTGACCAAAAAAGGTACCTACTATGCAAGTTATATGTAAGTAAGTAGGTATACTTTACGGCGTTTGTTTCCAATTCCACAGGCAGTTTGGAAATAAGCATTTTATGCGTTTCGGGTCCATTCATACCGTAATAAATGCTCGCCTTCCAAAAGTATTTAAATGTTACTCTTTGATGTTTGATTCGAGACCATCTATATGTAAGTAACCAAATGTTAATAAAGGGAAAAGCGCCTGTGTTATCTTAGCGATTTTTTGCAGCACTAGTAGGTTTGTGTTTTACTTAACGTAATAGCTACTGAAACAAGGTCAGTGGTTTGGAGGTTCTACACAACATTAAATATGGTAGGTGGACTCACTGGCAGCAGGCCAACCGCGGAGCAAACGCTTCTGCCACGCTTTGTTAGACAAGCCCTGGTTTATCAAAATAAACACGGATTTGCATTGTAGATTCGGATTTTTATCTATTTTCTCTAAATGAAAGGTGTACTTGGACGGAACATGAATCGCATTTTCTTTGTACGAATCTATGGTTTAAAAAATAAACATTTACTATAAATTACAAATACCGAAAGGGGTCGAAACTATTCGTTTTATAGTGGAGGATAAAATGGGTAAAGAATTAGTATTCCGAACGTACCATAGCGTCATTTATTTAAACCCTTTTCCGAAGTTTCTTAGAAGTAAAAGATTGGTAGTATAAACGCTGAAGTTAAGCGCCTATTGAAATAAAAACCGTCAAGTGCGAGTCCGGGCCCGCTCACTGAGGATTCCGTACGTATCCTTTACATACATAGTGTTTGACTATTTCACGACTTAACGGGTCCTTCGTACACGGTCTATGTCTTCACGCGTTTCCGAAATAAAGTTCTTTCCCTTAGAAAACGTGGTAAACCACTGCTTTAACGACTTTAGTCTCCGTTTTAACGAACCATAAGAGTTTCGTTTTTCTTTTTTATGTTCGAAACCCTGAAAAAAGCGTTAAGAATGAAAAATAAAACTGAAAACCTTGATACTTCTTCATTGTACTCGAATGACTATCTAAACTAAAATGAGTCATAATTAGTGACGATATGATAAAATGGTCGTTAATTCATTAATTAATGTTCAGCGATACCTACAAATGTACCATGAATTGAAATAGTAATGTAGGTCAACGTAATATATTATTACTATCATTTTCGTGTAAATATTACTATGTAAGTTGTAACATTAATTAACTTCATGTATAACTCATTAGTTATGTACATATTTTACACTAGTGGACGCCTGCGGCAGCGCTCGCGTGAAATTCGGTTTTTTAAAACCAATTATACCCTATATGTTGCCCAGTTTTAACAGCTATACAAGAATAAACGTTTCATTGGAATCCGTTCAGTAGTTTCCGAGATTAACGCGAACAAACAAACATATGACAGACATATAGGTAACTTTTTAGCCATTAGTTCAGTTTGTCTACGGATCAAAAAATCAGCCCTAAAAGACAACGCTCTTTACGCGCATGTTATTTATTATTTATCGGCCAAGGTGCCCAGCGAAGTTCACGGACTCGTATCGGTTCTTAACTTTGACGGCTTAATAAAATCGGCAGCGGTCGACTTAAGAGATGTGAAACAATAATCAATTATTTTTATAATAATACATATTGTATTATTTTTTATTATAAAAAGTCATAATTGATTTTATCTGTGACGATTTTCCCGTTTTTAATTTAATTTCATCGAAAAAAGAAACTTATTATTCGATGAAATCAGATATAGGAATGTGAACCATTGTGATGGATATTGGAGAACGTGTGATGTGGATTCAATTAGCAGATGTCCACCTGGCTAGTGGTGATGGTAGATGCAGCTAATCTATAACACACTGGTGGCCACGGTAAGGCAAAAGCAGCAGAGGACGCCCGTTAGCAAATGGGCTGACGACATAGACCTAGGACCGTTGTGAGCGAGGCGAACACATTGCCTGCATTGGGATATGGGCTAATATGATAATTAAAAATCGATTAAAAATATCGAATATTTATTGACATATCACATACAAAGGCACATCTCTATTGGGTGCTCGTGCTCGCAAAACTGTCGCACTTGTGACTCACCAATTAATCTGATTACTGCGATAGCTGTTATCCGACCGCTCAATACCTCACCCGATAGCTCATAGCCTATAGCTCATTACGATTCGCCAGCGCTTTGGCTTTACCCGGCCATTGTATAATGTGCTAATGACTTAGTATCTACTCATCTACGTGTCTCTGTTACAGATCTTTCAGATCCATTCGTGAGCCTTCAAAAGGCATTCACGCGCGGCCACTTTCAATTGTTCTCTCCTAATTAATTTCAGAAAGCCTATCTTAGTCATATCACCTGGATGGGTGAACGGATGGACTATATACCTATACACTAAATATATGAAAAGAATCTTTATGCAACATAATTTGTTTTTGCTCATATAACCTCCTTTAGCCGCATCCATAACCTTCTTCTATGACCCAAAAGTTGACGGTAGGTCGCCAATTGTAAAACATATTATACAACAAAGTTTAAAAATTAACTGGCATTATGGACTTTTTGAATTCGATTGTAAATAACTTACGAAAATGGGTGATTGATCCGTTACAATAAATTTTCAGCTTAATCGATTCAGTGGCACAAAATATTGTTGATTCATTGTCAGCTGCTGACGTGCGATAAAATCGAACACATTTATCAATCTAGAGTTTGTGTTGGTCGTTAAAACAATATCAACCCTATTCACAAACACAATTCAAGAACATTAGATAAATTATCCCTTCATAGTTTGTTTTAGATTATTTTCTGAAGATTGATTCAAAATTCCCCGAGGCTTCCTACTGTTATTTCTAAAGTAGATATAGATATATCATACTTACCAGAATAATCCCATTTTCCTTACAATCTTGTTATTATGACACATTCATCTGTGATAAAAATCGTTTCCTTGCCTATTTCTCTGAAAAGCTAGTATTATACTCATCCATTTTCATTATTGCTTCGAATATTCGTCTTATCAGCGTAATGGACCGTTTCATTTTCAGGCTTATACCCAGGGAGAGCAACCAAGCATAGAACCATTTTCCAACATACATTACGTCCGTTATTGCTCGTTTCGTAAGGTCAGTAAAATAAATTTTATGTGGTAGGGGCAGTGCAGGCAGTAAAGCAAGAAAGATCAATTAAGAAACAGATGTAAGTAAAACACCGTACATACGAAACAAATGAAAATCGCAAAATAACCAGAAAAGGAACGAAACAAATTTAAAAGTTCTTACACTTAATTAACAGGATTTAAAACATAATTTTGCTTAAACGAAAGCATGTCGTTAAAGGCTAGGCAAAATTAATTCAACTTCGCGTCGAACGGTTAAAAAAGGGTAAAATAAGTACCGTTACTTAATCCAAATTGATTACAACCTGTGCAATATAGAAAAAACCTTCAACGTAAGTGAAACACCATAAAAAATGCCCTTCAGATTTCAACAAGCAAGCGAAAGCGTATTTGGCGAGGGCAATTAACTTAAAAATCCAATTTTTCGATGCTCTCTCGTTTGGTTCTATTGTGTAGTCGAGGGACCGAACGGGCGATCCATTAATAGTTTCCCTTTTCAGACGAGAATATAAAAAGAAAAGAATATATATACGTCCCATTAATCCAGCGGGTAGGCATTGTGTTGGTGGAACGTATCTAAGCTTGAATGGGGATTTGCAAATGGGGCATACAGGTGGAGTTCTTAGCAGATTTGCGTTAAGAGTTTGGCGCGGCTCGCCGTGTACAACATACACGCCGGCACGTCTCCCTCACATCACATAATAACATGTAAATGAATTGCACGATTATGATGAATACCAAGCGCAGCCTGAATATTTATAACGCCGAGTTGTGTTGAGCGGGGTCTGTCGCGGATTAAATGAAAACGGACGATGTATTCACGTCACGGAAGCAAAACCAGGACGCGTTATTTCATTGTGCCGCTGAGAAAGGCCAAAGAAAACCCATAAAACTATAAGTTCTGTTAAGTTATGGAACTCGCTCACAATGCTTTGTAATTTTCCTTTGTTACCTTCTCGTGAATGTTTGCCTTTGTCCAGCCTGCTTTCAATCTCAGAACGACGGCAGAGGTTTATCTCTTGTTCTAGTTATTCTAAAATTAATTATCATTCTTGCGGTCTGCGTAATTCGGCAGTCGACTTTATAGTATTACATCTATTTAGAACTAAAATCATAAAATCTATTCCGTTACAAACCCGTCATTGTATCATCGTCCGGTAATTACTATATTTTATTAATTCCTTCATAAGATTTAACTTACGTTAATTAAAGCTTCACGTAATCTCGTGATAAGTTGTGGGAAAGAATATTAGTCAAACGAAGGAATTTATGATGCTACAATATGACTTGATTTCAAATGTGCTGCACTACATTATTGCAATAAGCATTATTCCCACAGTTAGTATCGACTGAATTTAAGTACTCCAGCTTAGTGTGGGAGAATCTAAGAAAATTGCCCCTTGCCTCCAGTCTAGCGGTGTATAATTGAACAATTTGCTGCTTATCGCAGTGGCTATAAATAGGTAGAGATGGTATCCAGTAGTCGAGGCTGAAAGTTGTTAAGCATTCTGTGTGGCCGCCATCCTTTGTATGAGCGCACCGTGACTCAAAGGCTGAAAGGCCGTCATAGTTTTCTAAAAAAAATATACGGACCTCTACCGATCGATCGACAACTAAAAAAAGCACTTTAGGCCTATTGATTAGTTTCTTTTAACGCAACATGTGTTATAATAACATACATATAAAAAGAAAGAAGAAGCGAAGTATAAAAAGAAAGAAGAATAATAGAAGTGCAAAGTATTTTCAAGTTGAAATCTGCAGAAGTAGAGAATTTTAAATAGGGTATGCCATGTAAAATGTTATTCGCTTTCCACTTTCTTTAGAAGCTTTGAACATCTTAAGGAGAGCTCACAGTCAAATCGACCGCTTTATGCTAGCTAATCGCATGAAGACTTGTTGAACGCTGACGAAAATGCCGTCCGATTCGTTTAAGTCAGATTTGGTTCACATCATAAATCTTGAAAGAAGATATAGCTGAATGAACTTTACATATTAACCAAAATACGAATGTGCTACGATCGTCAGCTAATAGACGTCACAATCCAGTTTTCACTGTGGAGGATATCTTTCCTCTTTAGTTATTTTAGGATCGAATTAGCTAGCCAACTTGCATATTCTATTCAAATATGGACGCCGCTGTCCGAGCGATCTCAAGTGCTGAATAGTCGACGAAAAGGGGTGAATAAATTTCAATCAATCATCAGGATCTAAGAGAATATTTAGATTTTCTTAGATAAGACACGAAAATCTTATATTTTAAATAGAAAATAACATGGTTCATTATTCATCTTGGACATAGAACTTGCTCTATTTGTGCCTACGTACATGATTGCTTCAATAAAATTTTACGCTACAACATAAAATGGACATGAAACATCAATTTAACTTTGGAAGATAACGTGCGGGGCCTTTTTATCCATCACATAAAGTTGCAATATTCTGATATATCGCCCACATTTTTTGCGAATCATTTCTTTATTCATAGAAAAAGTTTCCAAAGTCCCAAACAATTTTCAGGTGAGGTTTATGAAAATGCCACATAATGTTACGGCGAATGTGGCATTTATTTTGTCCACAAAAGGAGTAATTCTGGTATAGATTTTATAATAACATTTTGTTGTGTGTTTGTCTATCACAGAATTTCAGTAACTGACTTTAAATTAACAAAAAACCCAGACATATCAGATAAAAATAAACTAATCGGTCTGTGCAATCTCGGAATTTACAAACCTGTTGTCTTTAGTGCTATTTTGAATTTTCTAAGATCTCGAATACAATCAACAATGGGAAGACATACTCGCACCTCGTTAAGCGTGTACTTTAATCAACAAACCTAAACTATTGCAATGTATCTAAATTAACGATCCGTTACGTTGTTCGTGTAAACCTTAATCGGTATTAGTGCTCGTGTCCCCGGCCTAGCGGGCGGATGCGGACGAGGTGCGATGTGACAGCGAACCTAATCCGCTTCGCAGTAATTGAGAGGTACATATTGTAGGTCGCTATACCGGCCGAGGCTCCCGCCTATTCAGACCAATTTCTCCCCGCCTCCTGATGCTATGGCTCCTTGATTTATAAAGCCTCCTTAAGAGAAAACCTTACGGGGAACGAATACGAAACCAATTTATTCCGTCCGCCTGCCTGCAACTGACGTTGATATTTATTATTGTTGAATATCAATTTCACCATCTGCAGACGTCTCTGATAGATTCAAGATAGTTGCTATCACGAATTTCTGATATTCAAATTTATTAATTTAGCACAAACTTTTAGGGATAAATAAACTATAGGCAGCGTAGAAAAATTTGAAATATTTCGGTTTAATGATTTTTATGTATTATTAATTCGAAATGTAATCAACACGGATAAAAGTGTTTGAGAGCATTTCATGTAAATTACTCCCGTTCGCTATGAGTATTTCTATTTTAATTGCGATAAAATTTCACATAATTTATCAGTCGACAACACGCGATTTAAAACGGAAATAAAATAGATTTCATATTCATTGTGTACACGTAAACCACAAGCATGTAGAAACCGACAATGGTAATTACTATTTCATGAACTGAATACAAATAACATAAGTTTGCTTATTTTTTTACATTTGTCATGAATTACTACAGGTCGTAATGATTTTCTGTGAGCTACCGTGGCACAGCTCTCTTGCTGTATTAGACATCGTTTTAAATCGCATTGCATCAAGTATTTCCACAACATTAATAAACAAGAATCGTTTGAAATTAAAATGGAATACAATTTGTTGTGCGGAAACCCCAATTAATCAGATGGGCCGCAAAACCACGAGTACAACAAACCTGTGACCCCTTGCAATACCTATACACCATGCGTTTTTAACCGTCTTACTCATTTCTCGAGAGCATTATACTGATAAAAACAATCATTTTTCCACAAGGAACATAGGATCAAATCTCATAAAAAAACTCACTTTCCCACACAAAAGAGATCAGTTGACTGATGCAATGTGTATGAGAAGGCTTTTTTTATTTGAGATTTTACGCTATGTTCCTTGGGACATCAGTGTTATGCCCTCCTGAACTGAGGAAGACTGTTAAAAAAGCAGTGTAAAATCCATCTTTTCACCCACCACGGTAATAAAAGCAAGAACAGTACCAAGCCTGCTTACATCGCACTACACTGTATTTTAGAGCTCAACATTTAATTACACCAAGAAAACATGGCCTAAGTATTTCCGCCGCATAATGCGCCAAGATAATATTTAACAAAGTCTCAAAAGGTTTAATGTTTTGAAGATTCAGCCATTTGAGCTGGGAGTCGAGATTCTACGCCAAGAAGACTGACAGGACGTAAATTGATGTATCTAGTACAACACACGGCACAAGGGCTGAAATTTGTCTTAACCTTCAAGGCTATTTTTTGTGAAGATGTGATCTCTGTCTACCCCCTTGGGAAAAGGCGTGACTATGTTATGTAATGTGATATCTCATAAAAAAGCTGAAAGGATACAGTCATTTGTAACATTCCCCCAGCAGGCGCGCGGTATTTTGTGGAATCTCAAGGCTAGGCTAGGGCGCAAATTGCTTGCTGTTATTGATTGCAATGCAGTAACCACGGTAAGTGTAGATACATCAGCCTAGATACTGCCCCACTGCAGGGCAAAGGCCTCAATCATAGAAATCAAGTCATCGCTACTTTGATGGGGTTAGGCTTAATCATCACGTTTGTCTAATGGTGATCACAAACACGAGCTATGTTCGAAATATTCGAAACATACTTTTGCTCGACCCGGAACCCCGAGCTCACGGCCCGTTACTTAAACCATTAGGCAGGAGATCCGTCTTGTCTGCAAGTGTAGATAGGCTGCCGATAAATACGATGCAAATACATACAACTGAGTTACGCGACTCAGACCACCTCAGCAATATCGGGGATTGCGCGCGAGCTACAAAGGCTAAACAATAGAGCAGAACAAGCTGAAACTTTTATGAATGCAGGCACATTCAATAGAATGTACATTTTGCAACTCGTTCCGTTGCGATGTCGTGTAACTTGTGTCCCGTGCTAGGGTGTTTTATTTTCTGTTTATTTTAGTCTTACACCTGTTGTTGTCGGGGCTGCAACTACAGCGAGTGTTGCAATTTCAAAGAATCTCTGCTTTCCCGTTAAAATGGTGTTGCAGAATAAATCCTCTCTTTTGTTATATTTTAGACTAGTGTAGGTGTTGTAGGATTACAGTTCATATTTTACGAATTCATTTCAAAATTCAGCTACAACACATGCTGTGTGAAAATAATAAATAGGTCAATGGTTGCTCATACATAATCAAAACAAAACTAACACAATTCCGTGCACAAAGCCCCAGAGCAGGTGTGGTTACCTGGTGAGAGTTGTAAATCAATTTCAATCTCATAGAATCCTGTCAAATCACATGACGTAATTTATCACAACCCTAGGGGTTGAGGACTCCATACTGAATTAGTAGCGACGTCGCTCCGTGTACCGAGCTTTAAGCCCAATTGGGAACCTGTTTGAATTGAAACACAATGGCCGGCATCATTTGCATCGCAAATTCGTGTCCTACCTTAGCAGGTACCTACCGGGAAATGTAAAAGGGTCTGTTTTGTATTTTTTCATGATTACACTTAATGACACGACAATTTTGCTAGTCTCTGTTCATAAAGTGTTATAAATTTAGCGCTGGCGCTACAACCATTAATTAAATTAACGCACACAGCCTGCACTTTGTCACTGATATACACTGGCGAGGAAAGGAACCGGCTATATAAATTATAGTTTGTTCGAACTTTTGTAATTTAAACTTTTTGAAACTTAAAACGTATTGTGTAACTCGTGTAAGATAATAAATATGTATCTTTATTTGAATTTTTGCATTCTGGAGCACAATATCCATATAATGCAGATATTATGTCATCCATCAGTTATATCAAATCCCAAATGAATCTAAATACAATTAAGAGAATACATCCTTATACAAATTATAAGGCTTGATATTAAATTCACCGTGGATATTTGACTCATATTTGTACGTCTGAATCATATTTGTACATACTGAATTTTATTGTTGGCTAACAAATCAAATGAATCAAATTGACGCGACTTTTTTGCTCGCAAGTGTACCCAGCCCAGCTATGAGGCTATATAACGTATTTAATAAAGCGTTGATTGCTTAAACAAGCTTATAACATGGAAGCTGGGATTACATTTAGCTGATATTTCAAGGTCGGTCATTCCGTTGCCGGTTGCCAGGTCGTTCCTCCATATTTAGAGCTTGGATTTCCAAGTCTGTTATTAGAAGCCTACGTAACAAGCGCAGAAACACATTTAGGGGAGATGAGATTATTTTACATTATAACGAAACGGAATACCTAAATAAGGTATTCATAAATGCTAGCCAGGCGTCAGTCACGCTTATTGCCAAATTAGGCAGGTGCTTCGATGAAAATTAAGAGAATATCGGGTCCCATTGCAGGGCCAGGGCCTACCCTTTCTCTACATTTTACGACTTTGCGCAACCGTGAATATATTAAAATATATAAATTTAATCTCCTAGCTTTGAAAATTGTTATTCTGTTAGCAACGATTCAGTTGATATCATTAGAAGTAACTGTTCATAGATACGGTCATATTATATTATATGTATAATAAAAAAAATAAACCGGCCAATTGCGAGTCGGACTCGCCTATAAAGGGTTCAACTTTTATTGCTATTTTTGAAGTGAGCTATATACAGAGTGTATCTGTGAACATTTACATCCCTTTAACCACGTGTTCTACCAACCATTCTGATTGTTCAGAATGGTTTGGTCACATTTCGATACCTTAAATCTCAAAGGGCGTAATCACCATTTTGGCCAAAATGACTTTTGAATGATATCTTACTCCATTTTTTTTTCTCTATCGATCTGTATTATCAAAGTTTTAAAATTCGCAAAAAAGTGGTGATTACAGCCCACGTGTTTACCGTCGATATTGCAAGAATTTTAGTCGTAAATACCTTTAAAAAAATTCATTATTAAGGTTTCGGTCAATACACCAGTTAAAATTATAATGATGTGAAAAATACTGACTATCGAATGAGGCGTATAGGACAGATATGTGTAACAGTGGCGTTTACGACTCGAGTTACTTTAAGAATTTAAACAAAATAAATAAAGTAAGTGGTAGTAATACTGCATAATGAATATCGCGTTTAGTCCGGTTTCTATAAATTCTAAAATAAAAACGCTCAGACATGCAATCAGCAAGTACTTTTACTACCCATACGTAAGAAGAATTACTCTAGTGTCAGTATCCTAGACGAAAATGAGGAAATACGAAAATGAGCAGAATATACCACTCATTTCCCCTCGTCGAACCGAATTGTATCGATGTCTGTGATTAAATTCTTGTTAATATAGTGAAGTTGACGTCTTTTATTTCTTTTGCACAACAGTACTCCTACTAAAGATTGTTAATAGCACGCAAAACGTGAAACATAAACAAAGTGGCGGGAGTTTTGCTAGCGCTTAAATCTTATGTAGATCAATCCTAGCTTTAACATTTTTAAAAATAAACGTTTGTTTTACTTCTTTGCACAGTACTGGTAGAAGACTTATTAAAATTTAAGCTCTAAGTAAAAGTCCTGTCGATGCAGATATTGTTTATACTAATTTAAAAACAAAACAAAATTATAGAAATCAATAACTTTCGTTTGAATTTCAAACTAAAATGATTGCGTTTGTATAATTGAAATAATAAAATCGTTTTCATTTCTGTACTTGCTATAAATTTTGTAATAATGAAACTACCCGTATTTATCTCTTAATTTGTATCTTCCTCGAAGTGTTTTTACTTATAAAAAACCGAAAATAGCTTTTTAAAATGCATTTTCTATAAGTTAACTAGGCTGTTACACCATAGCATAGAGCAGAATAGCCTTTTTTTCAAGTCGTAAACGCCATTATACCATAACTTATTGCAGAACAGCCTTTTTTTTAGGTCGTAAATGCCAAATTGTCAATATTTTTTTGGCGTAATCACAAATCAGTTTGGCAAACATTGGTTGTATTTTGAATACCATATAACTGTGTTATAAAGCTCTCGATACTCGATAATTACATCCAAATTTCATTTATATGGCATTATTAGTTTAAAAGTTATGAATTTAATTCTTAGATTTTTTTTTTGTTTCGGCTCTCCTGAAAAGTGATGATTTGGTGATTACGCCCTTTGAGATTTAAGGTATCGATTTGTTCTATGACTTTTAATAATTCGCATAGATTTTTTTTATCTTTCCATAATCGGTCACGTGACTTGGTTATTTTGTATGGGGAATCGAAACTTTTTTCGAAGAATTTGGAAAAGTTGTTGAACAAATGTTTGTCAGAATGTTTGGTTGATTGAACGCGTGGTTTAACGGATGTAAATGTTCTCAGATACACCCTGTTTGTATGACCTTACCTCACTGAAGAATTCATCCATGAAGCCGCCTTCAACGGCGACGTTGACATCGTCGGGCCCGACGTCGTCATCGTCGCTTTGCGCCTGTAACAATACAAACTCACATTACCACTAAAAAAGTATCAGCATACCGATATACTGCCGCACGTGGCCGCACTGCAGAGCAAAGGCCCATCTTAAAAATCAAGTCATCGCTACTATGACTGGATTAGACCTAATCACCACGTTTGCCAAATACGGATTGGTGATCAGAAACGCGAGATACTCGTATGTCCGAAAAAGAGTTGTTCTGTATTGGGCCCACCTTTTTTTATTATTTTCCTACACGTAAAAACTATTTTTTTTCTGGTAGGTATTTCTCCTGAGACTAGGTTTCCGAAAATAGATTTTTTTTAAAGAACTCCGAATTCGAATAAATAAATATTAAAAATTCTGAAAAAAAATTTTTTCGTCGTGTTTTTCTAAATGTTTTAGTTAAAGAAAAAAAAAGATTTACTATATATTTGATCCTCGCGGATAGAACAATAATTTCTGATACTAGTTTTTAGTTTTATTCGCTGAAATAATAATCCTGAAAAAATTAAAACATTTCATGCGGCTCCCGGATATTGTTTTTTTTTTATTAAAAGTTTAACTGACTGTCAATAATGAATGTCTTTTTTTTTTTTTGTTTTCTATGGACTTGAGCCCGCGCACGGTATAATGAATGTCTGTCAGGCTGGCATTGACAATTGACAGTGGCAACTGTCAATGTCATTCACTTCTGAAACATTTTGTTTGACATCTGTCATTACATACTTTTTGCTCGATTTGGCCCGAGATCACGGCCTCGTACTTAAACCACCAGACTATCGATCGAGGCGTACATTACCACTACATTGTTTTAAAAAATACCCTCCTCATGGGAGGGTCTTTTAACTTGTCACCAAGGCTCATAAGTGTAAATATTTGTATCACAGTTAATAATGACACTAAATCAATCGAATGGCCATCGATGGCTAATCCATCCTGCCATCGATCCTAAATGGTAGAAAATGGTTAGACGACGGCTATTCATCTTTCAAGGCAATATAGTCAACGTCAATCCTACTCAACTTCGATCAAAGTCGATCGATACTATCGATTAACGATCGATCGGTTGGTCGAGTAAGTAACACCCACGTGAGGCTCAGGGCTGCCGTCAAGCGTAGAGTACTACGACTTATATCCTGTATTAGAAAGCTCTACCCCTGCCTATATATTTAACAAAGTGTTGACCAGATAAATTCGAGATGTTGGAGGATTATTTGCAAAATTATGAAGTAAATAGTAATATAGTCAAAACGTTAAAACTCAGTTGAACACAAAATATGAAGGCAATTGTGTGTTCACATCACATTAAACACAGCTCCAGTTAATATTTATATTTGGTTAGCAAAGTTTTTCTAACTAAAATGTTCGGACTTTTTGGCCAGATGTTTTGTACAAATTGAGAATACCAGCAACTTTTTATGAAGGCTTTATTATTCCAATCCCTAGAGTGGTACTGCAGGGCAAAGGCCTTCTAAGCCTCTTTCAACTGTTTATAAAGTGAGTATTCCCTAATGCGATAAACGAGTCGAGCTCTTGTTCCTATAAACCTATTCTTCTACATTGAAAGCAGTTTGCGTCATTGTTTAGCAAAAGAGAAGACATTACGAAAGCGTCACTTTGATGAGGTCTGATCTTAAGAAGATCTTATTTCCTTGTACTATGTATCTATGAGTCGTGTTAAGTATTAATTTGAGTATATTGCCCACTTTCTCATGTATTACATACAGTCATACACTCACGGGCATGTGGGCAACATACTATAGAGACACAAATATTCAAATCCAGTCACCAAAGCTGCACAATTGGTTTGTCCCGAACACTCCGGCGTGTGAACTAATCGTTAGCCGATCGCAGCGGCTGTGCATGACGCATACATTACTAGGTACCGTCATATTATACTCGTTTTGTATCGTATGTTTGGTTTTCGTCATAACTATTTGGAAATGGATGTCGTCCAATACAACAACTCCTTTACGTTGTCGATAAACTATTACAGAAAATAATCTGAAGCAATCCCACCGCAGTGCAAGACGTTGATGATTAAAACAACCATGGAGCCAAGCATTAAATGTTGTTTTTTCTTAAGAAAAAAGAACCACAATCAATATTATAGGTACATAGGTATTGAGATTTATACTCACTATTTATATTGCCTAACACATTGGTTTAATTAACCAATCGAAAAGACGAAACCCAGTAAAATGACAAGGATAAAAACTATAATTAACCTGTTTATTGTCCTTAGAATTACCACAACTACTCCGATATTTCCCTTTTTATATTTTTTGCAAACAAAAAATAAATCATAAGCAACAGTATTAACTGTGATGGTTTGTTTCGTTCTATAGCAAACATTTTAATTTAATCGTAGAATAAACGTAACTGCTGACAGTGAGCCGTATCTGAAATGGAATCATTTTACTGCTGCACGATTAAAACCGTACATGACTCTGAATCTCTTGACATTCAGTAGGATCGAGCAATTTCGTTTGAACAGCCAGCGAATCGACAATCTCGAATTCCCTTCATACATAATATTAAGTGGTAAATGCAAAAAATACTCTGGTTTACCATTCAAAACTTCTTTTTTGAAATTGGGTTTCTCAAAACATAACTTAAGAATTACACTTTACAAGTAAACATCCCGTAATATTCTGATTTTGTGGCTGGCAGACATCGGACTGATTGACGCTCCACTTACTGCATACTTTCGGGTAACGATATTTTAGTCCGTCACCCTCAGCAAAGACGGATCAAACGTAAATCCAAGCACATCGTCAGAAAAGATTTATATCTCTCTCGTCATTAGATAGGCTCGTACTGTGAGCAACAGCCGCAGTTGGACCCGCCGTTATTCAATTATACGGAAAGTCCGCAGTCGCCACAAAGGACGGCCCCTAGTGAGGACACATTTGTATTGTATAAACTGAGGACCGGTGAATTTAATTGGATGGATTGGATATTTCTTAACACAATGCAGTACGTTCTTATATAAATTTAAAATTACTTTAATAGTGCAGTTGAATATACATAAAAGATACATACAAGAAAGAAAGAAAGAAGAAGAACCCGGACTAAAGGAAGATCAAGAAAGTTTATACATACAAGAAGTACATTACTCCTTATTGCTTGACGATTACAACGGTAGTCACAGTGGTCACAAGCGGACTGTAATCAGCATATAGTTAATTTTGTGACTGTCTTCCTTAACACTGACAAATTCAAAATGTGAACTAAAACCAGAAGAAAATATAAAAGATTAGACCACAGAAAAAGTGTGCTCTTAAAACATACTCTGAAGTTGTAAGCCGCGACGTGGGCGACAGCTAAGCTTAGGTCCACATCTATTTAAGTGCCTCACATAACTTCTAAATTGAAATCCTAGCACCTATGTCAAGCTTGAATATAAACTGGCATAACTATTAGGCATCGGTAATAGCTTTATTCCGGCAAGTTAGGGCGCCATTAACTACCCGCTTTAGAGCTACAACGGCTCCAAATTTCATGTTCTACTAAGGGGTGGAATATTGTTTGTAACAGCGTTTAGGGGGTGATCAATATGAGAGCATAAAGCGTAGTAAATAGAGAATACAAGTGAACGAGCCAATAGTAGCCTATATCCGTGTTTGATTTGCCTGACTCTAGCTAATCGCTGAAGCAGCTTGCATGACTTGGTCACCGTAACACGCTCAATGTTATGTGGATAAAATTCAATTTCTAGGAAAGCATTGCTGAAAACGAATGGAATGAAAATATAGCGAGATGTTTGTCGGTATAAACGTTTCTCACGTTGCTTGCGCAAAGCAACAGTACTACGCAAAAACGTTCTCACTGCTATTTATTAAATTGTGGTGGTAATGTATGGGCCATTAATTCGAGGCGCGTTAGACGCAGCAAGATCCATTAGTGACCCAATTATCAGCACTTTTCGTTGTATTAGCAGGTGACTCGCGCTTGTGGACTTTCGATACGCAACAATAGGCCAGATGACCGATCAATCATCTAACTGGCCACGTAATTTGAGGCAATTGAAACTATACTACGGGTGGTCATCGTTTTCATTGGCTCGTAATGTGGGTGACGTCATGTTATTATGGACGTCAATCATGTTTGTAGAAATCACAATAAGTCCAATACTGAACTAGAGGCTCTGCTAACTAAAAATACACATTAAAATTTTCTATGCATCATTTTTATTTGCAAGTTTGTTTCAAGCTAAGTAGCTTGATTATACATTGTATAGTCATAAAGTACATAATCACACCTCGATTAAGGTAGAGAAGTACAAATAGCTATATAAAGAACTATTAAGATAAATTGTAAAGACCCTAGCTAAAAATCAATGCAAAACGAAAAAAAAATCAAAACCAGCAGAATTAAACGAAGTTATCTCGTTGTAGCGGGCACACGTAGACTGTAATTAATTTAAACTGCGCGTTCATAAAGTAATCCAGCCCAGTACAGCACTTCATAAAGCCCAACCTAATTATAGTTCAGGATCCATTAAAACGGGTCGCCTGTTAATGGCGTCGATTGTTGCTGAAACCTAATTATAATTACAACTAGCTCCAGCCAGCGACTTCGAGTGGATTCAACAATGGAGATCTATACTGGTGCAACGAGCCGGTAATGACCTCTTACTCGTAAATAAAAGCGTTTAACCTATCCCCGATCTGATAGTTTTTTATTGCTGAAATAGGTGCATGCAGCCCACCTTATGGTAAATGGTCATAGATACGAACCGACAATGTCGAAGCACAGTCGTGCTACTACCGTGAAATAACTTTTATACGTAGCGATCAGTAGGGAACACCGCGGTTTCCTCGTGCACGGAAAAATATGAGCGCTGGAAGCGTAGCGTTCTGGAAGATAATGATTCCAGATAGTATGAGTGGAGCGTACTGCGGCATCTAGTTGTACTATTGTAGAATGGTGACCCTGGTATTATATTGAACAGCTATCCGATCGCCATAAAAACAAATATCTGACACAAATGAAACTGCATGTAACCTATTTTCAATACACATTAATTAGGTAGATACTGTATTTACCCACCAGTATGCAAGACCGCCTTAGTGTGATGCCCCTCTATTGCGTTTTTCGTCGCTGCGTCGTATTTTCATATATTCATGAAGCAACGCAACGCAAAATTGGGGCAAATATTACGTTAGTCGATTTTTTTGGGGTTTTCTTATTAATATTATGCTACTAATCATCATGTTTCGCCGACACATTTTTGATTGATCGTCATTTCCTATTTTCAGTAGTGACAAAAGCCATAAAAGAGGCCTTTTGAAGACCCAAATTGATCGCCACTTACTAACAGAAGAGCTATACACTGACATTTCATGTTTTTCGGTAACTTTGTGTTTGATGTGTCGATCACTATTTAGTGAGAAGTAAGTGATATTTATAGATTGTATATTTAGGACCCGTTAGTTGTCAAGTGCCTTAACCTCGGCTCCTCGTCTACAGACTGGCGGAATGAAGTCCTCAGCGCAATTCGCCTGCAGGCGAGTGATTAAAATTAACGTTAGCTGAGTTGGCTAGACGCAATGTCACAATTGACTCGGATACATATTTAGGCGCCATATCATCATGACAAGGTTTATTCTCACACGTTGCCTACTTACTACTATCATTATGACTGGCCAACGCATTTACTCGTTAGCGCACTGGACGTTAAATGTGTCTTAGTGTCTTACTCTGTATAAATGGAGGTCAAACATTCAATAATACACAAGACTATACATTTATTTTAAAGGTGTCCGAAAAGGCAATTTGGAGTAGGTAGTGTATGAAATGTGATCGAATGCGATTCAACATATTATTCCATAATCAAATGCAAGATGCAAAAGTTAATCCCTAGATCGATAGACACTTATTAACGAATTAAAGGATAGACAACTGAATACATTGTCGTAATGTGAAATGTAAATATACTCTCGGCGGTCTATCCGGCTAGTTATTCTTCTACAATTTTGCAGTAGGTAATTGTTTCACATACTTCGTTACTTTGTTTGTTATACCTACATTACTCATGTAAATAGTTTTTAGTTTTATACCTCTGTTTTGTGTGCAATAAAAAGTATATTCATTCATTTCATACTCACATGAGAAAATGGTTTAAGATTAACTACCTACTCTATGTAAATAGTTCAATACATAGACTATCTTTATTTTCATAAACGAGTTTGACCTTCTCATACAGGCAGTGGGATCGTTACTAAAATAACATGGGTTCATCCTTGTGAAAGTTAAAGTTCACTCTAGAACAAGTGGAATACACGTGTAGATCTTGGATATTACTAGGTGGGATTAATTGCCGCAATCTTAAGACATTTAAAGTTACGTACATAATAAAAAAATAAGCGTATTAAAATATAAGTGAAGTAACATTTTATTTTAAACTAACCATAAAAATTAATGAACTACTGCAGTAAAAGTTATGTTCTTAAAAGTAGTTGTTTTTTTTCCTTATTTATCTTGTCGTTTATATTAATTGACTTTATGTAAGCTTAAGGTGAACCAAAACAAATGTCTTTCAATAAGCAACCAACTGCGCTCAACTGAGGTTTCCCAAAGTAGTTTGAAAGGATTGGAGTTATGGCACAAAAGATGACTTAAACCTGACCATTTATAAAAAGGAAAAATTAAAAAGATGAATTGTTCAGCCGTTTAGGCTACATACATCAGCGAATAATTTAATATAATTATATGACCATGACAACATAATATGAAGTGAGTGACATGGCAGTGTAAAATTGATAAGATAAACTACATTATTGTTTTAAGAATTACTTACTATACTTTTCTCTTAGAATTAAATCAAAAGATTATAATCAAAGATCATAGTCCACGATAGCAATAAAATAACTCAAACGTATACAAACATAATATCATCATGATTCACTTTAGTTCCGTTTCGATGTACCTAAGGAGTGAATTTAAATATTGTTTCCACCGTTCGGCACTTCTAAATAGTTTATTTTTATTTGACAACGGCATATCAGCACATATCAGCAAATGTTAAGTTATTATCAATAGTAACAACATTTTTCCTGCATGATAAGATAACATATTACGCGTTCCCACATGTGTTAGTTTGCTTTTGTTGCGTGATAGTGATAGTAAATCTCGTGACAAGCCCAAATAATATTTAAACTATGCGAGTTGTTAACTAAATTACCTTGTTTTATACTCTACATTTGTTTTCCCTATAGAGAAGTAGTATTATTTTATGAACCATACTAAAGTAAAATTTAACAAATAAAATAATAAATCGTTCTGTGTTTAATGACCGATTTCTTATGGGCATTCAAAAGTTAATTGTCCAAAACAAAAGCATAAAACGTCAGCCTATTTACATTGATTTTACTTATGAAGTTATACAAGCAATACTACATCTTCCACCTATCACATAACAAAAAAATAAGGTGTTGAACAAAATATTGACATACTTTTTTTTTAGCACGTCAATAATATTAACAACCAAAAGTTCAAAATGGTCAGTAGCATAAGTGTTAAAGATAAATGCCAATATATCTTCAAATTCCACCAGGGTATTAAAAATTAAAATACGCCAAATAGTCCGGATTATATTATATCATATAGAATCAGGGTAGAATCCAGGCGCAGAGGAGGCTTCGAGTGGCGAGCGTATCGGTCAAGGCCGCCGCCGCGTCCCAGACAAAGGGCCGTCAGCTATCGCCATTACCTACTCCCTATCCAACCTTCGCCTCTTACATTGCCTGCCAATGATGCTCGACTACACTTCAGACGATGTAAACACGATGACCTTTGCAATAAATTGAGACATCGCATAAATTGCCCTCGTCCAAAATTAGATTTCCCTTGTGTTACTGTACTTATAGTAAACAGAAACGACGAAGGTAACTAGCTTAGCCATTGCCAAATCCTACTAGGGAGAAGGTTATGATGATGGCCATTGAACCTCTTACATTTGTTGCAGTGCCGATACTTGACGATGCATCCCGAAAAACAAAATAAACACGATAGTTTTATTAAGAGTCCCTGCTTGAGGGTTACGACACGCCACCGTTTTCGTTTCTCTATATTGTACCCTGGTTATAATAATGAATTCATTTTATGCCTATGCAGCGTCCGAATCGGAGTTTCTCTCCATTTCATAAGCGCTGTGTATCACCTTTGTTTGGATACGAGAGGTATTATTCTCATTCGTTTCGAGACCGGCTTCGTTCAAAGCCACCAGGGAACCAAATTAAAGTTTCACGTTATGCTTTACGGAGTACGCCACAAATGCCTGATTTTTTGAAACAGGAGATTGTACTGGATTTGTATCCAGCACTAACAATTTGTTAGGTACTACAATCAAAATAGCACTCTACAAAGGCGCTTAATACCACAGGTTAAACAGGTTGCCAATAAATCTTGCTACGAGGAACAAAATTTATTTTTTGGCAGAAGAAAAGGCACCGACAAATCGGCATGCCATAAAAGGGTGTCAGTCTATTAGTCATGAAGGAAAATGGCATTTCCCAGTTGCAAGTTCAACCGATGACTCAGCAAGGAAGCGTGAAATTTTGTATTCATTCCAAAAGATAAATGAATCTAGCCAAGGACTTGAAGCTTTCTCAAACTTCCATTTTAACAAGCCAGCCTATCTTGGCGCCGCAAAACTAGGAGGGCTAACTAACCGCAATTATGGGAAAGAGAGTACAACAAAGTCTAGGCTCTAAATATAAGACTAATACAACAGTATAATTTCCTTTTCGCAAAGAAATGCGACATTGAAATAAATAAGACTATGTATTACAATTCCTCAAATAGTTGTCTATAGAAAAAAGTTAGTACTCGCAAACCAAACATGCTTCAGTTATGATCTGCCAAAGCAGCACACAACACAGACCTAGAAATTAAACGAATAGAAATATAACGACGAATTTTTTTAATCACCCTAATTACGTAAACGACATCAACACGAACGTTCGCGGAGTAACATGAAAAAGAGCAGTAGTTAATTAAAGCCATACTATTTCGCCGGGCTGGGGTTAAAGCCGAGACGCGCCGGGTCGAGGGTGAGTTCCATGTGTTGAGTGGGCCAGGGGGGGGGCGAGACGTGGCCGCCGAATCTGTAGCCAGGTCACGTATTTCAATCGAACCACAATATGTGATTCCACACAGCCTTACTGGTAACACCCTACAAATACTTATTTCTACAACATTTAATACTTTCACTGGGGTATTTCACTTAGGTCAATGCTAAATTGCAGCTCAGCTTGTTCTTCGAAAGTATATTCGCAGTAATATAATACAACCCTTATTCAATACAATCGATATGGTTTGCTGGTTTCATTCAAGTAGCTATATGCTTGCAACTGAACTGAATAAAATTGGTGTAAGTAAATTGAAATAGAAACTCTATTTAAAACCCAAGAGATAATTTATCTTTCAGACATTGTCTCTACTCTAGTGGGTGTTGGCGAATGGCGTAAACATTCAATCGAAGTTGGCGACAGTATTTTATTCGGTCGGCACAACAAACAAAAGCTAATCACTGAATTTGGGCCAACCCGATCAACAGGGTTCCCTTAATTAACCGACGCGGTTAATTTCGTGAATGTATTTAGAATTTTTAATGAGTCTGTAGCAATTTACCTCTAAAGGAACAAGCGTGATGTGATGCCACGGGGGCGTACCGAACCGACGTCACTGTGTAATCTGGGTTCAGCAGTTAAATCCTCTGCGTGTTTCAATTAAAACGAATGAGCGACACGGGTGATCTCCGTAATCCTCCTGTTCCTTGTGTTGCGTGCATTAGAATTTTATCCTTCATCTTTATTGCAGGGTTTAACAACCCTTTTCTTTTCTGTATATTGTACTTTGGTTATAATGGGTTCATTTTCATGCCTATTCAGCGGCGAACACTTAAGCCGGTCGCGGCTTGACGTTGGCGCCCGCGTGCAAGTGAGCCAATAATCTCATTAAACAAATCCGTGTTAGAAGTGGACGCCCTTAACGGAAGAATCATTATTTGTTTTTAATGTGCCTACTTAGTGATATGGCCATTAATAAATAAGATCGCCAACAACGAAACCATCCATAATGAACGAGAATATACCTCTCGTCCAAACAAAACAGGCGCACAGGACATGTGATATGCACGAGAATAAAAATTAAGCTATGATTTTATTTCGTGGTCAGTCCTCTCATATCTAGATGAATTAATAGAAGGCCAAATTCATATTATCAGCATACATAAATCACCGATACACAAAAAACCGATATAAACATGTAAAAAGATAAACTCAATTCGATAAAATTTAACACCGTCACGCACGACCCGAGATAAACTTCAAAGGCTCAGCAATTCGGTGTAGGGGAACAAACGGCATTCGATAAGTCATAACAGTGAACTCTTACAGAATAGCGTATTCAAGTAGTTACGCAACGAACAATCGGCCTTCACCTTCCCGACGAAGCCTCCCCTCACGGACTTACCCAGACCCCAGGGGGAACACCGTGTAGCAAATTTATCTCCGGCCGTTCTAAATTCGCTTCAACGTTATTTCTATGAGCAGAATGCGTAAATTTAGTTATCCCAATACCTAACAACGATCTGGGCGCTGCGCGTGGTTTATCGTTTTATCTTCCCTAGTGAAAGATGAGTTGACTGACAAGACTAATTACCACAATAAATTTACCACCAATTTGTCATAAATAGATAATAGTTGTTTACATAACATTAATACGAATGACGCTGATACAAAGACAACATCCAATATACCTTGGTACAGGATGGTATTCGTGACCAAAACTCGAGTAGATTTTAATTTTGAATGAAAATGAAACGACAGGTATTCATAAAGGTAAATCCAAACAACCACATTTTAATAACTAACTCATTGGCTCTTGTTACTGCTAACTACTTTTGTTTGACTGCCGCAGTGAAATGGCACTTCGGTTTGGCAAACGAGAAAAAGTTCATGATAGCTTTTCTTCAGAACGACGCGGCAATGGAAACGCCACGACAGTTGTTATACTGCTCCGCGAAACAATACTGATTCAGCAGACACAGTTGTTGAGGGGATCTTAGATCTGGGTCAACTCGACAAAATCTCTAAATCTCAACACATAATTACAGACCGCACAGGCCGTCGACGCGTGGCCTGGCATCTGAATTGCTCGTCGCCACGTACGTACAACTTCTGACCCGGCCTATTTGCGGGTCCCTCGAAAAATTTTTAACCTCCCTTACAGTTTGCTTTTCGGCTTATCTGCGAAATCGCTTTTTGATTATGATTACTTGCTAACTGGCGGATATTCCTTTTTAATTTGCAAATGAAAATCGTCTAGTCGATGAACCAAAAGTCTTAATTTAGTTTTAACATTCTCTTTCAACATTTTTAACTACATACATTTAATGGTATTTGAACATTTGTGTTTGTTCAATGACTGGGTGTAATATAATTATGTATTTAAGTATTATTTTGTGTTTCCTCTGTTGTCTGAAATATGTAACACAAGAGTACACTACTCAGTACGAAGTCTGGTCAATATGTATATGAGGTGTTGTTGTGTGAATTTCTTCATAAATAAAGGATATTATTTTATTTATTTCCTATTCCTCTAATAAACAAAAATAGCTATCCAGAACATTCCGGTTCCATACCAACAAATAAAATAAAGATACAATATTTGATTCATTTTTAATACAAACTAAGCCGTGTTGAGGTGGGCGATTATCTGTCTCATTTAATTAATTAAGATTAGCTAGGTTCACGCTAGCGGCAAGTTTGCGGGCGGCCGCAGCAGGCCTGAAATATTCAAAGCCCCCGGGGCCGTCTAACGCTACTGGACAGCGTAGCGGGTTGATTTTCCTAAAAGCCTTGCTATTGGTACTTAGGCTCTGTGTAGAAAAGTACATGAAATAACAGAAGATTTAACATAAGAATTTTAATCGAGACACAGTATTTGATTTCTTTACATCCATTGAATCTCTGGTTCTTTCAAACGGAGATTACGGAGATATTGTTGTAAAGAAAAGTTACTAATTTAAACGTGTTACCTTCAGGCAATAATTGCCCAACTACCAGAACCAGCGTCATAAGAAAAATCAACTTCAAAGCGAAACGTCGCAAAACTTCAAGCGTTAAGGAGCAAACTTTTATTTTTAACCGAACAGCACAAGTTCAGTCACGTTCCGACATTATAAAAATGGCAACGTATCGACAAACGTTTCAGAAGGCTATTATTATGCAGCGTATAATGTCGTGACCTATTTCACATAGCGATACTAATCAAAATGGGTGACAGCTACGAAGCCGAGGTTCACGCGGCTGTTTACAGGCCCGCTCGTAAAGCCGAAGGGCAGCCGCTGCTTACGCCAGTACATTTATTTACTACCCTCTAAATAAGAGCTCTCCAAGGATTACTTCAAACAGCCGCATTGCACAACCTCTACAACCATCATAGATTTGTCCTTTAAAAATTCAGAACAATGAGAACATACGGCTCATGCTAAATTCAAGGCTTTTCTACGTATTCCGTAGCAAAAATCGAGATATATTAGATCTAGCTGGCTTCGCTTGGATGTCAACAAATTCAAGGACTTCAACATTCAAATTAGATATGCCCGTATGAAATTCAAATATGTACCTACCTACTCTAGTGTCTACTATCCAACTAATCTGACATACGGGAGAATAATCCACGTCACGTCAGGACAAACTTAATCCGGTTTCAACTTAGCACTTTATACGCAAACTTTACTGAATGCATGTATACTGAACAGTATCGAGGTAGAGGAGTGTCGTAAAAACTTCATAACTTCGCGAAGAACAGTGTGCACCGGCCAATAAAAAGCTCAGCCGTAACGCAAGCAAGCGTGTGGGCGTCCACAATAGGCGGCATGGTGCTCACTGCAGAAGCTGCGGAACTACAGGGCTGCCATCTGTAGCGCTACCATGAGTTGACATCTAAAACTGACATCACGTAAACTATTGCTCTGTCTCTTTCAAATGCATCACAATGAAAGAGACAAAGCGATAGTTTTCGATAGCGAGGATAGTATTTCAAACTCATGGTGAGGCTACTGTTCCCACTACGGGTGATGTAGAGCTGCGTAACCTTAAGCGGAACTTCGACATCAAAGTCGATTTTATATTTTCTCTGCATTAGCCTCAGTACGACACCGAAATATTAGGCATTGGCAGCATTAAGCCTGAAGATATCGGAAGAAAGTGGTTTCAAAACAAACCTTAACAAAGCATTTTTAGACCAGTTCCAAATTTACGCACTAATTTGGAACTGGTCTAAAAATGCTTTATTATGGTTATCTGGATATTCATTGACACCAAAAACATCTATTAACGATAACAGACCCAGACATCGTTATTCAATAAAAAAGATGATGAATTACTACTTACTTACTTACTCCGATGGCTCAACGATCCAAAATGAGTCTTGGCCTCCGATGATGAATTAAATTTCGGAATTTTCAGATACGTATTCTAGCATCCCTATACCACTGGCCAGACACAACGTTTCGAAAGATATCATAATAAATCCAAATATATCCTGAGCAAACAATGAAGTTTTCTTGTTGATTGCCTTACAGCAGAAATGTTTCGAAATTCCAAAAGTTTGTTCCATTTGTTGATATTTGTGTACAGCAGCCCTATCGAAGCGTTGCGGCGGGCTGGAGTTACGTAACCACAGCCCCCTTGCGGCTCGGCGCGCCCGCCTTGACACTTGCGAAGTTCCGAGAACGGCCGCCCAGACCGCTTGCATTATTGCAACCGATATACTGAATTAACCAATTGTTCGAAACTGTTGGCCTTGCTGCAATAAACAATCTGCTCGATTGATTCCAATCAACCGAACGTCATTGACGAAATTGTATTTACCTATGGTCATAGCATTAATTTCTGCAACCTTCTGTCTGTGCAATAAAGAGATCTATCATGCAGCAAGAGAAGCGTGATAGATAAAACAGATACTCTGTTTCCGAGTAATCTGGGATCAGGTTTGCATTGAATGTTCACTTTCATGGATCTCGTTAAATCTTCAATTCTATTATTCTTCTTTCAAAATACAAAATATTCTGATTGACAAAAAAGTTATTAGGTCATATTATGGTAATCGGATCATGTCAAAAGTGGGTTTCTTGTGATCCCGAGGCCAGAGGTGGGAATATTTAAACATGACAGTCAAAACGCATTATTTCCTTTCGTTTCTAAAATTTCTAAAAGTCCAAGTAAAATATGCATAGAATAAGTTTTTAAGAACAGGCAAACTAAAGAAAAGATTTTACAATTTTCTTCAACTCTGATATTGCAACTAAATTAGAAAACATTATTTTAAGTGTCTGTGAAAAGCCTTGACCTCAAAGCAAGTACAACGTCATGTATTATCCGATCTAACATTCCAACTAAAGGATTCGGGTTAGTTTATCACGGGTGACAAATCTTCCGGGCAAGGTCCCGGATTCCCACTACGCATCTTGTGAATATTATATGGGATTCTAGCATAACCTTTAGCGTTACACACATGTATCTATATGACTATCCACTATAAATAAATCCACCTACACTGCGTACATACAACGCTAAGGCCAAGACCTTTTCTAAATATGCTTAGAAATAGTGAATACAGTGTACGCTGGTTTTGCAATTTACAAATCAATAAGCAAGTTCTTTTAAAAATGAAACCTATCGCCTGACTTGGAGATAATTCATCATGTCATGAGGTGGACAAACAAGACTCGTTGGAAAAATTAATGACTTAATTGTCTAGAATGCTCATGATTTTACCATTTTCCTTGTATTTTTTATTGTTTTTTCCATAGAAATAGACTTTTAACACATTCGAAGTGTCGTGTTTTTATCGCCAGATCTAAACTTAGTCGCCGTAAACCATCCCGCGCGTACCGTCAAGCTTCAGGCATGGGTTAGATGTAGGTATACCATTATTATGGTGACCAGAACCAAGAGCTTAACATGTTCAATTTCAACGTTGGGGCAATCTCTTAACAAAATTAGGGGAAAACACTCTTTAACTAACACATCCACCTATGCTATTCAAATAACAAAACCCTTAACAGGAAATTAGAAAAACCTAAATTCGATTCTATTACAGCAAGAAGCTAAACAAAATCGCTAAAGAAATGGAGCGATTAATCGAATGATAACAGCGTCTCCTTGTTTTCGTAGTCTCACCCATGTTACGATGTCACGATTCCACGCGACGATCCCCCGGCGCAGATTGTTTACAGTTAATTACCAAGGAAATAACAAACGCCTATCCCCTGTAGAGGTTGTAGGCGTGATCGTCTGAGGAAACTGTAAAGTTTACGTTTCCTTGTAACAATATTGTTGGGACATCAAAGGTAGAACTTTCATGTTCCTATTAAAAAAATATCAGGACCTTTAATACAATTTTGGCTACTAAGGCGAAAAAGCTTTAGAAAAGAAACTAACATTTTTATAGCCTTTTTGAGAAATTACTTTGTGAAGGGAGTCTATTGTCGGCCAAATGATGCGAATGAACAGTTCGATGAATTTGGATAACATTTTTATACATCTAAGTATAATGATAAGGCGATCACCTAACATTTCACAGTAACGTCAAATGTAGGTATTATGTACTATAATACCTAAATAATAATAACGTGTAAGCTCTTCTGCAACGCAAGTATTCCAAAGAAATTTTCTGTCTACTGTAATAACAAAGTACTTTAATAAAGTTTTGGGAACAAAATATAACAAAATTTACTTAAGGAGTTATTTCACGCCTCATAAGGCAGTGCCGTAAAGTTTCACATCGTTCTAGCTAGAGTTCCTACGCGTTATTACTTAATAAGTTTTTGGTGTATGTTCTGGGATAAAATGTAGGTTTGAACTAACAAACGTAAAGTTAAATGTAGTAGGTACTTACTTATACTTATGGTAGCATATTCAATTTTCATAACAATAGGTAATTTTATCATTATCACTGTAATCTCAAAACTCGGTACAAACAAAGTATAGTATACATAGTTGTTTTGTCTGTTAGCTATGTGACTGTGTTTTCTGATTAGATCTAAATGTCAGTTAAGGTAAAAGAGTATCTGTGTGGTTAGAGAATAAGTAGATGTAAAATGTGTTTGTTTAAAAATCTAATTTAAAAAAATCCATTTCCAGAAACTTGAATCAGACAGAGTTCCAGTGTAGTCTTGATTCATAATTCAAATAGTGAATAACAAATTCGGTTATTCAATGAATCTTAACCTTTTGTAACTTTCCCGTACGCATATGGCAGCGAGGGGACATAAAATCATTCAATTAGTACGGTAAAGTGGTCGAGCAATGTATCAGTCTAGTCGACGAGTTCAAATAAAAACATGACATTCGGAAAATGCAATTCATTTTAAAAGCCAAAAGCTTTCAATAGCACTAAAAAAAAGTATTTTTATGAACCTTGATTTATGCCCCGACAAGCAATATTTACTGTACGTTCCAAAAGTGGAACTCGCCGGAATAGCAAATGTACCATCATGGCGCCTGTCGCCATGTATGTACTTATACGTACGTACACCTACCGATGCACCACACGTACGTTTCCGACGACGTCTGCCGTGATACCGTCGTTGCTAAAATTAGAACTGACTAGTCTACATTGTAAACTTTATGGCTGGACATTTGAGAAAGAAAATGAAATGACACCTCACAATTTTGGAAGTAGGTGACTTTAAACCACTTTTTACTTTTTGAAATCATTTGAAGAATATGAGTATTTCTAAGAGTAATATGCTCGCCATTTACGATCTATAGGATTCATATCCACTCAAATTTAATAACGTAAAAAGATGTGATGTACCTATCAGTAGAATAGGAGTAAGTACTTTGATACTGGAGCGCTCCGTCCGCTATGAGATTATCAAATTTTCTCACATCTAATCTTACTTTATCAAATACAGATACCAATTTATGTTGTGTGTATCTTTGATACTGGTTGCTAAATTGGCCTCGCCGATTGTTTTATACTGCATAGACAATAAATTACCAAGTTTTTTTTTCTATCATCAGAGTTTTTATATTTATTTGTAGTAAGTCTCTTTAAAATATGCACCTCAAACGGATGTACCTTTTGCTTGCATTTATATGTATAAAAGATTGCCCACCATAACATTTGATATTAATTTCAGCTTATAAAACTAACAAACGGCCAAGAATGAAAATGTTAACAAAATACTTGAATCCTTAATCGAACTGAATATTATAAACATTGATTTTAATATAATGTAGTCATTGATTTTTTAGTGAAAGTGATTCCAGATAAATAAAATACGAAAGGTTTATTTCCGTCGAGAAAACGAGAACATTGATCGGTATTGCCTTGTATTTCCAGACCGCAAACAGTTCTGTGATTAGGCCGACAACGTGCTTGATATCAATAAAATGTGAATAGGATAATTTGGCATCGGCAGCGTCGCAGTGACCCCAGGCAACCCGCTCAGCGCAGACTTGATTTGGACGTTCGCCAGTAACATTAACACAAATATCGGATGACAGACTTGGGCATTGTATAAATTGAAACTATGGTAGTTTGGAAAGCACCTTATCACCATCATACATTACTTCTTATCGCATTAGCTATTATAGACTAGTATCAGAGTTTCGAGCTCCGTGACGTAGTTGGATCGCGTCACAACCACTGATATTCACTACATACATTCATTGTGGCTGACAGTGAACCCTCTTTCTCCCGTACCGCATCTAAAGATTACGCTTGGGAGCCAGTGGTACGCTTAGGCCATGATCCAGGATTTGGGGAGACCGGTAATTACAATGAAGCAACCGTCTGCCGTATAAACACGGGAGCCGGACCAACTGAATAATGCTTATACGGTTCAGAAACTATCTGATACGTGCATGTTTCCTCAAGATGTTTTCCCTCATCGGCAAACTACATAATAGTAGAAATACGCACATAGATTTGAAAAATCCAGAGGTGCAAGCTCGGATTCGAATCTACGACTTCTCGATGGAAAGCGCGTTTTATCATAGAGCGACCATCGATTCCAAAGGCTGAACATCAATCGTCGTTGGAGAATGACAGTTAACGTGCTGTCCTAAGTACGGAACGGTCCTTCTATTCAGACATTGAAAAATTACCCTAACCTTAACTGCGGCCTACTTACACCAATTGGTGTATTCCCTTTAGGATTAAGTCAACTGACGAACTTTTAGGAGACAAGGCATTGAGTCATGTCATGATCAAAACAAGGTGAAATAGCTTAAAAGATAAATAAGGTTTTCAGAATTAGCAATTTTAAGGTAGTAAGACCAAAAGGCTCATACAGGCAAAAACATTGATCTCAGCGCAGACTTGATTTGGACGTTCGCCAGTAACATTAACACAAATATCGGATGACAGACTTGGGCATTGTATAAATTGAAACTATGGTAGTTTGGAAAGCACCTTATCACCATCATACATTACTTCTTATCGCATTAGCTATTATAGACTAGTATCACGAGTTTCGAGCTCCGTGACGTAGTTGGATCGCGTCACAACCACTGATATTCACTACATACATTCATTGTGGCTGACAGTGAACCCTCTTTCTCCCGTACCGCATCTAAAGATTACGCTTGGGAGCCAGTGGTACGCTTAGGCCATGATCTAGGATTTGGGGAGACCGGTAATTACAATGAAGCAACCGTCTGCCGTATAAACACGGGAGCCGGACCAACTGAATAATGCTTATACGGTTCAGAAACTATCTGATACGTGCATGTTTCCTCAAGATGTTTTCCCTCATCGCCTAACTACATAATAGTAGAAATACGCACATAGATTTGAAAAATCCAGAGGTGCAAGCTCGGATTCGAATCTACGACTTCCCGATGGAAAGCGCGTTTTTATCCATAGAGCGACCATCGATTCCAAAGGCTGAACATCAATTGTCGTTGGAGATGACAGTTAACGTGCTGTCCTAAGTACGGAACGGTCTTTCTATTCAGACATTGAAAAAATACCCTAACCTAACTGCGGCCACTTACACAAAGTGGTGTATTCCCTTTAGGATTAAGCCAACTGACGAACTTTTAGAGACAAGGCATGAGTCATGTCATGATAAAAACATGGTGAAATAGCTTAAGTAAATAAGTTTTCAGACTTAGCAATATTTTAACGTCGTAAGACCCAAAAGCCTCATACGAGGCAAAAACAATTGATTTTCTATTGTGTCTGCTGTCTGGGCCTTACGACGTTTAAACCACTATTACCTTTAGGAATTCTAAATCTCATTTAGACAAGAAGTTTGTTTACTAACGTTCGCGAATGATATGGCCATTATCTCTGTAGATATTCAAAACTAGCTCAACTACGCTCAGCGCCTGCATTTCTTCACACAACTACATGTGTATAGATCTATGTTGGAAAATTTACACAAACTGTATTCGGGTGCATTAAAATTCACACCACAAGCGGCAACCTGTGCTGTGAAATTGGGCAAATTTCAGCAGTGGGTTACTGAAAGTTTTAATATCACGAGTTCAATCTACGAGTAATACAACATACATGATAATTTTGTTGGTATTGCTGGATACCTTAGTTGTAATAGATATCATAGGTTAGGTACCAACATCTTATATACAAACATGATGTCGATTTTAGATTAATGAACAATTTCATTCATGGTCCAGGATTAATCATCTATGTTATCTATGACGATTGCATTGCCTTACGTTTACGCGAAGACCTTGCTCATTTGCGTAAACATTCGAAAATTAACGTTAATTAAGTGAAGAACTTCATACTACAAAATACAACCACGAGCGCTAATCAAGAAATCATGGCCTCCAGCCGGTATATTATAAAGCACAAAGTAATGTATGGTTTTTTAAATAAAAATAAATCAAAGCATGCTTTCCGAACGACGGAGAGAGTAGAAGAGTATTTTTTTACGTTTATTAAATAAGTATAATCACGTACAGTAAAACATCGAATTGAAAGTAATATTGTAAGCTTACTCAGTATTATACTCGTGATAAACGCAGGAATATATCGTGATAAGAAAGGCCGGCGTATTACATACATCCGAGTCATCTTACTGAACATCATTTATCACTACCCTAAATGTAACGCACACAATCACCATTTACTTGACGTTTGGGTTATATTACGAATATTATGATTGAAAGCACCGTAACAACGGGTAGAAAAGCAACCAATCGAAGATATTTAGAATGCAACTACTACATGTCATCTACACCGCATAAAAACCATGTAACCGAACTTCCGAAGCTATATAATTTAAAGAATATTACAAACATTAAGTCTTTCTGGGAGAGCAAATCGGTCTTGTTTACGGGAGAAGTTCATTCATTCTCAGACAACACGAGAGACAGATGCTAAAAATAGATACGACGCACAACGTGAATCAGCTGTTGCAAGTGTGCAAGTGACGTCAAAGCCACTACAATAGCCTCAACCTCAAGAGCCTTATATTCTCCCAGCTTCGAGTTACCGGTGTTGCTGAGATTGCTGTTCCTTTTGATCTCAAAAGACTCCAGCAGAGAAAATACTATCTACCTCACCTTTAAAATATGAAATATTTTATCTTAAGCTTCAAAAGCAATTTCCAACTGCTGACATTATTCTCATTCGTACGCTTTTCGGCGGCGTAAAAGCGGATAAAAGTATAGCCGACACACAAATTCCGCAACTCGAAGCAAAATTTTTGTAGCAATCAAACTCTATGTAAAGTTCTCTTTAAGATAAAAACTTTGTTAAAATACGGTTCTGGAATAAGACGAATGGCCAGCATTATTGTGTTATGTAGGGACGCAAATTCTTTTTCGGAAGATAAGAAAGCCAACACAAAACAGGGCAAAGGTTGCCTGTTCTGAAGGTAAACTTATATGATCTCATTATGTCCCTGTCATGCCATGTTTTGTGATGGTGCTTGCTATTAATTCACGAAGAAGTTTGAGATTTAGTATTTGACAGAATCTATAACATTTGGTTTCGGGTTTATTGATGCTGTCGTAATAGATTTAACAACTGTGGGAAATAAGCGATTTTATTACGGTCTTGTCTGGTGGGAAAAATAATAACGTATGCACGTAATATAAATTATATCCCTAGGCATTCTTGCGTACGACGGAAAAAACATTCAGATCGGTTATTGCATAATTAATTTCGTACTGTATCGATGTCTCTAGGACAGACAGCGATTTTACTGGGGCCGTAGTATACCGTCAAATAATTAAATAAATCCTAATTCACTTCAGTTGCTAAGACTACTCGTATAACAAAAGATTTCACCCGAATTACAGAGAATAATGGCGCCTTTCCAGTCGGTGTCGCGACTCGACAATGTTTTTCAATCCTCTCCTCCATGGTCGTTGAAGAGGATCCCGAGATTGATGATGCAAGTATGACGGGCAACGGTTGTTTTTGTGACTCAACTCGGGTGAACGCCGCCGGATGACAGCCTCGCCCGCGCCGATAACACGCCGGAATACAGTCAAACAAACGTTGTGCCATCGCGGCATTGGTTTTTAGGAGACATTGTAAAAGGATAGTATCTCAAAGTATGGATTCTCATTGTTACATTCTATCTACCTATATAATATTTAAGTTGTGTTAGAAGTTATCAATTAATCTTTCTTCATCTCTACTGTCACTGTTGTCAATATTGTATGACCGTTATCACCTTTAAGATTTGTTTATTATTGTCAGGTATTGTATCTTGTACTGTACACCAGTACAAAATACACCTTGTTGTTGACCCTTAACTCCTGTCCTCTGGGTTGTGATGAATGTCTCGCCACTTATAGAAATCGGAATACGCGCTAGGAGCAGGTTTACTATTCAGGACAGTACGAAAACTAATTGGCTAACATACATTTTAGTTTGGGCGAGAATGTGACAAGGCCTAAACTGTGTAATATTTTAGGTACATAGTTCATTATCATTTGTGGCCAGTAAAAATGTTTCCTGTTTGGATAACAATCAATGAATGAACGTAAGGATTTCGCATTAACATAATAAACCAAATGTATCCAAAGGTTTCGTAGTGAATATGTGATTGCCTTCTTTCTACCTCACTGATATCTAACGTTATCTTAGGATTTGTACCGTTACGAGTGAGAACGGGACAAAACTAAGTAGGTTCATAGTCTGATTGGTTTTATTACATCGAGGCAATTTAACCTCTACGACCCTTCGAAGGGGGAATTTGACTTTGTAGATGGGGTTCTTTTTACCCACAATAAATAATAACTGATTCAATATTATAGGTAACAATCGATAGAATGTTATCACAAGAAAACGTGCCAAAAGCAATGCACATAATGTAGATTAAATTGAAGGAGATTATTTTAATACTTTGATATCAAATAGATTATAACTCGTAGACATCCAATTGTCTTAGTTACCTAAAGAGATTTCGACCCTTTTACGGGACTTTTAAAGTGATAAAGGCGCAAGTTATTTGATAAGTTGGTATTGTAGATCCGATATTGCTACTAATCTATCTTCTTACAAAATTCACTTTGCTTTATTTTGATATGCCAATATAGCTGTAGGCTGAAACGTCTTCAAGTCCCTTCTACCTAGTAAGGCAGTGTACTCGCGAAATATTTCAACATGTGCCTAAATTATCCATTAACATTAATTAATGTTCATTAATGAAGATGTTTTCATAAAAAGACTTGCTATTAATAGCATTGAACATTAAAGGACATTATTGTCTTTAAAAGTCAACTTGAACAACCAAGCTGCAAGTTCCTTGTCACGTCAATAAATGATTATTTTAATCGGAATAATGAATTGAAGAAGTATGTAAAATGCTTCCCTTTTTTGAAAAGATATGCCCATATAGGGGTCACAAGGGCGGATGTGATGATGATAGAGGCCGACAATAAGGTGACAATAAGGGAAATCGGCACTTTAAGAAAAAACAATTTAGGTGTATTATCAAAACTAACAAAGGATTAGATAATTTCAGGAGATATAAGGGAATTTCATTATCCTAGACTCACAGAAGGCATGGAAGAATGCCTAAGCTGGTAATGTAAAAAATACAAGCAATAAACACAGGTATGACTATGCATAATTTAAAATTACAATAAGTAGTACCTTATGTATAATATGATACAATTATTTAGATAATGCACTCATGTTCTATCTTATCTTTATAAGGCATCCTTCTGTACAAAATTATAAAATAAATATAATTTTAAAAGACAATATTTTAACTTACATATTAATTAAATTTATCTCATCTCAGTGCTGTTCCCAGTTGCATTCAAAGCTATTGGTTTGGTGCCTCAGGTACACTTGGACCATTAGTTATGATTGGCTGGTAATTCTGTTAAATACAATGAAAGGACTGGACCTTCACAAGTCTTGGACAGAGGTACCAGACCAACTGAATAATAGTTACATCTTCAGAATCTGTATCTCAACATTTGTGGCCACAAAATATCCACTGAGCATTGCTCTGTCATCAGATTAATGATGAGCAATTTAGGTTTGTATTGTAATGATCCATTTCCTTATCCATACTAATATTATAAATGCGAAAGTAACTCTGTCTGTCTGTCTGCTACTCTTTCACGCCAAAACTACTCAACGGATTTAAATGAAATTTGGTATACAGATAATCTAGACCCTAAGAAAGGACATAGGCTACTTTTTATTGCGAAAAGGGGGTTGTAAGGGGTTGAAAGGGGGTAAAAAGTTACTTTTTCACACGGACGGAGTCGCGGGCGGCCGCTAGTTATTGATAAGAAAAAAAGTGGGACCAAATAAAAATATTAATATTAGGTAGGATCAGATCATATTATAGGAGTAAACTATTTAGACATTCTAGTAGTAGGTTTACGCTTTATGGTAGCTAATGCAATTTTAAAGTTCAGAATAGAACCTCTTAACAAATAATATAAAAAAAATTGTAAATGTTAGGTAACAGAAAGGATTTCTCTTTTAGCACCATAATTCTTCAAAATATCAATTTAACGTCATAAGGCCCAGACAGCAGACACAACTAGAAAATCAATTGTTTTTGCCTCGTATGAGGCTTTTGGGTTTTACGACGTTAAAACTAAGGTACATAAATAAATAAATGTCTAATTATGTGGATCTTAATCTTTTAAAATAAAACCTTCCCAAGACGCTCCTTTAAATAGCAATATACCTAAACAGTGACATTATTATGTGCTTTACTTAATCTAAGTAAACTGAAAGAACTTAGGTAGTTTGACTTCTTACACTTTCTCTAAGTTTAACAAATGATATGATAATTATTACTTTTTCAAGTGCCTGTCCTTTGTAGGCTCAATAATACTTACATAAGTTATCACCCTAAAATTACAGTTTTATTTTACCCTACATACTTTATTATAGATAAGTATAAGTGAATCTCAGACATTGTGAACATACCAATTGTTATTAATTACTAAATATCTAATGAGCTTAATAAAGATATTTTCTAGACATTGAAGTTAAAGATAACATCAACACCACATTTTGAACCAAGGACGGTTTCGAACATTCTATAGAAAATGGAGAAATACCTATAATTATTATTTGCATTAAACATTACATCAACTACGAATTAACTAATGGAATTTTTAATAATTCCATACTATGAGGGTAGTTTTATTTAGCTATTTTCAGCTTATTATTTAGAATCACCGCTAAATTATAATATACCCAGTATTTCTTGAATAATTTAGTTCTTTTGTATATTAATAGAAAAATAAAATTTCATTTAGTAAATAAATAAAAGCGAATTATGCATAGTACCTACTTAGAAACTATTCAGGCAAGAAGGTAGAAGCCCTCAATTTTATCAATCTACATAGGAAGTACTAAGTTTCAGGGTTGCTTATAATCAAGTTGAGCAAGTATTGTTTCGGAGGTTAGTCAAGTGTAAAGTACTCCTCCGCAAGGTTTCCTCCGCGAGGAACAATGGCAAGCATTGATAAAGCGGCGGTTTCGTAAAACTGCGGACGAAACGCAACAAATTGTCTCGCTTCAATGACAGCTATCATTCAAGTGGTGTCAAGCCAGGGGTGGGGCGTCAAGAAATAAAGAATTTACAGGAAATAAACTAATTCCGTGATTGTACAGTTAATTTAACTGCAGAAAACCAAAAATGCCAAAGGGTTCCCCCAAAATAGAACATGATCTCAATGCTATTTCATCGAATTCGAGGTCACCAAAGAGACCTTTGGTTAGAGCAGCGAAGAGGAGCAAATGAAAACCAACTTACCGCCTGGAGCGCCGCTAACCTGTCCTTCGTCATCCTTTACAGAAAATCACACACCAAATAAACGTTTTATCTTATTACACAATCCCATTCACAGATATTTTTCCATCAAACGTCACTAAACTAAAGGACACGAACACTACGTTCACTTCACTCAAAAAATCGATACACACGAAACGAACAAAACTTCGCTAGCCGTCTCATGTCATGTCTGTAAATTTTCTAAGAGTTGTAGGTGGCGCTACTGAATAGTACAAAAATGACGTCAAAGACAGGGTCGGTAAAACAGTGAATGCGGAAATACCAATGTAGTTACTAATAAACCCTAATTAAATTAATCAAAGTATTAATTTCAACGAAATACCTATTATCAAGAGTAGAAAAATGAACTTGTTCAGTTTTGCAGTCAATTTGTTTGATTCAAGCTTCTTTATAGTTTTTAAAATTTAATATCTATAGACTGTTTTGACTACCAACGTTATTGCGCCTGTCGCTGTCAAGGCAATCTTCCGTTTAGTCAAGTGACGCCATTGTGAGCCGTAACGACTTTTCTGTGCATCAAGAATAATCTCTATTTTCTAAGCCAATCTCGGTAATAAGTGCTTTCATTTTATGTGTTTCAATTCTATATGGGTCATACTTCTCGTTTACTATGATATTTAATTCGTGATTTGTGTAATTTTGGTGCAATTCATGTTAGTGTTCGGTACCATCGAGCTAAATTCCTGTGAGCTTGTCTGAGCGCCATTCGGTGAAAACTTAAAACAAATTGAACTTGTCAGTTTATTGAAACTTCTACTTTTCTGTAAAACTACTCAGAAAATAATTTTGAAATTGCGCCCAAAACTATATTGCTAGTAATGCTATTTAGCCTCAGTTGTAAACAAAGAAACAGAACTTGAGATGACTGCAGTACTAAGTGTTTTTCAAGCCGTTACAACTTCGTAACCTTTTTCCGTTTGTTTTCAGGTACCAGGAAACAAAAAACAAATCAAAATGACTGATGATATGCCTACATTCAAATGTGTGCTGGTGGGCGATGGTGGTACTGGCAAAACTACATTCGTGAAACGGCACTTGACTGGAGAGTTCGAGAAACGATATGTCGCCACACTTGGAGTGGAAGTGCATCCCTTAGTTTTCCACACGAATAGAGGACCAATCAGATTTAACGTTTGGGACACTGCTGGCCAGGAGAAATTTGGTGGTCTCAGAGATGGTTATTATATTCAAGGCCAATGCGCTATCATTATGTTCGACGTAACCTCTCGTGTCACCTACAAAAATGTACCCAACTGGCACAGAGACTTAGTGCGCGTCTGTGAAGGCATTCCCATCGTCCTTTGTGGCAACAAAGTAGATATCAAAGACAGAAAAGTCAAGGCGAAAACAATCGTTTTCCACAGGAAAAAGAACCTACAGGTAAGTCATCCTAACCTTCCAAGATTTATTCTTGTATCTTCAAAGAATCTTCTAAGATACAGTGTGAGATTTTATGAATTTAATTGATTTTAGATATTACTGAAACTATAACATTATTTTACAGTATTATGACATCTCTGCCAAGTCAAACTACAACTTCGAGAAGCCCTTCCTCTGGCTAGCAAGGAAATTGATTGGTGATGGCAATTTGGAATTTGTTGCCATGCCTGCCTTGGTGCCCCCAGAAGTTACTATGGACCCACAATGGCAGAACCAGATCGAAAAGGATCTCAAGGAAGCCCAAGATACAGCGCTACCAGAAGAGGATGAAGACTTGTAAATATAGGATGTTAAATTAAATTCTCAATGCCCTCTTACTACTGTGAAAGTTAAAAGTGAAGTTGCAAGTTTTCCAATGGTATCAGATCATAAAGACAGTCAGTTATCTGGCATATTATTATTTATTGTGTCATGATCTGGTCTCAATGGAAAACTACCTGATGTCATCATACTATGTACATGATGTGTCATTTGTTCTTTCATTCCATTAGGTTCAAAGTTGCTATTAGATTTGAAATTTTTGTATTGGCAAATATTTTTTTATTGAAAATTCACACATTTTAATCCTATCTACAAAACCAGATATTTTTTAATTTATCAATGTTAACATAAAGTTCAATTTGTTTAATTTTTATGTAAATATTGTTGATTCCTTCAACATTACACTGTTTAGTAAACTTTAGCTAACAAATGACATAAGCCAGTGAAACGTGTATTCCATTGTTATGTACTAAAATTGTATTTTGATTGATTTTGTTTATCAATTCCTTGTTTATCACACAGCTTTTTTTTTTCTAAATAAATTGTGATGGTAACCTTATGTATTTGTTATTTTATTTACTAGAGGGGCTTATTCCATTTCACTCTTCCACTCCCATGATCCCAGGGGATCATAGAAGACTTAAGAGTTCGTACGATACCGGCAGGTTATCACAAAAATTCGGGGGCCGAAGTAAATATCAAGTACAAACCTTCTTTTTATGTGATAGGTAGCAGACGAGCAGGCGGATCACCTGATTGTAAGCAATTGCCCCCGCCCATGAACACTAGCAACACCAGTGGAGTTACAAGTGCGCTGCCAACCTTTTACGGTCACGATGGGACCCGGCAAAAACAGGTCTATAGGGAGCCACGGACGTAAAAGAAAGACTTTCTTTTACGTCTGTGTGAGGAGCATATACCACTAAACTATCGAAGTGCGACCGCTGCAGCGTTCGGTAAGCCAATTTTTCGAACCTTGGTAACCCCAAGGTTTTCTGCTCTTATAACTTGAAACTAGCTCCTAACGTCTCAGAGCTACTTTCATAATACAATGTACTCTGTGGCTACTTTTGCCCCAATGGCTAATATCACAAAATAGTTAAACCCGTGGTCGTCAAACTGCGGCCCGCAGACGTTATTTGTGCGGCCCGCGATATAGTGAATTTATTTAATTACTAGTCAACTACATATTCGTACTTATCAGAAATAAGTGGTTTTTGAGTAGAGAAGTAACGGACATACATTTTCGCATTTATATGAATAGTGTGGACTACTATGGATAAGTACCTATGCAAAAGCTTTTGATATGAACGCATATACTGCGGCCCGGGCCCTGATGTTCATATTGATATGTGGCCCTTGAAGAGTAAAGTGTGACGACCGCTGAGTTAAACAGAACGAACTCGATTTTTTTTTTATATAATAGGAAGGCAAATGAGCAAGCGGGTCACCTGATGGTAAGTGATCACCGCCGCCCATGGACATCAGCTACACCAGAAGGAGTGCGGATGCGTTGCCGGCCTTTTATATAGGAAGGTATAGGCTCGTTTCTTTCGATATACTTAATGTGACCTAGATCTGACTGTTTGCCTCTTCTTCCTCTCCTGCAATCTACCTACTACCATAATAGTAGCCCTATAGGTACTAGGTACATATGTATGCTGGACCAAATTCCACATCAGGTGTTTGTTAAAATATTCTAATTTGTCAGACCGTGTGCGGAACATCTAAGTACTGCCCAAAATCAGTGGAGGCAGTATCCCGACAGCAAACTTCGGTGGAGAGCGGGCATGCGTCGCGAACGGCAAAGTGCATGTACCCTGAACTCGAGGGCAAGTCCCTCAGATGTGCAATGCAACGCCTTTTATTTATTAACTTACTTAATTGCCAACTAATTTAAAGATTTCGAGGCAAATCGGTTTTTTAAACTTGATGCTAAGTGGGATGGATTGATATTACCTCGCTCAAAAAACGGGACTTCCCGTATAGTACTGGAAATTTGGTCACCCTAATGAGATGAGCTAGAAATAATAGAATGATACAGCGGATTTATAATTTTATTTAAATATTTTTTTACATTTTCATTTTAAATGCGTGTAACATGTAAGGGAACTACAGTGCTAATCTTAACTACAAATCATGGCGTTTACTTCTTGGCGGTAGCCTTTTCTCGCGCTTTCTTGCCTTCCAATAGTTTAGTCCTATCCTCTTCAGACAGATTATTGTTGATTTTGCTGATGACACCAGTTCCTAAAGTCTGGTCTCCCAACCTCAATGTGAATCTTTGTCCTGTTTCACACACCATAGGTTTTAGAAGTTTTAAATGCAACCTGTAAAAAAACAATGATGATTAGTTACTGAAATGAAGTATGTACTGCAAATTTTGTGATTACTTTATTTGTGCAAAACTTTTTATTCAATATTGTAGATGCGTTCTAGTAAAGAAAATTACATTCCTTGACAATCTTGACATCTATAATATAAATAATGCTACTTACGTAGTATCTTCACCTGGCATAACCATCTCTTTTGAAGGAATAGTTACTTGAGATGCACAGTCCCATGTCATTGAGAACATCTGAAGTTGGATAAATGATGTGAATGGTTTTGATCGCCCACCCTCCTCCTTGCTCAATATGTAAACAGCAGCTTCAATGTTGTCATGAGCCTTCACAGTCCCAGGCTTGGCCATTACCATGCCACGTTTAATCTGCTCCCGTTTGATGGAACGAACCAAAGCACCTAGCTGGTCACCAGCTTGTGCTTCTTCTAAGGTTTTGTGGAACATCTCGACTCCCGTAACTGTTGTCTTCATAACTTTTCCATGACCAACAATTTCACATTCAGTACCTTTTTTCAGTACTCCTGAAATAAGATGCAACTTTATTGTAACTTAAATATGGACCTACCTACTTCAGCTTGATATTCATTAGAGGTTAATCTTGAAGATTAATACACTGCTAAGTGATCTTTATTAATGTTACTGTTGTCAATTCACCAAGTTTTTATGTACCTCTACAGTATTAGAAATAAAATCATTTTAAGTATATGTATGTGTGGGCAATACCTCTGTGTAAGCGACCAGTAATGACAGTTCCTCGTCCAGGGATGGAGTGAACTGACTCCACAGGCATAAGGAATGGTTTGTCTAGCTCACGAACTGGAGTTGGGATGAATGTGTCCACTTCCTTGAGAAGTTGGTTAATGGCATCGGAACCAATCTCGGGGCTCTTGCCTTCTAATGCACATAATGCAGAACCTGTAAAATTATTTGTTTTTAAATTCATTTCAAAGCACTTTAAATACTTTTTAAAACTGTGCAATTCTTAATAAACTTTTGGTTTCTACTCTATATTGTATTACTAAGAAGGACAATAACAAAATATGGACTATATTGAATACAGAAGAGGAAGATTTGCATTTCTATATTCAAGAATTTTAATTATAAGATTGTGTTTTATTATAAACCAAAGCTTAAATTATAAATTACTCCAATTTTATATTATTACCTTTAACAACAGGGGCCTTGTCGCCATCATAACCCATTTCAGTCATCAGCTCTCTGATTTCCATCTCGACCAACTCCACCATCTCCTGGTCTGCAGCGTCCACCTTGTTGATGAACACCACAACATGCTGTATGCCAATCTGCTTAGCAAGGAGCAAGTGCTCTCTCGTTTTGAGGCATGACACCATCGGTGGCAGCCACCACTAATATAGCACCATCCATTTGGGCTGTTCCTGTAATCATGTTCTGAAAAAGCAAAAGGTGTTTCATTTTTAAATGCTCATGTGATAACTGTCATAACATGGCTTTTTAATCTATGCTGAGTAAAACTACATAGTGTGCATTAGGTGCTTAGCCAGACTTGTTTTACTTGTTGAAAAGATATTTACTAAAAAAAGTGAATTATATCTCCTGTTTTATTACCAATTATTTGGCAATCTACAAAAGTAAAGTAGCCTATATAGTCTAACAAACACTGCAGGGCAAAGGCCTCCATTATAGAAATGAAGTCATTGCAACTACGGTGGAATTAGGTTTAATCATCACGCTTGTCTAGTGCAGATTGGTGATCACAAACCAGAGCTATGTTCGAAATTTCGAAACATACTTATGCTTGGCCCGGGAACCTCTTTAAAACTATATTTCACAACATAAGGATTTATAAAAAGAACACCTTGATATAATCAGCATGTCCAGGACAGTCTGTGTGTCCATAATGTCTCTGTTCAGTCTGGTACTCCACATGGGCTACATTGATTGTGATACCACGGGCTTTCTCTTCCGGAGCATTATCAATGTCTGAATATGCCTTCTTTTGTGCTAAGTCGAGATCTGCTAATACTGTAAATGAAAACAAAAATAACATTTAGTAGGACAGCTGGATGATATAGGGCTATGAGTGTATAATAATGTTAATTATCTAAATTCAAATTACCTTTTGTAATGGCTGCTGTTAATGTAGTTTTTCCGTGATCTACATGTCCAATAGTACCTACATTACAGTGAGGTTTTGTACGTTCAAAGACTTGTTTCTCTGCATAGTTTCTTCTCAAAATCAAGCTCAAAGGGGTGATTCCAGCATTAGGGCATCGCAGCTGTGAGCAGTTACCTTGCTTCAACACCAGCTTGAGAGCTGCAAAGAAAATTTAAAATAATATGAAGCATTGTTTTTTAATGTTGTTTTCCCTTTTTGCTGGATCTGTTTACTTGTTTATGACTATCTTTTCCGAAATGTGAGCAGATAGCTACTTCTACATTTCAATCAATAAGATAACCTCAATTTTTGGCTGTGTAAAGATAAGAACTTATGTCAAATTTCAGAATTCTTATTCAACAAAAGTGAATCATACCTAGCTCCTAGCATGAAAAAATGGTAAACGAAATAGTGCAAGTGACTCTTTCTTATTGCACTTAACAAATCAATTTATCCTTTTACATAATACCAAGATAATTTAAAAGAAACAGGTGATAAGAGATTTTCTGAAAGTAAGAAGGTTTGTACGATTTCAATGAATGTGTATAAATGATAATATATAAATAACAGGAATAATAATAAGATAGCAAATTAAATTATTCTAATAAATTAAGCTCATACCTGGGTTAACCAAACTTTTCGCAAATGATATAGTCGCCATTGGTGCAAATATTTACACCAAAACCTGAAATATAATTAACAATTAAAACAAAGTGTGTGAAACTAAATATACATATAGTTTTTCAAGTAAATGAATTAAATATTTTACACTTTAAAATCACACACACCGATTTTCACGAAAAACACACGGAAAACCTGAAAAAAAAAACCTATTGTCTATGAATGGATACAAAAAAACCACAGAGTAGGTAGTGTTTTTTTAAAGAATAATGGCGCAGAATTGCTCTTTTAAGCTTGTAATGCGTCGGCTAATAACACCGCAGTTTACTGCACACATATTATACTCAAAAATAAGAATTTATTTTGAGTTGAGAATAATTATTTTTATAATCGCGAAGCAGCCCCTGTGCTGTGTTTCGCTGAATGCGTGAGGGTACCGGAGGCCCACACGGGGGGGAAGGGGATAAAAGGTTGGTAGCGCACTTGTGACTCCACTAGTGGCTTACCATCAGGTGATCGGCCTGCTCGTCTGCTACCTATTACATAACAAAATAATCCATATGACTGTATATGTACAGAGTGCATATTATTCTATGGTACAGTGGCGAACTGGCGACGTACGAGGCTGTCAAATATGTAGATACAGCTGAAGTGGTAAAAAATATCGATACACCCGAGACGCTCCTAATAGAATTTATTCGTCAAAAGTAACGGAATCCGCATCACCCACACCACATGTCACCCACTTTTTACTTATATGCCGACAGCCAAATCACCATAATAAGATTATGTTCGACATACTTATAACTAAGCTACATCCTCACCATACACTTCGATACAACAGCCAAATTACATCCTATGCGTGAGCAAAATGAGAATGAATGCTCAAAATAGATTACACTAACCGGGGTAGCCGGGAAGTAACATTAAGGTCAGTATCTGTTTTTTCTTTCTTTTCCCTTGAACTTTCTATACAACTATCTTTGTCATTTCGTGTAATAATAATAATATTTCACTACATCACATACATTGATCTGACTCAGAGATAGGTAGCTCAAGCACCTGTGTTACAGATATCAGAACCAACAAATATATACATACCTATAATACTTTTCTTTTGTAAATACATACTTATAATACATAGAAAACACACAGACCAATACAAACAGACATGATCATGCACACAAATGTTTGTACTGTGCGGGGATCGAACCCGCAACCCTTGGCCCAGACGCAGCATTCACTACCACTGAACTAACCGGGTCGTGTGTGACGTCATTGCCGTATTTATTGTCCAGTCACTGTAATAATGGCGGGTATAGCTGGAGCTCAGAACAATAACTAAACTTTAGTTATTGTTCTGAGAGCTGGAGGCACGAAAGTATAGCGATGACCGTTATTTTGCGCACTTGTAAAAAAGAAGACTTTCTATCAAAATTGGTTTCTGCGCACTCAAGGTCTTCTCTTAAATAAATACACTTTCTTGCCTCGGACTATATATAACGTATTTTTATTGTATTTGAACAACACGGTGTATCCATATTTGTGTTGTGTGAAATTTATTTTATTTATTATTAGTATGCATTTGGTCAGGCTGGGTGTATTAATACTTTGACCACTTTGGCGATATCGATGTTATTGTTATACCTACTGTGGCTGTTTCTATTTGACAATCATGGATCTGGCTATCTGCTGCCGACTGTACTCAAAGATAATTTCTAACGGTCGACTTATTCACCTCAGCCACGAGCTATTTAGCTTCCTGCTGGAACTGCTCATTGAAATAAAAGATGGATTGTTCATGACAAGTTTATTCGCCAATTATGTTGATACAATATTGCAAAGCTTTTAAAACTATACAGAGTAACACAATGTTGCACTTGAAAATAAACAGAAGTATTATTTGTAAAAGTAAAACAACTTGTTCAGAATAATTGGTTATTGGTAAAGAAGTATTTCGTTTAGTTTGCTTAACCCTAAGCCCTATTAATGTCAATGAAACTATAGGTTACTCATATTGATCTTCCAAATATCAATAAAATATATTACAATCATCCATAATTGGAAACTTTACATTAACGAAAACAGTCTGTGACCCCAAAGGAGTAACATAGATAAAAATATAATCAGAAACACACAAAATGAAAACCTTTCAATAAAATAAGCCATAATTAATTAACAAACTAAAACCATTTTGACAAATATATATTTTTGTTGTTTTTTCATAATACATATTATTTTGCTAATGAAATTAAATGAGAGATCACAACTTTTGCGTCGCGATGACCAATCGAAAATTTTAACGAACTTTCAGCTTCGACAGAATGTTTTGTCGACTGGTGGTGGTGTTCATCTCGTGTGTATGGTGTTTGGAATTTTCTTACCATATTTTGTCCTATAAGGAGGGCTATCGCGTGTGAAAAATCCACTAGATGAAGTTATGTTAAGAACGAGGTTCAACTTCAACGTTAGTGACATTTTGAACAATGCGACCAATCAACGTGTACATGGATCTCAGTTCTATAGTACACAATTTAGCCGATACCAATAAGTCCTAAGGACAAATTCCTAGATATAATTTATCTCGATGTGTTGTCTACACAGCAAACAGTTACCGTTATGTCATAAAAAGTGACCAGAGGGTGAACATTCCTAAAACTGTGGCGTCATTCCATTTTTACACTCATTTACTAGCGCGACTCCGGGTCTTGAGTTTTTAATCGGCCGGGCTGTTAATAAGAAGCTATTTGATTCGAAAAACTTATACTAATCTGATTTTTCGAAAAAAAAAAAAAATTGAGCGTCTCTGGCCACCTCCAGAGAATACATTTTTCGATTGGACATCGCAACAGCGTGTCGTCCCTTTCAACCGGTGCGCTGCATGCCAGTAGCGAACAAGACCTGGTTCTTCTGTTTGGACTTCTTGTTCTTCTTGCCGGCGGGCGAGGGCGCGGCGTGGAGCGCGGCCTCGATGGCGTCGCTGAGACTGAGCGCGCGCGGTGCGGAGGGCTCGTCGTCATCGCGCGGGGGCGGCGGCGGCGCCTCCACTGCCTTGCGCACGCGCCACGTGCCGCTCGTGCTCGCCATCTGCGCCATCTGCAATAATTATAATAAGTACTTTCATTTCGGACCAAATGGAATTCATAGTGGGGTATAGCTGGAGTCACGAAAGTATAGCGATGACCGTTATTTTGCGCACTTGTAAAAAAGAAGACTTTCTATCAAAATTGGTTTCTGCGCACTCAAGGCCATAACTACACTTTCTTGCCTCGTACTATAGTAACAATTACTTATATTATTATGTACTAGTGGCCGCCCTCAATTCGTTTCGGGACAGTAGTTCCATAGTCTACCAATAGATGGCGCAGGACGTTGATTGTATCACGCAAGTGCTTCTAGGACGCTGTTATCTACCCCTCACCCTTTTCGGTAGTGATGCAATATTTAGTGTTGTGACATCTTGGACTACAAATTTAGTTATGCTTAATTGAACCGTTTGGTCTAGTGCTTTATGTGTGACCGGAGCAAAAAGTATGTTTCAAATTATTCAAACATAGCTTAAGTTTGTTACCAATCCGCATTAGGCAAGCATGGTCCATCATAGTAGACTTGATTTTTATGATGGAGGCCCTTGCCCTGTTTTTATAAAAAAAAAATTTCTTTATTGCATGAAATAAAAAGTACAATTGCCGGTTTTAATGCCTAACAGCATTCTTTACCAGTCAATTGTCGGCGAGTCAGAAACTTTATTTATAGTCTGATACTTTTTTCTACTCACTTTCGCAAACGAAGGCCCGTTCGAAGGTGGAGAGACCGCCTCGGCCGTGGCGCTGGTGGACGGGCTGGGCTCGAGGGAGGCGGGCAGCGGCGGGTCGGCGGCGCCGGCGGGCGCGGCGGGCGGGAACAGCTCGGCGGAGGAGAAGTCCGGGCGCGGCGGGCCCTCCAGCGCGCGGCGGTGCGCGCGCTCGCGCCGCCGCTCGTCGCGCTCGGCGCGCGCGCGGATGCGGGCCCGACGGTCTATCTCCTCTGTAAATATTCAAATATTTAATAAATTGCAAACTTATTTTACAGGTGATTAACATAAAAGAGTAATCAATATTAAAATATTTTATGCTTTTTTATGTCTGTTCCAAATTTTAAGATCATTTAATCTGTAAGCCTAACATGCGTACCGCGACAAAATTTTATCGACTCTCGTTCGCGAAAGCGCTTCTATCCCGCTCATCGCTCAGTCAGGTGAGCGAAAAGCAACTTGCGCCGACACAATACGAGTGTCGACAAATTATCTCGCGGCGGGCATTCTAGCCCGGCAGGTGAATCAAATAAAACTATTTAGTGGTACGGTAACAAGCAGTTAGTTCCTCAACATTCTTTAACTAATTTTATGACTACTGCCGAATCACCACTTTTGGATCGCGTAATATAGATAGATACTGATAAGGTTTCAAACTATCGAGACCACTTTGCTACTATGTAGCGATATAAGTCTTTTAATTAATAACAAAACTTGATTGTACCTGAGAAGCCTTTGAGAGCAGATGCCGTCACGTAAGGCGGTTGCAGATCAAGCTCCACAATGTCAAAGGAACAGTAGAGAGGCAAGTGAGCTGTATACGGCATGTGTTTTCTAGTCTGCAAAAAAATTTACACATTCAAATAATTTTATGTGAAGTGCACTTGTTAGTGATGCTTTCATCTAGTTGATAGAGCGTAGCCGTTTTATATAAGAATAAAATCTCTCAATATGTAATTATTCTACACATGGGAGATCCACGCTAATCGCTTCCCATCAGGTGATCCGCCTGCTCGCCTGCTACCTATCACATAAAAAACTTGCAAAGAACGTGTTCAAAACCATGTTAGAAAGTAACTCCTCTTTCATTCATCTTAGCATGTTATCCCGGTTACGTCTAAAGCTGACGCTTCGGCGCCCAGGGTGCACTAAGGGGAAAAATTAGGAATAGTAATAATTACCTTGATAAAAGTAAAAGTATTTGGCTTGATTTTGTTTGTCCACTTCTGTTATAGTATTCTCATCATCAATAACTTCGTCATTAGCTGGAGCACATTCAATTAACGGGAACTCCTCTGGTTGATTATCATTCAGGTCACCTTGAACGAAGCTAGGCGCATCAGGATTCAAGTTTGAGTCAATGCCGATCTCGAGGTCTGCCATTTGATCCTGAATCACTTCAATACTCGCAGCGCCTTCATCGGTCACATCAAACCAGTCCATCTTCCTCTCATTAGCTACTGGTTTCTCATAAATAATAGGTGTTGTACTAATATCAGGTATCTCTACTATGGCTTCAGGTTCGTCAACTTGAGCCATTAAACACTTTTCCTTAATCTTCAGCATTTCCAATGCTTGCTCCATGTAAACAATTTCAGTTGTATCAATTTCTGCCATTATTTGGTCCTGTATTTCCTTCCTTTCTCTTTCCAATATTTCTTGCACCTTTAAAAACAAATTTACTATCATTTACTGAAATTGATGTAAATAGCTAAACCAAGAAGGAAGGGAAATGGTTGCGCGACGTAATCGACACCCAGCGCCATCTATTGGCTCATTTCGAACTACGGTCCCGAAGCAAAGTGAGGGCCGGCCACTAGTATAAGAATAAAATCTCTCAATATGTAATTATTCTACACATGGGAGATCCACGCTAATCGCTTCCCATCAGGTGATCCGTGCCACCTAGGCTATCACATAGTTGCTAGTTATCATGAATGTGCATAATATATTGGTTCGGGTTTATGATCACTAATCCGAATTAGGCAAGCATGGTAAACCTAATCCCATCATAGTAGCAATGACTTGAATTCTATGATGGAGGCCTTTGCCCTACAGTGGAACAGTATAGGCTGATGCTTTACTTTTAAATAATACTTCTGCCCGCGGCTTCGCTCGCCCCCCACTTCCCTAAAATGGGGGGTTAGAAAGGGGCAAAAAGTAGCTTATGTTACTCTCCATCCCTACAACTATCTCCACTTAAAAATCACGTCAATTCGTCGCTCCGTTTTGCCGTGAAAGAAAGACAAACATACAGACACACTTTCCCATTTATAATATTAGTATGGATAATGACCTGTTCAATAAGCGGTAAGGTCTCACGATGCAGCACACGGCCGCGAATGGTGGCAGGCGCGGCCGCCAGGGCGCCCCACGACGCGTTCAGAACGCGCACGTTTAGGCTGTTCAGGAAAACTTGCTGACCATCCTCAGCTGAAATCACAAGTCAAAATTACATGTTTATTCACTATCGTCACAAAATGGAGATGATCTCTTCAACAAACAGCAAGCAAATGGAAACTTTAGAAATGATAGAGCTCTATACATTTGTCAGTTATTATTAGAGATGCGCCGAATATTCGTTTGGTATTCGGTATTCAGCGAATATATTCGTTTTGAGCTTTTCTATTTTCCTGGCATGAAATGGAATAGACTTGAAAGACAAGCTTCTTATGTAAGATTTATGTTTTTCATAAGTTAAATAAAATGTGCTGTGTTTCGCCGAGTGAGTGAGGGTACCGGTGGCCCACTCGGTGGGGAAGGGGATAAAAGGTTGCCAGCGCACTTGTAACTCCACTGGTGTTGCAAGTGTCCATGGGCGGCGGCAATTGCTTACCATCAGGTGATCCGCCTGCTCGCCTGCTACCTATCACATAAAAAAAACTTGCAAAGAACGTGTTCAAAACCATGTTAGAAAGTAACTCCTCTTTCATTCATCTTAGCATGTTATCCCGGTTACGTCTAAAGCTGACGCTTCGGCGCCCCGGGTGCACTAAGGGGAAAAATTAGGAATAGTAATAATTACCTTGATAAAAGTAAAAGTATTTGGCTTGATTTTGTTTGTCCACTTCTGTTATAGTATTCTCATCATCAATAACTTCGTCATTAGCTGGAGCACATTCAATTAACGGGAACTCCTCTGGTTGATTATCATTCAGGTCACCTTGAACAAAGCTAGGCGCATCAGGATTCAAGTTTGAGTCAATGCCGATCTCGAGGTCTGCCATTTGATCCTGAATCACTTCAATACTCGCAGCGCCTTCATCGGTCACATCAAACCAGTCCATCTTCCTCTCGTTAGCTACTGGTTTCTCATAAATAATAGGTGTTGTACTAATATCAGGTATCTCTACTATGGCTTCAGGTTCGTCAACTTGAGCCATTAAACACTTTTCCTTAGTCTTCAGCATTTCCAATGCTTGCTCCATGTAAACAATTTCAGTTGTATCAATTTCTGCCATTATTTGGTCCTGTATTTCCTTCCTTTCTCTTTCCAATATTTCTTGCACCTTTAAAAACAAATTTATTATTAGTTTGAGCGCCGGTTGAGACGCAAGGGTCGCGGGTTCGATTCCTGCATCAACACAAATGTTTGTTAATGAAACAGATATTTGTGTTGAGTCTGGGTGTTTGTGATTCCTTCGTTGTTTCTGGTAATCGTATACTGTACATACTAGGGATTATAATATCATGACTTCATGTTACCTGTTGTTTTGAAGCCGTGAAGAACTTGGCGAAAGGTGCGTTGTTTATGTTTTCTAGAGGAAGCAAGGGTTCTTGCTTGGACTCCGTCAGCTGCCCGCGCGGCGGGGCTATCTCCACAGTCGTGGAGCCTCTGAGGCGGCGCACTAAGCGCATTGTTACCTGAATATAAAGTGAATATTTGTTAATAAATTACATTTGATTTATTATACATAATAAACATAAATACATAGTGAAGACATCTGAAAGGATCTATGTTTGTTGGTTGTAAAATTACACTATTGTCTATTCTATACGCGAACCCCATCTAGGGTATTTTTTCATGAAATCTTTTATTTTTTTTATATGATATGGCAGACGAGCAGATGGATCACCTGTTGGTAAGCAATTGCGCCGCCCAAGGACACCCGCAACCCCATTGGAGGTACAACTGTCAACCTTAAAGGCTTAAAAGCATCTTTCTCCGAATTGGACTTACAATGATAAAAGAGCATGCGGGTCTACTGTTTATAAGTAATCACCGCCGCTCGTGAACATCTGCTGCAGCGAGGTCACTGATGAGTTTTTAGCATTTTTGAAGCAGTGCATGCGCTGTGTTTCGCTGCGTGAGTGAGATACCGGAGGCCCAATCTAGGGGAAAAGGGGTGTGACACTACTGGTGTTCCATGTGTCCATGGGCGGCGCTAATCGCTTACCATCAGGTGATCCGTCGGCTCGTCTGCCACCTATATCATAAAAAAAAAAATGTCACTCACCTCCTCAGCAGGCGACTCCCACAGCACCGGCCTGGTCGGCTTCATGTCCCGCACGAGCAGCGGCGTGGCGCAGACGGGGCAGGGCGGCGGCTGCTTGTCGTGCGCGGCGGCGTAGTGCAGCGCGCACGCCCAGCAGTACACGTGGCCGCACGCGCCCGCGCGCCCCGCCGCCGGCGCGCCCAGGCAGATGGGGCACTCCGACTTGCCAGTGCTGCGCACTACCTGTTTGAAAACATGTACATTAGTACCAGTTTTATAAGTTACACCGATGTACCTGCGCAGAAGTCTCCATATTAAACAATCTTAACCAATCACAACGTTCCGCTTACGCGCGCTAAACTTGACAATTTCTAATTTATTGATGCGTGCGCGCCATGTTCGGTTGCTACAGCAACCGCGAGTCGCGACACTCGACAGTCGTGAATTCTACTGTCATATCCTAATGAGCGAGATAGCACACTGGATTTTCTTGAATTGTCATCTTAATGTAATGCAATAAAGTCTGCATTTCAACAGCGTTTGCAATCGTAATAAATCGGCTATAAGTTGCACTCTCCTGCGTAGATGAACATTGACTTATAAACGTTACACCTGTACATAATAATAATAATGTATCTTCACAGGCAACTGACATGAGAATAACGCTATAAAAGCAGTAAAAAAGTGAGTGTGTAAATCCAGAACCACACACTTGCCTTTTGCCATCATCAACAAACAAATGCCAAACACTGACGACTAACACCCAAGAATAGGCTTCCTCATGCTTGGCAAACATTTAGTATTAATCCAGACTGGTATTTCCCAAACACATTGTGCTTGGTTGTTGATAGGTTCCAGCTTAAAATTGAATTTGAGGAGCAACTTAAATTCAATGGATCACATTATATTCAACTAGTGGCCGCCCGCAACTTCGTTTGCGTGAACTTTATGACTCTTGACTTAAAGATGATTATTTAAATAGTAGATTGGGCCAAGGAATCAGTAGTCCCATCACCAAACTTGGAACCCCCTTTAAGTTCGAAATATCCTTCCTTATCGGATCTCATCCAAAAATGCTCATCACATTTGACAATTTTGCATTCCATTTCATCCCATATTTGTTATGGTGTAGCTGGGCTCTTAGAGTTCTTCACCAGGTGTTCCATGATCTTTGCATTTTTTCAAGGCATCATAGATGCTCATCAATCGAAACCAACTTTTGTTAAAGGCCCATTGACCTACCTCCTTTACGTATTTTAGCTGGGCTGTTGTGGTTTCTACATCAAGGAGCCTGGTCTTCAAATAAAATATATCCTATAAGTTGCCCCGTGATGGTTACAGCTATACAATAAAAAAAGTTCATTCGGAAATCGGTTCATGTAGTTTTCGAGGATTAGCGGCGAACAAACAGACCAAAACAGACAGACAAAATTTTTAAAAATCATTGATTCGTGTTCTGTTACTGTTTTTTAGTCGTCCTAGTTATTTTGAGATAAATATCTTCAATGTTTACCAGACAGCAGCTTTTTTTACATTTTATTGATATATGTATAGATAATAATAATCATCAAGGTCAACCAACATTCAGGTCTCTTAACAGTGAATCTAATTATTTATTGCACAATTAAACAGTAGTTATCAGTATGTTTATACTGTGGAAATAACATTTATTTATTAATTTGTGATCAAATTAAATTTCAGATTTTACCATGTATTGAATTATGTTCAAGTTGCTAAGAATACAATTTTTAACACCTAAACAAACATGCTATGGCATGGAATGAATGGATGGATGGAAAAAAAGTAGGTACTTACAATTTCTTCAATTTGATCCCACTTGACAGGTATATCAGGATCTAACAAATTCACGTTATAGTCCCCTCCCTTCTTCAAAACGAATTGACAACTGCAAATAAATAATACTTTAAGGTTATAGCAATAAGGTCATTTATTTTTATGGTATTAATAGCATAACTTATACTTCAACATAAAGATTGTCTGTAGTCTGGCAATAAAAACCCATTGCACGAGAACAGGAGGAAATTAACAGGCTATCTTTCCCTTTTGTTTGAAATTTAACAAGTTCAATTACTCACTAAGCCCGAAGGTAGAGGTCATGTTCATGACGGATCGTCACACGCTGCTGCATTGGACGTCGACCTTGCATTTGGGGTCCTCTACGATTGGCTCCATCACGGGATGGGTACATGAAGTTGAAGTTCAGCAAATGGTTCAAATTTTGCTTTTTGCTTCCAGGCACAAATACAGAGCCAATTTCTGGCTCTTCATTATCTTCTATCCTGTTAACCAATATGAAATCAACTGAGAATTAAGACATCTCATTAACAATCAAAAAAGACAAGGACATATTGAATCAATATCATACTAAAACATTATTGAGTAATCAGAAGATTGGGGCTACCTAAGCTATAAAAATGTTTGCACTAAATATTAATGTAGACAAGACTTTTTAAATCAAATTTAATTAAATACCTATACATAATTCATTGAAATTTTACAATAACAATCTGTTTCTATAAAATATTTAGACATAGCTAAAACATTCTTATTAAAAACAGGACCTATAAAGAATGTCCATAATAACAATTCCAGATTTGGGTAAATAAGCATGTGAATTTTTTATGAGGGAAATTTTCAATATGTCCCACTGTTACAGTTTTTTAAATATACAACTATCTTACCCGGTGTTCTGCGCTCCACCCATATGGTACCCGGTGCTACGAGTATGTGGTCTCCTGTCGATCGCACCCCTACCACGCTGTGATGGTACATTCTTCCGGTAGGGTTCATTCTTTGGAACAGCTCCAGGTCCTTCTCGTTTCTTGTTATTGCGAGGCCAAGGTTTATGTGTTAGTTCTGAGGAGTAAATCAATAGTGTTCAAAAATTTACCTCATGATAAAATACTGTGTAGCGAGTTCTCTAAAAAATAAACCGAAGTCATTAGAATCAAGATTTAAGTAGCTATGTCACTTGTTTACAAATAGGTGTAATCACTTTCAAGGTCGTGCAAGTTGATCATCCGTTTAGGATTTTATAGAACGTTTTTCAACATTATATACCCATTTATGTTAACGACGAAACAAAAATTAGAATCGTAGGTACCGATAAAGGATGGAAATAACATAGATAGAGCAGGTACTTTTGACCTTTCTCCACTCACCTGTATTTTTTTTACAGTCGATGGCAGAAGCCCTCGACTGTGGTTGAGAAGATCGGTTTGAAGATTTCTTGTCCATTCTGGATTCCTCCAACATCCACAACAATAGCTGAGCGGGATACTCCGCAAGGAGATAACGATATTACGTGCAAGACCGACATTTTAGAAAGCCATGTTTTAATACGAAACAAAGAAAAAATGTATTTTCCTTTGATATGACACTTTACCTATCGGTAAATAAAGATAGATATCACTTCAAACTCAGAAAAGGGAGTATAATTTACTCCCTTTCGTCGGTACCGACGAAATATTTAGAAAAGCCCAAAGTATCGCTCGCCACTAAAAATGGCGACCAGCCGGCAGCCAGCCTGATTATTTCGCTGCGCACTTCCGTTTTTATAATTTTTGAAATAAATATTGAGAATTTCTATCATAAGTTGTACAGTGGTAATTCCTAAATAATTTTATATTATTGATGAAAAATTTTTTTGGTCGATAAATTGTCTAATTAATCAAAATGTCTTTTTTGAGTAATTGACATGACTTTATTTTTGAATTTTAGGTTCTTTCATAGGTCTACGTTTCCTATTATTCAATATACTCTATGGATCTATGGTCTAAAAGTACTCTGTGGTAAGTGGTTTTGATGTTTTGATGCAGGGAAAATCTTTCAGTATGAAATAATTATTTATTCCCTCCTAAAGGTTCAAATATTACTGTGTTATAATTCTGATATTGCATGCAATCAACAATGAAAGTTTGTAAAAAAATATTTTTAGTTTTACTATTAAAATGATGTAAAATTATGGCGTCACCACCAGTAAGACACACGAGTACACGCACGACACACCAATACTCTGTCAATAAAGTCGTGAAAATTTATTCTTGAGGATCTATTACGGATTATGGAGTACCATGGTCATTTTTAAATTAACATTCTTGATTAATCTTGATGCATTGCATTATAGCTACGACTCTTACTTAATGTTAACTAGAATATAATTATTATGAGCTCAATTTTCATGTTACTAATCTAGTACACTATAACACTAACATTGAAACCTACAAGACTGTAATTAATGTGGCGACCTGTATTTTTAGGATTTTTTATTTATTGAAAGACATCAAAAAGTACCTAAAATAAATAGGCGGGAATATATTTTTTTTCAGTGGTGATTTGAAGAAAATTTGGAAATTTTGGAAGAAAACTCGCAGGGCGCGCTTTTTAACTTGACAATCGACTTACATTAAAAATCGGTTAAGAACAGTTAAAACAATGGAGACAGTTAATTTACCTACAGAAATAGCACAGGAGCCCGCCGAAGAAGCTCACCAGCCACCGGTAAATTTCATATTAAGTTTTACGTAAAATATTCTCTTTGTGTCCGACGAAATGGTTGGCTTTTCACAGCTTTTCATTTCTTCTTTTATTTGACAATCGAAACAATTTTACTAATAAAACCTACGTTAAATAATAATGTCATTTTTCATTATGATACATCACTTATTTTATTTCATTATTCACATTGCATCACAATTCACATAATTCATATCGACCTCTGAGATTTGCTGAGATTCAACATGATGTCTGATGCCGAAGAAATTTCATGGAAGCTGGAGAAAACTGGATGGATACGTATTTTTCAGAATCGTCAGACCCTGGCATTTCCTCAACCTAAGCAGATAGGCACTTTTGTAAAATCTTTGGAATAAAATATTTTAAGTGTAGCTAATATTACGTAAGTAGGTAATACAATAAAAGGACTTGCAGTTGGTTGCTTTCATACTTTTGGCAAACCGACGGAGAATTTCAGCAGTAAGTAACGGGAAAAGAAAAGGTGGGATATGGGCAGCAGAGCAGCGAACGGTTCACGCTTCTAGAAGCTTCCGCCAGTGGGCGGACTGGTAAATCCTGCTTGGTGTTTCAATCATCCTTTCAACCCTTTGCTGGTTTTCATTTCATATGAGAAGATAATTGTTTGGTTACGTGGATATCAGAACATAATGCAATCAAAAAGTTATGTCTCACTAGTGTTCCTACCTACTTACCTATTTTTATTTCTGGGGGTAGGTAGAAATAAAAAAAAACAAAAGCTTACCCAAATATTTTTATCAGATCAAGGCTTGCCTGTTTTCAGAGTGACAAAGCAATGTCGCCTCCTCTCGTTAAACAAAAAAGAGGGATTACTTTTGCGGAGGATACACAGTCATCAGAAGTTACATCTTCGCAATGTGCCAGGTAAAGTAACCAAGGTTTTAAAAATTTAGTAGGTAAGTAGGTAGGTGTAATAATTGAGATACAGACCTACTATTTTCACCTAGCGAATCTGCTATTGATAATCAAGTCAGATTTTATTTAATAGCAGTATTTAATTAGAAGGCGAAAACCTAGTATACGTATTACCCTTAAATTATATCTTTGTATGCCGTCTGATTTTCATAAATTGTTTTAAGATAGTACTTACGTAGGTGTAAGTTACACGGACGTTCAAGGCCCAATATGTAGGTATATCAAATGATGCTCTTGTTTGTCCGACCGACACAAAATATGTTTGTTGTTGAAACAGACATTTGTCTGGGCCTCTGGGGTCTGGGTGTTTTTTGGATATAAACCAGGAACAACAAAAAGGTACCACAAGTACATACAAGGGAAAACTCTTAGTTTAGGATCACGACAATGTGGAGTTGTCGTAATTTATTTATTTAACTAGATTCTTATTAACAATGTAGGTAGTAAATTGTATAATTTTCACAGTTCGTACATAGACGTCCTAAGCCAGCCCGCGGCAGGGCTCTCGCATCGGCAGCGGCTGATCTGGATGCAGAAGCGCCGCGGGCCCGGCCTGTGGGTGCAGTGCGACGAGTGCGACAAGTGGCGCTTCCTCCCGCACATCGTGGACAGCCACGAGCTGCCCGACAAGTGGTACTGTCGGATGCACCCTGGTTTGTAGACTAAGTTGCTATATGACACTAATGCAGGGCTGCAGCGGCTGGTCTGGATGTAGAAGCGCCGCGGGCCCGGCCTGTGGGTGCAGTGCGACGAGTGCGACAAGTGGCACTTCCTCCCGCACATCGTAGACAGCCACGAGCTGCCCGACAAGTGGTACTGTCGAATGAACCCTGGTTTGTAGACTAAGTTGCTATATGACACTAATGCAGGGCTGCAGCGGCTGGTCTGGATGCAGAAGCGCCGCGGGCCCGGCCTGTGGGTGCAGTGCGACGAGTGCGACAAGTGGCGCTTCCTCCCGCACATCGTGGACAGCCACGAGCTGCCCGACAAGTGGTACTGCCGGATGCACCCTGGTTTGTAGACCGAAGTTGCTATATAGGACACTAATGCAGGGTTGCAGCGGCTGATGTGGATGCAGAAGCGACGCGGGCCCGGCCTGTGGGTGCAGTGCGACGAGTGCGACAAGTGGCGCTTCCTCCCGCACATCGTGGACAGCCACGAGCTGCCCGACAAGTGGTACTGCCGGATGCACCCTGGTTTGTAGACTAAGTTGCTATATGACACTAATGCAGGGCTGCAGCGGCTGGTCTGGATGCAGAAGCGCCGCGGGCCCGGCCTGTGGGTGCAGTGCGACGAGTGCGACAAGTGGCGCTTCCTCCCGCACATCGTGGACAGCCACGAGCTGCCCGACAAGTGGTACTGCCGGATGCACCCTGGTTTGTAGACTAAGTTGCTATGCTAGGACACTAAGCCAGCAGGGCTGCAGCGGCTGGTCTGGATGCAGAAGCGACGTGGGCCCGGATGTGGGTGTAGATCATCTGGGGTCGGCGCAGTATGTTTTCTTCTTCCATTCGTCCCTGTCATTGGTCACCGTATCATTCACCCCCTTTTCAGCCATGTCATTCTTCACACAATTCATCCATCTCTTTTTCGGCCGTCCTCCTTACATCCATACCCATCACTCTTTAGTTACCTACTTGTTCCTCCTCGGATCTCTTTCTCATTACTTGGCCAATAATGGCTAAAAGTACCAGGAGTGACGATTCCCCTTCAGTTTATCGGTGATAGGTGCAACTTTCGTACTACCTCTAATATAAGTATTTGCTTGTCCCTTCTCGTCACGCCATACATCCATCTCAACATTCTTATCTCTGTATCATGCAGTCTTCTTTCATCCATTTTTCTTAACGGCCCAGCATTCTGATCCATACATTATTATTAAGTACTATTAAAATTATTGATTTATAGATGCAGGTAAGAGTCCCCATTTTTTATATTGAGGACAACCAAAATGAACCACTCCGCCTGATGGTAAGCGGCCGTGAAATCCAAATATGAGATTGACAGGCACAAAAGAACAGACAAAGTGTCCATTGAGTCTGTCACTCTCACCCTGAAGGCCTGCTGAGATGCCGTTTCACGCCCCGCCTAAAAAACCCAGGATTGTAAGAAGGAGGAAACAGTTGAACTGGAAGGGCATTCCATGACCCATATCCACTATATTGATTTCAGATCGCACTGAATCCGACTGTTCGATGGCTGAGGCAACAATTCGCTTGCGCGACGAAGAGGACCTGATCCATAGCGATTACTCTGCTGGATCCCTGGTGTGGGCGCGCCTGCAGGGCTGGCCCTGGTGGCCGGCCATGGTAGACGACTGTCCTGACACCGAACAGTTTTACTGGCTAGACGGCTTCTCTGATATACCGGTACGTTGTTAAAATTATACTTAATTAAGTATCTAAGGTCCGTTTCGTGCACTACTGGGAAACAACTCATCTTCTCATCTTCATCAATCATATCGTTTTATATTTCAATTGCGCTGGCAGTTATAAAGTCCAACATCGAATGCAAATATTAGTCTTATTCTTGTTACAGACTCATTACAACGTCGTGTTTTTTGATTCGTGTGAAGTTTCAAGGGCGTGGATCGCTCCCAAAGACCTGAAGCCGTATGGCCCTCATAAAAAGGCTTTGAAAAAAGCCAACAACAGGAAATCTGATCGTAAGCGTTTAGAAGCAGCGTTTAAACAAGCTGATGACGCTGAAATGTTGCCACTAGCTAATCGACTAGCCAAATATAGTTTTGTTGCAAGATACAGAGGAAATATTGGCAGCCCGAAACAAATTAGTAAAGCAGAACTCGAAAAATTCAAGAAGAAGCTTAAACGCCGTTTGGACATAGATTTTTCTGATGAAAGTGGGACGGAATCAGACGGAAGCGATTCTCAGTCAAAGGGAAAGCCATCTTCTGACAAGAGGAGAAAGGAAATGAGAAACAAAAACGTTATCTTAGTAGGCACTCCAAAAAGGGCGAAAAGAATGAAGCCAAATGAGAAAAATGAAGCCCCCATTGAAATTATAGATGTGGATTCGCCTATCGAAGATAAAAGTTCTGACAAGCCTGTGGAACCTACAAACGTTGTGTTTAAACAGCCGGATTCAATGACTGTTCCAAATTGGTAGCACGAACAATGAAACTATAGCTATAGACAATGGTAAGAAAATGTTCATTAGTATAAAATGGCAAGTACTTATCAGCCTTTAAACGAGTAGGTGTGTCCATTGGTGATTACAAACCCGAGCTATGTTCGAAAAATTCGAAACATACTTTTTTCTCGACACGGGATTTGAACCCAGGACCCCAAGATCACGGACCGGTACTCTAAACCACTAGATCAACGGGGCATATTACCTATAGTATAATTCATTGTATCTTTTTAATTGATTGTTCATTAGTAATTGTATACCTACCTACATTTCTTTAATTGATTATTGATTCTGGGCCCACATTATAAGATCGGGTGAAGATTTCAGCTCTTTACAGTAGATATGTAGTACAAAGGCCTGTATAGGATAACAATGCTAATATGCGCTCTCAAGAAAACGCATTGTGTTGAGACCTCATCGGATTGCGAAGAAATCTGTTAAAGGTACTAGGTACTTAGGTGAATGCCGCGTTTCAGATTATCAGTCTTAGTTAGTTGTTGTCTTCTTTTCAGATTCTTCTAAGACCTACCTGCCGGAGAGTGAAATAGTTCGCACCGAAGATTCCCGCACTGATAGTGAGTTCGCTGAGTTCCAAGTTCGTATTGCATCACCAAGCAGCGACGATTTTGAGTTTTAAGTACCACCTGCTTACTTATTACTTACTTAATATAATTTATTTAATTTCCCCTCAAATGTTATGTTATGTCGTTAAGCTGTAGGTTAAGTTATCTAAATAATATATAAATAATTATTGTAACTCAATTTAATATAAGTAATTAAAGATAAATTGCAATATAAAAAGATATACAAAGGTAGGTAGCTTTGTTTGGAAAGGATAGCTGGTATTTACCTATAGGTTTTAGTCTTTTTTATAAGTTACAATTGAGTACAGTCAGCTGTGGCTGACTGTTGAAGACAATTGAGGAAATTTGACAGGTTGTGGTAACCTGATGTGTGATCAGGTTACCACAACCTGTCAAATTTCCTCAATTGATATTCAACCTAATGTGTATAACGGTACTTAAGATGAGAGTCGACTGAAGAAATTTGACAGTTTTGTATACTTTGATGTGTGGCTGTGCGTACGTACCTAAGTAGATAGGTACACGATGGAGATAGCTACTTTATACGTCATAATACTGATAAAAATGCATAATAAAGGCATTATTATGTAATCATTGTTTTTGTTCTTCGTTTGTTCGTTCGTCCGTCCGTCCGTCCATCCATCCATCCATCTGTGAATTCTTGAAGTTTCAAATTAATTGATGGCGCCACTGCTACTTATGTCAAAGGGTATGGTATGATAGCTCTATTGCACATTGGTTATAAAACATGGGAACTTCGTAAGTTCCCCAAAAAGCCATTTTCAATACTTTCTTGGCGCATTATAACCCAAGCAGGAAATAAATACATTTTCGGCAAACAATAAGTGATGTCAGGTGTTAGCTGTCAACTGTCAAACGGTGAAATAAATTTAATGTCATTTTATGGATTTGTCAAAATCCAGAAGTGTGTGAATCAGAAAATTTATTAAAATTAATTTGAGTAATTTCACTTTCCACCTGAATTGATAGAATTGTCTTTCGTAAAACCATATGAATGTTTGCTGAGACTAAACAAAATGTCTACCACTGGGGCAGAATACGTGTTTCAGCCCTTTAAGGTTACTGAAGTAGACCAAGGATGCAAGCTTCCAAGACCTCGGAGTGGCCACAGAATAGCCTGTGATGATGCTAATATTTACTGCTTTGGTGGCTACAATCCCTCCTTGCCACTGCCAAGGTTTGAGCGTGAGAATGCGACTTGGACACCGGCTCGACCTCTCTTCAAAGAACTCTGGAGCTATTCTATAGCAAGAAGAAAGTGGAAGCGCCATAAGGTTATAGAAAATATGCCTGACGAACTGGCTTCAAACGCGATGTGTATGAACGGGAGATATTTAATGGTTTGTTTTTCGTAATACCTTGAAATGTTATGTTGTTTTCGTGCCATATGTTATTTTATAATTTGTTGTAGATATTTGGCGGGACCGGTGCGCCCTTCGGCAATAAGTGCAGTAATGACGTGTTTGTGTGGCGCACATATGCTGGTGAAACAAAGCTTGATATTCTGGAAGTTCTCGGAACTAGACCTCCGGGCCTGTATGGTCAGTCTGTATTGTGCCATGATGGTTATTTTTACACTATAGGAGGTACTAACGGCTTTGCATACAACTGTGATATTTATAGGTATGTTTTATATTGTAATTTTTTTCAATAAGTTTGGTTAGCCTAAGATCCCACTGCTTAATTCTGCAGGTTATTAGTATTATGACTCTGTCACATGCAGTTTCATATTACGTCTAGTTTATGAGTAATCATGGGTAGAATATCCCACAAATGTGATATAAAAAATAGAATAACAGTTTCATTATGCAATGTGGTAAATAAATCAGTTACTGACATTGTGGCAATTTCTTTATTGACCAGTGTTATCAATTTCCATAATTGTGTTAAATCAAATGGGATAGTATTTTTCATAAAGTAACATTTCTTTCCAGGCTAGATCTGCGAACAATGTCATGGGAACCAGTATACGTAGGCACAGGGCAGGATGATGAACCTTATGGAAGATACAGACATGAAGTTGCTCGTGTTGGTAATAAATTGTACATAATAGGTGGAGGTACAGGAGAATGGGCCTTTGAGCTCATGGAGTTACCAGTATATGACCTGAAGACTAACACATGGACCATACATACACCAAAAGCTGATGATACTTTGAAAGATGGGACCTTGGGACCTTTACCTAGGAAATGTCACAGTGCAGTGCAAATTGACACACCAGAGGGTACACAAGTATTTGTAGCTGGTGGATCAGATGGTCAGTCAGTGTTCGACGATGTTTGGAGGCTAAATGTGAAAGACCTACAATGGCATCTGATGCAAAAGACAGTTCTACCACGTCAGTTATATTTTCATGCCTCAACAGTTACGTCATATGGTTGCATGTATGTATTTGGTGGTATTGAGCCAAAGGAAGATGTAGCTAGTAGGAATAATTGTTTATTTAAAGTGTGGCTATGTATACCAAAGCTAAGTGAAATTTGTTGGGAGGCTTTGCTCAGTTTATATCCAAATTTAAGTGCACTAGATAGAGGTTCATTATTGAATCTTGGAATTCCAATTCATTTAGTGGATAGGCTGCATTCAGATCCCAGCTAATTTTTATTGTACCATCACATCACCATCACATCATTGTATGTGTGAGCGTACAGTATGATTTTTTTAAATTAATATTTATGGATATATCTACTGACACATCTGGGTAAATAGGCTTTTAAATTCAGGGTTAAAAATCTGGACAGATAAATAGTTTCTGAAATAATTTATCTATCTCTCTTAAAGCTTTTTAATACATAATGAAATGAAACTAGTATTGTCATTTCTTACCTTTTAGAATGAGTGACGAAAAAGTGGTAATGACATCACTACAAAGAATGATAGATTATTATGACGACATTACTACTATTTCGAAAGCGCACTTACGAGAGACTGGCTTGCCCTATTTATTTACTGCCAATTTTTGAGCTGCTTTTATATGATAATAATATTTACTTACATTGTTCAATTAAGCATGTTAGTGGATAGTATCTATGAATATAATTAATAATATTAAATTGAGAAAGTATCATTATTACATGTATCAGTTTTATTTTGCATTTTATACTTATTACTGGAAATTAATGTGTTCTATTTATTTATATTTTTTGTTTACATTTATATAAAAGTGTAAATTGCTGGTCATCCAATAGGTCTGAAAAGGTGTTTGTTTGATTTTTAAAATATCTTATATTTTATTGACTACTTGCATAATAAAATTGGCAGGCATTTACTTTGTGTGGAAATATATGTGTTTAATTTTACATTTCATTACCATTTAATATAATATGTGTAGTATAATGCGTCAAGAAAGTCGTGATAAAAACAGTAATTGAGGAACAACGGAGTTAGAGGAGTTAGAACAGACAGAATGGTAGGTTTAGTGGTGAGCGCGATTAGCGGTACGGTCCAGTCCCGGCTGTGGGGTATCCGACTGCGATTGCGCCGAGATGGACACCCCAGGGGTTTTGGTTAGGGCCATTAAATATTCTGTGGTTAGGATTTGAGTACACACCACCTTGTTCCCCACATGTGGCAAGGTGAAGGCCATGATGGTTTCCCCTGTGAAAAAAAAGGTAGAATGGTGGGCCTACTGATTTAAACTTTTAACGACCTACATTGAAGGCACATTCGTCTTGTAAATACACGAGGACTAAAAGTTATCTAGTAGATATCAGGTTACCACAATCTATAAAATTTTCACCACCCAGACATCTATTTAAAAACTTAGAACTAAATTAAGCTACTAAAATAACTTCTAGATTAGATTAGCTGTTAGGGTAACAATATCCTTTGTTTCCCTATAGGCCCTTCGTTTTTGCATAGCTGCAATTTGACTAGCCGGATGTAGAGACCCTTTTTTTTATGTGATAGGTAGCAGGCGAGCAGGCAGATCACCTGATGGTAAGCACTTGCCGCCGCCCATGGACACTAGCAACACCAGTGGAGTTACAAGTGCGCTGCCAACCTTTTATCCCCTTCCCCCCCGAGTGGGCCTCCGGTACCCTCACTCACTCGGCGAAACAGCACAGGGGCTGCGTCACGCCGGTTTTCTGTGAGGCAGTGGTATCACTCCGGTCGAGCCGGCCCATTCATGCCGAAGCGTGGCTCTCCCACAGTTAAATCTTGGGTTCGATCTTCTTCTAATAAATTACCCAATTGGTCTGGAGACATACGAGAAAAACATCTACATAAATAGGTGGATCTAATCTTGGTCTGGTAATGGTTTCTGTTCAAGTTTTCTTCTCCCGGTGTAGTCGTATCTTTGCAGATTTAACTAACATATTCATCTAGCTCTATTTACGAGTTACCGGCACGTTGCGAACTCGATTCCTTTTTCAAGGGTAAGGTGTCATTTCGCGGCCGCGGCCGCAACAAGTGCGGCCCGCGTCGGCGTAGGGCGTCCCGGCGCTTGCCGCGTTTCGCGCCAAATCGCCTCCGCAGTGGCGGGAAGCGCGCGTCGCGAGCGGGACATGACCACTCCACCACGATATCTTGTCGATCAACTTTTCAACAACGTGCTAAAATTACCTAAAATGAGAGTTTTCAAGTTCAAGTGCAACCGTCGAGGGTGTTCAATTTTTTTTACCGAATTTTAAAAAATGTTAAATTTCGAAAGAATGGGTTAAGTGCGTGTTTATAAATCATGGCTGACGATACCACGACGGAGTGGTCCACTGCGGCACCAGCTCCTCATCGGACACCAACGCCGGAGCTGCACGCGGCCTACACGACTCTAGAGATATTAGTGGCGGTTGTGGCTGTGGTGGGAAATGCTATGGTGATCTATGTGTTCAGGCGCGATAGACGGTTGCGTCGCCGGACGAACTACTACATAGTATCGTTGGCAACTGCCGATTTCCTGGTTGGATTGCTGGGGATACCGTTCGCGATCCTGGCATCAGTTGGGCTGCCGAGGAACCTCTACGCATGCCTGTTCACTGTGTCTCTGCTGGTGATGCTATGCACTATCAGCATTTTCTGCCTGGTCGCCGTGTCTGTGGATCGCTACTGGGCTATTCTTTATCCTATGTGCTACTCCAGAAACGTCCGAACGAAAACTGCAATCTGTAAGTATTATGAGTTATTGCCATACTATCCACAGCTCACCATATGAAACGATAAATGAACTGTATCCATTGTAGATAAAAGTTACGAGCGGCATCTTATTCAGCAGTTATCTTTCAATAGAGGTCAATACTTAAGTACTTATCTTTTTATTATTATTGTCAATGACTATTTGAATACAATAGATTTAACTGCATTCAGACCATACATGAATGCGAGTTAGTGTAGTACCCGGAAGCCTAAATTGTCACAGCGATAATAAAACTTCATGGAACTGATCGTTACTACTTAGGTATAAGTAGGTAACGTTTAAAAATGCTATAAAACTCTTCACACGACCTGGTTGAATCATGAATCAAAACTGATTAAACTACGGATGTCCAGATCAGGACTCGGGGCTGGGGATTGACCAATCGAAACAAATATCTCAATTAATGATTCTCAGATTATAGTGCAGGGGGCCTTGATTGAATATTATACATTTATCCGATTTCAGCTGCCTTTTTCTGGCGCACTCTGTACTTAGTGCTCTTGCCAGTCGTATGTAGTGCTATTGTGTATTCAATATACTATGTGCCGTTAACGGTCATAGCTGACTGAACATTTTTGGGTTATTCTTCAAGATCTAACTAGGTATCATGGCAGTCCTCAAATCCAACATTCCTTCCGAAATTGACGTAAGAATCTTATAGTAAAAAGTTAGTCATATTATTAAAGTCTAGGAATCGGTATACCTAGGTATTTTTTACAATATCCCGTGTACGGTATGTTTGACTGTTTCGCTGAACCAGCCTATACTTTCTTAGCTGCCGTAGCTGGTATACCTTACTTAGTCACTGACTTCGCCGAGCTGGTAGTACCAACGATTGTGGAAACAATAAAAGGCGGGGGTAACCGTCATAACAACTGCATGTCAGGCAGAGGAACTAAGGATATCGTCGCGTTCATTGTAAGCCTATCACCATCTACAAACGCAGTCCTTGCATAGCCCAAGGTCTGCCTTTGAACTCGTCTAGAAAATTTACCTTCTGTTCTCGCTCCTCTTCGAATACGAATGCTGAACATTACAAAGGTTCTCCACAAACAACTAACGCTGATGACCGGTGAATTCCAATCAGAGAGCTATCGATTAAAGGGTTGGGTGTGAATGTAGCACTAATGACTTGTATGGCCTCACTTTCTATTCGCTAAATAAGTTTCATTCAATTTGTTTGTCGGTCAAAGTAGCCAGCGGACGATAGAGTTTATCTAAAATCAATTGTTGCGATAACTGTGTATTAGTTATCAGGCTAGACGCTTGTGAAATAATAATGATACTATTAACGTTTATTAATTTTGAAACAAAGCATTGTTCTTTGATCATCCGGTACTTACTATTTATTAAAACTTAATAAACGCTTAAACAACAGCGATGATATAATATGGTAAGTATGGTAGCTCTGTGGATAAGAACCGTACGGGAGGTCGTGGGTTCTAATCCGAAGGCTGAGCAATAGATTTTGATATACTTACCAATGTGCATATTTCTTTCACAAATACTGTACGTTTCTTATAGTTTCTCAAACAGTGGACACCTAAGTAAGTGTGATTCCACTGTCTAAGGATTGCGAACCACATTCTGGATCATCATACCTCGGGTCCCGAAGTGACAGCATTGGACGCAATTGGGAATGGAAGCTGAGATGATGATAATAAACCCTTAACCCACTCTAAAAATGTATTAAGTATTAGTATTTTGGGAATAAAACAAATCTGTTCATAGATTGTAAGAGTTCATTCAGTTAACTAACTGAATAAAGATTTTTTCATTTTCATTTTGTAAAATTTTCTTCCGCGTTTGACTTCTTCAGCTTTTTATTTGTGATTACAAATACAAAGAATATGTTGCTTGGAGTTTAGGCGATAAATGGTTTAGTGTCACTTGGACCTTGTCTACTTTGCTAGTTTGATTGTACTTAGCGTAAATGAAGTGGAAAGATTAGCGGGCTTAATGCCGGAAAACTTTTCCCATAGAGAGAGAACAGCTGCCTTTTAAGAAGTTTTAGTTATCAATACTTATTCGAAATTTTACCAATATGTAGGTGCCTAGCCAGGGCCGTCTCTAGCTCATGTGGCGCCCGTGTGCAAAACATTGCCCTAGCACCCCCCCCCCCCCCCGGGCGCGCGCTGAGTGGGGCTCCGTTGCGAGCGGCGCCCGGCGCCCCTAGGACCGCGGCGCCCGTGTGCAACATTGCCCTAGCACCCCCCCCCCCCGGGCGCGCGCTGAGTGGGGCTCCGGAACCGCGGCGCCCGTGTGCAAAACATTGCCCTAGCACCCCCCCCCCCCCCCCCCCCCCCGGGCGCGCGCTGAGTGGGGCTCCGGAACCGCGGCGCCCGTGTGCAAAAACATTGCCCTAGCACCCCCCCCCCCCCCCCCCCGGGCGCGCGCTGAATGGGGCTCCTTTGCGAGCGGCGCCCGGCGCCCCTGGACCGCAGCTCCGGCGCCCCTAGGACCGCGGCGCCCGTGTGCAACGCAACCCTGCACCTAAGGGAAAAACGCCCCTCCTAGGTGGAACTGACTCGGTGGTGCAATGGGTAGTGGGTCGCACTTTAGACCGACGGCTGCGCTTAGGGTCCCGGGTTCAATCCCCGGCTCGGGCCAAAAATATGTAGGTAAGTAACTTGAGTTTTGCCGAAATCTAGAAGTTGGCGGTCTTGCCCTGGAAAGTACGTGAATATGTTGGTCCTGCGCCCGATTTCTCTTCGGTCGTGTCACACTGTAAGGGAATATTAACAAAATACCCCCTTTCCCCCAATTCGGGCCTCCGGTACCCTCACTCACTCGTCGAAACACAGCACAAGCGCTGCTTCACGCACGGCGGTCTTGTATGAGGCCATAGTGCTCACAGCCGCCACCTGCTTTGGAACGCTCTGGAACACAACGGAATTAAGTATATAAAAAAAATCTGCTTAGGGGTTGTCCATTTACTCATGTGATGAATACCGAAGTATATTTTATTTGCGTAAAATAGTGGTGACATTGTTGTTTGAGTTACTGTTATACCTATTATTATATTGAGGACAATTAAAATGACCCCACTCCTGATAGTAAGCGACCAAACATGGCTTGCAAATATTAAAAGTGGGTAGGTATTTTTGTCCTAATCCCAACTTATATTATAAATGCGAAAGTAACTCTGTCTGTCTGTCTGTATATTACTCTATCACGCCAAAACTACTGAATGGACTTGAATGAAGACCCCGAGAAAGGACATAGGCTAGTTTTACTAAAAGGGGGTTGTAAGGAGTTAAAAGGGGGGGGGGGGGGAGATTATTACATAATTAAAAATACCCAAAGATACTATTTCACGCGGACGACGTCGCGGGTAACAGCTATACTAAAATAAATGAGATAAAGTATACTTACTTAAAAATATTAAGCTATACTTACCTACGTAATTGCGCAAAATACACAATTTACTCGTATAACACACAATCAACTCTCATCTCACTGTCATAAACATTAGGTTGAATATCAATTGAGAATTTTGATAGGTTTGGTAAGCTGATAGGTGGCTGACTGTACATACCGGCTTAGTATTCGAACTATCGACCTGAGTATCGACGAATGAAAAAGTGGTTTTGAGGATATTTAAACTTAAAAGAGGCGATGTTATTCGTTTCCAGTATGTGTGTGTACGTAGTGCATGTGACGTAATTTTATTATTGGTACCATAGATTCTAAAGGAATTAACTGCTTTTTATTTATGACTAATAGGTATTTAAGTATAGTATAGATACCTACCTAAGGTCTACCCATAGACTTAGAATGCCGTGGGACAAACTTTTTGTGTTGTTTTTGCTGAGAAAATGAATCTCGAAGTGCTATGAGGTAACTGTAGACAGGGGTCTGATAAGTTATATGGGGCTCTCCATCTGTGAAGATATACCTACTAAAAACCATACGCGGCTCCTTCATTTTTACAGTGTAGAGGGGATAGTAAACTATAGTAAAGAGTAAACAAAATTAAACCTACCTCCCGAAGAGCAGTACTTGCACTGAGGTTTGATCATTTATCAGGGCTGTCAGCCACCAGTTCCTATGATGCGGCTATGCAGATTAGCTGTCTTCCGCCACGGACAGCCTTCAAGATAGTTTTGCGGTCGATTCTGTCGCCTGTTACATAAGTAATGTATAGTATGCGAGTAGGTTACAGTATAGGTACGCTACGGCTATAAAACTGTCTTCACACCACCCTACATTATATGAGCAGTATTTAGGGGTTGATCGAACCTCAAAACCGGAATTGGTAGTTAGTTAGATCTAATAATCGAAGTTAACCAAAGTTAATCCTAACAACTTAAAGGAATTTCTCGTTGACCCAAGTTGACGTTAGACTCGCAGACTTATTATGGTCCGGAACCCTAGTCGAGCGAGTCCGGCTCGCTATTGACAGTGAAACATTATTTCAGTTAATCGAATCGATAAAAGTCTAACACACATCGTCTTATCGCCATTCTGCCAGAATCCTGAACCAACCAAAGCCCAAAAGGGTATCTATCTTTTAGTGACTTCGTGTGAACCTACTGAAGATATTTTTCTTTTATATTTTTCATTCAAAACTCGGTAGGATAGTACTCAAGTATCTTTGTTCAGTAAAAAGAAGTTCAAAAAGTAGGTATGTAGGTAATACCTACTTCACGGGCGCAATAACATTCCATTAATAAAACTACATTACTGTTTATCTACATATTTATTTTATTTATATTATGCGAATACGAATATACCTACTGGTACGATAAATAACATTTTGTACCATTAAAAGGTTGCATTTAATATAAATGTGCAATAAACAAGACATCTACATATCCACCATGGCGGACTCTTGAGCCAAGACTTCAAGCTAGACCTGGAAGGTAATATGCTGCTCTCTTCTTTCTTCAGCTCCGGTATCGGCGCGTATTTGATCAACATATCGCAATCTACTCTGTTCTGTCACAACGCGTCTTTCGTTTGTATTTCCACTACACATTCTAATCCTGAGGGATTAACAGCAGGTCCTTTAACAGTGAGAGGTCAGTGGAGTTCAGAACAGTGGTACACTTTGCCACATTGACTTGTACAGGAGGGCTTGTATTTATTGCCATTGATGGCTCAGTTTTGGTATCAACCGTATTAGTAGACACGCACTCATTGATCTAATAAGCTGTACTTACTAACAATGCAAAATGTCCGCCTCCATATCCGTGGCTAATATAGCTATCATGATGATACTAGGCTGGTAAAGAGCTGGCTTTATCCTGCGCCACCTGCGACAAACGTATGTTGCCGATTTCCAGATCCAGAACTTGATGCTGGGTAGTAGACTCCGCCGAATGATGAAGTAGGCTTATTCCCTGAACCAGACTAACCAGATAATGAAGCTGGATAGCCATGCCGCTGACGAAGGAGGGTAATAATTACTTACAGCCCCTGATCTATGAGGATATTTGTGATATGTGTGAGCCAAATGTACACTTATCCGTGCGTTTCCTTTACATTCTACAAAATTCACACATAGCAACGCGAGAAAAAGGCCCAACAGAACCAATCTGTTTGCCATTTTAATGGGAACACTGAACACACGCGAGCAAACACTCCTGCGCCCCGTTCTGGGTGAACGACGAATGATTTTAATATTATTGCATCGTTGCAATGCATGTCAAACTCCACTTGTGCGTTTACTGGGAACAATCTGTATTAATTATAGCTTTGTCTCTTTCCGTTTATAAGGGTCATTGATAACGGTGCAGGGTTGAAGGAAACAACTGTGGGTAAAACCTGTTTTAATATTTAAGTTCGGACACTGACTTGTAAGTAGGTAGGTACTTACTTAATTTTTTTTTAAGAAGGAAGTGTTGCACTACTTTTTATTGCACAATACAACATCTCATACCTACATTGATCTGACTCCCTAGGAAGTAGCATTTAAGCACTTAGTCACATCAGACAACAGAGGAATCACAAGTCATCCAAGTCGCACAAAAAGCCGCACGGCCTGTCCTTTTCTTGAAGTAGTTTTCATTTAATACTGACTTAAAAACTCGTACATATAACCAGAAATTTAAATTTAAATCATTGCATATAACATTCAGACACTGAACAAACTTCGAATTCATTAATAGTCCTCTTGTTTTAGAAATTTATTCGTAAGGTGCACTAACTCGTGCCAGCATTAAGCATTCGATGAACACTTGTGTTTCTTCAGAGTCTGGGTGTTATATATGTATTTAAGTATATATTTGTGATCCTCTGTTATCTAATATCTGTAACACAAGTGCTTAGCTACTTAGTACGGAGTCAGGTCAATGTACGAGATGTTGAGTGAATTTATTTATTTATTTATCTTGAAATTATTCGTTAACACGGAACTAAATTTTTATATTGTCTTGCGTTTGTTCGGATTAGTGCTTAACACCAGGGCTGTTAAATCCATACTTCCATACTAATATTATAAATGCGAAAGTAACTCTGTCTGTCTGTCTGTCTGTTACTCTTTCACGCCAAAACTACTGAACGGATTTAAATGAAATTTGGTATACAGATGGTCTAGACCCTGAAAAAGAACATAGGCTACTTTTTAGACAAAATAAGGAATGAGTATATCAGAGGTAGTACGAAAGTGGCACCTATCACCGGTAAACTGAAGGGGAATCGTCTCTCCTGGTACGGCCTGGTAATGAGAAGAGAGGAGGAACATGTTACCAAAAGAATGATGGGTATGAATGTAAATGGGTGGACGAAAAAGAGATGGATGGATTGTGCGAAGAATGACATGACTGAAAAGCTGGTGGATGATATGATGTCGAATGACAGGGACGAATGGAAGAAGAAAACATACTGCGCCGACACCAGATAATCTGGGAACAGGGCAGGGAGATGATGATGATGAACTATCACAGAAATAATGAATTAATTAATTACCTACACTTCAACATCGGGCGCGCGGGCCCTTAAAAACATCGATATGGATATTTATTTTCCAGAATTTATTCGCAGGATGTTATCTTATTTTCAAACACATTTTGTACTTACCCAACACAAAATAAAGGCATTGATAATAATAAAATTACCAACGACTAGTTGGTCACCCGATAACATTTATAAGGCATTGAGCAGTTTATAAAGAGCTTAAGTACTGTACTGACATTTGACATTAGATACAGCTTTAAAATCACTTATGCCATTTTAATCCGTTTTGTAATACTTAGAATAACAACAGTCTTTATTTTATTATGACAACTAGGGGCATAGGGGCTGCATATGATTTTTAATTGAAAATATTATGCACCTAAAATAATTCTGGTGACGTCATAAACCCGAGTACAGTTGGAGCTGGGTTACGCCAATGAACTTTTAATTCACAACGTAAACTCGTCCAGTGTGTTTTCTTTTTAATTTCATGGACGGAGGACCTGAAGTCGTTAGGTGATGTGGACTTTTATACTTACGTAGGTGTATTACACAAGTCATGTATTTAGGTACCTACGAGTACCTATTTACTGTTGGCTCTTTAGTCTTAGGCCATAGCCAATCAAGAGTGTAGCTTAAACGTACTCAAAAAATTTCCAAATTATGTAGTTTTTATACTTACTTATGACATACTTACATGTGACAGTTACTTACATGTGATCGACAAGCAAACGGATCTCCTGATGGTACGCGATTGCCGCCGCCCATAGACACCTGCAACATCAGTCATAATTTTAACCTTTTTTGTTAAGTAGAAGATTGATAGGTAGGTATGGTCAACTACAGAACTCTGATCCATAAGTCCATCCTTTTATAAGGCCAAAACATTGATTTTCTATTGCGTCTGCTCGCTGTTTGGGCTTTAGGACTTTAATCTTAACTTTAATTTTCATTCAATTTAGGTAATCGGCAACGTTTTAAGCTGCAAAGTAGTCAACTTGGCCAACCTAAGTACCGAAGTCGGTGTTACTTTCAAAAAAGGAACTAAGAATTCCATAATATATTTGCCGTTTAGGTGTGGTGTGGTCTTTCTATTGCCAATCCTTTACTACCTATATAAGCTGGAAGTCTATATTGCTCAAAAGGGATTTGAGACAAAAGCTGAGGGTAGAGTCATAAGCGCAATTAAGTATGTAGTTTGACAGGGTTAACTTTAGTCAGCAAACAATGAAAGCCACAGACTACTGTATCTTAATAGTGAGCATAATACGTATGTACAGTCAGACTACACATCAGGTTACCACAACCTGTCAAATTTTCTCAATTGATATTCAACTTAACGTGTATGACAGTAAGATGAGAGTCGGTTGAAGAAATATTACGGCTTTGAATACTTTGATTGATGTTTCGCTTGTACGTAGGTACCAAGTATTATTCGACTTTTACGTAAAGTAAGTAGATGCTTTACGGAAAACTTTTATAGATATGTACATTCCGCATCAAAACTATCTAATGTTTTTGAAACATAGTAATTTCCCGAGATCTTATTTCTAATTACTTAGATATGTACTAGTTGGAACCGTAGTAGATAACTACCTATAAAGTATATAGGAATCAATCAATGCTATATAAAATGTTTGATAATTAGAGAAGGGAATCCAAGCTGAAACTTGTACTGAACCATAAAACCATCCATTTGGGGTAGCTTGGACGATAACACTGATCTTCAGGTGACGCGCATGCCCGTTTGCCGACACCCATAAAAAACTAAGTTAACAGCCTTCACAATTATACCCAAAAATTACCATTTTAATAGTAAATATTCCCTCAACGACATTTTAGCCGTTGAAAATTAAATACTCGTCTAATTGAAATGTAAATCACTAATGTACTTACATTTTGTTTAAAGCTGTTCTCAAGAATGTTTAGTTTAATTAAACTCCGCCGAAGTCAGCCAAGAAGATAGGTAGCAGTTGTAGGTAGGTATTTGCCTATCGTAACTATGAAAACAATTTTATAAACTTTTTATGTTGACTACAGGACAAAAGAGGCTTCCTAGAAGCCTATTTTAGGAAAAATTAAGTACTTATGTCTGTTTTTGGCCTAGGCTGTGATCTGTCAAAGAATCGTAGCGGTGGTTTGTCTGTTTTTCTACAATACAAAAAAAATTAAAGTTTTATAACAATTTGTAATGTGTTTTTTAGACTAATAAGTGCTACGGCTACGAAAATTGCTACGACGCGACTACGAAAAATGAATCACCAACAAATTAATCGCTATAAAAGTATGGACTTGGCTAAGTAAGGAGTATTTCATTACTTTTCTACAAATGTATACTAATATTTTTATATTTATACTAGGTACGAAATTAATAAAAAAAATGGACGAACGCAAGTTGCCTTCACGTGTAAAGAGTTCTGAACTAGGTATGTCGATTTAATCTACATCCTATAAAGCGGCCATTTTCAAAGGTCATTAGCGCCCGCATGCTGGGCGTGGAAGATTTTTGAAACTTATGGGACGTACCGTCACACATCAAAGTATACACTGTCAAATTCGTCAATCAACTCTCATCTCACTGTCATAAACATTAGGTTGAATATCAATTGAGGAATTTTGATAGGTTGTGGTAAGCTGATAGGTGGCTGACTGTACATACCGGCTTAGTATTCGAACTATCGACCTGAGTATCGACGAATGAAAAAGTGGTTTTGAGGATATTTAAACTTAAAAAGAGGCGATGTTATTCGTTTCCAGTGTGTGTACGTAGTGCATGTGACGTAATTTTATTATTGGTACCAAAGGAATTAACTGCTTTTTATTTATGACTAATATTTAAGTATAGTATAGATACCTACCTACCTAAGGTCTACCCATAGACTTAGAATGCCGTGGGATAATCTTTTTGTGTTGTTGTTGGTGAGAAAATGAATCTCGAAGTGCTATGAGGTAACTGTAGACAGGGGTCTGATAAGTTATATGGGGCTCTCCATCTGTGAAGATATACCTACTAAAAACCATACGCGGCTCCTTCATTTTTACAGTGTAGAGGGGACAGTAAACTATAGTAAAGAGTAAACAAAATTAAACCTACCTCCCGAAGAGCAGTACTTGCACTGAGGTTTGATCATTTATCAGGGCTGTCAGCCACCAGTTCCTATGATGCGGCTATGCAGATTAGCTGTCTTCCGCCACGGACAGCCTTCAAGATAGTTTTGCGGTCGATTCTGTCGCCTGTTACATAAGTAATGTATAGTATGCGAGTAGGTTACAGTATAGGTACGCTACGGCTATAAAACTGTCTTCACACCACCCCTACATTATATGAGCAGTTATTTAGGGGTTCGATCGAACCTCAAAAACGGAATCTTGGTAGTTAAGTTAGATCTAATAATCGAAGTTAACCAAAGTTAATCCTAATAACTTAAAGGAATTTCTCGTTGACCCAAGTTGACGTTAGTCTCGCAGACTTATTATAGTCCGGAACCCTCGTCGAGCGAGACCGGCTCGCTATTGACAGTGAAAAATTATTTCAGTTAATCGAAATCGATATAAAACTAGATAAATAAATTCTCACAACATCTTATACATTGACATGACTCCGTAAGTAGCTTAAGCACTTGTGTTACAGGTATCAGACAACAGAGGAAACACGAATACTCGTATAATACTTACTCAAATACATATTACACCCAGACACTGAACAAACACAAGTATTCATCACACGAATGTTGGTCCAGAGTGGGGATCTAACCCAGGAGCTTTTGCGTATGGGCAGGGTTAAAAAGAACAACCAAATGCGCCACCCGGCCAGTCAAATGATAGATGGATGGATTTATATTTTTTATCGACAACGTACACTCAAAACTTGCCCTTATCTAAGTCTTCGTAAAAAAAGGAATGTCTCTGAAGTTTCTTAATCTTTGAGGCTAGAGCCCAGCGGTCTTTCTCGAGTATTCCCAAATTATGTGTGATTCTGTCTTCAATTTACTGCGATACTTTTCTTTGGGGACCGTTTTGTTATTCTCTCAAGAAATCGGCTCCATATTGGAGGCAGTAGTATTCCTTCTGTGCGTAGGTAGGTATAACTAGCGGCCTTGACAAAACAATTTTCTTAATTGAAATTGCGCTCCTAGAACGCTTTCCTAGTCTTTATTGAAAAATAACACTTAATAGCTGCTGTGAAAGTAATGATTAGGTAGTTGTGACATGCAATGCCTTTATGATAGGATCGTTAGGATATACATACATGGACACTGTATCCAAGTAAAAGAACTAACATAATTCAATTGACCAAGTAAGCTATTCGGAAAATTACGCTTCATCTAATGTCTCTATGCTCGGTATTTCCGCTGGTATTTCTCTTTCGGAAATTATGTAATCTGTAGTCTAAGCTTTGCCGTATTGGCAGGACGTCGTTTCTCTTTTCTACCGAAAGATTTATCTCCAAGGTTAAGGCTACTGGCGAAAGGATATTATTATAACAACCATTGTTGACTTGGCAATTTTCATAGGAGGTGAAATGGATTTCTCAAATCTAATGTGCGTATTTTTACCGTCGTTAGCACGGCACTGAAGGAAAACATCGTCAGCAAATCTGCAGGTTTCGGATATTTTCTGAAATTTATCCAAGATGCAATGGGGGCTACCTCGCGTGAAAAATCCGCTAATTGGCGTATATGTAGGTACTTGTTATAATTAGACGCTCACCTTCAATTGGTTGTTTAGTGACATTTCACATAATATATCCAATCACCGTGTAAATGGACCTCAGTTTTACAATATGCGCCATCTATGATTTTTCCGCAATGGGGGCCCCCATTGGTCTGGCTCGCGTATTTTTCTTATGTGATAGGTGGGCGACGAGCATATGGATCACCTGATGGTAAGCGATTGCCGCCGCGCATAGACACCTGCAACACCGCACAGAAAAAGTACAGTCACAAGTGCGCTGCTAACTTTTAACCCCTTTAACCTATTTTAAGGGTAGCAAAGGTCGGACGGCAGTTGATTGTACCAGACTCCCATAAATTCTGAATCTTAGTCTAAGCGCAACCCGAGATTCAAACCGACAGCTTTCTACGCCACCTGGAATTATATCCAGACTAATTATAAATGGGAAAGTGTATCTGTCTGTCTGTCAGTATGTTTGTCTTTCTTTCACGGCAAAACGGAGCAAAGAATTGACGTGATTTTCTAAGTGGAGATAGTTGAAGAGATGGAGAGTAACATAGGCTACTTTTTGCCCCTTTCTAATCCCCAACTTTAGGGAAAAGGGAGCCGTGAGCGAAGCCGCGGGTAAAAGCTAGTTAGAGATAAATATGACTCAACATTGAGCATAAACAAAAATGTTGCTCACTCTTTTGTTAATGATTGTTGTGGCCTTTGTAGGTATTCATAATTTGTTTTGCGTAATAAAGAATATCTATCTAATACTTATTTTGAAGTAAAAAACCACGGTTGATTTAATTATTTTGTTAATGCGAGTCATACTCATAGCTTTAAGTCACCCAACCTAATAGTGACTTAGTAATTAAAGTTTTAATGAAATTCATAGTTGTAGCAAATTATTTTCTGTTGAAGTGAGGGCTTTGTATCCCTAGGAATAAGCTATGCCAAGGCTAACATTAGGTAGAGAGGTGCCAACTTATTCCGACACCTGCTCACTTCTACCCATCCTTACCTATTTATTTATACGGGGTGTATCTGTGAACATTTACATCCCTTTAACCACGTGTTCTATCAACCATTCTGAACAACATTTGTGTAACAACTTTTCTAAATTCATCGAAATATTTTTTTGAGTCCCCATACAAAATGACCAATGCACGTGACCGACTTTGTATGAAAAATTGAATAATTTTTAAACAAATTAACAAAATTTAATGTTGGTCAGAATGGTTGATAGAAGGGATTTAAATGTTTACAAATACACCCCAATATTTTTTTTTATGTGATAGGTAGCAAACGAGCAGGCGGATCACCTGATGGTAAGCAATTGCCGCTGCCCATGGACATAGTATAATAACATAAGACATTCTTAAAATAAATGTGATTTTACCTTATTAAATTATGAACTATAGCTATAACTCATGAAATTTAATTTTGTAAGTATAAATTGTCTAGGGATTACAGTAATAAATATTTTGGTAGTGAACTACCTATTCGGTAATCATTTTTCTACTCACTTGGGAGTGAGTTAGGCTATACAATTATATGAAATCGTCAGAAATTATTTGGAATTTCCCTAGTCTTGGTCTGCTCGACCCCGCCGCCCCATCGCGACCTTCACAAGGTCACCCATCTTAAAAGGACACTCCGTGCTACCTTGCTTGGTCTCATTTAAGAAACTCAAATTTGATTCCCCATACAAAATGACCAAGTCACGTGACCGACTTTGTATGGAAAGATTATGTTTTTATGCATTTTTCAAAAGTCATAGATCAAAATGTTGATCAGAATGGTTAGTATGGTAGATTAGGTAGAACACGTGGTTAAAGGGATCTAAATGTACACACACATAACACCCAGTATAAACACTCAAATACTACTAATTTATTTATTGATTTTAATTTTACTACACGAAATAAAAAGTATAATTGGCGGACTTAATGCCTTACAGATAGATATATATAGATAAAATAACCTCTAGATATACAATTCCATACTGGAAGCGTTTGAAAAAGTTATCCCAACAACTCCCTCATTAGTTATGGTTGACTGGTAGGGAATGCTGTAAGGCATTAAGTCCGCCAATTATACTTTCACCATTTGGTGACAGGAGGTACGTATATTATGTATGGTGCGTTACGGAATAGTATTGTTGTTATATAGTCCTCAGCGTAATTCAAATGTAATATTTAAATTGTTACCTATCAAATCAATTTACATATAATTTGATTACAATAAACTCTTGATTCACTGATTAGGTAGGTCAAATAAGGTTAATACAAATATTCAGATCTCTATTTTCCAGTACCTATCTATAAATTACTTAAATGTTGTTTAAAATAATGTATCAAGCTCTTATCGATATTTCGATTATAAACGGCCAATTTCAAACTTGAGACACGTATCTACCTATGCTTTTAAAAACTAAACGTAGGAATTCCTAGGGCAAATGCCACAGAGGATATTATAATCTGTGCCAAAGCGCCAAGGCGTCACATCACAGTTCAGACGACCGTCTCGAGTATTCATTTGAGATCCATTTCCGTTAAATATCGTTATAGCCAAAGTTTGCTACACGACATTGAACCTTGAGTGGGTCTCAAATTAAAACTCGTGACTGTACGAAACAATATCAAAATGGCAAATGATCTTGCGGCACTTATACTCGACTCGTTCACTTGTAGGACATGAATGACCCCGACAAGGTCAATAGGCGAAATCGCGTAAGTGGACATTGTCCGGGATGGTTAATGTGACCATTTGTTTGAGTTAGAGCAGGACATTCGATATTTACCTATATTTTAACTGCCACACTCAGTGATGTCATTTAACCTTTGTGTTCATTGCCTTAAATATAGATGGATAATCTTATGCGTATTAAAATAAGGGTCAGTATTTTATGGGACAATCAAAGTTAGTTGAATTCTGGATCGTCCTCATCGAGATGTCTTCGCCATTGGCAGTCTGTACCTAAATCCATATTCCTCTGAAATTGGCACCAGGTGCGCAATTCTCGTGCACTCGACATCGAAGTCGAATTTAGGGATTTCATACATTCGTCCATACAAAATTCTAATTCGACTTCAATATCAATTGCACCAGAATTGGTCCCCAGTATCTTCAAATATTACGTTTAAAATAGAAGGGCACAAGCGTATAAGAGTAAAATCGGTAAATTTTAATATTCTGATGTCAGGGTTGCCAGGGATAATTAATTTTTATGAGAATGACCTGTCTAAGATTGCGGGAGTTAGTGTAAGTACTTTCCAATTTAATCCAGTCCAAAAAAGATATACCTAATACTAAAAACAACCCTATACTGTAAGTACCTTTATAAAACAGTTAAGTAATAATTAACTTGATGTAGGAACTTGCGGTATCTTAGTCATTATGAGTCACTATCATATACCTAATACCATTAGATTGAAAAGGTAGGGCGTGTTTTTGGCGCCCAAAAAACAAATATTAGTAGGACTTTCCCGAAACTTTGGTCTATTGCCAAAGCGGAATATTGTTATTCCTGGTGAGGTGAGGACAGGCTTGAAAGCGGGACGTATGGTCACTTCACCTATGATTCACACATTACATATTACCCGGCTAAAGTAGGAATTAGCTCGTTCACGCGTAACTCCGATAAATCCAACTTACTTGGTGGCAGTTAGTAGGCAGTTTATCGCGCCTCGGAGAATGCGAAGGAATAGTACCGTATGTTTTAAAGCAATGAGCATAAAGTTAATTTACGATGTTACCTTTTTGTGATTCTTCTCCAATAATGCCTAAAAAGGGACAGTCTCTCAGAAGACCACTCTACTACTTACTTAGTTTTATTCTCACACCTCTGCGATAATTAGCGATGAGCAGCCGTCGCACCATCGCGTTCAATACAAACGTTAAAAAAAACTCTTTCCATTAAATAATGTTACATTTTCAAGTCCATAAACTATGTTATGGACTTGAAAATTTAACGTACACGGCCAACGACTAGTTACCCTATTTAGACTTTGGACATCCCTTATGTTGTCAGGAACGTTTGCTTCAATATTTATGATTAGCATCAATCATCAAATTGGACAGATTATAGGTAGCTGTCCGTACTTTTACATGCAGAATAGTGGGCACCACGTGGTGGCCATTGTCATATGGCCATAAGTCCATTGTAACGAGTTAATAAATTATGCCGATTTAACCACAGTCAATAAATAATATTATGCACCTACCTAATTCTTAACTTGGCTGTGGTGATTGATTATGGCCTAGGCACATTTAATAAAAATTACCTATAGTATTAGTTAATAACAACTAACAATGGTTTAAAAAACTATTTCAATAGGTTGTTATTGGTTCACTTTGAACAGAAAAGCAGAGAAAAGTCTTCCATTTTAAAAGTTTTTCTTTTTATACTCCAAAAACAAAAAGAGTTTCAAACTCAAACGCCCTATTTAAAAAAATAAGATTCGTTAGTAAATCTGGCAGTTTAGTCCAAAAAAATCAGGATCAGCCATTTTGGCTGATTAAAAAAATAAAAAATGACATTATTATTTTCCTCTATTTATAAGGCTGTTAGTTATTTTTAACAGGCATTGCAACCAGTTTAAATCTCAATCAAGACCAAAGAGGTCTATTTTTTACAAATTATAATTTATTTGTTTATGTAGGTAAGTAACTGCTATGTGTTCCGTGTTATGATGTCTAAATAATAAATGGTTTCTATTTAAATATTTTTATTACATTCTCTCATATTGTTATCTATATTATGTACCTAAATTAAATACTAACGGTATTTCTTTTATTATTATTTATGAGAACATTGCATCTCATAAATAATAAAAAAGAAGTGATTAATTAAGAATTCAATATTGCAGTGTATCTTAAGTCATATTTATTTAGGAACACAAACAGTGTACTGTACATTATGTCGTAAACTTATTTTTATAGGATCTTAAAATCTAGTAACTTACAGACAGGATCACAATCTGTCAAATTTCCTCAATTGATATTCAAATTAATGTGTCCACAATCCCATCCAATGACATGTGTCCACATATCCCATACCCTGATCTACAGGCTTACAGAGGTCGTCTCAATAGTGTAAAGATTCATGACATAATTCGAGTTAAACTCCAATCTAGTCGCAAACGCGTCGTCGTTCAAGGATCGAGCCACAATGCTCAGGAAACGGCTCATCTCGGCATCTGGCCGGAAGCCCTGAGCTGCGTGGGCGCATTGTACGCGACACCAGGTAAATAGCCGCAAGTGAGCTACAACGTTCCTGAGGCGATGGAAGTTTCTGAAGCCGGATGTGCTAATAATGTCTATTTTCAAATAAAATAAATAAATTCACACCACACCTCATATATTGACCTGATGTAACCTGACTCCTAAAAGATCTAAACACTTGCGCGATGTAACCGAGTCTCCGAGACCCAGCGCCATCTATTGATTCATATTAAAACTAATATCCCAAAATGAAGTAAGGGTTAGCTAGGGCACTGATACTATTTATAAAGAGGTTTATAGGTAAACCTAAATGGCGAAACACTTGCGCGATGTAATTGACTCCCAGCGCCATCTAGTAGTACTGGTTTGAGTTAAGTCCCGAAACGAAGTGAGGGCGGGCCACTAATTATGTTATACAGCTGAGTGGGAGTACGATTACAGGACTTTAAGAAGGCAATTACCGAAAATAACTTTACTCATTGTATTGAGCAAAAATAGCTTAAGATTTCTTTTTCTGTACCGAGTACACTTTTCACAACGTAATTTCTCTGCACAGGAAAACATGTTTATGACGCCATCATATCACACTAAACACGCGAAAACCCACACATTTTATGTAGTTAATGTTTATTTTATTCACTTACACAGAGAAACTATCATTTTCTAAGTATATTACCTACATTGTTAAAAAATGTATAGGTACAGCCCTGCCATAATTTCCGATTTCATAGCATAATATTTTGTTATTTTTAACCAACTTAATTCTTCATATTTTTTTCGTTAATATACCTATACAGTCCTAAAAATAGAACTATTTTATTTATAAATCATGATGTTACGATCATATAATAATATTTCACCCATCTTACACATTATATGTTAACCTAACTTCCTAAAAGGTACCGCAATCGTATGGCTAAATTAAAACATATAGAAAGCTACCGTTATAGAATATTTGGGAACCGTCCCCTATTTGTTGGGTGCGGGTTCAGGCGTCTGGCTGGCGCCGTCGAGTCTGATGCAGGGCGTCTGCCGCCACATCTCCTGCCTCCGGCAGTCGAGCGCGGACCGCCGGGCCCCGCCCGTTGCACGCACTATGCCTTCTTTCCACCATTACGTTACTTATGTGTCGCGCTCATAACCATCGGAGTTCACGCTAAAATCAGTGGAGGACCGCGGGGACGCTTCGACGCATCGTACAGACACCATCACGTCAGTGCGCGGCATGCGCACTACTCATACCATCCACCCAACCAGATCAACTTCATGTGCCGTCACTGCGCGAACCCTGCCGTCTACCCCGTCTACCACGGCCCGCCGCCATCATACGTCTACGTTTACCGGGAATCCGGCACCCGCTACGGCGACCTGCTAACTGGACTGGCCTTGTACAACTTGGGCAGATGCTGCGGGCCGCACGGCAATTCCAATGTTTACAATCCCATTAAGGAAGAGCACTGTTCGCTGCAAATTATCGATCGGGAGCATTTCGAAGAGACAAAGTTTCCTTGTTTCATGATGTCGTCCTTTATGGAGCGCCCGAATAATACTAAAGCGATCGAGGTGTTGTCGCAAACTAAGACGAAGAACGAGACGTCGGATGAAACAGGAGCTGATTCGTTCAACATATTGTCGTCGCACGTGAATGTGAAGCCGTTTCTGTCGTCGAATGAGTCGGTGTTCGAGGTGCGCCGGAATCAGGATTGCGTGATCTGGCACAACTTGACGCTGAACACGGAGAGACATGTGGTGCCGTGCTCGCTGCTGGAGCAGTACGCGGAGACGATGAAGCCGTCGGGAGTGCCCGTGTACATCTGGATGCCGATACTGCTGGCCACAATAGTCACTATTTACATCTTCTGTTACTGTTGCTGCAGAAAGAAGGTGAAGAAGGAAGACGCGCCTCTTACCCAGACGGTTGTTGCTGGATATTCTTCAAATTACAACAATGCTCGTAATTAGTTGTGGCGCACAGATAAACAATAAGTGAAGAAAGTAATTGAGAAGTTCTACACAAGGAATCAATATTGGTCGTCTCGATACTGACGCGCAGGGCGTCGTGGAGATGAGCCGAAGTTCGTGATGAAAATAAACGCGATTGTTGTGACGGTGTTGGTACATTATAAGCACTGATACATTGATATATTGGTAGAGAATGTATGTACACACATGAATGTACCAGGTACCATTTAACTCCTAGATGAATATCGTATATTTAGCATAGCCATTAGTAAGTTAGAATCTTCAGTTATAGAAACCCAAGTTACAGCGCGAATGCTTTAAAAAATAAATAAAGCCTCCATTCGCAAAAGAACATTATTTGGCATTTCAAAACCAATTACTGTGGATTAGGGTCCAAAACTATATTTTGTTTTCGGCATCAGCGGCACTTCCGGAATTAAAAAATAAACGAGTATCTCTGTTGCGCTTGTGGAGTCACTTTTTCAAACGCTTTCAGTATGTATGGAATTAGAATAAATGTTTAGAAAAATTTAGAGAATGAATTCTTAATTAATAAGACAATTAACATAATACTAACATAGTTTTCTTAGTAACAGGAGCATAACCTAATCCTGAGCTAGATTAGCATGGATAAGTAATGATAGATCTATAACAATATTTAAACAATTTCCGATTTAGCTGCAAAATATAATTATCTAGGCCGATATATAATCAAATTTTTCAACGCACAACATTATTAGTAAGTTAAACTATAATCTTATACGACGTATATGTATAAATGTGATTGTGTATGTTTAGAATAATGCTGAACGTTGTATGTAATGAATATTATACCTATTACGAATGGTCACAATATGGTTTTATTTAATGACTCGGATTTATGATCACCAATACAAACAATCTGTTAAAGTTCCTCAATTGATATTGAACCAAATGTGGTTAGCATTAAGATCATAATAGTGTGAATGTATTCAAACAAGTGTGCTACTACATACGTTCATACCCAATATTCTACTATTATTAGAATATTGTTTTGCACCCTTTGGGAAGGTTATGCAATGTTATTTGCCCATTAAAAGCGCGCGAGCAATTAACTCAAGTCTATGAAGTTTATCAACTACTTAGTTTACTCACACATCACTCAAAGGCCCAAACTCTAAATTAACATGTGTACCGATTCCACGTGATAACATATTTCTACCATGATCCAGAACAGTGGTTGAATAGCGGACTCTAATGCGTGAGTGATAAGATTGAAATTGGACATTGGAGTGACGTAATCCGCAAATCTAGGTGTAGAATGCAATCTGTTCATGGTGTGATTAATAATGAGGATCACGTTTGATGTGAGTGATGGCTAGTATCTGTGGCTAGTACCGAGGTAATATCAGCTTGATGAGAGGTAACTAAATATTCATAGAGAATTTGGTAATGACATAGTGTTACGCTAGTCAGTGGGTCGACATGCAACTATCAACTCTTAAGGGTTAACGCTGAGGTAGAGATCGGAGTAAAGTTCACTGGACCAAGTCTTGACCAAGCCTGATCGAGATTTGTTTGAACCGAATGATACATGCAGAGCGAAATTAAAGATTCGGATTAGTGGATTATTTTGTTGAGTTGTTTCAGTAAAGAATAAGCCCGACTAGACTATTAGAGGCAGTGGTTGCTATAGATAGACAGATAGATAGATATACCTACTTTATTGCACAAAAATTACAATTATGACACGGCGGCCAAAAACACAATTTAGTCAATCAGTACTGAGATATGACTTAAGTGTTTATTCCATACGTGTCATGCTATTCTATGCAAGATGAACCGAACACCAGCTGGGTTCAAGACCGATCTGCTCGGGTGTCAATTGTGGATGCACAAAAAGTCAAGATTAATCACTCTCTCGCAATACCTTCATGTCCATAAAAAAAACCGACTGAAGAAGGAAGCACAGACAAGACCAAGCTTACTTAATACTCGTTCGAGACTCGTTATTCAATGCTGACTACACGAATTTGGTCTCGGATCGTAATCCGCATTTGCTCGGCTCGTCGTCGTCGTAGCGAAGGTTTAGGTACTGTGCGCGTGTGAGCACCAACTACATGCATTCCATGTCTACCTACTCGCTCTTTTTGTATTGTGGTAATAATTATTACGTGGGTGCATGTTACTTGTCAGATCAGATGTAGTGCACAATGTTTTTAACACTTCCTATCACTCAAGTTTTTCACGTCAAATTAACATTATATGAAAAAATAATATAGATATATACTCGTACTTACTCAAAAAGCTTATCTTGTTTTGGTGGTAGTTATTTTTACAGCCTGGAAATCTTATTCGTTTTTTTTAAGTTTTTTGTCTCTGGTTTTATCACTTTGAATAAAACAGCGTATTTTTTATTAGTACTGCTGGGTTGGCGTGGTGATTAAGCCTAATCACATCATATGTGGCGATGACTTGATTTCTATGATGGAGGCCTTTGCCCGCAGTGGGACAGTATTTATGCTAATACTTTACTTTACTTTACTGTTGGGTGTTTTTAGCGAAAATGTACAAACCATTGAGAATCGATTTTGAAAATCCACCAGACAACTATGGGAAGTTGTCGGAGAACAATAATCTAGTATAATATAAATATAGACATAATGAACGAGTAAGACGGCTAGCAACATCAAAGACAAATAAATGGACGGGGGAAAGATGATATGGGGGTGTAGTCTTAATGGTCCCGACCGGGAGATATTGACTCTCTATAAACGGTCACGTTCATTCCACTCGGTTCATCATTCTCATAGACTTTGTTTTACGACTTTAACCAAATCATTGATAGATAAGATGCCTAATAAATAAAAATTAATGTGAGTACCATGTTGCATAACTCTAGATTGGTAAATAGACTATGGTGACCTTTGATTTATTGGGTACTAGCGGCCGCCCGCGACTTCGTACGCGTGGAGTTAATTATTGACACTTACCGTCATATTTTGGACAATCCACACAATATATTTTTATAAATTGTAGCCTATGTGTTATTCTGATGTATAAGCTATATTGTGGTAAAGTTTCATTCAAATCCATTCAGTAGTTTTTACGTGAAAGAGTAACAAACATCCATACATCCTTACAAACTTTCGCCTTTATAATAGTAGTAGGATAGATATCTTGGAATAGCTCCAATACTACAACAGCGAAAATTAAAATTTAGAAAAAACGGTTCTTGATCTTTTGCTTATTTTGATGTTATAACATGCTAAAGGGATTTTATTCCTGGTACCTATTACTCGTAAGAGGGCTTTTGGATTAAAACGACTAAAATTTTACGGTGTATACCATGTTGGTCATAACTCTAGTGGCAATTAGCTCCTGTCTGCTGTAACAGATAACAAGTGACCTTGAGAGGTTTGGTCGTAACACGTATGATTAGGCTTAGCTTAATGGGCCGTTTTAGTTATTTACAGGCTGTGTAATTTGGACACCCGAAACTTAACCATTAAGAAGGGGAACTTGGAGTCGGGACATGTGTTTTTATCGTCCTTTAATACAGTGTGATAAGGTTGACGTTTAAATAGGCCGATGGCTAAAATTCACTTATAGATACGATTTTTGAAATTAGTTATCACACTGTACCGTGTGTCCGTTAGGCATATAGCCAATACATACAATATAAAGAAATGAAGTACCAGCCTTATACAGTCTCCCTGCAGGGCAAAATTGTCCTTCACCGAAATCAAGTCATCGCTACCTTAATCACCACGCTTCCCTAAATTGGTGATCACAAACCCGAGCTATGTTCGAAAAATTCGAAACATACTTTTTGCTCGACCTGGGAATCGAAACCAGGACTCCGAGATTAGGTCTCCGTACCTACTTAAACCATTCAAAGAATTTGGCATTGTCTGGAAACGGCGGCGAACAACATCAATACCATCGTCGACCAGTGCTGCCATTTCAAATAAAAGAAACAATCAACTACTTCATTTCAATTTCTAGGAAGGTATAGTATTTTATGTTGTCTCTGATTTTTGGGCGACTTCCAAGCTTCTGACTACGTCATCGTTCTACCCCTTTGGGACAACATGACGTCCTTTTGTTTCAAGGAACAACGGCGTTATATCATAAGTGCCTCCTTTCTAATTACTTAATAAGAAGGTACTTAGGTGTGGTGACATAATTTCCTGGGCTTTGTTCCTTTCCACTTAAAGGGTCGCTTGCGGTAAACTTTCCCTTCTCATTGTACTTGCTCTCAATTTAATTCAATTTCTAGCCCAATTCAGGAAATTCGCAATTTGTATGTCTTTTGTTTTTATTATTATACCTGGAGAGGTCGGCCAAATTTGTCACACAAGGGCAAGTAGTAGGACGACGACCCACGCACCAGTCAAAATTACACGGAACTCTTAATTTCACGATTTCAAAATTTTCTGCACTTAAACTAGATGAGACGATAGTCGGGGGCACAGTCGAAACCCGAGATTTGGAAAAGTTCGTTTTAAAAATTTACCCGACCTAGAGTCGAACCCAGGAGACAACATAGCCTTAGCCTTCATTTACGCGACGAAACACAACGCAGGGCTTTGATTCACGGCCGAATTTTTGAAAGGTCTTATACTAAAGACTTGTGGGGGTACTGAAGGCCCAATCGGGGGAAAGGGGTTAAAGATGATGGCGCACTTGTGACTCCACTGGTGTTGCGGGCGTTTATGGTATAATATAGGTGATCTGTCTGCTCGTCTACCAACAATAACATAAAAAAATCCGAACCATGGCTCTCCTTTTAGTTACCCGTACCGGATAGTTTCAAGTTTCAATTCACGATATATTTACGTATCAGTGGGAATCCTTCCCAGCAGCGTGCCCTCAGTGTAATTAGCCCTGCTCATTAGCATAGCTCCACGACAAACGCGACGTAACTACTGCTCTTATCTCACTGCTACGGTTTGTATTAAGTACTTCAGCCAATTTATTGTTGTACTTGAAAGTGAAACCAATTACAAAGATGGGTTGTCCGCCTACAATGTCGCTGTGTACGCAGTCACGTACACGCCCAATACGTAGCGTGTCGAATACTACGTACTCGCTATACGTAGTTAGTTAGGTATTAACGTTAGCTGTCACGTATAGCCTCGAAGATCGTATTGTAAGTTATTTTCGTAATATCTAAAAGATACAGGTGCTATCAGCGACAGAGTGTCATAGTTCATTCACAAGACATTGGCAGAATTAAAGTGCCCAAAAGCACGGTACAAGCCAAACCAAAAAAAAAAATATTTATTTTAAAGGACAACAAAAGACCATTTTTGAATTGTCGTCTCACTAAAAAATGTGTGACTCGCATGATTTTTGACATCCGCATTTTTGAATCATTCGAAAACGAGCGATGTGCAACGAGTGGTGTAAACCACTCATTAAACACACAAATTTCAAAAACAGGGAAAATTATGAATCATGCCACTCACAAGACGACGTGACTTGCAAAACGAGTAGGTAGTTTGTTTGGACGAAGCGAAAAGTCAAAAATAGGTATTCAGTACGAGGACAAGTGTAATTAATAATACACGAGTAGTAAGTACACATATAGAGCGACTTTTGTTCTCTTCCTTTATAAGTACTTAACTCAAAAACTATTCCACAATAAACGTATTTGGCGGACCTTATAATGAAAGGTGCAACATGACTATATACTCCAAATTTCATGAACATACCTCAAATAGTTATTTAGATTATTGTCCAATAATTATACTAAACGAAAACAGTCCTGGCAACCAATAAAATATAAAAGGAATATCTGTTAATTAAAAGCATTCCTACATGAATATGAATTTGAAAACGCTGCAGCAAATTGCACCGAATAGAAGTAATTTATCATAACGCTGGCAGACGCCCAACGGCATAAATCAGGGTCTCGTGTTAATGTCATTGCCTAATGTAAAGCGCGAAAAGAATGTTTTAGCGGATAGCGAACATTTGCATAACACAATCATCTTATACATTTACCTGACTCCATACTACTTAGGTAGCACTTATGTTACAGATATCAGAGAACAGAGGAAACACAAATATAATACATCAATACATATATAACACACAGACACTGAACAAACACAAATGTTTATCCATGGTGGGGATCGAACCCACGACCTTTGGCGTATGAAGCAGGGTAAGCTCGTAGAGTGAGTGAGGGTACTGGAGGACCAATCAGAGGGGAAAGGGAGTGGAAACAGTTGGTAGCGCACTCTTGACTCCGTTGTTGTTGTCGATGTAGGATTGTAGGTCATAGCCGGCGGCAATTGCTTACCGTCAGGTTATCTGACTGCTTGTCTGCCACCTATAACAAACATAAGTAACTTATGTAACACTTTCTATGATAACAGCTCGATATTTCCATCGGTGCGTGTGAAGCTCTGTTTTAGGTACTTACTTCTCTTAGGAAGTTTGACAACGCCTCCCTGTCAGTGCCATCTATCCATCTTCGTCATAAGATATCGCCTGTAGGTTTCTGATGTTTTTGTTACCTACTGTATACTTGACAATGTATATTAGGTGTACCTACCTATCTATATTTCCGTTCAATGGATTTTTGGAAAAATCTAAGTCTATTTTATTATGTAGGTTAGGTATAATATGATTAGATACAGCCTACATAAGCTTTCCTTACGTTTTTGTAGTAAAAGAGTTTTACGTTAATTATTTACTTATCGGTGATCGAACCATTTTACAAATTAATAAAAAGTTAATATAGGTACCTAATTAATTCATTAACCTGGCAGTTTTACATAAAATATTTAAAACGACACCATTTAGGCGCAGAAAAAGAAAATCATTGACGTTAATTTTTTCCTCTAATTTGTTTTCGTTTTCGGCGTTCCAGCCAGCAAAATTTTGATCAAAGAGTTCGCCATTCCATTGGCATTTCTAAGATTAGTAAATAGGTACAAAAGGTACTTTTCCTTAATGTTTCATGCTTGTTTGCTAATGCGTATTACTTGATTCAATTTTGCGGTTGTACTTTATTCATCGTGAATTTTTTTACTACCTTAGGAACATCTTGAGTGCATAATTAAATACAAATGTACTAATGAAAATAATTATTTTTCTCCAGGGCACATAGGATCTATTCTAGAAAAAAAAAACTTCCCATTTAAAAGTGATCTGGGGATTGATGCAATGTATGGAAAGGCCTTCGATCATAACTCTAGATACAGCGTAAACTAGTTAGAACTGTCGCCGTCAGCGAAGGCTTTATTCGCAAAAGAGCGCTATTTGACATTTTCGGAATTAATCCAATTGAACCCATATGGTCGAATAAAATACTGCATTTTAGTTTTCAACTTCGGCTGTAAAACTGCCTAATGACAGCGATATTGGTATCACTTTTTCAAACGCTTCAGAATGGAATTAACAAAAAAAAATTTTTTATAGCTGGATTTATTAAAGTATATCGCATAATCCTCACATTAATATAAATCAATTGGCGGCCCTAGATCGTCGCGGTGTGTCGCTATTGTTTTGTTGTGATGTTTTGTGTAGAGTTGTGTTGTGTTGTGGAATTGTGTATCTAGAGATTATACATTGATAGGAAAAGCGATTTTATTGATCCTATTAGTATAATAAATACACTCAAGAGAATCACGATGTATAGTTAAATAGCGATAGGTCGTGAAGTACCTACTCGTACAGTTTAGTACTATCGTCTTAGATCTATATTTACATATGAAATCTAGCGTATTTCCAGTAAGAGATGACTGTTTGTTTAACATGCCATTACTTCAGTCAAGTTTACGAGTTTGAACTATAACGCCGTGACTGATAGCCACATTTGCATAAAATGCGGTTTCCGAGAAGGGAATTGTCACAAAGTTTTACTGGGAGAGGTGGCTCGTAAAATGGACTTAACAAAGAGGTATCCAATAAATAGTTTGTGTAGCATTATTAATATTCTTCTGCTTCATTCCTAAAATTATGACGCTTTTGGGGAGATAGAATATTCCCCATGAAAAGGGAAGATCTTCCGCCGAGCCGGGTGGTATTGGATCGTGGACCATGGACCGGCGTAGCTTCTTGGTTTGTATAATATAGGTATTCCAAGTAGATATGCGCAGTTTGCTTACGCGATGTAGAATCGTATGAGAATTTGAATCTTGTATGGAACTGTCAAATTAGCGCCACCTGCTGTTAGTTGAATGGTATTATAGAGGCGAACTTCTTTCTTCGGGCGATGGTACGTGTCGCCACAGGCTGAAGTAACCGTATTATCTCAGTATTTTTATCGTTGAAAAAAAAGTAAACAAATAGTTTGAGATAAAATATCATATTATTGTAACCTGGCGTCATACTAAGGTTTTCTCTTGTGCTATTGCAGCCAGAAACAACGAAGGAACCACAAACACCCAGATTCAACACAAATAATAGGTATTCTTATAACTTCTCACAGTCTATTTTTAAAGTAATTGATTCTACATACAACGAAAAGGCATATAGGGAAACGAAAAAACCTCCGCGATGTTATCGACGCCCAGCGCCATCTATTTATTTATTTATTTATTATGGCATACACAACAGGTTACAATCATAATTAATATTAAACAAAAACTTAACGATAGGTATTTATCTAGATTTAAACCCAAAAACGTGTACACACAGCATAATTAATCTTTGCACGTAAACAAAGCCAGTATTAACACAAAAAAATATTTTAAAAATTTGCAATATGTAAGTGTAGGTAAACATACTTTTAATTTAATTTAATTTAGGAAGGGGAATTCAGTTGAGGATATTTTTCACAATGTGCCTAAAGGCAACAAATCTATTTATAAATATGTCCAGCTCATTATGTTCTACGAGCTCGTTATACGAGCGACACATCCTAACTATAGGATTATAGTAGGACGTATTGTTCTTATATACCTGCAAAGTAAACAGTTTTTTCCTGTTTCGCTTTAAGAGTGTTGTGTTAAAGTTGATTAACTTCAGTAAATTTGGGATATCAAATTCAGAGTGAATGATTTTGTATAAGTAAAACAGATCCAGCCGACTGCGTCGTGTTTCCAGGGAAGTAACATTAAAGTGAAGACGCCTGTCTAAGTAAGAGGTAAGCTTACGACCTAAGCCCGCACGGTAGGCTGCGATTTTGAGACACTTCTTCTGAACGTTTTCGATCTTATCAGAATGAACTTAGTAGTTAGGAGACCATACCACACATGCATACTCTAGGCGGCTACGAATAAGGCTGTTGAAGAGGTAGAGTAAGCAATCAGTATCCTTAAAGCGCACAGTGGATCTGGCGATAAAACCTAAGGTTTTAAGGCATTTAATAGTGATGTCCTCATAGTGCTCCCTGAAAGACAATTGCTCATCAAAAATGACCCCTAAATCTGCGATACCTGAGGTTCGTTGTAGATTATTGGTATTATAATATTTGAAACGAATGTCCCGACACACACGGGAGTGTGAGTGCGGACAGACATTACACCCAGGCACAGAACGACACAAACACAAATGTGAAAACATAATAAGTTGACTTTTACATCTACTCATACATTATCATACAATCCTATTTTTAGTATGTAACGAAATAAGTACCTACTCTCTTATGCACAGAGAATGGTTTTTGAACGGCGCGTAGGCTCGTAGCGGTGAGTGCTACGACAATGTCTACGAAGAATCTCGTAGCCCGTAGAGCTTAGGGTCTCAAACAAAAATCTTTGCGCTTATTGCTGTTATATTTTTATCAAGTCGTTTGTAGTTTTTTTATCAAAGTTTAATGCGGAATGGTCATCACAAACCCAAGCTTAGCTCGAAAAATTCGAAATATACATTTTACTTGACCCGTACGATAACTCGGGATCCCGATGCTTATTGCGTCGTTGCTTATATTTGTTTTTTTTTATGTGATAGACGAGCAAACGAATCACCTAATGGTAAGCCATTGCCGCCGCCCATAGACATGCGCAACACCAGTGGATTCACACGTGCGCCGCCAACTTTTAACCCCCTTATCGCCCGATTTGGCCTCCGTAGCTCCCGATACCCTCACTCACTCAGTGAAACACATCACAGGTGCTGCAACACGCCGGTATTTTGTAAGGCCGTGGTATCACTAACCGTAGCGTGGCTCTCGGTGTGCCAATATTCTCACATTCCACTGGTATAGTTATTATAGCTTAGGTGAGTTTGCTTTGCCATTACGGAATATTATCAGAAGTATCCTTGCCATAACTTTTATACAGAATAATAAAAAGATCATTTGCACTCGCTTAGCCGTTGTTTTAGCCTAGAGTGGAAGTTTTCCTGACCTCGTTTCGCACTTTAGCTAGTAGCTACCCAACACTTCGCCGCGCGACAACTTTTTTCATTTTACCCCTTACCACAACACGTGGTATGTAACTGTTTTTATTATTCGTTTAAGGGTAACTCACGGAGCAGTTTTTATTTTACCCGCGGCGGTAGTAGGAATTCCGTTGTTTACTAAATCACGAGACTTGCAGTTATAAGTTTTGGCGTGGCCCATTCAAAGGATGATACTGAAAGGACATGTTCTAAATTGTATGGAGGTTAGGCAACATTGTACAGTTTTTTTATATTGAGGACAATCAAGATGATCCCACTCCGCCTGATGGTAAGCAATTGAGTCTGTCACTCTCACCCTGAAGGCCTAATACAACAGACACAATGATAGTGGTCTAATATACAACAATTTTTTCTTCGTTTCCTTCTTAGAAAAACATAAAACAGCAAAAACCATCATGGTGGGAGTAGTTTGACCGTGGGAGAGTTTTCGGCATGAATGGGCCGGCTCTACCGGAATGATCACACAAAAAAGTGTTGCGCCTAGTGAAGCAGCGCCTGTGTTTTGCCACCTATCACATAAAAAAATATATCCTTTTAACCGATTATCGGATTATCTCCTCTGATATTGTATTATTTCCATATTCTGTAAGTGTGTATCACTCCGTGAGTCCTTAGCCTTAAGCCACAGAGGACTCTGTGCCTAAGCTTTCCTTCTTCTACGAATATGTTATCTACAGTCATCCAAGAAAGGAGCTACAGTCCGAGGACTTATTCTGGCACTTATGTTATATAGCAATAGGATTTATAATTTTGTGAACCTATTTCGTCTGGGTTGGCAAAGGTGGCTGTTCCCGATACCTACGCGTAGATTTTTATGTGTATTTTTTGTGTTAAGCATTTTCCTTAGAATAAATGAAGCGCTCGTAGGTTGTCGTCGCAATCGACGTATGGTACACAAGGGTACAACTTGGGTTGATGGATTTTGTTTAATGTTATATCCTATAAGATTTACTTATGCTCGGTTGCTTAACTTGCAAAACCGAGATAACATGACCAAATCCAATTTCTCCAATAAACGTAGTGTTAGAATAGTTCAGTGAAATGTCCTGTATTATCTATACGATAATACGTGCGCAGGTCTAACTTGCACCTAACTATTGAGCCTGGACTGTAAGCTGGAATCATGGTTGCCAATAAAACGGCTGATATCGGCAAACCAAAATATATTTTTCTAGGACACGTTCACAAGTAAACAAAACCATAAACACTGCATCTACCAACAACAACACAAGTTAAAATATAAACATAAACGATACAAAGGAAAACTGGTTCAGACGTCGATCCTCAACATCGTCTTTGTTGACATTCACGCCACTGTCTCCAGTGTATGTAGATCCGCGCGTAGTTGCCAAATCAGATAAATTACTAAACAGGATCGGCTATCGGATCGGTGTTGGCACACCGTCCGTTGTAAGCAATGCCTGGGATTGGCAGCGAGGCCAAGGAATCTTTATAGTGGGTGGATACTAAGATGGACTGAATTGATAATAAAGATGGCTTTATCTTTTTGTATAATTTTATAAAAGACAAAGTGGGGCACTAGTCTCTGACACAAAGTCAGGGATGGCAATCCCTGACCACAAAATACATATTGACACAGAAGGCTGACTGCCCACTAAGAGCTAAAAATATGTCATGTACTCACGCATGCGCACTAACGGGCAAAAACGCCTTTTCGACCACATTAATCCTAACTTATGACATAAGATTGTCAAACTGTCGAGGTCTATGGTAGAGGCCGCGCGCTTATGTACTCATGCCGGGCAACAACCCTAGCATATGTCAACGAACTCTTCTAAATTCAAAATCAGGTCAAAGTCTAACTTCTGTGTGTAATTATTTTGTGCCCTGACTTTGTGTCGAGACTAAATTCTACTAACTCAACATTTTGCCAATAGATGGCACAGGGTTTCGATTAAATCACGCTAGTTTTTTGTCTTTTTGGGTTTCGTAAAAGTTAAAAAAGTCGTTTCGCCGGTATTCGTTGTCCGGAGAATTTACCTCTTTATATATAGTATAAAAATATAAAATAGAAGAAGATAATATCATGAAGCAAGTATAACGGGCTGTATTATTTTATGATATGGGGGAACACGAGTAAACGGATCACCTGATATAAAGTGATACCTCCGCCCCTCGACACCCGAGGCATACCAATGGCGTCAAGTGCGCCGACGACCATTTAAGAAGGGATACGCTCTCTTTTAAAGGTTTGCAGATCGTATCAGTCCCGGATATAGGTACCGCAGACGATATACTTAACATTCCATAGTTTTAGTATAAAAGAACCGAAACTGTATCCGTAATTTGGAACGTTTCGGATAGTTTCTCTGACAGTTTTTTTTATGATAAAGGTGGCAGACAAGCCGACGGATCACCTGATGGTAAGCGATTACCGCAGTCCATTGACACCTGCAACACCAGTGGTGTTGAAAGTGCGATGCTTAGCATTCCCTTCCCATGGATTGATAACCAAAATCCAGTTGATCTGGTTCCCTGGTAATGTTGCCAAAGTAAGTCAGATGACATTCGCTTTGTTGGTTACCAGACTAATATAATCCATGATCAATGATCATGGTCTAAGCGTACCCCAAAAGAATAAATTATGTCACTCCATATTCTATAGTTGATTGACTGACCCCACTCGAAATCTGGTTTTGTATTTTGTGAATATTCCCAACTTTTCGGTACATTGTTTCTTTCAAGACCTGCGCATAACAAAAAGAGTCGCCCAGCATCTGAGGAATGGCGAACAAAGCACATCGTGGGCAGCCTCAAATTGCCACGAAGCCTTAAGATCGTGACCGACATTATAATACGCACCTTCCTTGTTTTCATGGCGCCTTTTAATTTTCCATTGTTTACAGCTGTTTAATGAAAAATAAGAAAATGCCGCAAACAATGACGCCGCGTAATTGTTAAGCTTTTTTGAGGCGCAATTAACTGTACGGAATTTGTGTTATTTACTAACAATATTTGAGCGATCGTGTGAAGCGGCGCGTGCGCTGTATTTCGAGTGAGTGAAGATACTGGAAGCCCAATCGGGAGGGAAAGGGGTTGAAAGGTAGCGCACTTGTGACTATACTGATACGGCGGGTGTCTATGGGCGGAGGCGATCACGTACCACCAGGACATCTTTTTTTATGTGATAGGTAGCAGAAGAGCAGGCGGATCACCTGATGGTAAGCAATTGCCACCGCCCATGGATATCTCCAAGACCAGTGGAGTCTCAAGTGAGCTGTCAGCCTTTTATCCTCTTCCCCCCCGGGTGGGCCTCCGCTCCGGTACCCTCACTCATTCGGGGTAACACAGCACAGAGGCTGCTTCACTCCGATTTTCTGTGAGGCAGTGGTATCACTCCAGTCGAGCCGGCCCATTTATACCGAAGCATGGCTCTCCCATAATTCAATGGTAAGCGATTCATGATACTACCAATCGCTTACCATCAAGTGATCTCCTATATCATGAATAGTCATCATTAATCACTTACAAAAATCAATCACATAATAAATGTCGTCGGCTTCTCCGTCTATACTATTTAAAGCTAAATTATAGCTCTATTTACAGAAACGTCTATTGAAATCCGCATTATATTTAAGCTTAATTAAACCGGTACAAAAGGCTAAGGCTCGCCATTAAACCTTTAATATCGTCTTTGCCACTGGGATATACTTGGTTTATACTTAGAGGCCTGTAAATTGGACTTTAAGTCCATTGTACTAGTTCAATGTTCGCTACATATTTATAAGTGAATCTAAAATATGATGTGTTTTTTTTATGTTGGTAAACGATCCCCGAACTCTTGGACGGGTGAAAATGAAAAAAATGAACTGTAACGAAACTGAGAAAAAGATAGTCCCAATAAGAATTTTATGTTGGTAAACGATCCTCGAACTCTTGGACGGAAGAAAATGAAAAAAAAAAATTATTGAAACTTAGAAGAACATAGTCCCGATAACAAAATGTAATTTGGTCTTCCTGCTTACTGATAAGCAGATTATTCGAGTCATACAAGCCAATGATGATCAAAATCAAAAGAGAAATGTGTAGGACCACAATATTAATGAGGTTCTGATACTATCTTACATTTCTTTTGGGTAGGTATGGCATCAATGCCCAATGGGACGGCGCATTGGAAGTTGCAAATATGGTATTTTAATATTCATTTGGGTCCTAAAAACCGGATGACCGGACCTTTTACAAGCACGAATGTACATCTTGACTGGAGTACCTAATATAAATGCAATCACATGTAAATTATACATAAATAACTATAGTATCGTTTAATGTTTAACGATAATAAATGTAAGTGCTATTCATAGTCCGCGGCATCTTACTATAGCGATGTCTGTTACTTTTTCTTTTTTTTTATTGCTGAAGTAGGCAGACGAGCATGCGGCCCATCTGATGGTAAATGGTAACCGCCGCTCATAGGCAACAACAATGCCGAGGCACAGTCATACTTTACGCACTTGTGAAAAGACTTTCTACTAATTGGTATTCTGCGCCTCAAGACCACCGTAAAACTTACATGCCGAGGACTATACAAGCCCTTGCAAATAAAGAATACTTTGACTTTCATAATCTTACAAGTGTCGTGTTTCTCTTCCTCGATCAATAAATGAACCAAATAAGTTTCTATTTCCAGCTAAATTCAGCGTTGACACTTTAATTGCTTGAATGGGTCTACCCAGTAGGTGGTCTTTTTATACTCATAACACTCCAATATAAAAATAGCCCTGTAACTTTATTACGTACGTGATATTGCGTGGCCTATTTAATAACTTGACTAAGGATATTAACGTCTAGAGTCTTGTAATTTATCTATAGTTTTATAGGTAAACATCTTCAAACAAGTAAGTAACCAGTATGTAAGCAAGGATATTTATTGACCACATGTCAACTGAAAATAATATAAGTGATCCTTCTTTACGCGCCAAGGGTTGATTTTATTCTTAATACCAGAAGGGTAGATATTACATTTTCTGGCAACGCATCCGCACTTTTTTTGGTGTAGCTAATGTCCATGGGCGGCGGTGGTCACCGTGGTTTGCCTTTCTACTCGTATATCATAACATTTAAATTCAAAAATCATCGGAATTCAACCAACAAATATGTATATACCTAAGGTAGGTATATATTTGTTGATTTTTCCTTCGTTGATTCTGTCTGATACAAATCTTTGTTGTTATAGCAGCGTACCTAAGTGCTAGCTTAAGCTACACTGCATACATCAGGTCTTCAAATAAAATAAAATCAAATAGATTCATACAACATCTCATACATTGACCTGACTCCATAGTAAGCAGCTTAACCACTTGTGTTACACATATCAGTCAACAGAGGATCACAAAATATATAAACACATATAACACCCAGACACTGAACGAACACAAGTGTTCATCCCACGAATGTTTGTCCAGGTTGGGAATGAGGCAGGTCTTCTATCAGGTCTTTCATCTTCATTCATTAGGTGGATCAAACACACTGTGCCTCAAAATATAATCTATTTCTTTTGTTCGCGTTCGTTTTCCCGATTAAATCGTCCCCAGTAAAAGATGACGTATTGATTCCGTAACCTGATTGGCCGATATTATAGTCCCCAAATCACACGGAACTTTCCAGAAGGATTCTTCAATATTCGAAGGTCTCTTGGAGGTCGTCTGAAGTTTTTGCGGTTTTGTAATATTTCACAAATATAAGGGTCATTTATACTGGCTGGTTTTGGCATCGCGTGTCGATATATCACAGAAGTGACAAAAAATTTAGCGCGTGATGTTTCACTCGATATGATACATGTGAAAAATGGAACAATTTTAGTGACGGTTTTAGATATTTGGTGTTCCGCATCAAAAATATTTCGTGTGAAACAAAAATAGCATTTTTCACCTTTTTCGGCGATTTTTAGTCATGTATGTACGTTACAAATATATGGTAATTAAGAATGATTACTTACGTAGTATTTTTAGTTCTATCACTAACCTATATGACTTCAGTAAATCATAGAATGCATTTAGACAGAGTATTCTATAATAATAGCTCTCTAAATGAATTCCAAGTATTCGAGCATAACTTCAAACTGTAAATCATTAAAGCTGTAAATGCCATGTGTCTCCTAATAGATTTTGATCCTCAATTCTGTCAGACATTTATGAAGAGTGTTTTCCTACTGAGACGATATAAAAAATGTCACATCTGTTTTTTTTCCAGATAAATTATATAGGCTCTTAACTATTTTTAAAAGGGCTTCAGATTTTAGGATTGTAGAGTGATATATGTACTGTTAATTTGGTCCGTAAAAATATCTAAGTGGTAGGTATTGGCGTTGGACTGTAGGTATCTGGGTGCCAATAAAACAACTGGTAACGGCAAACCGATTATATTTTCAGGAAAACGTATTGTTCAACCACTGACAAGAAGCAAGTAAAACAAAACAATAATAAATATTAAAATAGTAAAAAACATAAACAATATAAAAGGAGGTTGGTCCAGCCGTCGATCCTCAATAGTAGACGATGCGACAGGTCACCGTTTGTAGGTAACTAATCGTAAATACATATTTTTGTTGAATCTCCCTCTAATAACTTCTTGTTGTCTATTATAATGCATATGTTTGGTGTGTTTGTGTTGTTTCTGTTTATGATTCTGTCAACAACTCATCACACCGGTCAAACTCCCAAAATATAACATATTACCTTTTAAAGACCTATGTCCAGCAGTGGACGAGCGTGGGTTGCTGATGATGTTGATGACCTTTTAAATATGTATTTTTTTTAACACGTTAGCAAACAAAACAAAAAAAAATGTGTTAAGTAGGTATTTTGTAGGTACTTGACTAAAAATAAAGACATAACTTGTGATATTTTTGGTGTACACGATAAAAGGTCATGGTCAAGATCATGAAGGAATAAGAAAGCCAAAATTTAGGTTGTTTTTTTCATTACAATATCTGACGTGTAATACCATTTGCATGTAGATTTTATTGGTCAGATAATGGCGGAATGTCGATTGTTCCGGGTTCCCCGCACAACAACTTTGCTATTTATCTGACAGGATGGCTTTGTTTTTCACAATTAGGACTGATTTTGTTGAGAAATGAAAAAAGCAGAATCTCGTTCAGATTTCTACCCTTTATCGCATTTACAGCTCAATATAAAAAAATATGGTTTATAAAAAGGTACCCAATATTTTTTCTTAAAAAACAGGTCTAACTAATTATGTCTTGTTAGGAAGTGTTTCTTCGTTACACTGTTTTAACATTTTCTTATACAACATTTGCAATATACACATGCCAATCTGTCATGTGATTAAACTTGCGTGAAACCTAAAACATAAAACATTTGATTGTATTTTAGCGCATTCTAAGATAATAATAATTTGCAGATGTTCCCGGAAGCATGTCAAATAAACATTTGTCAGAATTGTATTTAGTGATTTGTTCTTGTGTTATATTAATAATCTCTGTAAGGTTGAGGTATTGAAATTCTGTGAAAGGTCCTTTTTGAAGGCTTATTATGAGACTTGCAAAACTATCTAACCAGTTGTTTCTTCTGAAAAAAAACTTGAGTTCTTTAAATTCTAGATATCAGGAATGCGGTTGCAAATCATTTTATTCGATTGTATTTTGTGTTCAATGAGAGATAAGTTTAAAAGAGAGCACATCAGGCTTATTGAAAGTGGCTACATTTATGTTTGATCCAGTGCTTTGTATCAAGCGGGCAGTAAGTAGTTATTTTTTCCACCACTACCTAAGTGGTATAAAACTAGTGCGCTTGCATTTCTATTCATCTTGCCCCCGCTTTAAAAAAAAGAAAAAAAGACGATAACCCTTCAAGGAAAAACCTGCAATAGTACACCAGCGCGTAATAAGTTCGTTTATCAAGAAACAGCGGATAAATGTCAGCGTACCCGAGACCTGTCTCATTATCTGGAAATATTTGCCGACAAAAATGAATCCTTGCAAAAAGGCGTTAGCAATTTACAGACGGACCTCATAATCCCAAGGGATAAAAGGATAGATTGATACGCGAGCAATGTTCAACTGTTTCTGGTAGACGTAGATTAATGGATAAATTATATTTATAAGAACAAAGATAATAACTACGTAATATTTAACACATATAGCTTTGGAGGTATGATTGGGAAGTTACAGATATCAGACAACAGAGGAAACACAAATATAATACTTAAATATATAACACCCAGATAAACAAACACAAGTGTTCATCACACGGATGATTGCCCAGGGTGGGGATCAAACCCACGACCTTTGGAGTATTCAAAAAGGTTTCATTATGATAATTTTGCTCACTGCTGAGTTAATGGTTAGAAATACACACATAGATTTGAAAAGTTGATATTGTGACTAAATGAAGATGTTGTAATACAGCCGATATATTTATGATACATTTTTCGTAACAGACAGATTCATATCGCATTGTTACTTATTATTGCCATTGGTTAAACTTTGACCCTTGAAACAATAAGTTACCCGAGTAGGGACTCTCATCTGGAATAGGATAAATGAGGCAAATATCTTCGAGCACAGAATCACCCTATGACCGCAAATATCCCTTCGGGGTTTTGTCGTAGAATAGTTTCTAAAGCTAATTTTGACCAGCTGAACTTAGTAATAAAATGCTTTGTAATACGAAGCGATTCGTATTTATTGTTCGTACAAAAGGCGTTTGGATCTCCTTGCTTGAGTGTTGGGGTTTTTCTCATTGGGGTTGAGTTGGTGAGAGAACAGGTACTTGTCAGTTGATCACATACTAGTGGTCCAACCTTGCTTTGTTTCAGAACTTTAGTTGTATGCTGTACCCATAGATGGCGTCTGGCGTCTTTTACATCGCGCAAATATTTCGACTTTTCGTTTACCTACATAAGCACTTCGCGATTTAATCGACGCACAGCGCTATAATATATTTGTAGGTACACGCTAAAACTAACATCCCGGAACGAAGTGTGGGTCCGTGAGCCAGTCATATTATAAAATCTTAATATGTCACCTGTCGCTTGATTATTGTCACTCTTTCCTACACACACAAACCAGACAAAATATGCCAGCATGGTGCCAGGTGCTAGGTCAATCTCAGATCAAAGTCAAAAGCCGTCCAGTTCAAAAGTTAGCTAGCACGCCCTGAGATATCAACTTAAAGGTTCAATGCACATGAATGGTTCCATATGTTTAATGTTATAACATGAAAGTGCACTTTGCAATGTGTCTAGACTTCTTGAACCATAAACGAATCAGATCATCGAGATCGAGTAGGTACTTTAGATTAGCAGTAAGGTACTTTATATAAGTAAGTATTTATTGGGTGGTCTTAAAATAATGGGTCTTTATTTTTTGAAATGATTCTTACAGCCAGCAGGCACTTGAAATATCTGCCATTAGATAAAAGCGACATTTACAGTCCAAATTAGAACTTCATTAGAACATTATTCAATGTTAATGATCGTTTCCGAATAATCTACAAGCTGTAAGAGAAGTAACTTCTATACCTATTGGCTTTGGGTTTTAGACAAGCCCTGTAAAAAAACTGAAATATTAGTTCACCAAAAAGTTTAAACTTGCACCTAACTTTCACCTTCGTATCGTTTTAACTATTCCGGCCAGCCAGTTACTTGGAGTAAAACAGCAATATAAAGGCGATTCCACACGGCATGGTGGCTGCACATAACTCAATGTCATGACTTATTTTCCGTTTCAGTTCGACCCAGCGAAGCGCGCGTGATAAGAATACCCGTTGTTCTTGGATTGCCTCGCAACTGTGGATTACTTCCAGTTCCTATTACGCTATTATAGCACTTCCGAGTACTTTTGAGGGGGTGGGAGTATACCTATAAGTAGCAACAGTATTTTTGGGTGCAAAACGAAAACAAAGTCATAAACGGTAGATGAGTGGTCAGGGTTATGTCAACTGCTTCATTGTGCATTGGTGTTATGTGAATTTCTACATAATACACCCTGTATAGATTCTTCAAATATTTGAATGAGGCTAGTTCATGCTCAATAGATTTATTACGTTCAAAATTGCTTACCAAGCGTCAGTCCGGAAACGAGCTCAATGATAGATGGAACACATTTAGTCGGTGACATAGATATTGCGGTCTGAGGAATAAGATATGACGTAGGAATGTTTAAAAAAAGAACGTGTATGTACCAACATGCCGAAACTAAAATAACGTTAAGATATTTAAATTATAACATATGTTATTAGGTGCCTATAGGGTTGGCATAATATATGTACATAGGTTGAGATATTTTATTCGAATAATTAACATAAACGTCTTAACAATTTGCTCCAAATAAATATTTTTCTATTATATTCTATTCTAAACGTAATGCTTACCGTACGTAATTAATTACCATAGTCGTAAACTAACGTTGTTCCGAAAGTACACATACACCCTATTTGTACTTTCTGAACAACGTTAGTTTACGACTTTTGGAAATTCGCATAAATAAAAAATACTCTTATATAAAGTCGGTCACTTGACTTGGTCATTTTACATGGCGCGTCGGAAAAAAATCTACGAATTTGCAAAACTAAACTTAGTTGTATGACACTAAATGTCGTTTAGAATGGTTGGTAGAAGACTTGGTTAATGGCATGTGAATTTCTACATAATATACCCTGTATAGATTCTTCAAATATTTGAATGAGGCTAGTTCATGCTCAATAGATTTATTACGTTCAAAATTGCTTACCAAGCGTCAGTCCGGAAACGAGCTCAATGATAGATGGAACACATTTAGTCGGTGACATAGATATTGCGGTCTGAGGAATAAGGTATGACGTAGGAATGTTTAAAAAAAGAACGTGTATGTACCAACATGCCGAAACTAAAATAACGTTAAGATATTTAAATTTTATCATAGTTATTAGATGCCCATAGGGTTGGCATAATATATGTACATAGGTTGAGATATTTTATTCGAATAATTAACATAAACGTCTTAACAATTTGCTCCAAATAATATTTTTCTATTATATTCTATTCTAAACGTAATGCTTACCGTACGTAATTAATTACCATAGTCGTAAACTAACGTTGTTCCGAAAGTACACATACACCCTATTTGTACTTTCTGAACAACGTTAGTTTACGACTTTTGGAAATTCGTCGAAATTTTTGTTCTTCCGTAAAGTAGTGGTTTCGGGTATTCCCAAAAAAAAAACGCATCTGTGATACCTAGCGTGTTGTAGATCAAGTTTACCATTACTTAGCTTGTTTTTGAGCTATAATGAAAAAATAAGCGTCCACTGGACTTTGTCCTGACATCGATTTGCTGAGAGTTGATTGCTCAATGTCCTTTATCGCTGTGTAAAGACCCTCGAGAGGGGACGCTAATGTATTCCTAAATGGTTTGAATGCCATAATTATTGAAAATAAAATACGTGCCAATTACTAAGAAAAAAAAATAAAAGTATTGTATAATAAAAGATAAAGAAGCGTTTGCTTTCTTTTGCTGCTCATGTATCAGAAACCATGTCTGATATATGAGCAGCAAATGTTTTTTAATATGGCTCTTACCTACTCTATGAGGATAGTTTCTCCAATGTCAAGTAAAATAATTGAAAAACTAACCAATCACTTTTTCAATTGTTTTACTTAACGATAGTCCATACGGTAACTGTCAAAGTAAGTCAATGTTCTGCCCCAGGTTTTTAGATTATATTTAGGTCAAAGAAAAATTTTCACATAACAACTCATTTACCACATAAGTAATAGCAGTGTTAAAAACAGTTAAACGATTTCATATCAATATCACTTTGCAGCATCATAAGTACTACACAAAAGAAAACTAAATCCGTATACTAAAAAACATTAAATAGTAATCTAAAAACCTTTGAAGCCGATACGTTTCGTTTTACTACCCTCCACAGAATCCTCGTCTCCACAGGTTCTCGTCTAGAGGGTATAAAACGAACCGGAGGATACGACCGAATCCGAGATCCTCTGTTTCATAAGCGCCGTGTCACCTTTTTTTGGATATGCTCATTCATTACGGGACGGCTTCGTTGTAAGCCTCCAGTATTCTTATCTATGTCGCAGCCAGATCGTATAATCCACCGAATTACATCAGGCCTAGCTGTTTTGTAACACAGGGGCGTTTTGAAATGCGGCGGTTCAACGATCAGGCGCATTGTCATTGAGATACGTTCTTCAATAAGGCGGGCGACGTTTAGCCACATCGTACTACAACTTATTATGGGAAGTGTTGCCACAACATAAAATTATCCTTACAAGGTTAGGTTAGGGTTATTTTTTTATGACCACCCAGAAATCCTTAATTTTATTCCGGGTGGTGGTGGGTTTTATTAAATAAGACTTAGTTTTATTTAATAAAACAAAATCTGGCAGCAGCAGACAGAGTATTAAGAATCGAAACTAAAAACTGCCAGAGAGGCAGCTAATCTACCGCCTAATTACATAATGGCTAGCCGTATTGAACAACGTATGGCGCCGAATACAATCCGGCCGTTTTTCATTTAGCCGCATTCAATCGAGCTAATGGTTGAACCGCCGTATTTCAAAACGGCCCAGTGTTGTAAAACAGCTAGGCGTAATGTAATACGGGGTATTATACGATCGGGCTGCGACATCTACATACCTACCGTCGTTGAAGTTCTAAACACCACGTACTATGTCAAAATTAGTAACTTTTCAGTGGACAGAAAAACCTGCGTAATCTTGTTATTAGTAAAATTATATTTTTTTAATAGTAAAATTATATTTTTTTACTTATTAACATTAAATTGTTAGGAGCAACAGTTCAGTACACTAAAGTGGCGAACGCCCATTTGATGGATTTCGTGTATGATGCTTTTCATAAATACGAGTTTTTTATTGGTCGAGCCGTGTTTCTGATTGTCTAAAACGATGCATCTTCCGATTCTCTAGCGAATGGCATCAAGATGTATAATGGATCAAGGTTAGAACTTCAATGACGATACAAACTAAGGTATCGGGACAATTTCAACGAGTCAGTAACTTCAAACGAGTTAGCAAAGCTTCAAAATAACAGGCTGCGCGCGAAGGCCCATACTGTTGGAACTATAGATTGGAACTTGAGCCGCCCGTTTTGCTTTAGGGCAGTGTTTCCCAAACTTTGTTATGCCATGGCCCAGTAAATTTTTACACTGACTCTTCGTGACCCACTAAGTACCTACTTTCAAACTCAAGCTGGTTCCATTAAGGTTAAATAATACACATTTAGCAAAAGTAGAAACGTTTATTAGTACTAGGTACTAATATTTTGTTAGTGCGAAGTATGCAGCTTTTTCTTATTTTTTACAAAGAAATCCAAGTTAGGTATTACATGTTTTTAAAATAAGGCGAAAATGTCGCGACCCGGTTATTTCATTTTGGTGACCCGGCACCGGGTTGCGACCCGGCTTTTGGGAAACACTGCTTTAGGGTATCTACCCTAACTAGAACTTGTAATCCTTCCATAACTACAGCCTGACGCGGGGCGGCTACGCGGCTGTGAATACGATTGGCATAGTTTGCTTTGCACCACAGATGTTATCAAAGTGTAATAGGTATTATGTATTCTTAGTTTGTCATCTCAGTCGCATCTCATTCGTAGATAGAATATCGAAACGTCTTGCTGCTTACGTAATTCTGTGCCGTACTTTTTAAAATTTCAAAAACAGAAAATCTGCTGCTACTGGCATACTTGTGACTCTACTGGCGTTGCATGAATCTATGGGCGGCGGCAATCGCTTACCATCAGGTGATTCGCCAGTTCGTCTGCCAACTATCACATTGACATTGGGTTAGTAACCAGTTTCGATAAAACCATTGTTTTCGTAAATAAATCCCTGTTCATAGATTCATCACTAAAGTTTTGTTAATTAGGAATTCATATGGTACATTCTTAAGATAAGCAACTTTTCTTGATATTTTGTTTTCCGCTCTGACTTTATCCCATAAAATAGTTTAAGTATATCGAATTGTTTCAGTCGTAATTAATTGGTAAAGTTGGTTAGAGATTCACCAAAACACGTGCGTCATCAAAACCGACGTGATTCTACTGTTGAAAAATTTGGTTTTTGCTTTTATTTTCCTAGCTGTAAGTTTGTTTTATTTAATTTTAGGACTTTCCACGAGACCTCCATAACTAAGTGAAAGTATTACCTATCTGTGTCAGGGGAATGCTGCGTAGTGACAGCATCGGGTGTAAGGATTTATTCTAAGTGGAAGGTCCCAGGCGATAGGAAATAAAATCAGGTTACTTGTTAAATATCGTTGTGAGCCTTCACTGGTCGTTGCAGGTGTCTATGGACGGTGACTCTTACCTATCACATAAATAAAAAAATACTGCCGCTACTGCTGGCATTGGGTTAGTAACCAGTTACGATAAAACCATTGTTTTCGTAAATAAAGCCCTGTTCATAGATTCCTCACTAAAGTTTTGTAATTAGGAATTCATATGGTACATACTTAAGATAAGCCAACTTTCCTTGATATTTTGTTTCCGCTCTGACTTTATCCCATAAAATAGTTTAAGTATATCGAATTGTTTCAGTTCGTAATTAATTGGTAAAGTTGGTTAGAGATTCACCAAAAACACGTGCGTTCATCAAAACCGACGTGATTCTAATGTTAAAAATTTTGGTTTTTACTTTATTTTCCTAGCTGTAAGTTTGTTTATTTAATTTTACGACTTCTCACGAGACCTCCATAATAAGTGACAAGTATTTACCCTTATCTGTGTCAGGGGAATGCTGCGGAGGACAGCATCGGGTGTAAGGATTTATTTTAAGTGGAAAGTCCAGGCGATAGGAAAATAAAATCAGGTTATTGTAAAATCTTGTGAGTCCACTGGCGTTGCAGGTGTCTATGGACGGTGACGCTTACCATCAGGTGATCCGACTGCTCGTCTGCCACCTATCACATAAAAAAATGTTGTCGCATATTGCATGCCCAACAAGAGGTTTTTATGTGATAGGAGGCAGACGAGCAGACGGGTCACCTGATGGTAAGCGAAGTCGCCGCCCATCAATAATGTGTATTGACTGTTGGCAGATCCTAGACAATATTCGTTTCAACTGGTCTCAACCAATTTACAATTTCACGGCATCAAAGTAATTCCTATTTCGTTTTAAGGGAATTTTTAGTATAACGTATTTTACAACACACAATTTTATTGGTTGTAAACAATGTACGACGAACACATGGCGACACATGGAGTTTTGGACTTTGGAACTGAACAGTCCATCGCAAAAATAGCACTTGTGTCTTGTGTGGGAAGGCACTTATTTAAAAAAAAATGTATTTCTATTGAAATGTCAATAAAAGCATTAGAGAGAGAGATAATTAAATTTTACCGAGTAACAACTATATAAATTTGTATCCTTGCGTGGAACTCTTTGAAAAGCAAAACTCTTTTAATCCCCTTGTTGGTGGTTTATTTGAAGGGCCATCTATAAAGGGCTAACAATCCTCGCGATAAGAAGTCCAGGGCCGGCCAATAAACTACCTCACCATGAGGGGTGCCGTAGCTGCGTAGTGTTGACACAGCAACTGTTCTGTTGCGACACATTCCTTATTGGATTTGTTAGGGGTGTCATCATAGTAGCAATGACTTGATTTCTGTGATGGAGGTTATTGCCTTGCAGTGGGACAGAATACAGGTGTATCTATGAACATTTACATCCCTTTAACCACGTGTTCTATCAACCATTATGAACAACATTTGTTCAACAACTTTTCGAAATTCATCGAACATTTTTTAGACTCCCCATACAAAATGAACAAGACACGTGACCGACTTTGTATGAAAAGATGAAAATTTTTTATGCGAATTTTCAAAAGTCATAGAACAAATGTTGTTCAGAATGGTTGGTAGAACACGTGGTTAAAGGGATGTAAATGTTCACAGATACACCCTGTATAGGCTGATACTTACTATAGGGGTGTCTCGGAGTGACCGAATAGGCATTTAGGATTTAGGCGGTGAAGTCAAGGCTGCGCAGGATTTTTATGTGATAGGTTCTTAGGACGTTAATATACTCCCGCAACACCTAAGGATTGTGACTCCTTTGATTTTGTCTGTGAGCTGTAAAAGCCTACTACTCTCATAAAGTGCTCATGCAGAGTCTAGACGAAGGATTGCTTAGAGGACGGAGGATTTTGCCAGTTAGGAAGTTTCGTTAAGCTCCTCTTGGAAACTTTGCTGAGCATCTTAAAACATTTGAAAAAATATACTAAAGTGGAGTAGATGTTCGTTCAGTCATGAAAATACTCCAAAGAACAAAAATGATAATACTAGATTGGGTTTTGGTCGATGGATTAAGAATAAACTAATACCATAAATACTGTCTTGATTTTAATAAGTGCGTATTTTCTCTATATGAAATGTTTTTTTTCGGTCTACACATTGTTTACTGACTGTTTTAAGCGCCATGTTGGCCATGGATTGAGGTAGTGCTAGAGTTAAAGGACAAACATGGCAACCCTAGGAAAAAATCACACTGTTTTTACCCCCGGACTTTACGGTTCTCGTGTCCTTGACCAAGCCCAAGGGTTGGGTAGTACATGATCCTTACATTTATAACGCTGGAATATCACTCTCTCATGCTCATTTAATGCGACCCGACGTCTTAAGATATGCGAAGGCGAACTAAGGTTACACTTTGCTTGACAGTAAAGGTGAGTAATTCGAGTATACGGCATGGTTTTATTTATTTATTGATGATAAAGGTACACCAACAGTATACATATATATCGTTACAAAGTATTTCAATAAGTATAGTACAGGTCTTATAATATACCCTTTATAGGTGTACACAACATTGATAAAATTGGTTTTTGCCTAAGGTAAAGCTATACAGGATGTACAGAACAGCTATACAGAATGGGAAAGAAAGTTGAGGTTCTAAGTACTATTAAAAGAAGGAAACTGGAATATCTTGGACATATAATGCGTGGTCCGAAGTATGACCTATTGCAACTTATAATACAAGGCAAGATCCAAGGAAAGAGGAGCCCAGGAAGAAGAAGAACTTCTGGGCTTAAAAATCTGCGCCAGTGGTACAATAAAAGCACCCGTTCTCTGTTTAGAGCAGCTGTGGCAAGGGTTCAAGTCGCCATTATGATCGCCAACCTTCTTTAGAAGATGGCACTCAAAGAAGAAGATACAGGATGTATCAGTGGTCATTTACATACATTTACATTTACAGAAGACCGGCCTGAAGCAGTGCTTAGATGCCTGCGCCTGCCTGTAGTGTGTTTCGTCGAGTGATAGAGTCGGGTCGAGAGAGGGTACCGGAGGCCCAATTGGGGTAAAGAACATTTAAAAGTTGGCAGCGCACATGTGACTCTACTGGTGTTGCAGGTGTCTATGGGCGGCGGCAATTGCCTACCTCCTAATCGGTGATCCGTCTGCTCGTCTGCCACCTATTACAAAGAAAAAAACATCCCTTTTGATTTCCAAATTCTATCTAATTGGATGCGGAATCCTAGTATTTATTTTATTTGAAAGCGCTAATTTTCTTGAACAAATTAAACATATATTATCCAGTTTGTACCAAAAAGGGAGGAACGTGCCTTTGAATAAATTAAACTCTTAATTTAATATACACTGCATCGCATCCTATCTAATACTCATACTTTTTAACCTATGTTTGTTTTGTAAATTTTTATTTTATGTATCTTTACCCTTTCTAAAGAGCTAACTTCTATAGACAACGACAAGCCAAGGCTTATAGGTAAACCGAAAACACGAAACGCTTGCGCGATGTAATTGGACACAGCGCCATCTATTGGCTCATTTATGAATTACGGCCCCGAAGCGAAGCGAGGGCGGGCCACTAGTATTTTAATAAAGCTACATACAATACTAGTGACCCGCCCTCACTTCGTTTTGGAACATAGTTTTACGCTTAATTAGTTCCGTCTTAATCTTTGCCAATAGATGGCGCTGGATGTTTAGTAAATCGCGCAAGTGTTTAGTCTTTTTGGGTTACATGAGTTTTCTGTAAAAGCTGTATCTTTATAACTAGAATAGAAGATTTTGTTTAACTCCTTTGATCTTTTAATTCTTTTTAAAATGGGAAAGTTTGCTCAGCTCAGTTATTTCAGTTTCTACCTACACTCAATACACTTTTATGTAAGGGGTAGCCTACTGGTGCCCCTATAATGGAAAATGGTACCCGGGCACAGCGGTGATCTCTTACCGTGCTGTGCCCATACAGTGAGTGAATTCGTCAATCTTAAAATAAGCCTATTCTCATAACTTATCATTTTTCTTCGGAAAATAAACCAGTAAAATCAAATTTCCTCAATTATAAGTAAACTTATTGCTATTAACTAGTATTTATGACTCTACAGGGTGTAATTATCTGTCTGTTGACAGTTAAATCCCTACTCTCACGGTTCCGACCAACTTTAACGACATTTGGGAACATGCCAAACAATTTTCGATATTCTTGCAATTTACGATCGTATTACAATTTATTGATTCTCATTAATTTAATCTGTACGTAGGTAAGAATCTTTTTACTCTGTGGTCTTCAGAGGACTTATTCGGTCCAGTACCGCCGGTATTTGATATTAATTAATTGCGATGAATTTAAGACATTTAAAGGAAAAAGCTCTTCGTAGTGCTGTTAAGGACGGAATCTTGATAAATATGTGTATAATAATATTGTGTTATCAAAATTACCAATTCGTGATTATCATTATTATCTTCTTCTATACTATTTATAAAGAGATATCTTATGTAAAAAACCACAAGTCTTATAAATGTTACTCGAAAACACGAAAAACACGAAAATAAAGAGATATTTTACTAACCGGTAATTAACATAAGATTAAAGATATTTTCTTAAAAACATTCACATTTTTAGTATCATTAAGTTGATACTAAAAATGCGAATACCTACCTACGTTGATACCTAGGTAGGTATATACTGTCCTACTGCAGCACAAAGGCCTCCATCATAGAAATCAATTCAATCAATCAGTCATCGCTACTATGATGGGATTAGGCTTAACATAAATTGAACACAAAATCAAACGGCCAGTGCTACTGGATCGAACAAGCCCTCTGTCAGCACCTCTTCAGTGAGAATAGAGTAATTTTTGAAAAAAGAAAGCATGGCACATTGAGAAAATACTTGGAATTGTAATAAATTTAGTAATATCAAATTTTAATAACGGTGTTGATAGACATTTTTCTCCCGGAAAATTCCCCGCCCTATTAACTCACAGCTCCTCCTTTCGGTATCCTTGTCATTTTATATGAAATATTAATGGAAATATATTAAATTCTTAGTTAATTATGATTAAATAGTAGGAATAATTAGATTACTAAAATTCTCCCAACTCATTTTGTGTTGTACATATTTAGTAGGTAGGGTACCTTTATTTTGTATCTTCTAGATGTGTTTACTTTAAAATCATTTTCGTGGTGTTTCTTCTAAACATTTGTGCACGAGTGACATTCATAAATGTTCTATATGGACATAAATTGAATCCTACTACTATTATAAAGGCGAAAGTTTGTAAGTATGGATGTATGGATATTTGTTACTCTTTCCCGTAAAAACTACTGAATGGATTTGAATGAACCTTGACCACAATATAGCTTATACATCAGAATAACACATAGGCTACAATTTTTGAGGTTTCTACGAACCTGAAGTCCACGCGAACGAAGTCGCGGGCAAAAGCTAGTAAAGAATATTTCTATTTCTATTTCAAGAACCCGGGACCCCAAGCCCAGCCGTCGCTTTAAAGTGCGACCCACTACCACAAAATAAATATTGACACAGAAGGCTAACTGCCCACTAAGAGCTAAAAATATGTCATGTACTCACGCATGCGCACTACGGCCTTTTCGGCCATATTAATCCTAACTTATGACATAAGATTGTCGAACTGTCGCGGTCTGTGGTAGAGGCCAGGTACATGTACTCATGCCGGGCAACAACCCTAGCATGTCAACGAACTCTTCTAAATTTAAAATCAAGGCTAAGTCAGACTTCTGTGTCAGTCTTTATTTTGTGCCACTACCCACTAAACCACCGAGGCAGTCTCAATTACTAATAAATTTCGATTTACTAGGTCCTTGTCAAATTACACGTTACGCAGAGAAAAAGCTATTTACAGCGATATTAATGTTTATTGACATAATTGGCTTTAGGTGTAAAAACAATAACCGCGTAACAACCAAGTTCATGACAGTCCAGTCTTCATGCATGAAAAGTTTCAAATATTTTCAACACGTGTCATAGGTACTTTTGAAACTAGGTAAGATCACTTTATACTATGCTACTATGTAAGTGAATTCGCTGGAAACACGTTGGATCAATGGGTAGATTTAAGTAATTACTTATGTGTTAGACATCATTAAATCCACTAGCCACTATTTCAATTTAATTATGTTGAATTTAGGATATTCTATATTCTTATCCTCATATTACAATGGGTCATGTCAAAAAGAGTACAACGTACAGGTTTACATCCCTTGAACCAGTTCTATCAACCATTCTGAACAACATTTGTTCAAAAACTTTCCGAAATTCATCGAATTTTTTTTCGACTCCCCATACAAAATGACTAAGTCACATGACCGACTTTGTATGGAAAGATGAAAATTTTTATTTATGCGAATTCTTAAAACTCAGAACAATTGTGAAAAATACAGAGTGTATACCCTACCATGTATGTCTTAAAATTCACAGATGTTATTCTAGTACAGACAAGGACACATTGGGTGACTATTATTTGCTTACTTGTTGTCTATTTTTCTCAATTAACATCCAATGAAATGCGTTTGACGTGAAGATGAGAGTCGATTCAAGCTTACACAACAACAAGTTGCCGTCAGAAGATTACAATTTTCTTTAAATCTAGTGGCTAGTGGTTCCAATAAGCACCGTTTATACTCGTACGACTGCGTCGACCTCGGCCTTTCGTGCAGTCTATTAATTTGTTAGCCATGTGTTGCATAAGGTTTTGTTATCAACACCCTTAAACCAACGGTCCCACATGGGTGTTAAACTAATTAATTGCGCGAGAATCATAGTTTACAGTAGCTTTAAATTAGACTATAAGGTACCCTGTACTGTAAGATGGACACCTTTTAAGTAAGAGTGAATAGATATTCTGTAGGCGAAAATGTTTTATCATTGAACTCATCGACACTTTCCGTCAGGTGAGATTGTGTCCAAGCGTATAAACTGATAAACAAATTGGATGAGACACCGAAATTACTTACTTATGTTTTTGACATAATTGGCTTTAGGTGTAACACAATAACCGCGTAACAACCAAGTTCATGACAGTCCAGTCTTCATGCATGAAAAGTTTCAAATATTTTCAACACGTGTCATAGGTACTTTAGAAACTAGGTAAGATCACTTTATACTATGCTACTATGTAAGTGAATTTGCTGGAAACACGTTGGATCAATGGATAGATTTAAGTAATTACTTATGTGTTAGACATCACTAGCCACTATTTCAATTTAATTATGTTGAATTTATCATATTCTAGGTATATTCTTATCCTCATATTACAATGGGTCATGTCAAAAAGAGTACAACGTACAGGTTTACATTCCTTGAATCAGTTCTATCAACCATGAACAACATTTGTTCAAAAACTTTCCGAAATTCATCGAATTTTTTTTCGATTCCCCATACTAAATGACTAAGTCACATGACCGACTTTGTATGGAAAGATGAAATTTTTATTTATGCGAATTCTTAAAACTCATAGAACAATTGTGAAAAATACAGAGTGTATACCCTACCATGTATGTCTTAAAATTCACAGATGTTTTTCTAGTACAGACAAGGACACATTGGGTGACTATTATTTGCTTACTTGTTGTCTATTTTTCTCAATTAACATCCAATGAAATGCGTTTGACGTGAAGATGAGAGTCGATTCAAGCTTACACAACAACAAGTTGCCGTCAGAAGATTACAATTTTCTTTAAATCTAATGGCTAGTGAATCCAATAAGCACCGTTTATACTCGTACGACTGCGTCGACCTCGGCCTTTCGTGCAGTCTATTAATTTGTTAGCCATGTGTTGCATAAGGTTTTGTTATCAACACCCTTAAACGCAACGGTCCCACATGGGTGTTAAAACTAATTAATTGCGCGAGAATCATAGTTTACAGTAGCTTTAAATTAGACTATAAGGTACCCTGTACTGTAAGATGGACACCTTTTAAGTAAGAGTGAATAGATATTCTGTAGGCGAAAATGTTTTATCATTGAACTCATCGACACTTTCCGTCAGGTGAGATTGTGTCCAAGCGTATAAACTGATAAACAAATTGGATGAGACACCGAAATTACTTACTTATGTTTTTGACATATTTGGTAACATTTTCCAAATGATAAAGTAGGTAGGTAGGTAGGGTAAAGTAGGAGGATAATGGACACCCACAATTTATAGTGAAGTAGGTACTCAATTATATCTGTTTATATTAAGTTGGTACCTTATTACTCGCTAATTACTTTATTGTGAAAAGCGCCACTTACAAAAATACCTAGTTTTTGTAAAAAACAAATTAATAGTCGTTCCGGTGTATTCAAGAGTAGAATTTTAAATGGGTGAGGCTGCTAAAGGCCAGTAGGTAAGAAATAAAATTGTAGATGTCTAGTTGGGTTTATTATTAGCGAGATTATATTTTACAAATAACCACTAAGTTCTGTACCTTTTATGCAATAAAGAGTAGCTCTCTATCGAAGAAGGTATTATTTTTAGTGTTGTTAAACTTAATGGGCATTCGGCTCCATTTCACCCGGAAAATTAACAAAGAGCCAAAGTTTTAACGAGAGTTACCACAGACTTTGACACTTTCCTATAAAGGGATATTTCTAGTTTAAGAAAAATCATCATAAAAGCTTGTTAAAGAATAATACTCTACATACTAATTATTTTATTATAACTAAACTAAACTGACAGTTGCGAATGTCAAACTTCCATACAATTTGACATTTTTCATCTGTCAAAATATATAAAACAGACACATTGAATGTTTGTGAAACGACCTAGTGTTGGGTCTGGGTGTTTGAGGTTCCTTCGTTGTTTCTGGTTTCCATAGCACAAGGGAAAACCTTAGTTTGAGACCAGGACAATGTATGTGATGTTGTCTCAATTTATATATTATTTATTTTATTTATTGATGTCTGTCAGTTTAAAATTTGTAAGTAATTAATTATATTCCTCATTAAGTGAAATTATCCGCTGGTCGCTTGCCGCATCATCTCCGGTGAAACTTGAGCCAAACGGCTGTTCAAGTTTCAGGCCAGACTTTCTGGCACTCTCTCATCTCTCTCTCTCCAACTATGAGGAATGTCGGAGCTCAAACTGAAATCTTCAAAAATCCGGTACCTACCACTTTGTGGTATTCGGTGTTTGCCAGTGGGGTACCGACGCTCTCTCTTTCTTCTAAACAAATTGAACTTAACGCCTGTGAGTATTTCAATAGCTACAGCCCACCGATGTAAATCTGTCTCCAATTCCCAATTAGTAGGTTTGCGGATGCTATACCTAAAGTCCCGAGGACAACGAATAACGTTTCCAAAATTATATTTATCTATCATTTCTATTTACATAATTTCTTCTTCGTATTGAATAAATAAAAGAATGTTATTTGCAAATAATTACAGTCCCAGACCGCTCGTTCGTGCTAAAGCCGCCATCAGGCGGATTATTTTCGTCAGCCCAAAATTATAATCATATTTTTACTTACGAGTATATTAGTTTCTATTTATAGGGATATTTGACGTATGTAGGTACTCATATCAATTATCTGAGGAATGATATAGTTGTTACTCGTGCTACCTCCGCATATCGCTCGCATAGTCAAATGAAACATCTATTCGTGCCTATGTACTATTAAGTATTCTGTGCCTATAAGTAGTCTGATTTTTAAATGTGGACTAAATAGACAGATGGAAGTGTCAAGTTCCAATACATTTTGACTTGTCGTTGATACGTACCTATCAAAATGACATCAGTTTAGTGTACTGTTTTTAGTTTGATTCATTTTAATTATCAGAATACCTTCGCGACACTTGATAGAAGGACAAAAAAAAGAACATACTTTCCCTTTTGTAATAAAGAAATGGATATCCGGCTGTCGGGGACAGGGCGAGATAGATGTGTCTGAAACATCGCAATGTCAAGGGTACTACCATAGTATAACGTTTGCCAGTAAAACATTACTTGCTTCGGTTACGAAAACTTGAGATTCTATTTTAGAAGAGCCGAGCATTAATAGTTTTTTGTCGAAGTCAGTCAACGTCACATTCACTCAATAAAACGATGGTGTTACGCGTTTTCTCGACCTGAGGATTCTGTCGTGGCTACTTTTTACGACATCGGAACTTTTAAGACTCTATTCCCCTTATTACAAAGAGAGACTAAAGTTAGGCATGGTATATAAATGATGCTGTCACTTTTATAAAAGTCACAAATGAAAGTGACAGCATCAGTTTTAAACCAAGTCTAACTTAAGACCTCAAGCGAATCTCCCTCTTAACATTGTGTCGTCTATATGTGTTTGTTTATTTGTTGTTTTGTTTTGTTCTAGTTGGTGTTAAGACTCAATTATTAATAATATCCAGAAAAGCTATTCTCGTCACACCGGTCAATTTTATTTTGTATTATACGTGTCTCTTTAATCACTCGACGTTGGCAGAGTTAAATGTGCTCGTGAAAGCACTTAGCAGCCATACCAAAAAAAAAAAAACTTAAGACCTCGTTATTCAAAACAAGTTATTCACGTGACAACTCACTCGACACACATTGTTAAAAACGTCACAATTCAACAATTTATTAATGTCCCTTTCCGACACTTTACTGCACAAAAAACACCAAATTTGTCTTTGCCACTGGCTATACCTATTCATTTACCTAAGTACTGTTAATAATGGTAGACCCTACACGCTGTAGGCCTAAACATCCACGTCTGAATTATGATTCCACTGGATTAGACATGGATATTTATCGGTTATGGGCTGCTCCAAAGAGAACACTTTACTTAGCTAGTTTCGCAAGATTAGCAATGTCATAGAATAATAAGGTAGCTAGCTATACAGGGCTGTAGTACCTACCTAGCGGGTCTGGCAAAGTTCCATAGGCACGACACTGGGTGATATTGCTATGTAAGGTCGTCTCAGTTTGGTTGTGTCCTCTATTTAGACTAGATATAATCTTCTTAGTCTCTCTTGTCATAGTGGTTGTGACTGTATCTCATTTAGGTTATTATGCCCTTCGATGCTCCCCATGACGCATCACTTTCTTCTTCTTCTTGAAGTGCCAGCTTCATTATTGAAGATTGGCTATCAGCTCTTTAAATCGTGGCTTATCCATGGCAAGCCTAAAAAGTTGTTCGGCGGATTTGATGCCAGTCCAATGTCGTACTTTCCATGCCATGACATTTTTCGCCTTCTTTTACGTTTCCCAGCAATCTTTCCCATCATGACAGTCTGGAGAAGGTGGCGTTCCTTATGATATGACCAAGCTATACGATTTTTCTTATTTTAATGGCCCCTACAAGTTTAACTTTCTTGTCCATGCGTTTGAGAACCTCAACGTTGGTGATTCGGTCCGTCCAACTTATTCGTAGCATTCTACGATAAGATCACACCAAGTAGCTGTACCTAAGTTTGGCGAAGTGAGAGCAAAGAGTCAATTGATGTTGGAGTGTATCAAAGAAAGATATAATGAGGTCCAGTCATCGTGTTGGAGAGCCCCTATGTTTTATTGATCCCTGTTGCGAGTCACTTATCCAAATAGCGTAAGGACTTGTGTTTGCAGTCGACGCTAATAAATTAAATATATATTTACTCTTTAACCTACGCGCAAAGTGGATTTTAATATAGTTTTCGCTGTAATTTCATTTTAGCAGGTTATTTCAATAAGGATTAGGCGAGTGACTAATTACTGGCCCGATGGCGCATGTAGGAGACCCTGCCTCATACGCCAAAGGTCGTAGTTTCGAGTGTAAAGAACAATTGGGTTTGTTCAGTGTTAGGTTTTTATTCATATGTATTTAAGTATTATATTTGTGTTGCCTTTGATGTCTGATATTTTTAACATAAGTCGGTACTTAGCTTAGGCTTAGTACCTACTTAGTACGGAGTTAGATCAATGTATGAGATGCCATGTGAATTTATATAGTATGTCGTATTCATTGAGTTACTCGGATTACTTATTATCTATTAGGTATGTACAATGACGCGATTTCCGTTTGACCAACCAGACCAACAATATTAGTCATTTTTGCTGTCATTTAATACGCTTTTAATATCCAATACATCCTCCTCATTAACAATATTTTTCATTAGTGAATTACCTTGCCAAAGATAGGGTGGGTCTTCACTCGTCAGTGATAAATTATGGTCCTTATAGGTATGTACACCATTCTACATAATGATCAAAATCTACATAAAGGCTTTACGAAAAAATGCAGAAAATCGTAAACAATGGTTTTTCATGAATATGCATATTTTTAATCCTCTTATGATATCACGTTTGTATGGATGAACAGGTGCTATAGAATAAATATTGGCACACAAGAGCGGCCTAACAATTCTCATTCCTAGAAGTAATGATGAAACAATAGCATTGTGTTGGTTGGTAGTTAATGATTTTTTCATTTAATTATTGACAACATTTCAATATTTTTCCCTTCTCGAGTCGGCCGGTGAAAATACGTTGACTTAATATTTTGTTATTTATTCACCATTTTTATACCACTGCCCAAAAAAAAGGAGTAGGTATAATGTAATTAGGCCTCGACCTATATTTTTTCATTTTACATCGAACATTTATTTCTTTGTTTTACTTGACAATGTTCGATATAAGCGGCCAACCAATAAAAAATAATGAATAAATTTCCACGTTTGGAATATTTTTTCTTGATGGCCTCTAATCCATCCGAATCTAGGGATGGGCGAGAATATACGATCCAATTGTTATCTATAGAATAAATATTCAAAAATATTTGTTTGTATAGGTAAAAAGCTGTTGTTATATATTTTTGTTTTATTTTATTACTGGTTTCTACAGTTGATAAAGATTGCCGTGGACTCCATGATCCAGGACTGTTCTATATGGACTGCTCTTATTATCGGAGAGAAAGGCTTACTTCGGGTCACTAAGCCAGCCTAGTTTTCACTTCCACTGCCCTGATATTTGAAATAAAGTAAAATGAAACATGCTTAAGTTCATAAATATCATAAATAAATAATAAATAAATTGAGACAACATCACATACATTGTTCTGGTTCCAAACTAAGGTTTTCCCTTGTGCTATGGAATCTAGATACAACGAAGGAACCACAAAACCCCAGACCCAACACAAATATCTTTTCATCAACAAACATTTGTGTTGGTGCGGGAATCGAACCCGCGACCCTTACGTCTCAACCGGCGCTCAAACCATTACGCTAAACGTGCCGTCAAACATTTTGTAAGAGTATGGTTATTATTTCACAAAATAGGAGAAATAAAAGTAAATAGACATTTACGGCGTGCCTTCAGCTCGACAAGTCCGTAAGAATCTTTGTATTACCATCAACATATTCGGGATCAGTCTGAATGTTATCCCGTGATCCCGTGCTGTGTAAATAGGATTCGAATACGTTGATCCAATAGGCTCTGGCTTCGTAAAATTTTGTTGCAATCGTGCAATGAATGAAACGTCTTCATGGTAAAGTAAGAAATAAAGGTAGAGAAATTTTCATTAATGCATAAGCAATCACTTACCATCAGGTGAACCGTTAGCTCGTCTGCTATCACATAAAAATAAATAGGTGTATTATTATGTATTGTTACCTGTTAGATTGAAAGTTTATTTCTACTTATCATGTGAGCTGTGTCGGTGCTGAAAAATGTGAAACCTTTCATGAGGTTGTTCCTATAATTTTTTTTGTTAAACAGACCTCTTTGGTTTTATGTCATCAGGGGACCCGCAAGCCTCAATTTCTGCATCTACTATATAGTAGGGTTGATTTTTTTCTTATATAAGTACTAGCGGCCGCCCGCGACTTCGTCCGCGTGGAAAAGTAACTTTTTACCCCCCTTTTAACCCCTTACAACCCCCTTTTCGCAATAAAAAGTAGCCTATATTCTTTCTCAGGGTCTAGATCATCTGTATACCAAATTTCATTTAAATCCGTTCAGTAGTTTTGGCGTGAAAGAGTAACAGACAGACAGACAGACAGACAGACAGACAGACAGACAGACAGAGTTACTTCGCATTTATAATATTAGTATGGATTGTAATGGTTTTGGTAGTGTTCACCAATTCAATACTATGTCTCTCTCGACTTGGCCGGTGAAAATACCTTTATTTTGTCCTGATAGCAGCTCTGCCGTGTTACGCACAACTCTGCTATCTCAAAAACATAGTTTGAGAAAATGGCTTTGTTTTAAACAAACATTTACTTGTAGCGTATTAAGGAACATGCTATATAATTGAAACTGACAGATTAGGGTGTAAATGCTTCTAGAACATATTGACATATAATTTTTTTTTATATCTATAAACTTAATTTTTAAATTGAGATAAACGAGTTTCGCATAACCAGAACTTCATACAAATGTGGTTACGCGTCGTGTGATAACTTAAGTTAGAAGAGTTGGTTGCAACCAAAACCACGATGCAGGGAAAGCCTATCTATGTTATTTATTTAGTTGTATTAGATGCGTTTGACTAAAAGGCCCTGTTTTCTGACTTGTGTGTTAACCAATTGTCAAAAAACCTTAACAAATTGTTAAATATCGCTGAATTGTATTTTTTGACCAATAGTTAGCTGAACCATTAAGCGATTGCTAATCAACGAAAGAGGCCCTGGCGAACCACCCACCAACCCGCACTGGTCCAGCGTGGTTGGTTATGGTATAACCCTCCTAATGAAGAAGACAATATTGCCTCGGCCCCCAGTTCCCGGCAGCCCTGCTATTCTGGTTTTGTTAACGACAGGCAGACAGGCAGGGGGTGCTAAGAATCTCCGAGATAAGGAAGGCCGCCATACCACACTGACCGAAGAACTCGACCAAGTGGTGAAAATCCTTCGGGACGAGGGTGCAAAATTCTGTGAGTTGCGACCTAATGGACAAGAGGCGGAACGATCCATCAGTTACTTCGGCAGAACAACGGGCTCTCAATAAGTCCATCTCCAAGCTGTTAAGACGTGACCTCCGAAGCTTCAATGCACTCTCAATACAGAGAGCAATTGAGCAGAATCAGGGGCCCAAAGTCTTCGTACAACAGCTTGGAAGGAGCCACCTGTCGAAGTTGATCATAACAAATGGAGAAGTCCAAAGATCACAACAGATGACCAAAGAATATAACCAGCCCCTGTGCATGGCGTTTGTGGACTAAGAAAAAGCTTTGGCTCCGTCGAGAACTTCTCGAGGCCTTGCAGAGGTGCAAAGTCGATTGGCGATATATCGAGGTGTTAAGGTGTCTGTATGACGCCGCTAATATGTCCGTAGTAATCCAAAATGGCCAAACCGAGCCTGTCCTGCTGCGACGTGGTGTGAGACAAGGAGATGTTATATCTCCGAAACTCTTCTCCGCTGCGCTGCAGGACATGTTCGAAACGCTTAACTGGAAAGAGCGCGGAATCAATATTAATGGCGATGTCACACCTGCGATTCGCAGACCACATCGTCATCTTGGCAGAAACCTTACATGACCTACAGGAGATGGTGAGCAGCCTGGCTGAATCTTCCAAACACATCGGTCTTCGGATGAACTTGGATAAAACCAAGGTCATGTTCAACGAGCTCGTTGATCCGGGACTGGTCACAGTTAATGGAGTACCTCTCGAAGTTGTCCAGGAATATGTCTATCTAGGACAAACGCTCCAATTAGGCAGAAACAACTTCGAGAGAGAAGCTAATAGAAGAATTCAGCTAGGCTGGGCAGCATTTGGTAGGCTTCGTCAAGTCTTCTCATCGCCCATCCCTCAAAGTCTTAAGTCGAAAGTCTTCAACTAGTGCGTCCTCCCGGTCATGACTTTCGATGCCGAGACGTGGACACTCACGGCTGGACTAGTCCACTTGTTTAAAGTCGCTCAAAGAGCTATGAAAAGGGCTATGCTCAGAGTATCTCTGAAGGACCGCATCAGAAATGATGTAATCCGACAGAAAACCAGAGTCCAGAGTCACAGACATAGCCCACCGAATTAGCAAACTGAAGTGGCAATAGGCTGGTCACATTAGCCGCAGAATTGACAACCATTGGAGCCGTAAAGTCCTTGAGTGGAGATCGCGACTCGGTGAGCCAAGTGTTGGACGCTCTGCGACAAGATGGGATGATGACATTGGAAGGCTGGCTGGTTTGGGCTGGATGAGAATGGCCGAAAATCTGGAGCAGTGACGTGTATTAGGTGAGACCTATGTCCAGCAGTAGACGAGTGTGGGTTGCTGATGATGAATGACATAAATAGGGTATTTGACTACTTTCGATATAGTAAAAATATTTATACTTTTCCAAAATACTGGTATGAGTACCAATGGCCACATTTTCAGTTAAAAATATAACGTCTAGCTGGTTTTATGAGCATTCAAAGTTTCATGGGCAAGTCATTTTTAAAGTATACAATTTAAAAAAAAAAAAATTATATCATTGAACTAACCCGTACATTTTCCACCAACTTTTATTATGAAACCATTTACTTAAACGAAACATTTGATATAGCTACCAACAAAATTTACTAGACGCGCATACAAGATACAGCGGGACGTCACTTGCCTGTAGCCATTTGTATAGAGCGTTTTTGGGCTTGCCCAAAATATGTGCTCTTAAGTTGTGATATCTCAAGTATTCAATCAGAATCGAGCAATTCTTTCAATGATTTTCTTAACTTGAGAGGTTCTTTTTGATTCAACACATATTTTTTTTTGTCAAATACCCTATTGTAAGAAATAAATGGCCGCAAGGTGCACGCCGCCCACTGTTCCGCGCACATCGAGTGACCACGCGTAACTATTTCAACTTCAAGTTAACAGATTTAGATTAAGTAGCAGAATTTATTGGTATATGATGCCTATCTCTGTTAACTTAAAATTGAATGAGTTAGTCATGGCTGCACGTAAAAATTAAGTTAAACCCGAATTTGTCGTATGAGTTTCTGGCTTATTGATACATGTTTTTTTAAACCGTCCTTTAGTGCCATATAGATCACACTTTTTAAGAGTATTTCGCACTGGTTACGCGTAACTCGTCTAATTTAAAATAGCAGACTTGTGTGTAACAGGGCAGAGCAGTTGAGGTATACAAGGTTATGAGAGCTCGGTCTGTCCTAAGCATATTTTAGTGACCGTTCAATGTCCATACTACGTGACCAATTTTAACAATGTAACCCTTTCATCCCCCTTCAGTACCCCACGCAGATTGTATTATGTACGTGTCCGCCCAATATACATACAAACATAATATACCCAGAATTGTACATAGTACAGCCACACATCAGGTTACCACAACCTGTAAATTTCCTAATTGATATTCTACCTTATGTGTATGAAAGTAGGATGAGAGTCGATTGAAGAAATTTGACAGTTTTGTATACTTTGATGTGTCAGCCACACATCAAAGTATACAAAACTGTCAAATTACCTACATCGTGCGTATACATATAAAGGTTACAGTTCTTCACTATCACCATGGACTAATAATAATTAGTCTATGCTATCACTAAGGAAGGAAGTATACATAGTATAAAACTAAGTTGCTTCCGCTATCTATCCCTACGTTAGATCTTTTTTTCATGCAGTTTTATATTAGATAGAATGATGTCTACCTTTGTAACAAAAAATGCCAAATCAATCAGACTAGTCGTTTTATATTTAACCTCCTGCCTCCTCCAGAAAAAACGAAATAACCTCTTTATATGAAACTTGCACAAGTTGTAGATAGATATAAAGTCTTTGAGAAAATGTATAAAAAAATCCAGAGTCGGAAAATCGCGTTTTTCCTTATGTGCTTTAACATAGAACAATGGAATTATATTATATGCAATTCTACCTATACAAAGGACATAAAAATTAATTTTCTTTTGTCCTTTAGTTAGGATGCTGTAACGCTGTAAATAATAATAATAATAAATAATAAATGCGTCACACCATCATTCTAGTCTCAAACTAGGGTAACCCCTGTACTATGAGTACCAGGTGACGATAATTAACTGGGGGCGTCAACCCAGAACACCCAAAAAAACTTAGAAAATTTAGTTTACTAAATTTACTTGACCGATTGATGATTTAAATAAAGTTGGTATCCTATTTTTAACTGACTTCAAAAAGGAGGAGGTTCTCAATTCGCTCCGTATGTTTTTTTTGTATATATACTACGCGATTTCTCCTCCAATTATGAATGGATTTTAATGTTTTTTTTTTTGGTAGGCCATCATTCAGCGGTGGTTTCATACAAATTTTATCAAAATTGACTCAGTGGTTTTGAAAAAAAACAACAAAAAATATATTGTGGTAGTAGTCTTAAAGTCAGTTTTTTTTTAAATGAAAGTTATTCCCTGACCTGTTGACCTATGCACTCTGAACACCTAACCACTGACAGGCTAAATCGGAAAAGCCGAATGACCGTCGATTTAACGCACTTACGGTCGGTTTCACACCCGTCATGCCGAGAGGGCGCGACCGATACCATTTGTTCAACTGAGGCGCATGACGCATCTCGCATTACATGCTCTTTACACATTAATGTAATTAATTCCACGGCAATACCAATTATCAGGAAAGTGCTATTTTTATTAAAATGTTAATAAAATTGATAATAACGGCAGCATATGCTAGCGATCGCTGTTTTATTTTATTACTGGAATTGCTCATTTTTACGTCATACCAAGTTGTAACTTACTTATTCCCCGTAAGGGTTAATCCACAACCTCAGGTTGTCCTGAGATTTTTATTTATTTACTAGTGGCCCACTCTCATATCGTTTCAGGTAGTGTTTCCTATCACTGATATCCACTATCGATTCGTCGATTCCTCGAATGCCACGTGACTCTAATATCAATAAATTTAAATAGTATTGTGATGATGACGGCCTCAATGGCGCAGCGGCTAAGGTGATCGCCCGAGGCGCGATAGTTCCCGGGTTCGATTCCCGGTCAAGTCAATTTAGGAATCTACAATTTTAAAGATTTCTTAGGTCTGGGTGTTCTAGGTTGATACCCCCAGTTATAGTACAGGGGTGCCCTTTAGAGACCAGGTGGATTGGTGTGATTGTCAGGCGCATTTATTTTATTTATTTATTTACTACCTGCCACAGACTGTTATAAAGGACCGCAAAACTTCCTACATTTTCTGGTCGAGTGAGTGAGTGCGATGGACCAGCTAAAGCACAATTTTCCCTTTCGATATTTTCCTCATAGAAATCTACATAGTGAATAAAATGTATTTAGGTCTGCGTATCTTTTAACTTTTCTGTGTTATCTCCTATCCAAGTATATATGTACATTTCGAGTGTTAACTGTAGTACGTACGTAGGTATATAAGTACATGTATGACCGCTTCGTGGCGCAGTGGGTAGTAGGTTGCACTTTGGGTCGCGGGTTCTATCCCAGAGGTCTGGCCAAAATTTTGTACCTGAATCTTTCGGTTAGAAATTCTCAGTGTCAGCCCCAAGTCTGGCCATTGGCGGTCTTGTACGTCAACTCCAAAAATATGTACACACTTTAAGACCTTCATACATTATGTATTGTGACAAGGTCCTAAATTGTATACATATTTTTGAAGTTGACTGTACCCCTGTGCCTCCAAAAAAACCTTCAGATGTTGGTCCTGCGCCCAATATCTTTTCGGTCGTGTCACACTGGTGGTGTCCCATCGAATTAAGAGGGCAAGGGAATAGAGAGTGCACCTGTGTTTGAGCACACACTGAAATACCTTGAACCTGCGTACGTGGATAGTCATTAAGACTGGCCGCCGAAGCCGAATATCGGGTAAAGGATTAATTTTTTTTATACGTAGGACGTACCTATTTAAGTAGAATAGAATAGAATAAAAGTTTATTTGGCACACTACAAAATGGACGTGTTTTTAAACTACAATATGATGTCTTGTTTTTATCGTGGCACATAATAAATACGAAGAATTGTGTCATGTTGTCGGAAAGTCCGATGATATTAGATAGATAGAGTTGATTCATTATTGTAAGTCTCAACAATATTAATAGTTACTGATTTAATTTAATATTGACCAACCATTTCCATACTCGTAGCGTACTCGTATCATAGTTACGACTGAATAGGATTTCACGTCCATTCATGTGTGACTGAGCTTTTGATGTTCTCCACTCCCAGCGCTCACTCCAATTTCGAATACACTATATTTTTAGGGTTCCGTAGCCCAATGGCAAGATGATTTACGAAATCACGCAGGCAACTTATGGGCCAGGAAACCTCACGACCAAGCTGAGTGGAAATGTTTTGGAAAGGCATATGCCCAACGTTGGGCTAAGGAATGCTGATGAAGAGAGCCAAATGGCAAAAAACTGAACCTTCATAGATTCTCTATTCTATCTGTCTGTCTGTCCGTAAGTCACAGCCACTTTTTTCCGAAACTATAATAAACTATTATTGTTGAACTCGGTAAGTACGTTTGTACTTTGTGAATCGCATTAAGATAGGAGATTCATACAAATATAGGAAAAAAATTAGAGTGCCACATGTGTAACTTAAAACTAAAAAAAACCTAGTCATTGTACGTGCGGCCAAGGATGCCAAGCATGGATAGGTAGTCAAAAATAATATTGAGGTTTGTAATATCATTAAAATCTTAGATATCTGAATAGATGGTTTTGAAACGTGGAAAAATGTGTGTTAACCGAGCTAATCTAACTTTTCAAATAAGAGAATGATAAAATTAAAAAACATACAATATGAACCATAAACTACCAACAAAAATTCGATTGAACGAGATCTACCTAGTAGTACCTAAGTAGTTTTTTAATACGTCAACGTCGTAAATCGTAAACTAGATTTACTTTTACTATTAAATTCAGTCGACCCCAATATATAAATAAATAAGTAACATTTATTTTTATATTGGACTGCTACGGAACCCTACATGGGCGAGCCCGACTAGCACTTGGCCGCTTTTTTCTCGTGCGAACCAAACTAAATGCGAGTGAATAGAACGTAATTGGAACTAATTTATTGTCTCACGACCTTCACTGCAGCGGATCCGCTCTGTAACTGACATCTTGTTCGATTGACATTGAATGAGGTAAATTACTGAAAACTCAGCCGTGAAATAATGAGCTAAAGATTACTGTGTAACAAACAATGATGGTTTTATCAACAGTCAGTCTTCTATTTTTAGTACTTTTTTTATTGCTTGCCCTTGGCTTCATACTGAAAAAAGTTGAGAAAAAGCCTACGATGGAGCTGGCTTACCGGGGTAAGCCCGTATTCTAGCTTAAAGTATTTGGAGGTTTGGAGGAGATTATAAAGAACTAATGGCCCGCCCTCACTTCGTTTCGGGACATTAGTTTCAGATTGTAACAAAAGATGACGCTGGGTGTCGATTTAATCGCGCAATTGTCTCGCTTTTTGGTTTCTACTAGCATTTTTATGAAGTTAGTATAGATAACAATGATATTTTATTTAATTAGATTTGATATAAGTACGATTCACAAAAAAACCTAACTGGATAGACTAACTATTAAGCGATACCCTTATTCCCATGGAAGAATTTTTATTTCAAACGGGAAAGATTGCGAGTGGAAATCTAGTTCGAAAAAAAAAGTTAAGGGTCCACAACGAAACTGTCCCTTACAAAATTTGATGCCAAGAGTAAAATCATTGAAAACTGTTTACAATTTAACAATTCATTTCATAAGTTGTTATTAGGTCTTTCAATGTTCATGTTTTCTCGATACGTAATGAGGGCATAAAAAATTAAATTAATTATCTAGATATCTATAATATAAGGTTAACAGGATAATAAGTTAATAATGAAACGCTCACTAAAAATAAAGTCACATTAAGTTCATAGTAGCCACAAGGAAAATGCAAATAGCCAACAGACTAACGCGCGCACTGACCGCCGGCGCGCCGCCGTGCAACCTCTCATTCACATAGAACAATATAGTTTCACAGTTCATCTTGTAGTTGCTCATCCCTTCCCTAGTGTACATGATGAGCCTGCAGTCCGCATTCTTGCTCACGTACAGCCGCATATGAGTCGCGGGGTCCAGCACCGTCGTGAGCCTCCAGTTCTTTATCCCCTTCGGGTCTATCGGCGACTTCGGCGATATGTCCTCTTGAGGACGCGCCTCCTCACTCCAAAGACTCACGTCCACTTTATCCTCCGTCATCTTCCTGGAGTTGTAATCGTGAATGTAGTTCCGCAGGAAACCATGAGCGATGTAACAAAACACGGTGACAGTTTCGACTAACTCATCATCCTCTATTCTCAGCCAGCACTGGTCCGACCGGTCGTTTCGGTTCGGCAGCTCCAAAGGTAAGGGGAAAGTGCAAGGTTTAGTTTCGACTCCACTGCCTTCAGTTTGGTACACTTCACTAAATAATATACTTATTAGTACTCCGAGTAACATTTTAAGTGTGGTGCTGTGCCAACGGCATGATTGGAACTAACGAAATGCGACAGTTGGTTTGCGACAAAAAGCGTTGAAGAATAGCGAACCTTCGTAAATGATTACGGGTTGAAAAGATTATTAGATTGCAATTTACAACTCATTGTTATGTGTAGTGGAGCCTCGTGATTGTAGCGCTGCATTGTGACTGTCATTGATATTTTTGTACTACAAATCTGCACTTGTGTTGTCTTAGACATAAAATTATACCCATTTAAATTGGCACTGCTTAAAACAATGTCTTACTTTTTGTGTAAAAGCTGTAAATAACAGAGGCTCTCGAAAACCCATTTGTTTCTAAATTTATGGTGGTGCCTAACTACTCGTTGGTAATTTTATTACTATTATTAACATAGAACATTTTATGTTGAGTGAATACAAATTTTGTTTGTTATTTTATTACGTGACATAAGATAGCATTCTCTAAATTAATTCAAGAAAATAAATATCTTTTCTGATGTTGGGTTAAACCCCTACGAATTAATATCTAAGTTTATCAAGATGATTACTCTTGAATTCGAACTTACGATTATAATATAGATAATGACTAAGGACGTAAGTATAGTAACATAGTGATAGAAATGTAAGTGTGTGAGTGCTAGTGATCGTAATCGTAATGAATGAATGAATATATGTTTATTTTTAAATATGTTAAATTAAATAAAAATGTGTTATTTAATTGAAGATGGCATACGAGCATACGGATCACCTGATGGTTAGCAACTGCTGCCACCTATGGACACTAGTGGCGTTACAAGTGCGCTATCAATCTTCTTCCTTTCCCCCCGGATTTAACCATATGTTATTCTCACTCACTCGTAGAAACACAACTTTTCTTTCTGTGGATCTTCCATGGTTTAAACGTACCGTAAACGTGTATAATAAACTGAATGTAATGTAATATGTTCCGACAAAAAAATGCCATAAGAGAGATTTAGTCGACTGGCCGGATGGCGCATTTGGTAGTGGCCCTGCCTCATACGCCTAAGTCACGGGATCGATCCCCAACCTGGACAAATATTCGTGGGAAGACTGTGTTTATACAGTGTCTGGGTATTATATCATATGTATTTAAGTAAGTATTGTATTTCTGTTTTCTCTGTTTGTCTGATAACACAAATGATTAAACTACGTACTGACCTGTCTCTGTACTAACAGAGACAGGTCAATATATGAGGTGTTGTGTGAATGTATTTGTATTTTTTTAGTCAAGATTACTTCGTATACTTACGCTGATGTTGCACGACTACACCACACTTGTAGTAGTTACTACACATGGCCACGCGGCCTACTCCTCGTTTGTTTGTTTACTTCACCTCGCACCGTTATCAATAGCCCCTAATGAACAGAAAGAGACAAAGCTACAATTAATACAGATTCCCAGTAAACGTGCTTACGTCACATGCGGAGCAAAACATTGCAATGAACTAAAAATAAAATCATTCGTGGTTCACTCAGAACGGGGCGCAGGAGTGTTTGATCGCGTGTGTACAGTGTTCCCATTAAAATGGCTAACAGATTGATTCTGTTGGGCCTTTTTCTCGCGTTGCTATGTGTGAACTTTGTAGAATGCAAGGGAGGCAGAGGTGGTGGAAGATCTTCAAGCCGTGGTTCGAGTGGACATTCTTCAGGACGGGGGTGGGGATGGGGATGGGGTTCCAGTAGTAGTGGCAGCAGTAGCCATAGTAGCAGAGGCTGGGGCTCTTCTAGTGGAAGCAGCAGCTCTCAAGGGGGATCTAGTTCTTATAGTAAACCCTCGTGGGGCAGTGGAGCCGCGGCTACATCAGGATTCGGATCATACTCCGGGACGAGTCACAGCTATCCCAGTTCGTCTTCAGGCAAGTCCGGATATGGAACCAGTTTTAGTTATCCATCCTCATCAGGATTATCAGGATCAGGGAATACTAATTATCCTTCATCAGGATCGGGTACTAGTTTTAGCTATCCATCGTCATCGTCTGGTCTGTCAGGATCGGGTGGCAGTCATGGCTACCCGTCATCAGGGTCTGGAAAGAATTCTTACCCTCCATCGTCAACAGGATTATCTGGATCGGGATCCAGCTATCGCTACCCGTCATCATCATCTGGTCTCTCAGGATCGGGCACAAGTCATAGTTATCCGTCGTCAGGATCTGGAAAGAATTCTTACCCTCCTTCGTCAACAGGATTATCTGGATCAGGATCCAATAAACCACTTTCATCATTTGGTGGAGTCTACTACCCACCATCAAGTTCTGGATCTGGAAGCCAGCAACACACCTATCCTTCAGGTGGCGGAGGTTATGGTTCTGGCAGTGGTAATCATAGACAACCGTCTAATACTGTTTACCATCCTAGCAATACTTATAATACTAATAACCACCACTATCATAATACCTATAATCACCATGGGTATGGAAGCGGGCATACCACGTACAGTCCAACTTATTACAACGTACCCCAACATGTGTATGTCACTGAGTATAGAAATTCGGGCAGTAGATACAGTGATCTGCTCACAGGACTGACATTGTACAACATGGGCCGCTCGCACAGCCATTATCACGACCACTACTACCGAGATGATTACTACAACAGGAGATATAATACACCAAGCAGTTCAAGTACTTACAGCTCCTACACTCAGCCAAAAGAAACAGCTTTGTGTAAACTGAAAATTAAAGATAAAAATTCGATCGAGACGTTGAAAATACCATGTGAGATTGTCTCTACCTTTACTCAAGATGCCAAGAAAGTTACCACAGCAGAATATTGTTAATACTACAGTGTGTGTCACAGAAACTGTAGTAAAAAGTACAACGGCAACTAATGTTAACCAGCCGAATGTGACTAATGCTAATGTTAACCAACCGAATGTAACCAATGTTAACGTGAACAACAATACATTATCAACAAATACGAATATTACTGTAGCAGAAGTAAGTAAACAAACTGCTACAGTTCCAATAACGAATATTACAGGAAATAATATCTCAGAAAATAACACATTATCAACTAACGAAGTAAATACTCCAAAAATTAATAATGTTACTAATATATTACCTGCTGATAATGCAACAAATTCAAATGTGACTCATGCAACATTAAACAAAACATTAGCAGGAAACGACATAGACAGAAATGTTACTTTGGTTTCAAATCAAACTGTGAATGTTGATTTAGCATTGTTAGTACAGCCTATCAAACCAATTAATGCGTCTACTAATACGGTCGATAGCAAAAGGTGAGTCCACCAGTGGCTATAAATACAAGCTCTCCTGTTACTCTAGTCAATGTGACAAAATGTACCACTACTGTGAACTCCACTGACCCTCTCACTGTTAAAGGGCCTGCTGTTAATCCCTCAGGATTAGAATGTGTAGTGGAGATACAAACGAAAAACACGTTGTTACAGAACAAAGTAGATTGCGATATGTTGATCAAATACGCGCGGATGCCGGAGCCGAAGAAAGAAGAGAGCAGCATATTGCCTTCCAGGTCTAGCTTAAAGGCTTGGCTCCAGAGTCCGCCATGGTGGATGTCTATGTTTATTGCCATTTAGATCAAAATTCAATCTTTTTACGGTATAAAATGTTACTTATCGTGCCAGTATATGTAATCGTTTTGCATTTCCTTATTTCAATAAATACTTAGATATAAGCTCTTGAGAGTCAGGTACATTGAAGATATATTTTATTTTTTGATGTAATTTAGTGACCTCTGATTCACATAAATCGTATAGTTTTTGTTTTCATATTTCCGTTACTTATTTAAGTTAATTAAGGGAATTCTAAATACCTAGATGTACTTAACAATTTACCCCTACTTGCCTACTATAAGTAGGCACTAATATTAATTACTTGATGTCAGTTTTCAGTAGTAAATCTGCAAACATTTTACATATTAGAGGAGGTAAACGCATTTATATTTTTTAATATTTAGATGTAGCTTTGCTTATAAGTAAAATAAATGAGTAAACGTATATTGTAGTTTTATTAATGAAAATGTGAAGCGATGTAGTTCATGACATATTTTTAAAGTTCCTTTCACTGGACAGAGATACTTGAGTACTTGTGAATGTACAAGTAATATAGAAATATAAATATACTAGTGGCCCGCCCTCACTTCGCTTCGGGACCGTAATTCAGAAATGAACCGATAGATGGCGCTGTGTCCAATTACATCGCGCAAGCGTTTCGTGTTTTCGGTCTACCTATAGGTAAACCGAAAACACGAAACGCTTGCGACAACGACAAGGCTTATAAGCCTTGTCGTTGTCTGTAGAAGTTATCTAGACACGCGGGAGCGTGTCAAGCCAAGGTAAAAAAAAAAAATTCTCGACTAAGCGAACAAGGGTAATATTACACGAACCATTTAGAGCGACTTTCGACCCCTTCATAACTCGAAAACTATTGCACACAGACGTGTGAAATTTGGCATGTGGAATGAGATGAGCAAGATAACTATATGCTCCAAATTTCATGAACATACCTTTAATAGTTATTTAGATATTGATGTCCAAAAATCGTCATTTTTATCAACTATAGATAGACGAAAATTATTTCCTAGTTCCAGATGACCTAGAAAGTTGAAATTTGGCATACAGATAGGTAGTTACGTGAATATTGTGGGAAAAATCTTAAAGTACGACATTTTTATATATTTATTATAAAATTTCTATAAATTGTTTCTATGAGAGTAACCATCCTTGTTATAATGACCAATTTCGACACAGCCAGACGTGACCGGTTGGCCGAGTGGCGTACGCTACTTTCCCGAAATCACCAGAACGCGGGTTCAAACCCAGACGGAAAAACTTATGTGAATTTTTTTTTCCTTATTTGGGAAGCTATTTAGTTGGTAATAATAGTAAAATGATAATAAATATAAGTAAAATTAAATATGGCACCAAATTGCCAATTGCAATTTGGATCTCGCCTAGAACAAAACCATACAAAAAAATGTTAATATGTAACTTCCCAAGATTTTTATTTAACATTCATTTTCATTTCCTGTGCTGTGTTTCGCCGAGTGAGTGAGGGTACCGGAGGCCCATCGGGGGGGAAGGGGATAAAAGGTTAGCAGCGCACTTGTGACTCCACTGGTGTTGCATGTGTCCATGGGCGGCGGCAATTGCTTACCATCAGGTGATCCGCCTGCTCGTCTGCTACCTATCACATAAAAAAAAAACAATGATTACAATGACGATTAGTCAAAATTATAATAGTAATTCATTTCCTAGTCTATATAGTATGAAAATATTAGTTATACATTAAACCAATAGATGGCGCTGGGTGTCAAGTATATCACGCACGCATTTCGATTTTTCGTTTACTTATAAGGCCAGCGACCTTCCCATACAAAATAATCTTACCGATACCTTAGTATTGCGGAATTTATGTCCTTATTGCTATTTTCACGTCGCCCTAGCTAGTTGCCTGTGAGATTGAATTGAGAAATTGAGGCTTACGTAGGAAAATGGCTCATACTACTACGGTAAATTTACTGGTGGGTGAAGTGCTTTCTTTGCACCGAATAGTTAAAATGCCCCCCAGGGCTGGAAACCGGTTTTTAATTAACCAGGTTAATATCGATCTCAAACAGGTTTTTTCGTAAGTGTTCGTTCGGAGCGGAACCGATTCGCGAGCAATATTGCTTCTGGGATAAACCTGGTTAATTCCACGAGGCGCGTGAATAGTGCAGCGATATATTTTGTCTCTTTTTAGGACGCGATGCGATTGGACGCGATGCTTGCAGCCACAAGCATAAACATCGTCTTCTCTTTCCCTTTCAATCGTTGCTTTTTATTTAAGGGCGGAGCGAGCGAAATCATTTTGGTTTTAACCAGGTTTTGGGAGCGGAATCAAAACCTAAACGGTCTAAGAACTTAACCAGAAATAATACCGGTTTCAACGAGTGGAATCGAAATCAAAACGCTCTTTTTAAAATGTATGAAGCTGCGCGAAACCTGGTTGCTAATTTTAACCAGGTATTCCAGCCTTGAGCCCCCCGATGGATGTTGTCTTTTTCATTCTACTATGGCATATTCTTTGTTTGGGTACAATAATATGCAACGAACGAACATATTGCGCAAGTCTATATAAAGTACGTATGTAGACACTGGAAGGAACTACAACTCTACAGTGATGGGTGAAGAGCTTACTTAAAGTTAACACCAAATAGTTAAAATGCCGCCAATGGAAGCTGTCTATTCCATTTCGATTCCTTGTTTAGGTACAAAAATATTATGCTACTAACTTTAAAAATATTGCGCATATCGGTAGTAGAGTAGGTACTTATACGTCCGTAACAAGTTCCTAACCTGTCTGAGTCTTACTCTTCTAACAATAATACAATTAGGAAGGAGTATCGAAGGAGCATGCTATGTTTAACAACATAATTCATATTATGAAGCTGCTTCGGAATTAAATGCTGCTGAAGATTTACACAGTAAAAAATCGAAGTGTGCTTGCTATCCATATGGCGTTCCTCATGGTTTATTCGGTGAAGGAAGAAATCCTATAAAGCGTGTAAAAAGGCATGTGATGGGATGGGGATTGGAAAACCCAGGGTTTTTCGACAGCCCTAAAACGATAAGTATGGGATTAAATTCCCTTTGTATACAAAATCGTCGATATTGCACTAGTTTAAAAACTATTTGCTACTCATTCTTGTACATACTTACAAAAAGTAATGATATCCCATCAAAAACATAAATGTGAATTGTGCTAGCCAAGGTAAAAAGAGTGTTGTTTATCGAGTTCAGCGTCAAAAGAAATGATATCTAAATAGGTGCCAAGGTCAATGGTGAGACCTACTTGGCTAATTGTCATTTACGAATTATATTAATGCGCTTGGATGCCAAATTGAGATCTATAAATAATACGTAAATGAAAATTAGCCGAGTAGGTCTCACCATTGACCTTGGCACCTATTTAGATATCATTTCTTTTGACGCTGAACTCGATAAACAACACTCTTTTTACCTTGGCTAGCACAATTCACATTTATGTTTTTGATGGGATCTCTTTTTGAGCAAATTCACATTATCGTGCATCTTAACAAATAAGGCCAACTATGTCTTCTTCTAAAACTATACCACATAAGTGTGACAAATGTAAAAAAGATATACCCCGGAGAGAATATCTAATATGCTCACAATGTAATTACAAATTCGACCTAGGATGTGCTAACGTACCATTTGTAAGGTTTAATATTATGGATACAGAGAGGAAAACTAACTGGAGATGTGGCAAGTGCATATCCAAGCCAGTAAAAAAGCCCGCTGTGATATCCCCATCAATATCTAATGTACATAAGCTTCCCGATAAGTGTAATACACCATCCATATTAAGTCCAACGGTGGTGTCACCTGAACAGTCAGATGAAGTCTCGCTAACGCCGCTTATAAACAATCGACCAAGTACTGACGCGGTCAATGAAAACGTAACTATACGCCAGCGGAAAAAATTGCACGCCTCCGCAGAGCAAATCCTAGATAACATCATCACGGACTGCTCCAGTAACGCTTCGTCAACGTTACTTGAAGACACCCATATAAGCCTACCAAATTTAGGAATCGACGAAGATCTGGAAGCTAAAGAAGAGATTTGTTTTCTTAGAACACAGTTAGCGAGTGCTCACGCCGAGATCGAAAGATTAAGCTTAGAAGTAACTCATTTGCAAAAAAACATTATAGAACAAAAAAAGAAAAGTAATATCTTCAAGCAACTTCTCTCGGAGCCAAGCCCAAGAAAATCTACACCACAAAAAGGGCGCTGCAAAGCAGCTTTGGGTAAGGACACAAAATATACTCTACAGGATTCTGAAATAGTTAAAGAGGCTAGTAATCAAACTGCGAATTCATTCTGTAGAAGTCAAATAAATTCTCCGTTAAAATGTAGTCCAAAACGAATCAAACACCGTAATAATAAGATCGTTATAGTTGGTGATCAAATTTCTCGAAATATGGCTGTTTCCCTGGTACAAATGCGATCACACTATAAGATTCCGAGAAATTACGAAATCACTGGGAAAGTCTATCCAGATGCAGATCTAGAAACTATAATACGGAGCTCCAGTTTAACGCAAGAACACTTGCAGGAAGATGATTGGCTTATCCTATGCATAGGGTCCAATGATACCAATCCTATTAAGCTAGGCTCGGAGCTAACGGCTTTACTAAAAAATCAAAGAGCAAAAGTGATAGTCACGAGCGTTATCCAGAATCCATACCTCAATGAGAGAAAACTCAACTCACACATAAGAACTCTACTGAAATGCTTTCCCGAAAACGTTCATTATGTAGACCTGAGTTCAAATGATATGAATATTAATCTTAATTATATATGTGCTAGAATTAACCATGTAATTGATACGATTGATTATAATAAGTACTTTATTTGTAAAAAAATAGATCCTAACAGTATGATTGTACAAGCTAATTATAAACCCAAAAAATCTTATACTTACACACCTCCGCTACCGGGTACCATTCCTTTTTACTTTAAAAATAGTCGTACTAAACCTAGGAAACCTTTCCAAACTTCAAGATGTACCGATGATACCCCTGACAATGCCAAAATGGAACCGGTCAAAGGCACGATCCCGTACTATTTTGCTACCATACCAAGCAAGGCTTTAAAGAAACCGGACACTGCACAGTTTTTTCGCAACGAAAACTAATAATAGCTAAGGTAAATGTACCAGTCCTTGATAGTGTCCTAGAAGTTGATAAAGTTTACTTTAACTCATTATAATAAGAATTCCTCCACATGCATTAACGAAACATTAAATAATTATAGTAGTAGCGACATCTCTTCATCCAACCAAAAAATACTTTCACTGTGATTGGCTGTCAAACATTGCCATTTTGATTTTTATTACAAAGTGTCATCAGTGCAGTCGCCGCGCAATGTTTATGTTAACGAATTTGTTAAGGATCCTACTTGTTTCGAACGCTGTTACTCAAAATTGTAGCTTGTAAAGTGGTAAGTAATTATATTATTATATTGAGAATAGTATAGACTATCTAAAAAGTTTTGATTTTTAACAGATTTTTAAATAATTAAACGTAATGTAAGGGTATCAAATACTAGTTCAACAAACTACTTATTTCTAGTAGTTGATACAACTATCATCTACTAGGTATATTCCCATCTGCTCGATTCGGTCGATTTAATACACTATTACAATTGCATTAAGGTTTAACTATCCCAATTTCTAATATAGCGTTTCTATGTGGCTTCTACCTAGTCGTTGATAGGGGTATCAATTACTGGAGCATAACATATCAAATACTGGTACAAAAGTAAAATCGCTTTTTTGTGCAGGTACTTATTAAACGAAATTCGGTAAAAATGCCTCCAATTAAGGGCAAAATGTTTAGTTATTCTGAAGATGATTATGATGAAAGCATATAATGAGGTAAAATCATGGAAACCCTCAGGTGGTAGTACAGAGGATCTGAATAGCGATGATTCTAACGATTACAATATTTTTTATGTTTGGTTTACTTATGTTCTTGTATAAACATTTAAGATGTTCAGCTATACAATTATTTTTATTTTGATTTTACGTAATTTTAGAAGTTTTGTAAAATTATTTTGTTTTTTTTTTGTAAACGGTATACTTATCAAGTACTGGGTCAGTAGCTTGAAAAAGTCATAGTCAACTACTAGGACAATTGAAAATTTGCATATCAATTACTAGTACATTTTTAGACCTCTCAGCAAAAATCTATATTAAAATAAATAACACTAATATTCTGCACTTAAGTGCAATTTAAGAGAAATGAAAGTCTGATTGATATTTGTTACTTACTTTGAAAATTCTAACTAAAATAAATATTTTGCTTTGAATGAAAACGTGTTTTTTCTTCACTATAATATCAACTACTGGTACATTTACCTTACTTTCGTCTTCTCCACCAAAACATAGCGGGAATTTTAAATAAAATAGATAATATTGACCTAACACTTACAGACTTAACGCAATGTAACAAATCAGTTGACATTTTGTGTCTGAGTGAAACCTTCATACAACGAGGATGCGAAACTAATGTAAGGTTGCCCGACTATAAACTCGCCGCTTCATACTGCCGTCCAAAACAAAGGCGGGGCGGAGTTTGCATTCTAATCAAGAAACTACTTGATTATAAGCTTATCGGAATAACTGACCAACTGTCTAGTCGCAGCAGAAAAGTAATCAATCTTACATAATAAATAGTGACAACATTTGTAAAGCTACGTGGAATACAATAAACGCCAATGTTAATTTAGCAACGCAATTAAAAAACATTGACATAATAACACAAGATGACGAGACAATTACTAATCCTGACATTATCTGCGAGTTATTCAACAATTTTTTTATTGATTCAGTTAACTTAAACCAGGGTGGATTTAAGTCTCTCCAAACCCCCAATAACATTCAGCCTAAGATAGACGCCAATCCATCTACGATATTTCTGCAGCCTACAGATCCACAAGAAATATTAAGCATAATTAAAGGTCTTAAGAACACCAAATCCGCCGGCTATGATGAGCTGACTACGGAAATACTTAAAAAATGTGCTAAGTGTATCTGTATACCTTTAAGCACTCTAATAAATTTGTCATTTGCTGGAGGATGTTTCCCCGATAAACTCAAAATTTCAATAGTTAAACCTGTGTACAAGAAGGGTGATGAAAAGGAACTTAATAATTATAGACCTATAACACTAATCCCTATACTATCGAAAATATTTGAACAAGCTATGTACAATAGGCTAAATAAATTCCTTACAAAGTTTAGTATTATAACGGAAGACCAGTATGGCTTCCGCAAAAATAGATCAACAACTCTTGCGTGTTTCAATCTTGTCAAAGAAATATCTGAAAGCATTGATAGAAAGATGCCCGTAGCTGCTCTTATGCTAGATCTGAGTAAAGCATTTGATTCGATTGATCATGAAATAACCCTTCGTAAAATCGAAAAGTACGGAATAAGAGGTGCAGCCCACTCTTGGCTTAAAAGTTACTTACAAGATCGAAAACAATGTACAGAAATCTCACGATTAACATGCACACTAAAGAATAGTGTATATTCCAGATGTACACATAGGTCAAATTTCAGATTGAATAACAGAGGAGTACCCCAGGGAAGCATACTAGGACCGCTTATCTTCCTCCTATATATAAATGACTTCCCCAAAGCAGTAAATGATAAATGCGTCTTATTTGCGGACGACACTACTTTTATATTTAAATGTAATAAAATTGACAACTATGAAACTGACATAAATACATCTATTAATTCAATTATGACATGGTTAAGTAATAACAGATTATTGATAAATATTGATAAAACTAAAATTATTCACTTTAGAAACTACAAAATGGACCCTACTAAAATAAACATAAAATGCTTAGACACCGAAATAGAGAGTGTAGATTCTAACACGTTTTTAGGAATCAAAATAGACCAGCACTTAAATTGGAAGCTTCATATTGACCATGTCTGCGCTAAACTAAATAGGTTCGTGTACGCATTAAAAAGGTTAAGGAAAACTGTATCGCAAAAAGCTGCCCTTTCTGCCTACCATGGGTATGTGTCCTCAGTGTTAATGTATGGTCTGCCATTGTGGGGTAATTCCGTTGATCTGGATAGAGCATTTAAAGTACAAAAGAAATGCGTGCGGGCGGTATGTGGAGCGTGGTTTCTCGAGAGCTGTAAACCGTTGTTCAAAAAAATCCAGGTACTGCCTCTACCGTGCATATATATAAGAGAACTGTGTATGTTTGTGAAAAAGTACCCAGACTATTTTAAAATACATGCTGAATCTTTTGCTAGGCGAACGAGATACGCACGTAAACTGTATTATCCTATATGTAATTCCACATTTCATGCAAATAATATGTACCTAATGGCGATAAAAACATTTAACAAACTGCCCCATAGTATAAAAGGCCTGCCATTAAAATTATTCAAAAAAAGCATTGACAAATGGCTTCTTGATAAGTGTTTTTACAGTGTGAGGGAATATCAAACTAACAGTGTAATATAAAATATATAATTGAACTCGTTATAATGTCTATTAAAAATATATACCTATTTAACCTATGTAATATGATGAATGAATGATTATTATTTACCCTGTGTTAGTATCCTTGACATCTCTTATGTAATTGAAATTGTAATGTATAAGATATTTACACACCGGTACCTAATCCCGGTAGGACGTAATTGATACCTTGTAAACTGTAATGTCAACCCATTTAACATTCGTTCTGTAAATAAAGTATTTTGTATTTGTATTTGTATTTAAATAGTATAGAAGATGAAAAAGACTTTTAGTAGGTCCATTGTATGGGTATGGAATCACGTGGAGATACCAGTCTTATGTCTGAGAGACAAGTGCCATTTTTAGACAGTGGGGACAACTCGACCTGATACTACGTACAGTCACGTGCACTACACCTACACGTGTCGAGGTGTTTACATTTTATTGAAGGCGACTGTACACACATGCCGTCTGGACACTACGTCCAGTTTATCAACCAATTTGATTATTATCAATTGTGACAATTTTGAAACAACTCGTACGTCACGTGTCCCCTTATAAAACGGCATCTCATGATCCTTCCGAGTTAATCATACAGGGTGTATCTGTGAACATTTACATCCCTTTAACCACGTGTTCTATCAACCATTCTGAACAACATTTGTTCAACAACTTTTCCAAATTCTTCGAAAAATTTTTCGACTACCCATACAAAATGACCAAGTCACGTGACCGACTTTGTATGAAGGGATAAAAAAAAATATGCGAATTTTCAAAAGTCATAGAACAAATGTTGTTCAGAATGGTTGGTAGAACACGTGGTTAAAGGGATGTAAATGTTCATAGATACACCCTGTATAAGTTACGTAAAAAAGAACGGTAAACACCAATCATTTGGGTTTATTCACATGGTTTTTTTTTTCTGATAGGTGGCAAACGACCATAAGGATCACCTGATGGTAAGCGATTGGCGCCGTCCTTTGACACCTGCACACCAGTAGAGTCACATGTGTACGCCAACCTTAAACCCCCTTCTCCCCAATTGGGCCTCCGGTACCCTCACTCACTCGACAAAACACAGCGTAGACGCTGTTTCACGCCGGTTCATCATAATTCATTTAAACATTTGCCCCATACAGTAAAGTGGGCAATAGTCTTATTTGCCCATAGCATAGTTTTGTCTATTTATTTATTTATTTATTTACTAGCGGCCGCCCGCGACTTCGTCCGCGTGGAAAAGTAACTTTTTACCCCCCTTTTAACCCCTTACAACCCCCTTTTTGCAACAAAAAGTAGCCTATGTCCTTTCTCAGGGTCTAGATCATCTGTATACCAAATTTCATTTAAATCCGTTCAGTAGTTTTGGCGTGAAAGAGTAACAGACAGACAGACAGATTTACTTTCGCATTTATAATATTAGTATGGATTAGTATGGATGTGCTTAAAAATGAAGTTTCATGGTAGGTATTACTTTTTAAAATAAAGAAATCCTATACAAACTTTCAACCCTTATTTCACCCCCTCACTGGTCAAAATTTCAAAAATAATAGAACAAATGTTTAATTATATCTTATCATGTGCTTAAATATGAAGTTTCATGGTGTTACTTTTTAATATAAAGAAATCCTATACAAACTTTCAACCCTTATTTCACCCCCTCACTGGTCGAAATTTCAAAAACGCTAGAACAAATGTTTAATTATATCTTGTTAAGTGCCCAAATATAAAGTTTCATGGTTTTATCTTTTAAAATTAAGAAATCCCATACAAACTTTCAACCCTTATTTCACCCCCTCACTGGTAGAAATTTCAAAAACGCTAGAACAAATGTTTAATCATATCTTGTTAAGTGCCCAATATAAAGTTTCATGGTTTATCTTTTAAAATTAAGAAATCCCATACAAACTTTCAACCCTTATTCACCCCCTCACTGGTAGAAATTTCAAAAACGCTAGAACAAATATTTAATTATATCTTGTTAAGTGCCCAAATATAAAGTTTCATGGTTTTATCTTTTAAAATTAAGAAATCCCATACAAACTTTCAACCCTTATTTCACCCCCTCACTGGTAGAAATTTCAAAAACGCTAGAACAAATGTTTAATCATATCTTGTTAAGTGCCCAAATATAAAGTTTCATGGTTTTATCTTTTAAAATTAAGAAATCCCATACAAACTTTCAACCCTTATTTCACCCCCTCACTGGTCGAAATTTCAAAAACGCTAGAACAAATGTTTAATCATATCTTGTTAAGTGCCCAAATATAAAGTTTCATGGTTTTATCTTTAAAATTAAGAATCCCATACAAACTTTCTACCCTTATTTCACCCTCTTCATCCCTATTTTTAACAATTAAAGTAGCCTATGTCCTTTCCCTGGTCTAAAGATTGTCTGTGCCAAATTTCATCAAAATCGGTTGTGAGGTTTAAGCGGGAAAGCGTAGCAGACAGACAGACAGACAGACAGACAGACAGACAGACAGACAGACAGACAGACAGACAGAGTTACTTTCGCATTTATAATATTAGTATGGATTTATTATTCATATTTTCTTAAAAGCTAACAGAATACATCACACATCATGTGTCTATGGCCACAGTCCTTTGATTATGGATATTGATGACGTTTTAGTAATCTTGAAATTCCTGCCCGAGTTTTTTTTTGCCCGAGTTGCCCCCAAAGCGAACATAGAAAAGGCGGGTTTGTGATGTTACATGCGGGTAAACACCAAGTGACGTACGCCAGGACTGCGCTGCGCGACACTCTTGCTGCTCCTGCGCAGCGCTTATTTTGTCAACAATACAATTATCAACCCAATCGCTTCCTCGGCCCGCCCGCTACCCACTACCCCCTTGTCTCCTTAGTTGTAACACGTAGTGTCGGATAATATAGTCGGCGACGCCAGAAAATTAATTTGAAACTGAACTTTTTTTAAATGAATTATTTATTTTGTAATTTGACTCTAAAATTAGACTGACTCTTCCAATAAAGTATTTGCATACCGACGAGATAGGTGAAGCATGATTGTTATAATTTAATTGTTTTTACATCTTATATGTAACTAGCGGCCGCCCGCGACTTCGTCCGCGTGGAAAAGTAACTTTTTTACCCCCCTTTCAACCCCTTACAACCCCCTTTTCGCAATAAAAAGTAGCCTATGTTTTTCTCAGGGTCTAGATTATCTGTATACCAAATTTCAATTAAATCCGTTGAGTAGTTTTGGCGTGAAAGAGTAACAGACAGACAGACAGACAGACAGACAGACAGACAGAGTTACTTTCGCATTTATAATATTAGTATGGATAGCGGCCGCCCGCGACTCCATCCGGAAAAGTAACTTTTTACCCCCCTTTCAACCCCCTTTTCGCAATAAAAAGTAGCCTATGTCCTTTCTCAGGGTCTGGATTATCTGTATACCAAATTTTGCATTAAAATCCGTTGAGTAGTTTTGGCGTGAAAGAGTAGCAGACAGACAGAGTTACTTTCGCATTTATAATATTAGTATGGAAGTATGGATTTCTGATTTTTGAAGTTAAAATCGTCCTGCAATATGGGATATTTCGAAAATATTGTATGCTGATCGTAATGCAAAAGATATTATGTAACCACATTAAGCAATAAATGATTATGATTATGATCTTTTCAATGTCGACGATTACATTTTCTTTTTCGTTTAAGTAATTTTGGTTTAAGCGTTATTTCGTGGGAATCCATTTTCGAAGTGACTGTGGTGAAAGAGGACGCCCAGCGCAAGCGCAGCGGCCGCGTTGGTAGATAAGTACAACGCCAAAAAATGCTATAGCACCAGCGTTCTGACTAACGTTTAGAGTGACCCCCACACTAGTGGGGTTACTCTAAACGTGCTTACGTAACATGAGGAGCAAAACAATGCAATGAACTAAAAATAAAATCATTCGTGGTTCACTCAGATCGGGGTGCAGGAGTGTTTGATCGCGTGTGTACAGTGTTCCCATCAAAATGGCTAACAGATTGGTTCTGTTGGGCCTTTTTCTCGCGTTGCTATCTGTGAACTTTGTAGAATGCAAGGGAGGCAGAGGATCTGGACGTTCCAGTGGACGTTCGAGTGGACGTTCTTCAGGATTTGGATGGATATTCAAATGGTTATTTGATTGGGGTTCCAGTAGTAGTGGCAGTAGTAGCCGTAAAAGCGGAGGCTGGGGCTTTTCCAGTGGAAGTAGCAGTTCTCAATGGGGATCTAGTTCAGGCAAGTCCGGATACGGATCCAGTTTTAGTTATCCGTCATCATCATCAGGATTATCTGGATCAGGGAATACTAATTATCCTTCATCAGGATCGGGTACAAGTTATAGAAATCCATCATCATCGTCTGGTCTGTCAGGTGGCAATCATGGCTATCCGTCATCATTATCTGGTCTCTCAGGATCGGGCAACAGTCATAGTTATCCATCGTCAGGGTCTGGAATGAATTCTTACCCTCCTTCGTCAACAGGATTATCTGGATCGGGAGCCAGCCATGGCTATCCAACTTTATCATCTGGTTCGTCTGGATCTGGGTCCAATCATAAATATCCAACGTCAAGCTTTGGTTCAGGGAATAATCCATCTTCATCACTTGGTGGAGTCCCTGGTGGAAACCAACAATATAACTATCCCTCAGGTGGCGGAGGATATGGTTTTGGTGGAGGAGGATATGGTTCTGGCGGTGGTAATTATAGACAACCGTCAAATACTATTTACCATCCTACGTACAGTCCAATTTATCATAACGTACCCCAACATGTGTATGTCACAGAGTATAGGAACTCGGGCAGTAAATACAGTGACCTGCTCACAGGACTGACATTATACAACATGGGCCGCTCGCACAGCCATTATCACGACCACTACTACCGAGATGATTACTACAACAGGAGATATAATACACCAAGCAGTTCAAGTACTTACAGCTCCTACACACAGCCAAAAGAACCAGCTTTGTGCCAACTTAAAATTAAAGATCAGAATTCGATCGAGACGTTGACAATACCATGTGAGATTGTATCTACTTTTACTCAAGATGCTAAGAAAGGTACCACGCAAAGCTTTGCTAATACTACAGTGTGTGTCACAGAAACTGTAGTACAAAATACAACGACATCTTATGTTAACCAGCCGAACGTGACTATTGCTAATGTCAACCACCCGAATAATGTAACAAATGTTACTGTGAACAACATTACACTATCAACGAATACGAACAACACTGTAGCAGAGGTTAGCAAGTTAGCAGGAAACGACATGGACAGAAATTTTACTTTAGTTTCAAATCAAACTGTGAATGTTGATTTAGCATTGTTAGTACAGCCTATCAAACCAATGAATGCCACTAATACGGTAGATACCAAAGCTGAGACACCAATGGCAATAAATACAAGCTCTCCTGTTACTCTAGTCAATATGACCATATGTACCACTACTGTGAACTACACTGACCCTCTTACTGTTAAAGGACCTGCTGTTAATCCCGCGGGATTAGAATGTGTAGTCGAGATACAAACGAGAGACGCGTTGTTACAGAACAAAGTTGATTGCGATATGTTGATCAAATACGCGCGGATGCCGGAGCCGAAGAAAGAAGAGAGCAGCATATTGCCGTCCAAGTCTAGCTTAAAGGCTTGGCTCCAGAATCCGCCTTGGTGGATGTCTATGTTAATTGTAATTTAGATCAAAATGCAACCTTGTATTGGTACAAAATTTTACTAATCGTACCAGTGTACTCGTATTTGCATTTTCTTATTTCAATAATTCTTAAGTTGTAAGCTCCTGAGAGTCACGTAAATTTCGATATATTTAATTTTCTGAGGTAATTTAGCTACCTCTGATTTACAAAAAAATTATATAATAGATGTTTTTCAGTTTGTTGTATTCTTGTTTGTTACCGTGTTGAACCTTATTAAGGGAATTCGTAATACTTACATGTATGTACCTACATAAAAGTAGAACAATTTATCCGTACTTGCCTATAAGGTATAAGAGATTTTACGTGATATCAGTTTTAGTATCAGCAAATATTATAGGTATGAAAGGAGGTAAACGCATTTATATTTTTTATTATTTAGATATAGGTTTTTCAATGATCAAAATAAAATATTCATTAAAATATAGTAGTTTTATTATTTGATTGATTGTAGTAAGGTATTGTATACGCGCAGAAAAATACGCTAATCTGATATCTCTCTAAGTTGAGAGAGATTTCTGATGATGATGAAGATGATTTAACATTTTGACATTCGTCGCGCAAAATGACTAACATCAAAAATCTGAGATAAAATCATAAAGATTTTGATTTTAGTATGGTTTTAGCATTTACTGGTGTTGCAGGTGTCAATGGGCGGCGGTAATCGCTTACTATCAGGTGATTCGCCTGCTCGTCTGCCACCGATTACATAAATAAATAAAAAATATATCCATTATAGACTGAAAACGGCTGCACTGCATTCTTAAAAAAATTCAATTTCAATAACAAAATCAAACAGCCCTAAGTACCTACATATATCTTTTAATATCAATTAGTTTTCATATTTAAATAAAAACTGTTGTTATTCTATTTTTTTTATGATTTACGAGAGAGAGGTGGCAGATGAGCCGACGGATCACCTGATGGTAATGCAACCTGCAAAACCAGTGATGTCACAAGAGCGCTGCTTACCTTTTAACCCCCCTCCCCTGGATTGGGCTTCCGGTATCCTCACTCACGCAGCGAAACACAGCGCATGCACTGCTTCACGCCGGTTTTCTGTGAGGATTACAAAAAGGATTAAAATAACATACGTTTTAAATCTACGCCTAATGTCAATACGTACTTCGAATGAAACTAGCGCCGCCAACCTTTTTGCACTGATTGTGGCGAAAATATAATATTTTTGAAGAAAATAAAACATTACAGACTTAGATCCAACTAAATTGGATTTTTCAAGATGCAATACAATATTTCTAACACGCGACAAGTAACAATAAGTTAATTATTGCTAAAAACGGGCACTTTTAGCAATAATTGAACATTTTTGTTTACTTGTCGCGTGTTTTATATATTGTATTGCATCTTGAAAAATTCAATTAAATTTTATCTCAGTCTGTAATGTTTTGTTTTCTTAAAAAGTATCGTATTTTCGCCACAATCAGTGTAAATAGGTTGGCGGCGCTAGTTTCATTCGTGTCCCTTAAGCTCTTTACATAGTGTAGTGATGTTCAAGACTCGAAACTTCGAGTCCAATTTTTGAGGTTTGAGGCGGAATAGCAAGGCTCAGTGAGCTCGGTAGGCTTAGTGCCCTGAGCTAAGCCGAGCTGAGAGCTCTCTGAGCCATGCCTCGAGGCTTTAAAAAAGCTCGAGCCTTCAAAAGAGCTCAACCTTCGAAAGAACTCGAGTCTTAAAATGAACGCTAGGCTTCAATAAATGCTCAAGTTTTTGTTTATGACTAATATCTCCAGAAAGACTCCAAGCTTCAGACGACGAGGCAAATCCCGAAAAAGGCTCGAACTCTAAAAAAGACTTCCGAGTCGTCGAGCTGTTGTATAAACGACTCTGAGTTCTCGGCAAAAGGATTCGGAAGCCTCGAGCCTTGTACATCACTATAAAGTGTTCAATGCCCTATATGTTATCGGTTATTATATGACCCACTAGTTGTTGGTAATTTTATTATTATCAATTCCTTGATTTTATATTGGGTTAGTACAAAATGTGTTTGTCATTTTGAAATAAGATAACAGCGTGTGAATTTTATTCAGGAAAATAAATATCTCTTTTGATGTTGGGTAAAACCCTTAGGTTTACTTGCGCCCGATGTTAAAGAGTAAAAAAAGAATTTTCTCTCTAAGATACCTTAGGTCTTACACTCGCCTGTCTGTATAAGATATCCCTAATACCAAATATTTTGGATAAGACCGAGTATGTATCTGTCGCAGCCGGATCGTTGAATCCGCCGTATTACATTACAGCTAGCTGTTTTTAAAAACAGGGCCGTTATGAAATGCGTCGGCTCGACGATAAGCCGGTGAATGCGGTTGAATTAAACACATTACATTCGGCTTCATAAGTCATTCAATACGGCTAGAAATAATGTAATTAGGCGGGAGATTAGCCGCCTCTATGGCAGTTTTTAGTTCCAATTCTTAACACTCTTGGCGCTGCCTGCCTTTTTTTTATCTAAAAAAACTAAGTCCTGTTAGATTCCGGTTATTTCTTTTTACTAGAGCAACACCGATGCAAATAATAAATCCACTTCCTTCTTAAAAAAAATCTTTAAATTATAATAAGGTACTCATAAAGCCAGTTCGTGTCCAAACTTAAATATTAAAACAGGTTTTACCCACAGTTGTCTCCTTTAACCCTGCACCGTTGTCAATGACCCTTATAAACAGAAAGAGACAAAGCTACTTATAATTAATACAGACTGTTCCCAGTAAACGCACAGTGGAGCTTGACATGCATTGCAACGATGCAATAATATTAAAATCATTCGTCGTTCACCCAGAACGGGGCGCAGGAGTGTTGCTCGCGTGTGTTCAGTGTTCCCATTAAAATGGCAAACAGATTGGTTCTGTTGGGCCTTTTTCTCGCGTTGCTATGTGTGAGTTTTGTAGAATGTAAAGCACATTTGGCTCACAAATATCACAAATATCCTCATAGATCAGGGGCTGTAAGTAATTATTACCCTCCTTCGTCAGCGGCATGGCTATCCAGCTTGATTATCTGGTTAGTCTGGTTCACGGAATAAGCCTACTTCATCATTCGGCGGAGTCTACTACCCAGCATCAAGTTCTGGATCTGGAAATCAGCAACATACATGTCGCAGGTGGCGCAGGATAAAGACAGACAGGACAAACAGAATTGTAGACAACCGTCTAATACTTACTGCTTACCAGCCTAGTATCATCATGATAACTATAATAGCCACGGATATGGAGGCGGACATTTTACATTGTTAGTAAGTACAGCTTATTAGATCAATGAGTGCGTGTCTACTAATACGGTTGATACCAAAACTGAGCCATCAATGGCAATAAATACAAGCCTGTACAAGTCAATGTGGCAAAGTGTACCACTGTTCTGTACTCCACTGACCCTCTCACTGTTAAAGGGCCTGCTGTTAATCCCTCAGGATTAGAATGTGTAGTGGAGATACAAACGAAAGACGCGTTGTTACAGAACAGAGTAGATTACGATATGTTGATCAAATACGCGCCGATGCCGGAGCTGAAGAAAGAAGAGAGCAGCATATTACCTTCCAGGTCTAGCTTGAAGTCTTAGCTCAAGTCGGTCCGCCATGATGGATATGTAGGTCTTTATTGCACGTTTATATTAAATGCAACCTTTTAATGGTACAAAATGTGTTTGTCATTTTGAAATAAGATAACAGCGTGTGAATTTTATTCAGGAAAATAAATATCTCTTTTGATGTTGGGTAAAACCCTTAGGTTTACTTGCGCCCGATGTTAAAGAGTAAAAAAAGAATTTTCTCTCTAAGAAACCTTAGGTCTTACACTCGCCTGTCTGTATAAGATATCCCTAATACCAAATATTTTGGATAAGACCGAGTATGTATCTGTCGCAGCCGGATCGTAGAATCCGCCGTATTACATTACAGCTAGCTGTTTTTAAAAACAGGGCCGTTATGAAATGCGTCGGCTCGACGATAAGCCGGATTGAATGCGGCTGAATAAAAAACATTACATTCGGCTTCATAAGTCATTCAATACGGCTAGCCATAATGTAATTAGGCGGGAGATTAGCCGCCTCTATGGCAGTTTTTAGTTCCAATTCTTAACACTCTTGGCGCTGCCTGACTTTTTTTATCTAAAAAAACTAAGTCCTGTTAGATTCCGGTTATTTCTTTTTACTAGAGCAACACCGATGCAAATAATATGTCCACTTCCTTCTTAAAAAAAGCCTTTAAATTATAATAAGGTACTCATAAAGCCAGTTCGTGTCCTAACTTAAATATTAAAACAGGTTTTACCCACAGTTGTCTCCTTTAACCCTGCACCGTTGTCAATGACCCTTATAAACAGAAAGAGACAAAGCTACTTATAATTAATACAGATTGTTCCCAGTAAACGCACAAGTGGAGCTTGACATGCATTGCAACGATGCAATAATATTAAAATCATTCGTCGTTCACCCAGAACGGGGCGCAGGAGTGTTTGCTCGCGTGTGTTCAGTGTTCTCATTAAAATGGCAAACAGATTGGTTCTGTTGGGCCTTTTTCTCGCGTTGCTATGTGTGAATTTTGTTAGAATGTAAAGCACATTTGGCTCACAAATATCACAAATATCCTCATAGATCAGGGGCTGTAAGTAATTATTACCCTCCTTCGTCAGCGGCTATGGCTATCCAGCTTCATTATCTGGTTAGTCTGGTTCAGGGAATAAGCCTACTTCATCATTCGGCGGAGTCTACTACCCAGCATCAAGTTCTGGATCTGGTAATCAGCAACATACATATGTCGCAGGTGGCGCAGGATAAAGACAGAGAGGACAAACAGAATTGTAGACAACCGTCTAATACTTACTGCTTACCAGCCTAGTATCATCATGATAACTATAATAGCCACGGATATGGAGGCGGACATTTTGCATTGTTAGTAAGTACAGCTTATTAGATCATGAGTGCGTGTCTACTAATACGGTCGATACCAAAACTGAGCCATCAGTGGCAATAAATACAAGCCTGTACAAGTCAATGTGGCAAAGTGTACCACTGTTCTGTACTCCACTGACCCTCTCACTGTTAAAGGGCCTGCTGTTAATCCTTCAGGATAATAATGTGTAGTGGAGATACAAACGAAAGACGCGTTGTGACAGAACAGAGTAGATTACGATATGTTGATCAAATACGCGCCGATGCCGTAGTTGAAGAAAGAAGAGAGCAGCATATTACCTTCCAGGTCTAGCTTGAAGTCGTAGCTCAAGAGTCCGCCATGGTGGATATGTAGATGTCTTGTTTATTGCACGTTTATATTAAATGCAACCTTTTAATGGTACAAAATATTACTTATCGTACCAGTATATTCATATTCGCATCATATAAATAAAATAAATATGTAGATAAACAGTAATGTAGTTTTATTAATGGAATGTTATTGCGCCCGTGAAGTATTACATACATAACTACTTTTTGAACTTCTTTTTACTGAACAAAGATACTTGAGTACTCTAGGATACCGAGTTTTGAATGAAAAATATAAAAGAAAAATATCTTCAGGTTGGTTCACACGAAGTCATTAAAAGATACCCTTTTGGTTGGTTCAGGATTCTGGCAGAATGGCGATAAGACGATGTGTGTTATACGAGTATTTTGCGCACTAACGTAGGTATAGCTTCATATGTTTAAGTAAGTATATTTTATCTTTTTTTTTTTGAGTATAGTTGTTACCCGCCACGTCGTGGGTAGCATTTTTACAGACAGACAGACAGAGTTACTTTCGCATTTATAATATAAGTTGGGATTAGAACAAAAATACCTACCCACTTTCAATATTTGCAAGCCATGTTTGGTCGCTTACCATCAGGCGGAGTGAGGTCATTTTAATTGTCCTCAATATAATAATATAACAGTAACTTAAACAACAATGTCACCATATTTTTCGCAAATAAAATATAGGTACTTCGGTATTCATCACATGAGTAAATGGACAACCCCTAAGCAGATTTTTTTATATACTTTATTCCGTTGTGTTCCAGAGCGTTCCAAAGCAGGTGGCGGCTGTGAGCACTTTTATATCTCTGAAATTTATCAATATCAAGTTAGTACGTCCAAACGCCACTAGATGGCGTTAAAATAAAGATCTAAGATTAGAGGTAACGTGTCTTTGCGATTGTGCAAGCACCTTGCAATGTTGGTATGCCTGTCTGTAGTAAATATGACGTCACCATCAGGTGTCTTCTTCCTTTTGGTTAGACAGGGACAGCCTGCGTAATGACAATGAATCAGAAAAATAAACACTAAAGTCTTGTGAGTTGTGGTGTGACGTTGGTGTATTTCCCCTACCCTGGCCGCTCACAATGCGGGTCAAGTTAATAAACAACGCTTGTTTTTTTAGGGTTCCTTGGATAATAGTAAAATCCATGGAACGAAACTATACAATCATCAACATTTATATAACAGGATGAAATGTTAATATTATTATATGAAATGTTATATTTTTTTGTTAATTTGTACCGAGTTGCACTATCGCACATTTTTTTATGATATAGGTGGCAGACGAAAAGACGGATCACCTCATAGTAAGCGATTACCGCGGCCCATGGACACCTGCAATACCAGTGGTGTCAATTGTTAATGTTAGTCTATTATCGACCTTGTAAGTATTATACAGGGTGTACCAAAATCATAGAGAAGGCGGGGCTGTAGGATGAACATGGTCATGCCAATTTCTGGAAAAATAAGAAGGAAACAATAAAAGTGCAATAAACGTTTTTTGTGACTAGTTTTTTATGTCATTATACTATTCTAGAATTTAGTAAGTTACGTCGATATTTGAAAAAAATGCCGTAGTAGTGCTTCATACTTATTTTTTTTAAATATTGCTATAGGTATTTTTATTTATTCGTGTTTGTGTAAAAATCATTCTGCATCATTTCAAGCATTCTGGTAGTTTAAGGACTGTAATGGTTAGCAGTAAGTTACTACTTAGCTTATAAAACAGAAACCCTTAAAATAGGTAGGTTTGAAAAATTGTGCTCGTTAGTCAAAAATTTCATAAAATGTGTAATTTTTTAATAATGCTTAAAAATCTTCGTTTCTTCTAACTTATTTAATGCTACGGAACACAGGCAAAGAAACCGGTTGGCACTTGACAGATTTCTTTTTTACACAGTGTTGCTATTTAATGTTGAACTCCACTAAATAGATGGTATAATATTACTTACCTAAATTGATTGAATTTCTAAGTATATTTTATAAATTGATGCTCAATGAGGTATTTGTTAATAAAAAAGATGCGATTTTATTTTAATTATGTTCTTTAACGTTGTAACGCCCAGACAGCAGACACAATGGAAAATCAATTGTTTTATGCCTTTTAAAAGGCTTATGGGCCTTACGACGATAAGACATGTTTAGGTTCTAAGTTCGAAATTACTTATGTACCTATGTTGTGTTTTTTGCATACGATTAGGCGGCATCCTTAGTCTATGGTTTTAATATTTTTTGCCATTTAGGGTTTAATCTAGTGCTTGTTACTTATTTCATTTCCTCAATTACATTTTATTTTAAAAATGAATGATGTGTGCTGTTGCCATTGTAAACATTTGTTGACAATTACGTGTAACATTGGTAAATGTCATCAATTAATATTTTTTTATTTTTAATCATGTGGAGTAAACTGACAGATGCAAATGTTAAGTTTCTATACATTTTGACACTTTGCATCTGTTAAATTGAGTGATTATGTATGGGTATGACACATTGACATCTGTCAGTTTACTTCACAATATGATTAAAAATCAGAGTTATAGGTAGATAACTAATTTATAATGTCAAAAATATTGCTGGTCATAGAAACCAAAGCGTAAAGCGGCCTTATTCCGTAACTAGATCCAGTGCAATAATGAATGTATCGAATGCAACGAATGGGTAATTTGTTAGAGCGAACGAGCAACACTGACTGAGCTGTCATTGGCCGCTGTTCCGCAACTCGCTTCAGTTGGCTGCGCACGAGTGTTTGGCGCACGACGCGCGCTCTCGCGACTAAATCTTTTCACCATGCAAAAACTGTGGCGTGCGCTGTTTTGCGCACTTTTAGTGTTAACGTTGTTCCAAAGTACAAACTGTGGTAAATTCGGTAGTCGTGGTTTTGGTGGTGGCAGGCACAGCTATCCGAGCTCCGGCGGACTTTCGGGCTCGGGGTCACGACATTCAGGCGGCTTGTCCGGAGGACACGGGTACCCGAGCAGCCGCGGAGGCTTGTCAGGCTCTGGAGGCAGCCATGGCTATCCATCATCAGGAGGTAATCATGGATATCCATCATCAGGAGGTAATCATGGATATCCATCAGGAGGAGGCCTATCAGGCTCCGGAGGCAGCCACGGCTACCCATCATCCGGAGGAGTATCTGGAAACAAACCTGCATACCCTTCATCCGGAGGAATGTCCGGATCAGGTCAAAGTCACACATATCCTGGAAGTAGAGGGTCTGGAGGAAGCACACACCACACAACTATTAATCATAACTACAACTACAGTCCACCTCAGCAAATCAGATATGCAGCTCCTGGGCAAACGGCTCATTCCTACCCAGTCTATCACGGTACCCCGCCGACCTACGTATACCAGTACAAGAATTCAGACAGCAAATACGGCACTCTGCTAGCTGGTCTAGCTTTGTTGAACCTTGGTACCCTCGGAGCCAGCGTGTACGCAGCTAGCAAAGCTGGGTCCGGCGGCAGCAGCAGCGGAAACGGACACTACAAACCGCAGCCCGGCGAATATTGTAAATTCGGCATTAAGAAGGACAACGGCGACTACGAGGAAACCAAAATCGACTGCAACTTGATTACAAGCTTTATATTCCAAGAGGAAGCCAATACACCACAGCAAAAGGCGGGCGGCACTAACACCGTGGTAACAACCACAACAAATGTCACGGTGGTAAATATGACAAACGGAGTGCAGGACTCGCCGCAAACGACCACGCAGCCGCCGAATGTACTGTATCAGATGCTAGCGAACGGAACGTTGGTGCCAGTCAATGTGACTTTACCTGCCGCAGCTGTTAATACAACAACTTTAGAAAACGGTGCGGCGTCGAACGGCACGGTGACGTCATCAATGACCGTGACGACGACGACTACAAACACGACAGTGACAAACGCTCTCGACGTGAAGGGAGAGGCGATAAAGGTGACTCCGGGGATGCAATGTTTCGTCATAAGACACTCTCCAGTAAACCACATGCGGAAAACAGTCCCATGCGGCTTGTTACAGAGTTACGCTGACCAGTCCATCAAGAAAAACTCCGCAGCAAGAAACATACCAACTTTCACTGTATTATGTGCTATCGTTGCATTTGCGTTCTATTAGTGCAGTGATTAGTGTGACTGTATGTCGATAAAGCAAAACATTTTAATAAGTGCAGTAAATTCGTCCAAGTGTTTATTTTAGATGTAAGCTTGTTTTAGATCTGCGTTTGTTTATTATGTAGTCATTAAATCAAAAGACAGTCCTAGAATGAAATGGCAATTTTGTCTTACTTTGCCCGTACGGGTTAAGTCATATGTTATATATTAATTTCTATTTTTGATGAGTAAAATGTAAGACTATGTACCTACCCTGGCATATTTGGTCATACGCCAGTATTTTACATCTTTAATGATCATTATTAGCAGCTACTTATGTTTTTGAACTGTGTACTTATGTATATTTTATAAGAGTATAAATGATCTCTTATCGTCTTCATTTCACTACTGACACACTAAAAGGTATTTGGTTATGAACAAAATACCATACTGATATGTAAACAGTAAAATATTAGATTTGCATTTTTACTTAAGATCTTTGATACTTAAAATTTGGGTCCTAGATAGTCCATTTAAGTAGGTACGACATTTTTATAGTATTAAATAACATGTATGGCCAAAATTTTTGTGATAAATAAACATTGTTAATGTTATGACGACTAGATTTATTTACTTAACTATGCCAAACCTCTGGTTATCGAACTTTATCATAAAACATTGAGGTCGCTTGATAAAGGTACAACTTCTACACCTAGGTGCAGTAAAGTAAAAAAACAACACATGGACTTTTCCGAGTTCAATTAATGTAATTTATTTTTTTAAATTTATTTATTTTTTTAGCTGGAATAAAAAAAATATCAGATACTTATTCATTGAAAAATTGCCAACTACTCTTTCTAAAATAGCTTATCGATATCTATGAATGATGTAAATTATTAAATGTGTGTATGTTTATTGACTGATAATATCGTAGTGTAGTAGTACATTATGCATTCGGGGCAATGAACAATATTACCAACCAAAAATTATGAAAGATCGTAAATTGATGTTTATTTGGCTTATACGTAACTAATTTATCTAAGAATCTATCTTCTTCTTCTATACTATTTATAAAGAGATAACTTCCCGAAAGTAGTGAGGGCGGGCAATTAGAATTCCATAAAACGAGTAAGTAGAAGAAGTGTTTAGAATGATGAAATGTTTATCGATACAACTGTATAACGTACATCATTATTATAGGAATCACTTTAATTGAAAAAAAAAAAACCCCAAAGCTGATACGTCAGACAGAAAAATGGAAAACTTACTTTTTCCTCTTGCTCAGTCAATCAATATGCTTTTCGAGGCATCTTCGCTGGCAAATCCATGGCCGTTATTGTACATTTTCAAATGATTAATTGAATGATTCAGTTGAGTTAGATATTTCGGATCTTTCAATTTTTTTTTATCAAATGCGACGGGCTCAGTCAGTACTTGCGTAATAGAATCGGGAATAAGTGTCACTTCACTGGAAATCACATGCGGAGTCAAGATTATTCCAAAATTATACGATCCAGATGTCGTGGGTGATATTCCACGACAGTGTCATCTAATAAAAGTACCCTTTTCAAGAATAGGGTTAGCACAAATGGTTAAATTATCATATCCACCTCGGGGTATTCCTCATCATTCCTCGAGAAATTTAGAAATACACCATAGCGAATTTTATAGGATTTATAATGAAATAACTAAGTGGTTAATAGCATGACCTGTTTATTTCCACAATACAATCCCAAATTCAATTAATAAAGTTTAAAATGAGAATTACAACGGCATGTTTACTAAATTCGGTTAGTACCACATAGAACTGTGGAATGACTGATTGAATCTAGCGTAGCAAACAAATTTTATACGGTAATAATAAAGTTCAAATTGTCTACGATACTTATCAACGAAGTGTAAGTAGGTTAAGGGTGAGATAGAATGTGTTCGTTATATTAATATTTTTTGATTTTACTCATAACCATTGATCGTCCAAGGTACCTACCTACTTTCTTTGGGATTTGGTCGATGATAACTTATTGAATTATACCTAATGTTCAGGCATCAATCAATTTAGGAAACTACATTATGTATTTTTTTAATATGGGTGTTCTGGGTTGACGCCCCCAGTTAACTATCGTAACCTGGTACTCATAGTGCAGGGGTTGCCTTAGTTTGAGACTAGGTTGATTTGGGTGATGGTCTGGCGCATTTATTAATTTATTAATTATTATTTATCATAAACTTAAAAAGTATTTTGGTTGCTTGTTTTTAGGGGAAAAGTAGTTACTTGTAATTCTAGATAAATTACTAATTATGCGAGATACGAGAGCCGTTATCAATAGGTCTTCATTACATATTATTCTTATTATCTTATATTCTTGAAGGAATATCCAAATTATCAAATAAAAAGTATTTAACTAAATGGAGCCTACCTACCTACTACTTTTGATGCCACGGACTTGCAATATTATTATTAGAAAACTTGTATTTGTATTCTGTGGCCACGGTAAAATTAGTGGTAACCCTGAAATTATCAGTTTCACCTTTGGGATTATTGGTATAACATTTGGGTTTTTGAGAGTTTCCTTAACTTTGTTTCCTATTTTAGATGCCATATTTATTGTATTGTATAGTGCTACCTATTCATTTAATAGTCAGACAGAATGTAGGTATGTAAAGATTATGATTTTGTATTTTTCAGAGCTGTAGTTTAGTAGAGTTGGGTTATGATAAAATAAAGCAAGATTAGTTTTATAAATAGACATTTAATTGGTAATCAACATGAGTGGTAATCACATACACGACATGAAAACCAATGACAACCTTGCACCACCTTGCACTGAGAGAGAATCTTACATCAAGTGAATAAAGGATATAATACATAGTACCGCCTAGTTTGACTATACAGATAATTCAATATAAAGCAGTTATGAATAAAAAAATTAAAACGGGAATACCCCCGACATGTACCTACCTAGGTAGGTAATACTTGCATTTAGAGGCGGCGGCCATTGGATTGAAAATAAAATCATATCTATTCTACTTTGAGTAGTAGAATTTGATACCTTTAAAATATTTATGTGATACTTCATTTTGTAACGGCATCCATTTTGAACCGACGACCAGCAAAGCACTCCTGAGTTCCTGACTATTTTAACTGTCAAACAAAAAAACAAAATCCAATTCGGTTTATCCCTTCAGGAGCTACGATGTCACACAGAGAGATAGACGAACAGATTATGTTAAACCTATAACACCCTGTAGGTAGTTTTTGCGTCTAGGGTTTATCCTTGGTTTGAATGATACATTACTTATACTTATTCACACGTGTTATATTTATGTGTGGAGCGTGCTACAGTGGGCGTCTATTGGCTGAAATGATGATGATGTACAGTCGAGTTCAAAAATATGTATACACTTTAGGACCTTGTCACAGTACATATGTATAAGAAAACGACTAACACTTTCTTATTAATACGTATTGTGACAAGGTCCTAAAGTGTATACATATTTTTGAACTCTACTGTACATATTTTATACTGACAGACATATATGTATATAATACCTAGCTGTGTTTCGAAAACAAACGCAGAAGCATAACATCACATGTTTAGCATTCGACGTTATTGAAAACATGTCATATTTGGAAGGTTCAAAACTTGTGCAAATATCAAATACCAAGTCACAAGGCTCAACGGCGTAAGTTATTCTTTACATACTTATCTTAGTTGTAAACGTATTCACTGTAATACAGTATATACGCCTCCATCATTTTACGATTTTCTACGCCTTACTGTTGTTCATGAGTAGGTAGTAAACTGAATATTTTCAAACATAGGTATTTTTCAGGTCGTGAATATGCATGCATATCTAGATGCGTGACGTATTTGTCTTTTATGTCGAAAACAGGTGGGTCATTCTCAAATCTCAAATTAATATGCCTCGTGATCTAATTTTCGTGGCCATGAATCTAATAATCCTCCAAAATAGACATTAGAATCTTAAAACATAACGATCAGAAGGAGAGAGGGGATAAATCTCTGTCTATGACATGCTTACTTCTGGCATTAGAATCCTTCTGCTGGTACAATTTTTTCAGATCCTAAACAGTAAACCACTTCAGATTATTTTTATAATTCGCAAAAAATACCTGTCTTCTTATGAATGAAATTCCAAAAAAAAAGATAAGACGTGTTAGTACTAATGTAAGCTTCAGTATTTTTGACAATGTACTTACAGTTAACAGTATCTTATATTACCAACGCAACTGTCAAAATTTGCAGCTAATATTACCTACAGTCTTATCCTAGTAAATAAATTTTATAACTATGGTATGTATGTACCTACTCAATATGATAGTAAAATGTAGGTAATCCTTGTATTTGCATTTCTATTTTATTGATGTGTAGTATGCATTTTTATTAAATTCATTCACATTACATTTATACATGATTCGATAAATTGACCTCAAGGAAACCGCAGGCTTTGATAATACTACGAGGTGATGGTAATGACTCGTATTAATAAATGACTAATATAATTTTACGTAAGTTGTCATCACTACAAAAAACACAGTCATAGGATGTTCCACTTATCACGATAAAACTTTAATTGTCAACTAAGATTACATTTGTTTTAACTATACCATAAGTCACAAAGTTAACTCTACAGTGTTGGTTATTATTATCACCGAAGACTTAAAAAGTCAACAAGTGTTAACTAACTATCCCCTCTGAAAAAAGTAGAATTATTAATTTTTCTGTTCAGGTAGGTAAGGATTACGGAAGGATATTTAGCGAAACAATCAGAATCATACAATAAATGTACCTCTAATTGTGAGTATCGTTGAGCACATTTCTAAACTTTGCTGAGTTGAATTAACACTGAGTTAACAAATCACAACGTTATACATCACATTAAACACAACACATATTGGATAAAGTTTGAGACGCGTCACCCATTTTAGTAAATTAATAGATAGGGTACATTTTACTTTTTTAACAAGAGTGTTCCGTTTCACGTGATAGCAGGGTGTTTACTTTACGAGTATGACGACCTGGCTCTCCTTATTGTTTTGTACAAGGAATATCAATGATACTACTATATTCAGTATAAAATAACATATAGGTACATAGATGCATAGGTACATACTCGTACCATCATAAGCATCTTAATTCGGCAACTTAACAAGAAGTGTCAACAGCAGCCATGTTTTTATTGTACCGCGCCGCAACAACTTAGGCTTTTTCTCAGATAAAGTTAGCTACTGCTGAAATTAAAAAAGTAATACAGATAATACAAGTATTACGGCCTGTACTGAACTACAATAGTTTGGTTCTGTACAGGCACTGCCTTCAGCGAAGTGTTTCGATGCAATCCTTGCAATGATACGACCTGCAATCCTTTAAAAAAAGGACACAATATTCGTTTTTAAAAGGCCGGTGTCGTATTTGTGACTCCTTTAAAATTTCTACCATAAACTTTATTATGATTGTAACAAACAACACGTACGCCGTCACAGCATAAGCTATCTAGATTGCTATACTGTGACTCAGTATTTTAAGCTGTCCAGCTTGTTATACTGTGACGCCGTTGAATCAATACCTATAGACAGAAGCTGTTAAACGAATATCCAAGTAATACTCGTAAAAATCCAGAATTGATAACATTGATCGTTATTGTATAGGCGCTTTGAATTCTCGATAAGAGATTATTTACCTTTGGCGTCAGTCAACCATTCTTACACCAGCGGCTTGTGTCAGCTTCGCCTCGCTCATTGTTCCACTATCTTGACAAATAATGACTCAAGACTGTGTCTAATTACCTCCCACTTTATTAAACATTCAATGAATTGTAATTTCGCCTCATTATGACCTAGAATATTCGGATAAAACACACAATTTAAAGGAAAGGCTGCTTTAACTCAATGTTTTATTCTGAACAGAGGTGTTGAGGTGTGGTTATAGTTACGAAGGTATCAATGACACCAATGGCTATTTTTTTTAATTGGACTTAAGAAGATACAGTGAAATCTTCTTGTATCATATCTTGTATCAATAGTGTAGAATCTATTTATAAAGAGGACAATCACACAGTCAACAGCCAGGTTTGTGGGTAAACCAAAAAGACAAAACACTTGTACGATGTAATTGACTCCCAGCGCTACCTATTGGTTGTTTGTACGTCTAAGTTAAGTGCCAAAACAAAGAGCCATTAGACGTCGTGGTCATAATTATAAGGTATATTACGACAAAGGTACCTACACTTTATGGCTTTGCAAATTTTCATACAATTGTAATATTAATTATATACATTTAGATTAATTAAAAAACTATCTGATTTTTTAACTATCCGATAAAATTAATGCTGTAAACAAACTAATTGCCTAATACTCGTAGTACTATGGCACGCCAGGCTTTGTAATTAGGTACGCTGAATAATTTAAAAAAATAATTGAGTGAGAGTGAATATTATTGCAATAATAATTTAACACTTCCTAGTGATTTTTTTATTAAACGCTGAAGAAGAAATTTGTTGTATGACATAACAAATTTCTTCTTCAGCGTTTAATTAAAATTTCAAAAAGCTCCAGATACTATTATCTACATTGTTTGGAAACGAACCATTTTATCTTAAAATTGCTATCATTTGAATTTAAAGTAGTCACCGGGCATATTAATTTCAAAGTCTGTGCAAGGCCTTTATCATTGAAAACATGCTATCATTGCAAAAACATGTGACATGCAGATGAGAGAGACCAGAGTTGGTAAACAATTTTAAAAATGCTGTCCGCTTGTAACGGCTTTTGCAACACAGCCGAAACTTCACACCGACTGTCTAGAAATAAGGATCAAAGTAGGGTATCAATTCTGATAACCCAGTTAAAAGTTATGCGTGATGGATGATCATACCTAAAAAATAATCAAAACAAAACACTTGCGTCTTGAGAACCAAATTCATTTGTTCGTTAAAAAACATGTAAGTAGGTACAAACATGATTTTTTTCTACACTAATCACATCGAATTTTAACTAGTATTTTTTTACTGACGTTAAATGTACAGCCACTGACACATCAAGTAATTCCTCCCGCAGTACAAAAATAGCACTTGTGTCTCTGACATAATGACTATCCAAAATCCAAAACTAACTCTAATGTATCGCCGTGTCTATACAGATACTATTCACACTACAAATTCTACATTGCCGGCTATATCGAGGAAAAAACTTGTGATTATCCCCTGGTGATTGCTACTTAGGCATTTTACAAAACCAGTTCGGCGCATGTTTTTTGTCCCCACCAATGTTATGTGAATGACTTAGTTTGAAGAGTTTCCTTTAGTTTTAACGGTTGGAATATTTGCAAAACTCCTATGATTCATACAAGTACGAGTAGGACCTAATTGGTAGGAATTGCAGCATAATTCCCGAAGATATCCATATCTATAGCATGTCAACATAAAAGGTATGAGCAAAATGTGTCAAGCGAAAACTGGTGTTTTATCAGATCCACAAACGTTACTCCTTCTCCTCTCCACCTTATCAGTAAGCCCATCAGTGGGCTTTTGCTTCTGCAATAATTTGCATAAGTGCCATCATCAATATTTCAGCTAATATTTGTACGCTGCTGGACATAGGCCTCTCTCAATGTCCTCCACACAGATCGGTCCTGTGCCGCCTAAGTATATCGAAAGTATTCCCACTACCTTCATCAAAACGTCGATCATGGCTGCTGTGCGCGGCCTTCACTCGACTACCTTTCCACCCCAACGCCCGTCTGCTCTCCTCGCAATGTGCCCTGCTCATTGCCACTTGATCCAAGTAATTCTTTGGGCTAAGTCTGCGAACTTAGAACTCCTGCGGTTCTCATCATTCCTAACACGTACCTACTCCATTACCCTCTAAATGACTTTGAGTCTTGTTAGGTCCATTGTAAGCGGCCACTTATACATTATAAGTGATTTGTAGAATAACTACTAACTTTCTTGGAACTGATCTACCGTCAGTTCTTTTTACTACTTGCCGTAGCGCATATTTATAAATGACCTGTTTCAATGAAACTTCATCATCATCGTTATGACGTAAACCTTTGTAGTAACATAGGTTTTCCTTAAAGATTATGATATTTCCCTCAACGCCGGACTAATCGGAAAAATATGCAGATATTAATATGTAATGATCCGGTGGTGCCTGCTTGGATTCGCACCCTATGGTCTCCCGAGGGAAGGCGCACTTTCTTATCAATTGAGTTATTATAGCTTTAACTTCATCATCATTATCGGCCTTTTGTAGTCCATAGCTGAACATAGGATCGATTTTTGGCTACTCGCATCCCAGCTCTTGCCAGCCATCTTGCGCAGATCGTCACTCCATCTGGCTTGAGGGTGTCTTACATTACGTTTATCGAGACGTGTCCACTCCAGAACTGGTGTACCCCAGCGGCTGTCAATTCAGCGGCTAATATGGCCAGCCCACTGTCACTTTAGATTACTAATCCTGTGAGCTATGTCGATGAATTTGGTTCTCTCCCGGAGCTTTAACTTTTATTTTCTCAATTCCAGCTATAATATCGGTATGCTGGGTAGCAGGAGCGGGCGTGGGCCTGCTGCCGCTGCTGGGCTGGCACGCGGGCGACTCGGCTACCGGCTGCTACTTCGTCGACGTCATGGACTACAACTACCTGGTCTTCCTCTACTTCGCCACCATCGTACGCCCAGCGTCCTCTTGGCTGCCTTCTACGCCCACATCTACAGGGTCGTGGTGAAACAGGTTGGTTTCATTGTAATTAACTAATAAGAGTGGTGTTGTTGAGTTAGTAAGGGCACGGCAGGTTCAATTGGGGAGAAAGGGGGTTAAAAGTTGACAGCGCACTTGAGTTGTGACTGTTGCAGGTGTCTATGCCCATGGCCGCCCGGCGGCCATTGCTTTCCATCAGGTGATCCGTCTGCGCGTCTGCCCCCTATCACATAAAAAAAACATTTGATGTAGAGAACAAAAGTACTTAAGTTAGGCTGGGAATCCATTTGTCATCATAAACGGAGAATTATTATTAAAGGAGTGCCATAAAGCTACATTCTATGCTTCAAATTAGCAGTAGTTAGTACTCAAGGTAGGTAAATTGCAAGAAAGTTGAGTCTGAAATACGTCTTAATTTAATAGCATGACAGACCTTTTCTTTTTGGGCTATTTGTTTCTGTGCAAAAAAGACACGGTAGCTTCATGTTAATTTCCATGGCTCATAGAAAAGTCTGATCGAGTGTTTCGAAGCGAGCAATTTGCACCCTGTACGAGAGATACGAGGAGAAATAATGCTTCAGCATGGTTGGACGGCTCGACCGGAGTGGTACATACCACAGCTTTGCAGAAAACAGTCGTGAAGCAGGGCTTATGGTGTGTCTTGCTAAGTGGGGGTAGGAGGTCGGAGTCCCAATCAGGAGGTACGAGGAATTCAGAGTTTGGAGGAGTTCAGGGTTGGCGGTGTATATGTGACTCCAAATAGTGTTGTCGGAGTCCATGAGCGGCGATGCATCTGCTATTCTACTACCTATCACGTAAAAAAACTAGATGCCACCGGGCCAGCAACGAGTATTAAATCTATGTTTCTAGTAGATGCGTAAACGGTCTAATGTAACATGCTCGCTGTTCGCTGCCAAATGTTAAATTACACTTCGTAACAATAATATTAATAGAAAGAAGATTCAAAGTTATTGTTAGGAGAAAATATAACAATTGTCTTTCATGCATTTCACTTTCTCACGTGCATTCTATTTTGTACATTTCACAAGAAAAGTTTATAAATTCGAGAGATATTATGTGATAGGTGGCAGATGAGAAGACGGATCACCTGATGGTAAGCGATTGGACAAAGGTTACAGCCCTTTAACCCTCTTTTCCCCTAATTGGGCCTTCCGGTACCTTCACTTATTCGGCGAAACACAGCGCCAGGCGCTGCTTCACGGCGAGTCAGTCCATTCATGCAGAAGCGCGGCTCTTCCACGGTCGATAATTATTAAGTACCTATGACTGAAATGTTGATTGGTTGGCTTATCAGAGTTACACGTTAGAGATTCGGTTGGGTAGAATTCGTTATACGATTTAGAAAATAATGTTATGGAATGTCGAGAACTTTTCCCCGGAAAAATTCGGATGCAATTGGAAAAGTTACTGGCGTCCTCGTTAATATTCTATCTCAAAATTTCATTACCAAAGTTTATACAAAAAAAAGTAATTTGTTTCTTATCAGAGGTAACATTCTTTTGCTCACGTGACTTTTTTAATGGTATCAATTTATGAAATTTTTAACAAGTCTACGAAATAGTTATTATTTTGTATCATGTTTTTTTATATAATAGGTGGCAGACAATCAGACGGTTCACTTGATGGTAAGCGATTGCGCTCGCTCATAGACACCTGCGACACTAGTAGAGTCACAAGTGCGCTGCCAACCTTTGACCCCCTTGCCCCCAATTGGGGCGCAGGCGCTGCGTTAGCCGGTTTTCAGTAAGGCTGTGGTATCACTCCGGCCGAGCCGGCCCGTTCATGCCGAAGCGTGGCTCTTCCACGGTTGACACGGTAGTACATGGTACATATCCTTATCAGGTACATGTCCCTAATAAGTACACTTTATTTAGTATTTGACATATTACATCCATCTATGTATCATTTATGCCTTTCTTACATTTTATTACTTGTCTTGGTTCTTATATTTTATAAGTATTTTTCCGTTTATATATTTTAATTCGTATTTACCTACGTGGTTTTCCACATATGCTTTAACAAGTATGTAACTGAATAAACAACATTTGTTTTATTAGTTAGAGTATGAATCGGGTGAATTGACTTCTTTTAGATGTGCAAATGGCAGACTATATTCATATACAATATATTGTCATCATTGATTGCTAAATACGAGTTATGATCCATTGCGACTGTTTTTATTATACCTAATCGACTCAATAGCAAACACGATGGTACCTAGCTCATTGTAACATGTGGTATTTATTAGAAGAAAAAGAAAACGCACTATGTTTTATTGACACAACTTTGCTTTCTCTAGAATCTGCTCTATAGTTAAGACTTCGCTACTGAGATATCTCCTAGGTGCGTGAATATTTGCTTCATATCTATATCTATACTATTTATAAAGATACAACATCTATAGTAGACAATAAAAGGGCTTATACAGGGTGTATCTGTGAACATTTACATCCCTTTAACGTCATACCACGTCTTCTTAAAAATCATTTTGAACAACATTTTGTTCTACGACTTTTGAAAATTCGCATAAAAAAGTTTCATCTTTCCATACAAAGTCGGTCAAGTGACAAAAATTTCGACGAATTTACAAAAGTCGTGAAACAAATGTTGTTCAGAAATGTTTGATACAAGACGTGGTTAAAAGGATTTAAATGTTCACAGATACAACCTGTATGTAACACAAAACACAAAATACTGGCGCGACGTAATCGACACCCAGCGCCAACTATTGGTAATGATTGGAATTAATAGCAAAACTAAGACCCGAAAACAAATGAGAGCGGGCCACTAGTATCTGATAAATTGCTGTCTCACAGAGCACTTCTTGGAACATGACGGAGAACATCAATGTAACTAAGCCAATCTACTAAAATAATAGCGTTTGAGACAAAAGAGCGTAATTAATCTTAATTTAGGTACCTATCTTTTTTGCAGTGTCTGAAGTCAGAGTTTATGATATCCTCCTAACGCCCGAGACAGCAGACACAATAGAAAATTAATTGATTTATGCCTTTAAAAAGGCTTATGGGCCTTACGACCTTATGTAGATATTACAAAAGTTTGCAAAGTAATATTTTTGTTTTCTTTATCGTGAAATTGTAGTCTAGTTCCACCCATTTTCGTTTGTGCACCTTATCAGGGGACACACTGCACCTATACACTTTAATACGAATAATTTATGAATACATATACCAAATTGAACTTTATAATTCTAGCCGGTAAATAAATATAAAGGAGACTAAGACGTATTGCAAAAAGAAAACCGGTATTATAATTACATGGTATTATGCTACTTAGTGCTTCTGTAATAAGGTTTTTAATGATAAGAGCAAATTATGTAGGTATATTATTAAGTATCATGATTTTTTATATCACTCGGCTGTTCATTATGCACCTAGCTACCTAGTGACACGCTCTTTACACAATGTATTCTTAGTTCCGTAGATGTACACAGAGGCTGACCTTCGATAGGAATTCCAAACTTTTTTCCTCATCCGAATCGTAAGAACAAGATACCTAATACCTAGTACCTACTTAATGCATATCTAGTCTTCTATCAAGACTTTATATTTATTGTTTTCATGAAGCTATAAGTGGCAATATTTTTTTAGATGAGTTGAAAATAAACTAAATGTTCTCGTTCATGACAGTAAGGACGAATCAATTTGAAAAAAGTGCAAAGTTAATTAATTCTGTTCTTGTTGAAGCAATCAACTTTTAAATAGAGATAGTTGGAATACAGTGTTGATATCAGATAAACACTTAAAAATAACTCCTTGTGTTGTACGAGTAAGCGATGGAGTACGAGGAAATATGTAGTAAAATAACTCATTAATGAATTTTATTAACGTCGTAAGGCCCAGACAGCAGACACAATAGAAAATCAATTGTTTTATGCCTTTTAAAAGGCTTTTGGGTCCTACAAAGTTATGTACATGGATAGGTTAGTTTTATAAAGTTTATATTTATAGAAACTATCATGCATAAGTTAAAAATATCAACATAACTTGTTGAACTAAAGTCAGTTTTGTAGAAGGTCGTGGAGAAGACCAGTGACTCTCATGTAGGTCCATTCTAATGTTAGTGTTTGTGTTTTTCAGTTGAGTGCTGTGGTGACGGTGGAGGGCAGCCGCGGCCGGCTCGCCGGGGGCACCATGCTGCGAGTCCTCGGCGCCGCCCAGAAGCGGGAGGTCAAGGCCACGCAGAACCTAGCCATCATCGTGTTCTTCTTCATCATCTGTTGGATCCCGCTCTACACCATCAACGCCATAAAAGCGTTTATGCCTGACTTAGACATACCAAATCTTCTCACTTACTTCTGCATTATTTTCTCCCATCCTAAACTCAGCGATAAACCCACTCCTGTACGCCTATCATTTGAAGGATTTCCGAGCCGCGCTGAGAGGACTCATATGTACTATTTTAGGTAGAGGTGTAGTTCCAATTCCAGCAGCGTACAGACCACCAGTTCCCGTGAGAAGACCTGCGCTAGAACGATGCAATGCGTTGAGAGAGCGACCAAAGATATACGTCCATTCGCCAGTTTGGCTTCGGCAGAGAGAAGCTGAGATGGCGGCAAGAGATGGCAATGTTGCCGGAGCCGCGAACAATGGCCCGGACGCAGACCCGTTCGCAAACAAAATAGCCACAGACAGCTCCAGCGGACGCCACACGCCAGAAGGGCGAGAGTCAGATGGCCCCTTTTTAATACAATCGAACGAGGAAAGGTGCCAGAGTCCCTACAAAAAAGTAGAGGACTTCCTTCGTAGAGTACGAAGCGCCAACGGCGATAGCTGACACGAACCACGCCGGGGGCTTCCGGCTTATAGCGTTACTTGACATTAAAGCTTTAACAAACTGTCCTGATAAAGACATTCCTACAAATACCTCAGAGCAGACGGGGTAGCATTTGATTAGCATTAAGATTGATCGTGAGATAAGAGCCGGTCCAAGAATAGTGTTTCGTGGAGCGTGTTATCTAAACGGGTTCTAAACATAAAATTATATTTCCTTCACTATCAAGTGACTAAAAATGTTTTAGAAAGTTTTAAAGTTTATATTTTGTTGTTTATTAAAAGTTCATACCAAAGAGAAAGAGATCTTATACATATATTATTATTTATAATTATTGCATGGGAAATAGAGGACGTACACACGACCACCCTCCATGTTGGTGAGAGTAGTTAAGACACTATCGCTAAACGAAAAGCTAACGACTTGCATGAGTGCTAATAATAACAACAGGATACCCTCTTTATTAAGGGAGGTCGATAAGTCACCATAAGTACAGTATAGGTAGCTATAATAAATCGCCTTGAGAACAGTGTCGTTAACTTTCTCTTTCGGAAGAGGTCGCAAGTACAAACTGCCTTGACGTGATATCTCGTGTGTTCTTTTCGACGTCAGTTCCGATGTTTCGTTGTTGCGACGCCACATATGAGAAGCCCTTTTTATGACATAGGGAGGCAAACGAGTACCACCGCAGCCCGTGAACATCAGTTACGCCAAAAAGAGTGCAGATGCGTCTTTAAGGAAAGTGTCGACTCGTTTCTTAATGATTTCAATATCGTACCGGTTTGGAAATACCGCTGCGGAAAGTTGATTCCACAACGAGGAGGTGCGTTGCAGAAATGGTTGACCAAGGCGCACGATGAATAACGTTACCGATTCAATTGGTCTGGATGGAATCCTAGTTTATGGCGTGTAAGTACGGTGGTGAAATTCGGCCTGGAACACTCATGGTAAAGGCAGTAAAAAACACATAAAGATGCAACTTATTTTCGCAGTGCCGGAGAATCTATGCAATCTATGATATTCTTGTTGCCATCGTAGTCTCCTCTAAATCCAAATTATCATTTATAAACTTCTGACTAGGCGAATGTTTAACTGTTTTGTACAATGCTCGATTCTGAACTGTTACGCAATTTTTTTGGTCCGTACCAATTAATGAATCACCACTAGAATGATTATGTAATGAATGAATAGTAGGTAAAAGAAGTAATTATGAAATAAGTATTTAACTGAAAGTTTATTCTTGTATGTCTGTACATTTTTAGACTATGTAGTTTTGTTATATTGATATCGAAAATTGCTGTGCTGTATTTATATTGTTGCTTGTTTAAGAGTTTGTCAATTGTTGTTGTAAATGTAATTAAATATTTGATTATTTAACCAATTCGTTTTTCTGATTATCAAAGTACTCTAAGCAAGACTTAAAGTACGTAAACATAAAATTACCTAAACAAGGTAAGTAACTAAATAACCGAGACAAATACATCTACGTCACCTGCGTGTAGGTATAAGTATCTGCCCGTCAAACAAGTTTCTTGCTTATCAAAATGTATGCAAGGATGTTCTGGAAATAAAATATTTTTTGTTATAAAAATGAACCAGTGCAGTATCCCCAAGGTCAATTGATCAAGCGAGATTGCCAAACAAAAAGTCACTAGTTCATAAATGGTATTGTTCCAAAGTTTATACTAAGTATTTATTTAAAACATTATCAACGTTAGTAACCAGTTTTATGTAGTACAGTCAGCGACACGTAAGGTTACTCAACGCAGTGCAAAAATAACACTTCTGTGTCAGAAATAAGGGCGGTTCAAAGCCTATAAAGTAACCACATGTCATAGTCTGTACGTTTGGAGAAAAATAATATAAAATTAATTTCCAATAACCTACATCGTTAGGTAGGAAACAGCAATCCGCAATTCCGTATATAAAGTTAAAAAAAGGAAACAAGAGAAACAAAACACGGAAACATTAGGTAGCTCAATTTGTTGAAACGTTTATAATCGACCACATAATTACTTTATCGTTAAGGTTCAGCTAAATTAGTGGTTTGCAGTGTGTACAGTGAGAATTGGTCGAGTGCTTGATGAATTTAAGGTCAACAGCGCCATCTGTTTGTCAGTGCATTGTATCACTACAATCGAGGCTCTTTGTTCAGTGGTCGACCTATGGTTTTCGTATGGTGATGTCAGACAAGTTGTCTAATACTTTACCTAGATGGTGTTAGGTGAAGAAAAGTTCTGATATTAGTATTTTTTGCGAAGTGTCAGACTGAGTTTGGTTTTAAGATATTGGCCGACGGATGGCGTATTAGAAGGCTTCTAATACGCCTAAATACATCTAATGCTATAATAGAAGCATTATGTAAATTGTCATTTTGACACGTATGTCTCTGCTTATGATAGATCATCCAATCATATAATAATATCGCTGGATCTAACTTTTAAAGGGATCAAATAGTAAGTTATCTGTTTTGAGATCAGTACCTATGTTGGCAGGCACAAAAATAAATACAGACAAAGTGACCATTGAGTCTGTCATTCTCACCCTGAAGGCCTGCCGTATTTGTATGGTAGTATACCTCCAAAATTGACATCAGAATCTTAAAAGTTATCGATTACTCGTATCGTAGAAACTTAGGCATAGTCTATAATAAAAAAATATTTAAAGATTCTGAGGTATCCTACGAGGAGAGAATCCTTTGAAAAAATAAATCAGGCTTTTTTAAAGTAAAGACCAGTACCTATATCAATTTTGATTGCTACTTATTATGTGAGAATTACTCGGGGTGAATTAGTAAGACGTGGGTGGTTTAATGATACATTGATAAAACACAATAACGAAAGGTAGCAATTTACACCTGTCTTTTTTACGTGAAGCAAGGTATAATTATTTTTTAATATTTTCTCTAAGTTTATCTTTTATTTTAGAGTCAGCTTGTATGTTTGTTTTTAGTATATTTTGTAGGCTTAACTATTAAAAGTAGTGGACGTAGTGTGCAATCTTTTTATTTTATTTTTATTGTCGAAGCACGAGATGGAGTATTAGTATCAGCTGATTGATGCAACTTAAAGTTTATTAATAAGTAAATACTTATAATGGGTATTAGTGTACAAAAGTAAATACATAGTGGTTTTTCGTTACTTACAAAATTTGTGAAAACAGTTTGTGTAGAAGACCGGCAGGAAATATAAAGCAGAAAAAGCTCCGTCGTGTCTTGTCTCCTCCAGCGGTTCAGGGTGGACTTGCTATCAATGTGGCAAGATATGCTGGGCAGCAATATCCTATAGCCATCTCCGTAGAAGTGGAGTCCCACCTACTTGATAGCGCTGCGACTTTCATCTTAGAAGATGTTGTGGCCATTGATGACTTTTTTTTGTGAATTAAGATGATCAACGTACGTTTAACACTGCTATTGTGTTTCGAGCGCGTTCTACGATCCTAATACTAAGTTAAAATTTTATTTACCAATGAAAAGAACGGCTTTTTTCGTTTAGGTTAAAAAACAGATAGATCTTGCATTCAAAATAGTATGCTTAGGTACACAATAACTATTTTTGTCAAAAAGGATAACCGTTATTGGCCATAACTTATAGTAAGGATATATCCGCTGTTGAATTTCTACTTCCATTACATAAATTAAATATTGTTGGTTGAGGTGTCTCATTGCGAGACTTTTACTTGATAATCATACGAGTGGCGTCGGGCGCTCGCAATAGCATCTAGATTTACTCCGAACTATAATTATCACAAGATTATCTATCATTACGATTCGAAAGACAAATTGTATTTTTCTATACATTTGCCGATTATTTTGCCTTTCAAAGATAAGGAACAACTCTTGGATGTCTCGTCGAAATTGACGAAACATTTTAACTGTTCAGTTTTATAGTCCAACAGAATAAAATTTGTCGTGATCGGTTTTTGTGCAAACTTTTACCGTTTCTTTATTAATTTAAGATGGAAGTGTTTGAACGTGTAAAACAGTCAATTTTAAATACAAAATTTCGGTTGCAGCAGAACACTTACGCCAGTTTGCTTTGGCTTGTAAACATAGTTCCAAGTATTGCTGGATTTTCTATTCAAAGAGATACGATTTCGGGTTTGTCCAATATTTTTTTTTGTTATGGTTAAACCTTTTGAGTATATTAAACTCAAGGGTTAAACCGTGTGTTTGGGCACTATTCATTCTGCCAATGTTAAGTAGAGATACCTAATTTGTTTAATCGGTAATTTGAGCTGTATCTCTTAATGAATTGAGTCCTTTCTTACTAGTAAGTAAAAGCAGCATCTCTATAACAAAAATAAAACATGCACATCATAAAAATATGAATACAATTACTTATTTCTAAGCTTAAGATTTTCGTGTTGTTTTATCACTTTATCAATACTTTATGCACGACACATTTAGAATGAAAATTATTTCGACCTCCTCTAAATTGATCAGGAGTCTGAACACTTTTAGTGTTACACAAGTGGTTTTAAGTACTACTACGTACTAAATAGTAGGTAGTACGGAGTCAGGTCAATTTATGAGATGCGCGAATTTCATTTAAAAAAAGTCGTGGTCTCCCAAGGGAATCAAATCCTAATAAATATATACCTACAGGATGGCTCAAAATTTTAAGACAAGCCGGCAGGAAAGACTTAATTATAACTTTTTTCTTAATTTTCCTGAAATAATCATGACCATGAACATCCTACGGCCCCTGAAAATAGTAATTGAAACTAACTCATAAATATTTTAACGATGATAGATCTAGGTATAGATATAGATCTAGATCTAACAACGTCAATTAGAATATTTATGAGTTGGTTTTAATGAATAATGGTTTCAGTTTATAATCCAAATACTACTTTAGCAGCTTCTAGAGCGCGTCATATTATTATGTGTGTTCCGTCTTTCAGTTTTAAATACAATTAAATTTGTGTTAAGTAAAAACAAACTCGCCAAGGCTCGATCTTTAAAATCTCGCTTGTGTTTTAACGTCGTAAGACCCAAAAACCTTTTAAAAGGCAAAAACAATTTCCTATTTTATATTGTGTCTGCTGTCTGGGGCTTACGACGTATATATACATATAGAAATATACATAAGAAATACCTACTAACTTACTTGGAAGCATTGTGAATATAATTTGTCCTCACGCCAACCCTATAAAGAAAACTTTTGCATGATGTAAAAAATTGGACCCTTAATTTCATTCACTTTTTTTTATTTCCTGACGAGTTTTTAATTTGGAAATTATGTAAGTAAATAACCTACTATTTTGTCTTCAGCACCATTCTGGATCGTACATCTGTCTCTTCTGGTATATATCTACGGGGTGGGTAACGTGGTCTACCAGATCGAGTATGCTCAAAATGCTGGAGACTTCATCAAGAGCTACGTCAATATTTCCTTGTTCGTCTTGATCGCCAATAATAGCTACTGGTTTATTAAGAAAAGGTAGGAACTCTGTATTTTATTTGTCTTGGGTGTACGTATTTTGTGTCTGAGTACCTACTTTCATTGTTTTGGTTTCCATATAACAACTTTAATTTGGGACCAGAACAGTGTACTCGTAATTATGTGATCTTACTGTCTTAATTTTATTATTATTACTGAATAAATAAATAAAAAAAAGTTGATTTCATAAACGTTATTATTACGATACTTTATGCATAAAAATCTGGTAGATATTTTGCTGTCTCTGTCTGCGTTTAAAGCATTTTTTTTCTATGCAATTAGTATCGAGCGTCATTAGGTATGTACGAGCATGTTTGACGAAAAAATATGGTTTTCCTTATTATTTTTGTAATATCTACTTAGGTACCTTCATAATTGTTTTTATGTAAACACTGTGCTACGAGCTAAAGTATTTTGAGATTTTTGCATGAAATATGGTCAAACATTAAAAAGTTAGTTTAAAAAAGGGCGGTGATGAGCACCTGATTGCTTGTTTCCTTCTTATATTTTATGAAAAAAAACGAGTTATTTTTACTCACTTCCAGACCTTTGTTAAAATCGACCTTAGATCAGATCAACGAAAGTGACCAACTGTCGATCGTCAACGAGACATTTCGAGAGCAGCACGCTCGGTCTGTGAGCAAGATCAAGCGGATTCTGTTCATCTTCTACGGCTTCAACGTCACCAACGCCGCCTTCGTGTACCTGCCGCATCGCGTGGACGTGCGCAACAACTATGCCATGACTCCTTGTTACGGTATGTAAGAAGTATAACTCTGGGGGTCTACTCCGCCAAACGATATCGAATTATTCGTAACGATACGTCAGTTCATACAAAAACCCTACTCTAACACAGCTTAAAATACGAATAATTGAATTTGACAGCTTCACAAACGTCAGATCTCGATATCTCGAGACGATGACTCTTAACGATACCATCAGAGACGTCGTCGGAATGTTCGTCCGATTTGACGTTTGTGAAGCTAACAAATTCAATTATTCGTATTTTATGCTGTGTTAGAGTAGGGTTTTTGTATGAACTGACGTATCGTTATGATTAATTCGATATCGTTTGGCGGAGTAGACCCCCTGGTGCCGAAGCAAAGTGTCAGCCTATACTGTCTCATTGGAGGGCAAAGGCTTCCATTATAGAAATCAAGTCATCGCTACTAAGATGGGATTAGGCTTAATCACCACACTTTCGTGACCACAAATCTGGATGCGGGTGGCACAGGACCGATCTGTGTGGAGAACTTTCGGGGAGGCCAGCAGTAGACGTCTATTGGCTGCAATGATGATGTTGAGATACTCGTATTTACCATTATACCTTCCAATAGCTTGTGTGGTAAAAACTCAAAAGGGAGATGCTTTATGACTGTTTTACAAAATTATTTGGAAGTAGTAACATACCAATCTAATAGGTATTATAAATGCAAAAGTAACTCTGTCTTCGTCGCTTTCACAACTATTGAACCACTTTAAATAAAATTTGTTGTACCGAAAGATTTAAAACCTAGGGAATCCAGAGGCCACTTTTTAAATGATGGTCTGAAGCACCCGATGTGGAAACTCCCGCAGAAAGTTTAATCTATGATATATATTTAACTATAATGCCTTAGGAAAATTCGTATGTTGAGCATCTATTGATGAAAAAAATTCGAAGGTCTAGATTTCTGTTAAAGGACTAACATGTAAGCAGGAAAATGCCGTTTTGATTGCAATTTCATCTTTTCAGGAATGGAGCCACTGACATCGTCTCCAAATCGAGAGATCTGCCTGGCTCTTCTCTGTGCGCAAGAGTTTTCGATCATGACCGTGGTTCTCAACTACCAAGCCTTGCTTCTGCTTTTGATAGCCCACACGGCGCTCTTGTATGATCTGCTCTCCGCAGAAATAATGACTCTGAACAACTTCGACCGTAAATTGCACTACAACAACCCAGCTGCGAAGGATTTGCTACCAGTGATTATCAAACGTCATGCGTTGATCCTTAGTGTGATTGACAAGTTGAAAGCTCTGTACAGCGTTCCTATAGGAGTGAACTTCGGTTCCAATGCTGTGTGTATATCTTTGTTCTTCTATCTACCGCTCCAGGAATGGCTGCAGTTCATGCCTATACTTGTCTACTGCTTCTTAGTGTTTTTCCTGTATTGTTTTCTGTGCCAGCGACTGTCGAACGCGGCAGAAGAGTTTGAGATCGCTGTGTATGCTTGTGGTTGGGAGAACTTTGACAGGAACAATAGGAAGGCAGTATACGTCATGCTGCGTCAGGCGCAGAGACCGGTGGAGCTGCTGGCTGCTGATATTATACCAGTCAATATATCTACTTTTGCGACTACTTTGCAGGCAATGTTTAAGTTTGTGACTGTAGTTAAGTTTTAAATGAATGCAATACGAGTAGTGTGTAGTTGAATAGTAGTTTTGGTAGATGCGTAGAAAATAAAGATTTTGTAGATGGTGTTTTGTATTTATTTAGCCTTTTAATCAAAATATTAAAAAGTTATCATTAAAGAATTCTAATAATTGGTTAACACCATGAGTGTTTTACATTCAGAAGATCTTTCTTCATCACTACTGTAACTATTGTCAATATTGCTTGCCATTCGCCATCACCTCGAAGAAAGATTTCGTTTAATATTATTGTCAGGTTACTATGTATACCTTGTACTGTTATAATAAAAATCTAGTTAGAGAAGTGAATTATTAACAAAGAAGCGGCTTGCTTCAGATGAAAGATGAATGACACTGAGATAGTTTCCTTCCATATTGACAGTGTCTGTTTAGCTGTCGACATTCTAATGTTTCATGCCGACCTTAACATAAAAATTAGTGTCGTATATTGTGAAACCAAACAAAAGTGCGAGTGCGGAACGAGGTTGCGAAATTAGCAATGCACTACATGCATTATCCATCTTTAGACCATGGAGCACGTAGAATTATTTTTCAAATAAAATGTAGAAAGTAGGTATGTAGAAAGGTTCATTACCAAATGTGCCATCAAGCAAGAGTCAAGAGATATCTCCTTGGCAAACATAAACCTTGCTAGAATTTATTCATCTTGTTATTTAACAAAAAAATCACAGGAAAATACATGGTTAGCAATTTCAAATAACTGGATCAAGTTTAAACACTGGCATTCTACAAATAGAAGTTATGTTTCATAAATATGAAGAATTTTGATGAATTATAAATAATTGTAAGTAAGTAAGTAAGTAAGTACGAAATAATCTACGTTACCAAAAAATTGCGAGTGGGTAGGTCTCTTTACATGGATGATTTTCATCATTAGAAGTGAATATAAAGTAAGTAAGCAAAACATTAAAAGCAACCACACTTGTATATATCTGACAGGCCGAACGCCGTCTTTGCCGCCGTTTTTTACGGCCATGATGTGTGAATGATTATGTATGATGATGTATGAGGTATGAAGCATCATACGCTAAAGGTCATACACTAAGGGTCCCTAGTCAAACATACGTGTGATGAACACTTGTGTTTGTTCAGTGCCTTGGTGGCTGGCTGTTTCGTCTGTTGTCTGATATCTGTAACTTAAGTGCTTAAGCTACTTAATACGGAGTCAAGTTAATGTATGAGATGTTGTATAATTTATATTTATTTATATTGCGTTATTTCGCTCAATGGGTAATCTTAGATATCGTTAAGATATTTATAACACATTCGCATCTAGATTTTTCACCATTACAGCGAAAGTGAATTTCCTGTTTATCAATGACATCTAATAAGGTTTCACTTAAGCAACATGGGGTCATTCAACGTGAGTAATTGGAGTAGCACAGACAGATGAGAGCAAAAGCCGACGCCGGCGCATGCGCCAGTCGCCTTCGAATCTCGCGTGCGCGCGGGCATGCTTCGCGCACCACCGTGTTCAATACCATGTGTGACTTTCAAAACTAAAACATTCACTACGCTCGAATCTGCATCACCCATTCCTATCATAGTATCTTATCTCTAGTGTTTAGAACTTAGTGATTCAAGATGAAGATCCTAGTTTGCTGTTTAATGATAATAGTGAATATTAGCAATAATGGAAAGGCTTCGCTGGAAAGCTTTACGCCTACGAGCACAAGTATACTTTTTGAAGATACAACTAAGAACTCAGGTGAATAAAATTCCCTTGTTAATTCAATGCTCATTTCAAGGAAAATGGAAAATGAGCATTTCCACTTTTCCTTTAAAAGAGTCTGAATAAATATGATTTTAAGAGAAACAATATTAGATGCTAAAACTCTTCAAATGAGGAATTATTTTGCAAACCTACCAACCAACATTTAGAAGTAAGTAAAGATCACATCCCAGACCTTTCGAAGTAGATTAATAAAAATGTGGAATCAAAAGAGTAATAATAGAAATAGAAGATTTTTACTATAATATCTCTAGGACATGAATATCTGAATCTGTATTATCATGATAATTATCATTTTGAAGAAGGTTGTATAAGACAAAAGAATAACAAGGACGTTTACCGGTTTCCTTTCGGTTGCAACTCAACGCAAAAAACCAAACCAAGTCAAAGTTAAACAAATATTATGATCTGTACGTTTGTATGTTATACTCAATATCTATTATGATATGGTAAAGCGAATAGACTCCGAACAGAGACAGGTGTTCAGACTGGTGGCTTATGACGAAGCCGTTCAGTAAGAAATGAGAATATACCTGTCGCATCCAAATAAAGGTGATACATAGCGCTTATGAAAAGGAGGGAAACTCTTATTTGGTCATAATGTCCGGTTCGTTTTAGGCGTTCAAGATTGCATGAATTGAATGGAGAAAGAGGAAATCACCAAAAGATTCACCAAATGCGCCATTGAACCGTTCCTACTCACAATATAATTTAACTATCTAGAATCTTAAATTTCTTTCGAATGGATGATGGCAGTTAGAATAATTTTATCTCTTTTATATTCAAATATCGTGGCTAACGACGGTCAAAGTTTGGTTCTTATAACTCTCGAATTCAGAAATTTTAAACAGAAGACTACCGTGCGTTCGAATAGGTGCAATGGAGGTCAGTGGCTTGCTCAGTATCACGACTCCGCGAGGGAAAAAATCCTACTGGGTGTCCTGGTAGGTCGCGCATTTGGAAGGGCTGCATTGCAACCAAACATTTGGGCTCAAAGTGGCGAGCGCGATTTGCGGTACGGTCCAGTCCCGGCTGTGGGGTATCCGACCGCGATTGCGCTGAGATGGACACCCCAGGGGTTTTGGTTAGGGTTAGAGTCCCACACACCACCTTGTCCCCCACATGTGGCAAGGGTGAAGGCCATGATGGTTTCCCCTGGGAAAAAAAGGTGCTATGGAGGTTTCTCCAATCTAATTTGTATTTATAATAGCTCAATTCGAAGCATCACTGTTCCTAGGTTGGACGTATATTTTCTCCTAGTCAAACCTATAGGTTCTACAAAAAGACAGTCTAAGTTCAAACCAAGGAAAACGTGCACGTTTCGGATACTGTATTAAACGTGTAACCATGGTTCCGTTGGTCTGATTCCTCTATTAAGGTCAGGAAGGTCATTTCGCTGTGATTACCCGAATCCCCAAATTCTAGATGTTCTATGTACTCCGGGTTCCGAAGCGACAACTACTCTTAAAAATAGCTCTGCGAGGAGATTTGGCGTCATGATGACTTTTTCAGCTGTATCGTATCGTATCAGCCTAATATACTATTCCACTGCAGGGCAAAAGCCACCATTATATGTAGAAATCAAGTCATCGCTGCTATTATGGGATTAGGCTTAATCACCACGCTTGAACTTATTCAGCTGAACAACGAGGTAACATATTTGACCATCAAAATAAGCTAAATAAAATCGGCTGTTTTATACAAAACAGAATATCCACCAGGCGATAATGTATGGAACATATTTTAATTGTGGGAGAGCCATGCTTCGGCATGAATGGGCCGGCTCGACCGGAGTGCTTCACAGAAAACCGGCGTGAAGCAGCTCCTGTGCTGTGTTTCGCCGAGTGAGTGAGGGTACCGGAGGCCCATCGGGGGGGAAGGGGATAAAAGGTTAGCAGCGCACTTGTGACTCCACTGGTGTTGCATGTATCCATGTGCGACGGCAATTGCTTACCATCAGGTGATCCGCCTGCTCGTCTGCTACCTATCACATAAAAAAATAAATAACAGCTGATTTTTAATTTGTCGATCAAACATGCTAAAGAGGCTTTATCGTGTTACCTATTGTGACGGCTTCGGGATTAAAACGACTAATATTTAACGGTGTATAGGAATTTCATAGAAATCCTGTCTTCCTGTGTTTAATCGTAAAAATTGTGTTTGCATGCTATTGGTTAATGGCTGCATAGGTGATACTGTAAATGTTATTGTCACGCCATCTTTTTGTACACCCTGTTCAAGAGTAAATAAACTATTCTATTCACCTACAGACAAATCGTGCTACCGCCCTGCAAGTTCAACGTCAAGCCAAGAAGGTGCTATTACAACTTTGTGATCGAGCCGACGATCCTCGAAGGCGGCCGCCCAGCGATCGCCATCAACGGAAGAACCCCTGGGCCTGCCATCAATGTTTGTGTCAACGATGTGATTGTAGTGGAGGTGAAGAATAAGGTAAGATGAGCAAGATGACATATTGATAAAAAAACAGTCAAGTGCGAGTCGGATCCAAACATTAAAAGGGATCCGTTATCCGTAGCTATAAGTAATGTTTATATTCATATTAGAGTCGATTGAAGGCGTCGAAAGAAATATTTCCTTACGACATAACTAAAAAAAAATACTATGTTTCGTTCAAACAAATTTTCGTTAGTAAATAAAAAAAATATATTTCTCTATTAAAATCTTAATTCGGTTCACTAAATACATCTACGAGTACCTACTAAGTTTTTACACTTTCAACAGTAAAGCTAATTTCGGTAAAATTGTTGTGACATAATACTTAACGCACAGACAGACATGACGAATCTTTAAGAGTTCCGTTTTTTTGCCATTTGGCTACTTAGCCCTAAAACTAGATTTACTGGACAAAAGACATGCGTGTATGCGTAGCTTGTTCAGCAAGCGATGTAGACAACTGGAGTTCTGTATCTAATTATATTTGATAATTTACTTCAATTGGTCAAAACTGCTGAATAACAAGTTTGATTAATAGTAGATTTATTTCTGCTCTGTTAGTGGATTTAACTTTCTAAGAGGATTAATGATGCTTATTAAGAACGTTTTGACAGTATAACGACAAAAATTTCACTTTAGGTATTAATAAAAATTAATTACGTTAGAAAAGTTGTATCTTCAAAATGACTTGACTTCCAAAATCCCTAATAATGTGATTACTACTAGTGTTGGCTATCTATAGTACATCTATAGGTAGCATTACTACATGTCTTTAGTATCGATAGGGACATTTTTAGCAATACTGTCAATAGTTAACATATATTTGGATAGTACGACTATTCGTTGCTGTTAGAAATCACAATACCATAGATAGTGTTGCGCCAATTCTGAAAATATCTAAGCATTTGACACAAAATAAGTTTTAAAACAATACCTTCAGGTGTACTTTCCTTCGCTCTAAAACAAATGAAAATGTATCTTGTCGCAACATACAGTCAAAGACTTTATATATACCAAAGTCTATGCACACAGGTAGTATTTTGTCAAATGAAGATAAATATTTGGTAGGTTTGAAAGCTAAGACCATTTTGATGCTACGATTATATCTACTTTATAGTTTGGAACCACAAATGTTCTATTACTTTCTAGGTCCCTGATCAGGACGTGGCAATCCACTGGCATGGGGTGGAACAGAAGGGCACTCCTCACATGGATGGAGTGCCGATGGTCACGCAGTGCCCGATCGCGTACGGAGCTGTTTACAAGTATGCCTTCATCGCATCGACTCCCGGCACCTTTTTCTATCATTCTGATTCAGGTAATGCATTTGAGATCTTTTTTGATACTACTACGATAAACATCATATATTTGTTTTCTAAAAACGTGAGCGGTTTAGTATACAATTATGCAGTTGGTATTGGTAACCAATATTGCTTCATTATGCAGCTTCATAAACATATAAGTGTTCCGTAGCTACAAGTAATGTGTATATTCATATGCGAGTCGATTGAAGGAGTCGAAATAAACACTTCCTACAACATAACTAAAAGAAATTACTTACTAGATTTCGTTTAAACCAATTTTCGTTAGTAAATTAAAAAAATATTTCTCTATTAAAATCTTAATTCGGTTCACTAAATACATCTACGAGTACCTACTAAGTTTTTACACTTTCAACAGTAAGCTCAGTTTCAGTAAAAATTGTTGTGACATAATACTTAACGCACAGACAGACATGGCGAATCTTTAAGAGTTCCGTTTTTTTGCCATTTGGCTACTTAGGCCTAAAACTAGATTTACTGGACAAAAGACACATGCGTGTATGCGTAGCTTGTTCAGCAAGCGATGTAGACAACTGGAGTTCTGTATCTAATTATATTTGATAAATTTACTTCAATTGGTCAAAACTGCTGAATAACAAGTTTGATTAATAGTAGATTTATTTCTGCTCTGTTAGTGGATTTAACTTTCTACGAGGATTTATGATGCTTATTAAGAACGTTTTGACAGTATAACGACAAAATTTTCACTTTAGGTATTAATAAAAATTAATTACATTAGAAAAGTTGTATCTTCAAAATGACTTGACTTCCAAAATCCCTGATAAAGTGATATTACTCACTACTAGTGTTGGCTATCTATAGTACATCTATAGGTAGCATTACTACATGTCTTTAGTATCGATAGGACATTTGAACAATACTGTCGACAGTTAACTACATGTTTGGATAGTATTTGTCGCTGTTAGAAATCACAATACCATAAATAGTGTTGTGCCAATTCTGAAAATATCTAAGCATTTGACACAAAATATTTTTTAACATAATAGGTACCTTCAGTACACCTGAACATTCCCTTCGCTCTAGAACAAATGAACATGCATCTTGTCGCAACATACAGTCAAAGACTTTATATATAACAAAGTGCACACAGTATTCTTTTGTCAAATGAAGATAAATAAAAAATAAAAATTGAGACAACATCACATACATTGTCCTGGTCCCAAACTAAGGTTTTCCCTTGTGCTATGGAAACCAGAAACAACGAAGGAACTACAAACACCAAATAAATAACTTTGGTAGGTTTGAAAGCTAAGACCATTTTGATGCTACGATTATTATGTAGTACGATACAGTTTGGACTACACATTTTCTATTCCCTTCTAGGTCCCTGATCAGGACGTGGCAATCCACTGGCATGGGGTGGAACAGAAGGGCACTCCTCACATGGATGGAGTGCCGATGGTCACGCAGTGCCCGATCGCGTACGGAGCTGTTTACAAGTATGCCTTCATCGCATCGACTCCCGGCACCTTTTTCTATCATTCTGATTCAGGTAATGCAATTGAGATCTTTTTTGATACTACGATAAACATCATATAATTTGTTTTCTAAAAACGTGAGCGGTTTAGTATACAATTATGCAGTTGGTATTGGTAACCAATATTGCTTCATTATGCAGTATCATAAACATATAAGTGTTCCATTACCGAAGATAATTTCCCGGTTTTATTTTCTCTATCCCTTATAGAAGTGTACTATACAAGATGTAAAATTTTAGGCGAATTTTTAAAGGTGTTAGAACAAAATGTTGTTTAGAATGGTAAACAGAAGAAGTAGTTAAAAGGATGTATATTTGTACAGATACTCTCTGTACCTATATATTATATTTTATCTTTATAGTAGGTTTCCGCAAGATATAATATTATATTAGATACATATTACTATCCATTGTCGACAAATAATAAAAAGATGACGACGATACATAAGCGAATAGTATTGTTACTTAAGCAGTCAACAAACGAAGACAATGAAATAAGTTTATCGTTATAAAAACCATGCTCATCAGCCAGTTAATCTTGATCTTGAATTTAAAAGCACATATTGCGTACAAGACGTGCCGCATCGACCTTCTTGATCAAGGAATGTCTTTCCACATACACGCGAGGACTTAACTCTAGTGGAAATATAATATCTAATTGCCATAATATCTTAGACAAGATTTTGCCTAATAGGTACTCAAACATGTGCATGCATAATAATAACTTAAAACTTACTTAATTCTACATTATTATTGAACAAATCTGTTTCTAAGACTGAGATTGAGTCATAATGATAATTTTTGCCAGACTGGTTCCAATGAGTCACAAATTAAAATATTAGAATAAAAGTTTAGAGACTATTTAGTAGTTAATACATTCACTATTTGCCATCCTATTTTTGACGAAACAGATATTTGTGTTCGGTTGGGTTGCTTGCGGCTGCTTCGTTGTTCGAGGTTTCTATAAAGTAAAGTAAATAATAATAAATTGAGACAACATCACATACATTGTCCTGGTCCCAAACTAAGGTTTTCCCTTGTACTATGGAAACCAGAAACAACGAAGGAACTACAAACACCCAGACCCAACACAAATATCTGTTTCATCAACAAACATTTGTGTTGGTGCGGGAATCGAACCCGCGACCCTTGCGTCTCAACCGGCGTTCAAACCATTGCGCCAAAAGGGTCAACCTATATTGCCCCAATTCAGGGCAAAGGCGTACCCCTAAAATAAAATAAAAAATCGCTGATGGTAAGCGATTGCCACTACCCATAGACACGTGCAACACCAGTGATTCCACAATCACAAGTAAGTACGCTGCCAACCGTCAAACCCCTTCCCCCCTTTTTCTTTCTCTTAATGTCAGTATGTCTGTTACATACATACATACTCATTGTAACTTCTTTGTTCTATTCCAAACAGTTTCCCACCAAAGCGACGGCGTGTACGGTTCCCTCGTGGTCAACCAGCCGCAGCCTCTAGAACCCCACGCGGCGCTTTACGACTACGACAGGAGCACTGAGAACACCCTGTTGTTCGCTGCCAGGTTCCCTCGTCTGCTGACAGGGAACCTGGAGGATACCGCGAGGTTGCAGCCAACAGAGCTCACTATCAACGGAGATAACGAAGACTTCAAGTAAGTTGTTCCTAGTTGCATCCAAATTCAAAGCCGTTGCAAACGCTTTGACCAAGATAGGTACCAGCTTTTGTGGGAGAACAGGGGCTGAAGCATCTCATTCTGAATCATGAAAACACGATACAGAATATATCCGAAATGTGAAAAATTTCTCACATTGTTTTCCTCAATGCCATGCTAATGGCAGAGATATGCCATAGATTTGAAAATCAATATGTCCATCCTCGGATCAAATCCGAACCTATGATCCATTGGGCTGCCAAATGCTCTCTGTAAATAAAATTAATATTAACTCACATAAATTTCTTTGGTCCCAAACTTACGGTGATCCGTTGTACTATGCAAAACAAAAAACAATGAATGCACCACAATAAATACATACAATAGCAAATATTTGCTTTCGAGTAATCAGTCCTACACTTGACCCTGGGCACAGATTACCCTGGGCGCATTGCTCAATGAATGCAACCAAGCGCACTCGCTACTGACCGTCAATGGATATGACGAAAACTAAAAAACGTAGCACATGCTATTAAATGTTGTGGAAACAAACGGCACAATGTTGAGATAAAGTGAGGATGTTGATTACAAAATGTAATACTAAGTCATTTTTTGCACTTAGTTTACGTGCAGTTTTTGTTGTAAAGCTTTAATTTATCCAGCTAGGGTAATCGTCTGCATTGTGTGCTTAACAGAAATTACAGATTTTAATCATTATTGATATAGTTAGACTAATATCGTTATCATCAGTCTATTTCTCTTTCTCTCTCGCAGTCCATTGCTGGAAGTAGATTCCTCCAATCGTTCGACACTCTGTTCACTCAATTGATCACTTCCATCCAGCTCCTGCGAATTGCGAATAAAGTCCCTGTATCTAACCTATCGATCCATCGTATTGAGAGTCGATACTATCATTATGTCATTCATTAATTAATAGCATAGAAAACTTTCTGCTCTCAATATCATCGATAACAAGTGCACTTGTTACAGGTGCACTTATAATGACTCGATGTTTTGAGTTTTTTTGGATCGATAGATCTAACGATTGTCTACATATTCTTGTAGCAATTTAGATATGGACACTAGCCAATTTCTCATTTGTCATCCTAGCAAGTGAAAGTTCAGAGAAGTTGTCGTTGACCCACAAACGCCGCTCGCAAACTTGCAATATTTTGGCAGTCTCGTTTACTTTCTTGCGCGCTACTAGTGACCTTACAGGCTATAATGCATCTTTGTACTAGTTGCGTTTGCGCAACATATGAGTGAATAACACTGAGGTTTCAATGCCATCGAGTGGTACGAAGTGACCGTGAGACCAAGATCTAGAGATCGCGGCGGGATGCATCCGACAACTCGGACAACAAACTGATCAAACATGATGTTAGTGGGTTTGGTTTGCAATGTTAATAAAAATAATTTGTTAGATAGAAAAAAAAATAAGATTGTATTTAGAACTCATCTAAAATCCATTAGTCATTATTCTAAAGTAGACCAATCGTCAAAATAGTTTTTCTTTTTTCTTATTCTCGTCGTTCACATAAACAAACACAATGTGCATATATAACATGTAGTATTAAACCCCTTTGCGACTGCATAAAATAAAACTTTATGGAAATGTTGAGAACTATGATACACTTTCTGAATATTTTCCACAAAGTCCAATTATAATTTATGAAATGTGTACTATAGATTTACTTCAATGAAAGAGGCTTGACCTTCTCAAGTCGTTGAGAGCCTCTGTTGTGTTTCGAGTAAGAAGCGGGTTCCATGTGAATTTTTGACATTGCCTTCATTTGCTATGTAGATTGTTGGCGCATATATTAAATTCTTATTGCTGTTATTCTCGAGGTTATAATACTGTAATTAGTCTCAGTAATTTTATTTATTTATGAGAATATTATACACTCGTCTATTTTTATCATCATGTGAAAGTTTATTTTTATATTTTCAAGCTATATTTAGAGCTGGTAGTTTTATTTGAATTACTTTCGTGTTTGTCCGCGTTTCTTTCGGTCAAATGCGCAGAACAGTATTTAATTAAGTACATTTCATATTAATTAACTAATTGGGTTACCTACAGAGGCTACATAATTGGCGCATTGCATTGAAATTTTACAACTAACATTTTTGGAATTTCCTTGCAGCTATTGTTCCCATAATAATTCATAAACTGTGTTTTAACGAGCAAAGTTAATATGCATGTAAAACAGTTTTTGAGAAAGTAAATAGGTTACTATAAAGATAACAAAACCACTGTCTTTTAAGATTTATATATCCATCATGAATACGATACCTAACATCTGTTTTGGATTTAAAAGGAAAACAACAACAACAACCAATTATTTTACTAATGTATTAGTGTAATGATATGATTATCGTACAGAGTTACAAGATATCCTACCTGCGTGGATATAGCGTGGATACAATAAACATTGGGATTAATATTTTGAAAGGAAGTGTGTTTGTTGCGTAGGATATTGCAATAGCAGCAAGCCCGCCTCCCACTGCTAAAGGATGATGAGTATTCGCACTCATGAAATAATCGAATCGAATAATAATAGAGTAAATAGAATAATGGAAATAAATGAAGGGAAAGGAGTAAATAGTCTTTGTCATTCATTGGGAAAGATTGTAAGGGGAAATCGGGTTATGCCTTTCATTGTAGGGGAGTTTTTGGGGTGAGAGCGATGAGAGGAAATGAGAGGAGTCCGATGAGCGAGTTGTATGGCTTGCGGGGTTTCTACCATGTTCGGAAGAGACCCATAATGACTTCGTTAGACTTCGCAAGCGACAACTTCATACCTACTTGTATTTCTTTTAACAAATAGTTGGAAGGAAAGAACTGAGTGTGCTGAAATAGAAGAAATGTGTTCATAACTCTGCTTTCCAATGCCAGCGGATCCATTGTAATTTTCTCAGTCCGTTTCGTTTACTCGTTCAAGGTGGAAGCACTTCTATAAAATTTTTTGTTGCTAAGTAGAACTCTTAAGGTATCCTTTAGGAATCCACACAACTTAGTGACCACTTTAGTAAAATGCTTCGCTCCGTACGATTATTATTCACAGTAGAAGAAGCACTACATACTAAAAAGGAGCATGGAGCCTGCTCTGCTCACAGTGGACTCTTACTGTAGGGTAAGTAGGACTAGAACCGGCTCTACAAATGATTTTTTCCATTACAGAATTTTCGTAATACAAGGCTTCGCGTACCGGCTGCGCCTGATCAACGCGATTGCCACCGAGTGCCCCCTGGTGGTGAGGATAGAGAAACACGAGCTGATGGTGATCGCCACCGATGGGAAGCCTGTCAAGCCGAAGGTGGCAAGGAATGTGCAGATTTATCCAGGTAAATAAGTTTAAAAAAGAAAACAATACAAGCAAATAAATAAAAAAAAAGTTTGAAAAGATTACCAAAATGCTGCCGCGCTAACAATAAGAGCAGTGAGTCGATTTTTGTAAAAAAAAAACATTTAAATTTGTAGAAGTTGTGAATGTAATGATTTTTTTTATGTGATAGAGGCCTTTAATGATTTTTGAGGTTCCAAGTAAAGCTAGAACAATTAAGAGTAAAACCAGCATTAATTAACATCTTAGACGTAAATTTTAGACAAAAAACAACTTACTGCTCTTCTTAATAGCTCGACAGTATGACTTACTGAACCTTCGATCGTTAGTTTTACTTGCTCTTGGCTCGTAGACGTTTTGCTCTTATTGTAATAGGTTACGTCATATCCGTGTTATCTATACTTATTTTTTTGTTTGTCTCTCATGTGGTGATATGTGAGAGTGACCAAACTGTGGTGAACCATGTACCTTTGAGAGAAAGTACTTGAGTTGTTACTTCATGAATGGCAACCAATTATGTCTTTTCAAAGGCAAGGAAAATCGGTAATCTATACTGTGAATGTCGAAACTATATTCCCATCAACTGGAAACGATACTTTCTCTCAAAATGGAGTGATTACTCATAACGTTTCTGTATGTAGCACGTAAATAATAAAAAACAGTTATTCTAAAAAGGAAAACCCATTAGGCAAAATACCTCTATCATAATGGCTATGTTTGTTAGATCGCTTGTTTTGTTACTCTAACTTGCAAAAAATAAATCCTATAGGTCGATAGGTCCCTATAAAAAAATAGGGTTTCGACATTTAAATGACTAAAGAAGCATTGCAATTAAGACATTATAATAGCATAACTACACATAGGTCTACATTTTTGTAGCACAAATATCAGAAATATGCAGATAATAGTTGGAAACTTAAAAATAAACTTCCTAATTTTACGCAATCCCTAATGTTAACACAATAATAGAAAATATTGAATATTATTTTAATGTTTTGAATAAATTGTAGTGTTGTAATTCACCTAAATCCAGTAGTGTATGTAAATTCAGCCATGACGGCTAGATTGCAGAGTCTGGCTTACCTACTTAGTAACAATTTTACGATGAAATAAGGATGAAATAATAGATTCATAACTATTAATATTCCGCGGTCTTTGTAACGAAATTTCTACAAATATATCAGATTTCGAACTTCATTATAGAAGATATACGCATTGTTGCTTAAAAAAGACAATTTACGATCATAAAATTAATATTAAACATTATATAAAGTGGTTATTAGTCGCAATTTCTTAAAACACACGTTTGGGCAGGGTTGCGGAATGGTTATAAAACGATAGAAGACTAACTGTGAATTTTACTTAACATAAGTAATTCACCATACGCAATACACGCATTAATAAATTATCTAGAGATATATTAAATGTTTCTATACCACAAAACATGCAGTAACTTTCTTGTAAATGTATCTAAAAGCATAATGCTTCACTCAACAACAATAAAAAAGATGGCTACGGTCGTTATTAGAAGCAAGATCCGGAAAACACAATGAATATTAAAAAATGGTTTGAGTTTTCCCAAACTGTTGGTGAGAGGCGAAAGCATTTCTACGTGGCGTGGGTATGTTACTGGATCCAAGAGTAAGGTCAGCGATAAAACAGGTTTCGTTTGTTTTCATTTCACTTTCTCGGTCGTCAAACTACAGCTACAACTTTATGTCATGCGGTTATAATCTTTCCACTTGACGTTATAAGGGCGAAAGGCGATTGATCGTTTCACTTCGGCATCAATGCGGTTTCGAGTGCATTAGCGGGATGGAAGTACGTCTAGTCTATGGTTAGATGGTCGTTTCCGTTTTTACTTTCAATTCTGCGCTTGCACTTGACGCGGTTGTGCAATCCCTTTTGCGGTCTTCTTTCTGGCGGAAAATACCTAATAATGGCAGAATTGAGATTGTTAAAATTTCATATTTAAGAAAATACCGCGTGAATTAATTAGTAACTAGATTTTATTTTATTTACATATAGTTTTCATTGCCACCATAATAATGTTCCTTTAGGAGAAAAAAAAAAGTTTTTAATAGTTTACAGCTCTTGTTTGTAAGACAATGAGAAACAAAATTTGTCGTCCGATTGAATCGATCTCTGTTTAGCAATGTACATAGGGGGGTAATTAATCAGCCATTGCTAGTGGAGTCAACATGAGATGTTCATAATTATTTTATAGTTGTAGTACGTAGTTATTCGTTTTAAAATTGATATATGTGGAACTAAAATGCATAAGAACGTAAGACTCTTTATGGTAGCCATAAATTAATAAATGTATTATCTTTCTTTCTTTAAATTACGCATGACTGTATAACTGCATATCAGGTCTGGCAGTGGCAGTTTAAGAAATCGATTCCTTGTCAAAAAATTAAAGAAAGTTACACGGTTTCCGACAAGTTATTATTGATGGGAAGCAATTAAAGAATGAGAAACTTGTGGAAAATTTTTGAAGCTGCATACAATACTCGTAAAATTATATATCTCCATTTCGTGTGTCTGTAAACGACAAGTTATTGCTTTTTTATTGAAATAGTTTTTCAACGAATGATATATAACCAAGTATTAATTTGGTTGGGTGAGGTATAGGAAGAAGATTTATACATTTATGTTTTAATTGACTATAAGATTAATCTGCAAAAGTCAATCTATGGATTTAAGAACAATCATCAGCCCGCTTCGATTTATTTACGCTCGTTTAAGTGATAAGATGACAAATTGTTTTTTTTTTCACTGTTTTATTTTATCCTTAGGATAAGCAATACAATCTAGTTAGGTTTATATTTATTTCTCCACTTGATCATAATCATGATATGATAATTGTGCATTGTTGACAGAACTAGTTCTAGTTTATATAAAATACCTACCAATAGATACTACCTCTAAAATTAAACGGTATTGGCCTATTGGGGCGTTACCAGACCAATCGGTCTATCGTCGACCGATGGTAGAATTGATAAGTCGACGACGATCAATAGTCTGCTAAAGATATCATCGGTTGACGTCGAGTAATCCATTGAAAATCGATTCATTTCATCGATGATCAACCGATACGACTGGTAGTACGAGTAGATAGAAAGATATCTCTTCTATTTATAGAATCTGAGCATTAATGGTGGGTCAATGGTTGGACAAGGTTTTTTTTTTGTTTTAGATATGTAGATAAATCACCAATGTTTATTATTTGAATATTAATTTCATTGTTTCCTACTTCAGGAGAGCGAATGGACGTGGTCGTGAGGGCGTCTCAGCCGGCAGCCGGGTACTGGGTGGAGGCGCGCGCGGCCGGCGCGTGCGCAGGGCTGGCCGCACGCGCCATGCTGATCTACTCCGGGTTCAACTACACCTCCATGTTGCAATCCGGACAGGTGAGGAGCTTATGGCTCTAATGAAGTTGGTGTGAGTGTACCTGGTACTTGGAGAGCGTAGTGAGGAGTGCGTACGAAGGACTAGATTGATACCGACTATGATACTATGCTGATCTACCTACTCCGGACCATACTTCTAAGAAGAAATACGGGGAGGTGAGAGTGTTAGGCTCTTAAAATAAAAGAGTACTTACTGTAATTTATAGGTTTAATTTTGCTGGTTTTTTAACCAGCAAAATTGTCGCTCTTTTGAGCGACGCGCCTCGTGCCTATCCTGTCAGATCGCAGAGCGTGAAGTGTTGGCTTTATGGATTTATCATGGATTAAATTACGGTTGTCTAAATCCCAAGAAGCCGTGTATTACCGAGTCTTCTATTTTTCCAAGAACAGTTGGCATTGGGAAAAGCTGCTATATTCGCCAGCGGCAGACAAAATAACTAAAGTGTTGCCGTAGAACATTACGGGTAATTAGTCTTCTTTTATTTGTCTTCATGCGACCTTTGCAGGTCGACCTTCGAAGGTCGCATGAAGTCACTGCAAAGTATCACTGTGTCAGTAAACAATCTGTCCTCCGCTGGCAGATAGAGGTAGCATTTTTTTACAAATGTTTACCATGTTGGACATATAGTGAGGGACAAAAACTATTATTTTTCGTTCAACTAAATACCTCGACAATTGAGCAAATATCCGAAACATGCTACTCATTAGTGATGTAACGAATATTCGCATATTTTTTGATATTAGCATTCGCAACATTTATGCGAATGTTTTGCGAATTTGAAAATAGAATAGTAAGGTAATGAAATCAAAATCCATTCATGTTTCATATTAAGGACAGGAGGAGACATGTTGGTCTTCCCAGAGTTCATCACACCTCCCCTGCTTGTTGCAATCCAACTGAGTAAGGAGTTCATCATTGATTATATATTACGAGTGTAATTATTAACTATGCTTCCTGATAGTTGCTAGACCCGGTTAAAGAGAGTACACACTGGTTAATCTCACTACCTGTCGTGTCAAATCTTAGTACTAACTAGTAGGTATGTAATGTATGCCACCGGCGCTTTCTTTAATCTATGTACCTATAGTATGCCTTAACGTCGTCGTAAGCACCCAAAGCCTTTTTATTGATTTTCTATTGAGTCTGCTGTCTGGGCGTTACGACGTTAAACGTCACAGAAAACCAAGACCAAGACCTGTGATCAACTTTTTATGAAAAGTATTTTTTTTGCGAATTTGCAAAAGTCATAGAACAACATGTTATTAAAAATGGTTGGTAGAACTACCCGGTTAAATGAATGTAAATATATACAGATACACCTCGTATAACACTGTATTTTTCATAATAGACAGGATTTGGACATCGAACTGGTAAAGTAGGTGCAAAATTGTAGGTAGTGTAAATATATTGATTGTAGAACTCTTATTCATTTCAGAATGAAATTGGCGACGAAGAATTGGATTTAGGCGTTCCATTATCAGGTCAAATGCTGGAATCAATCGAAACTTCCCATGAAATTCCTTCTGTGAAGAGCGTGTACCTTGGGATCGACAGGAATATGATCGATATTAAGGAGAAGGACGTCGATTTTAGGTACATCAGCGATGCGATACCTAAGAAGCCATTTTATCCTGCTTCGTTTGGTAAGTGGCCATATGATGATAGTAAGGTAACCCCTGATTTAAAAACAGTTAAAATATTTAGGGCAGTAAAAATACATGACTTGATGGATCGATCGTGCACTCAAAAATGAAATTCATTCACTAAGAACATTCTGTCAAGAGCGCAACGATTGAGAAAAGGTACGAAGTTGTATATTTTTCATTTGAAGAAATAATCATATTAAATTAAATAGATCTTTAATGTTTGTCGCCTTTAAATTCTGATGACATTTTGAAGAAACATTCGTAAAAAATCAATGAGATTTATTTGGCTTAATATTTTGCCACAAAATTTGTCACATCTATAGAAACTATAAGATTAAAAGTAAGTTTGTCTCACAATTGGTAAGTTTATAAACACTTTAGCATTTGTATGACTTCGAATAAGGATTCTTTGAGAATGTAGATCAATGCAGTGTAGTCACTGAAAAAATATGTTTATAGCATCCATTATAAATCTGGATAAAATGGAAGTATTAATGCTAAGTATTAATTAAAGAATATTTTTGTTTTACCAGCCCTGAAAGACACAGGCGTAGTTCAGATTAACGGCAAGAGTTTCCTATACCCCAACTCTCCCATGCTGCTGTTCCCTCGCGACGTGAAGGCAGACTTCACCTGCAAAGTTGGCGAGGAGGGGAAGAACCAGGAGCCCCAGTGCGTGCTGGTGTTGGAGCCCGAGGGAGACGTCGTGGAGATGGTGTTGGTTAACGAAGGTTCGTTTTTGTTTGCTATTTTCATTATTAGTGACTCTGTGACGTTAGGCGTCACAGATCTATACTTTTTATAAAGAGATAACTTCTATGGACAACGACAAGGCTTATAGGTAAACCACTACCGCGACACTAACGCGAAGTAATCGACGTCCAGCGCCATCTATTGGATCAGTTGGGAACTAATGTTCCGAAGCGAAGTGAGGGCGGGCCACTTGTAGGTAGATAAAAGGGGTTTTATTAAAAACACAATTTTAGTTAGGTACACCTACCTACCTACCACCTTTATGCTCGACCTTGGCTAAAAAGGTCTAAACAGGAGAACCAAACAAACTTAATCATTGTTTCACGTTCAAAATAATTACCTCAACAATTGAGAAACTATCCAAAACGTGCTGCTCATTATTATAATTTAGCAAATTGGAGTTGATATATTACGAAACGCCACTTCGAATTAGTTCAAGGTCACTAAGTAACTTTCATGATAGTTTACTAGGGACAATTTTATCCAAATCTTGTTTACGCAAACAAATGTTTATAAACTACCTTGTGATACCTAAATATAATTGAGATACGTACTTGGTCTGTAATTATTTCGTAAACATGAGCATAGCATTCAAGGATTTTAGTATTTTATAATTTACAAGGTTCTGTGGCGGAATTTCTGAAAAATTTGATTCAGAAATGAAATAAATTTTCAACTTTTTAGAATTCTGGAATTTTTTTGTTACCTGAATATTGAAATATAGGTAGGTAGGTAACGTGTTTAAGTCTAAATTAATAATGATTAAGTTTGCCAAGGTTGCTAACTACTACAAAGTTACTGTTATTGTTGTTGTGTGTTGTTGTTGTTGGTGGTAGTATTAGTTAGTTATTATTTATTTGTTTAATACCTACTTTACAGTAGCAAACAGATAATTATCTTTAGACGGAATTCACGAAAAGAAGAAGATCTATGTAGGTACTGCAAATATTAATAAGTAAAATCTATATAAAAAAAATAGAAGAGGACATTCAGCATTAATATAAATGAAACAAAAAGATTCCGCCCCTGCCTGATATTTCTTACCGATCTTACAAAGTGACGATAGCGTGTGGCGTCTCCCAGAACACCCAACTCGACGGTATTGAGTCTCTGAATAATGTTTAGGGCAATAAGGAAGGCATACAAATGACTGTAAACAAAGCATAGCTCTTTTGAGCTATCGGTAAGAAGGTATGTTTCCACATTCTGCTTCCTTGAGTTACAGCGGTGTGACGAATGCTAAAGACTATGTAAAGTTCAACTTCAACTTTCTATAAGTTTGCGCATGCAAATAGGTGAATGTAATGTTTCATTTAATTTTCTAGGAAATATAAATATCTCATAAATAATTTATCGTTTTCTTAATAATTACGATAATGGAAACAATTACATGAACACCCAATTTCCCAGTAGATAAAATTGTAAAATATAACGTTAAGTGTATATTTGGTTGTACGCCACAAAAAAGTAACAAAAAAAACAAAAAATATAGATATACCTAATATTTCAATGTAATGAATACCAATAAATGAGATATTAATGAAAACGAAACTACAATACAGTACATTATACCTGTAGTAATAAAACTAGTACGACCTACTCGAATTTAGGTCACTGAACAAAACATAGCCAAGTTCTTTTCTATTCCGTAATCTTACGACGAGCTTTACTACGGAACCGTAACAACATTATGTTAAGTATGTGCCATCAATCAACATTACAAGATGTTTTCATCTCTTAGAGCTGTTGCTTTTGTATTTTGTTGTATAACACAAAACACTTCGTTGTTTTAGAATACGTTTGCTAGTTAGAATCAGTGGTAAAGTTAAGTAATGGACCTCAAGACCTCAATTTAGTTGCGAAATATTCCCTTTTTTCGGGTTATTTATTTTTATAATACTTGAATTACTGTCAATCTTAGCGACGGATCCCCTGATGGTAAGCGATTGCCGCCGCCCATAGCACCTGCAACACCAGTAGAGTCACAAGTGCGCTGACAACTTATAACCCCCTTTCCCCCAATTGGGCTTCCGGTACCCTCACTCACACGACGAACGTTGCAGGCGTTGCTTCACGCTGGTCTTCTGTGAGGCCGTGGTATCACTCCGATCAAGGCCCATTCATGCCCGGCCATGCCGACATTGCGTGTCGAAGTTTTCTTTCCGGAGCCTGTAATGTTTTATTGTAACACAAGTGCTCCAGCTACTTAGTACGAGTCAGGTGAATGTATGAGATATATGTGTGAACTTATTTATTTAATTTTCCAGGTTTTAAAAGCAACGACTCGTACACTTTCCACATGCATGGCTACAGCGTACAGATAGTCTCGACGTGGCAGAATCCGGAAGGAAAGCCTATATCGAAAGATGAGTTTCTACGATTAGACAAAGAAGGCAAAGTAATAAGGTAACTAATATGCTAAATAACCTACCCTTTATACGTTTTGAAGCTTCCTTTTGCAATTAGTTCTAACTTTGGCAACCCTTTAACAAGGGAACCGAGTTCGGATGATTCCGAAACTATCGAAATGTGTAGATTCTGAGCTGACGCTGTGCTGATTTTGATACGTTGAGCTTGTGTTGGAAACTATACACATAGATTTGAAAAATCCTGCACCTCTGGATATGCTTATTTTCTACCATCAGTTCAGATTGGAACCTACGCCCTCGCATTAGGAAAGCGCACCTTGTTATCCACTAAGATACCATCGCTCAATCGCTCACTTTCTTTTGACGACCGTATTCATATTCATGAAAGGGCCTTAAACAAAGCGTGACTAATTATTCACAATTTCTCTTACAGAAACACAGAGAGCCCTCCACTTAAAGATACCTTCATCGTTCCAAACAAGGGCTATGTAATAGTAAGATTCAGGCCAGAACATGGCGGAAGCTGGCTCCTGGAGTGCAGATCCTGCGCCCTCTCCTCCTTACCAGCTGCGGTACTTGTCAACATACCTCAAAAGATGCCGAAGTCTATCCTGAGGTCCTTAGCCAAATGTGGAAATTATAGGCCTCCTGATGTTCTACTCAACTGATTACTAAATCACAATATAAACGAACGCCTCATTTAGCGAATGCGTGATGAATGCATGACGATCGCAAGACGCGTTGCTGCACCTTGGACATACTCGTACGCTTCGGTGAACACAGATTTCATTGTTTCTACGCAAGATGCGAGCATTCGTCTTGCAATCGTCAATTGACAAAGACGTGCGTGTGACGTGCGGTTACATGGACAATGGGCTCAAGTCATCGTTTGTGATTGTTTGGATGTCAGTTTAGATCTTTTCAAGTTGATGCATCTTTTGAGAGGTGACAACAAGTGTGATAGTATAGTGAATTAAAAAAAATCACATCTCCATACTTTGCTCCATAAGTTACTTAAAGATTTTGTTGAAACAAATACTTAATTTTTCATTCCTGAAGGCAAAGTAGTCAATAAGAAATATAGTGAAAGTGAATATTCAGCGTAACTTAAGATTGTTGATCAAAGCGTAGCAGTTAATACACCGTTAAATTTTAGTCGTTTTAATCCTGAAGCCCTCGAAGTAATGGGTAACATGAATAAAGCCCCTTTAGCATGTTAGATTATCAAAACCTATTATGAGAGCTTTGGGACTGCAACTGCAAAAAAAAAACACGAACTGTGATTGGTAACTCTGAAAAGAACTGGTTATTCCTTAAACAAGTTGTAACAATTACTTTCGATATTAATAATATTTTTTTGTAACTTGATTACTTCTTTAACTTCTTCAAAACTTAATAATATGTATAAAGCCAAAAAAGGCTATTTGAAGCCGCCTTAAGAAGTAACTAAGGATTTACATACGTAACTAAGTATTTAAATGTAGAATGATAGGTATGTTATGTAGGTAAATACAAGTGTGTTGTTGACACTGTTACAAGAACAACTTAATATTTAAGTAAATTTTTAAGTAGTTAGTTTTGTTGAAATTTTAAGAACGCAGAGTATATTTCCACATTTGCTAGAGTACGTTTTTTATCATCTGTTTAGTACGTACATTGTATACGTGCATTACCTAAACTGGTAGAGAATGCGTCTTGGCATTTTTCGTAAAAAATACTTATTGTAATTCCTGCAAATAAGTTGTTAGAATGTGATATAATTAATGTGACTTGTAAATAATTAAGTAAAACTAAAATAAATAATTTTATATTTATTGTAATTGATTGCTTTATTTCAAGTACTAATATAACTCTTTATGAAATCTAGATATTTACCAACATTTGTGTACACCGTGGGTGCGCCCTTTTCTCCACAAGGTGTAACACCCCAAGATACTACACCGACTAGAATATATTCTTCATCCAATTTTTCAGTTGTAGCTACGTTTATAATTGTTTTATTATTTTGCTTTAATCGTTCAAATTATTCTCTGGTTTATCTTCTGTTACATTTACTTCGTTAATATCTGTTGTTTTAGTTCTTCTTAGAGTCAAAGGTCCGCCAGAGTCTCCGTTGCAAGCAGCTTTACCACCTTCTATTGGTCCAGTGCAAACATTAGCTTGACTATCGAGAGGATTTACATCGTTTTCTTCTTCTGAGAACTTATCCATTTGTTCGTTACACTCTGCAATACATTTTTGTTTTATTAACATACAAAACCTTGCAAAAAATAAAAGAAAACTGAATGAAATGAAATTTTCTTGATACTGGAGACTTACATTTTAAATTTCTTTGACAACTTTTAAACTACCGATGTGCTTCGGATCCAAAATGCAAAAAAATACGTTTCGATAACTACATGCACACCTCTAAAGCTGTGGTTTAATAACATTGGCAATTGTGGCATTAATATTTTTTCACTATTTTTCACTTTAAAACTACTAAATAAATACAATAAAGTAAGAATCCAGGAAAACCAGGTGACAAGCTCATTACTGAGGATTTTGTTTAAATTTTGAAACAATTGTTTAATGTATAGTAAGTACTTACTTTCATATGGTAGATATGTAACATTCAGTTCCTGTAACTCAGTTGGCATGACTGGAATGAAGACGGTGGTTCTCAGCACACCCCACCCTGATAGCATCAGCGAACCTTTACTCAGGTCTGTGTTCTCTGGAGGTAAGGCGATCGGTTTGACTGCATTTGTGTACTCAAATGGCATCTCCGTTTTCAACATTGCAATGTCATATGGGCCTATGCCTCTGCAAAGGAATTTCGTACCTTGAATAACTATCAGTTGTATTGTAGGACCTACACAAAATATTATTTTCCTCAACTGATTCTTATGTTAATTTCAAATATTTTTGGCTCAATATTTCAAATTTTAAGGTAATTTTCTTCATCATCACTTGTTGCAGTCTAGTGCTGGACAAAGGACTCTCCAAACGTTCCCTACTCTATTGATTTTTCGCTATTCCCATCAAAGTCCTGCTAGCCATCTAGCGCCAGTCACTACATCTTACTAGATAATAAAATCTAACTTTTGAATCTCACTGGTTGTCCTTTAACTTACCCTTTATAGTGGGGGTGCTCTATACGTTGAACTATCATTTGTATTTGTACTTCTGGCGAGAAGTTGTCGACGTCATGAGCTCCAGCCACAGCGTCAATATTCAGCAGTTTGATCAGCCAAGACTCTGTTATGCAATGACCAGCAGTTAAGACCTGGTGTCGGAGAAAAAATATAAAAGATTAGTTTCAAGACCGACCTTTTTACAAGAAACGGAGAGTGTATTTTTGAAGAACGAAGAACATAAGATAAAAAACGCTTAGGTTTATATTTTTGTAGCACAATGTTTCGTACATAAAGTTTTGTTGTTATTGTACCTACAGAAAGTATACCTACTGCAGTTATAAATAAGTGTTAATTATTATTAGCATTAAATTACGATGTGACGTAGCGTGGCAAGAGGCAACCTACAACAGAAAAAACTTATGAAGCTTCGGAAACGCCAAGTAAGGGTGTCTTTGCCTTTGTCCTTTAGTCACAACTATGCCATATATCCGTAAATTACTTAGCCTGTTGTTGTTAACAAGAAAGCCGTCACAGAAATGCGCTGGCACCTACAGGAACCTCATCTGCGGAGACGGATGGTTGTGTGGATTGGCTGATTAGCCTCCCACTACAACCTCAGCTGCAGACACCATGCAAAGATGCGTTTGCGAAATAACCGTATTCTTGAAGACTATGACCATTCGGCATGTAGATCCACAAATAACTTACCCAGTTTTTGTTAAGTAACGAGCCGCCACAGAAATGCGCTCGCACCCACAGGAACCTCATCTGCAGAGACACTATGTACGGGTGGCTGTGCGGAGTTGCTGAGTAGCCCCCCACTATGCGGCCTTCCGGCACGGCCAAGCGGTTTGCGAACATTGTATGTGCACCTTAAAATATTTGTCATTAGGCTCAATTCTTCAAAACTCTTAACTTTAGTAAATAAAAAAAGCTTTAGAAATTATTTTTTTATAAACAGTTTTATAAACGCGCTATCACAAGATTTCTTTTACGCTAGAAGTAGCAAGGTAGCAAGTGGGCCTCCTGAATCCAGATGATGGTGACTAGAGCCGCTCATTCATTATTGTTTTTTTCACTGATCACTTTCAAATATTTTATTTCGTCAGAAAAAAGTTTTTGCAAATATTATTTTTACCTAACTACTTATACTCGATATAAAAAATTGTTTTAACATGGTTTGGAATGAAAAAACCAAATATCTCAGTCAAAAAATCTTCTTATCTTACCGGCAACTAAAGTTAAACATTTTACTATTGAAAACGCGATCAAGACTATTCCAATTAAGTTCATGGTGAATATTTGTTTGGACCAGTTCTGAAATGAGGGCTATGTTTTTATAAAGTAGCATTAGATTAACCTTATCGTTGTGCATATTTTCAGGGGTGCCGTACTGCGGTTGCTTCACCCGCTTATTTTCAAAACGATTTTGTGTTGTATTATCGGTTAGAACACCGGTAAATTTTATAAATAACTTTAAAAACGTGTTTTGTGAATCATCTTACACTGGCAGAGATAACACTTACATACCTACTTACTTATTTGCCCTTGCACGATAGCAACCACCATTTTTTTAATACCTCTATTCTAGCTCCTCCATACTTGTGACGAGCGGTAAAAATCAACTTTACAGAGTATCTCTCTGTCGGTCGATACATGGAACAAGGTTGACAACATCTGAAAATCAGCTCATTAATGTATTTGCGCGCAGTGATCTACTACGCATCTCTTCTGCGCCAAATACCTGCGCAAGCGCTTATACGGGTTATTTAAATTGTAGAATATGATTTTAGTAAATTTTAATGTGCACTATAATATCCAGTATGAATAGATAAACTAGATTCTCAATAGTTAGGACGATACGTTTAGAAACATTATCTCTACAATTGTAAGTACATAAGAAAAACTATTAGAAACATTATGGTTCAGGCTACTATTTTGCTTCCTCTATTCTCCTCTCCCTCCTATGATATAAACCCCTAAACTTAAAAGTGCCAGTACCCCACCTACATCAGCGCATTGACGTAAAGTTATTGATTCCATCCTTTTTTCTTTCTCCATGCATGAGTTGGGAATAGGAACCTTCAAATTTTATATCTAACTAATAACCCAGCCCTAACTATGTTTCGGGAAATAGTTTTCCTCTTAATTTAAATATTTGCGAATAGATGGCGCTGTGTGTCGATTACATGGCGCAAGCGTTTCGTATTTTCGGGATACGTATAAGACTTATGGTGGTATACAGAAGTTATCCCTTTATAAATGTTGGTAATGGTAATATTGGTGTTGGTAAATGAAACGAAGAAAGTAAAAACATTATCAACATTTATTATTCAGCATGACTATATTTTTTACGCTTCTACACGAGAAATTAATCGTTTGGTAATATTATTGCAACTTACAGTACCTATACAATATTAGTACTTAATCACAGTAATAGTAGGAAAGAATGAAACAAAGTAAAAATTTTAGAGGTAATATCCATAATTCATGATAGAAAGTAATACGTTCATATCATGTCTTTGAAACTCCTAATATAGGTTTATAAAAAGGATGACCTAATAATTAATACATTACACTACAATATTTAAGTAAATATAGGAATCCTCCTTTTGGATCGCACAAAATTCAGGTTCCAATTAAAACTAAAAACAATTCAACAACAGTCAATTTACGTACGAATAACTAAGTATAACGTTGAAACATGTCTAGATGACTACAGGAATGTAATAAAGAAAGATAATTATAACGAGGAATGGAAGATAAGCTTACATGAATGTATATAGAAGAATATGTCGTTTGTCAGTAATGTCATCCATCAAAAACGCATACCTACCACAGGGGAATATTTTACACAAAAACAAATCCTATGTCAATATACCATAGTCGATTCCACGATACAAAATATGATGTGCATTTTTATGAGTAGGATTATACGTACATGACAATATTAATGACTTTAGGATATAATTAAAGGAAGAAAGAATAAACGTACGTAAAATTAATACTAATAAGTAAGTCAATATACATTTTTACAAATGTTTTTCAATTACTTAATAACCTTCCAAGAGACCACTTAACTTTTAAAAGAAAAAATACATTGATAAAATATACACTTAGTAGGTAGGTAAGTGTTTGTAAATGTTGTAATGTTAACTCAATAAATACCGGGTCGGAACACTTTTATAAACTTTGCTTTGCATTAAAAAGAAATATTTGATAAAAACGGGACAAAACGCGGCGACATTTAAAAAGTAAGTAGTTAAATTACATAATTATGTATAGTTTTTGTATTTTTAAATAAATATAATAACTCTCATAATAGTGGCCTTTCAGAAGATCATTTGTTTGGATAGTATCTAGACATAAAATGACTTTTAATAAAAAGTTTAAAAATATAATTATTAAATTAATTTATATTTAATATAAAAATATATTTGTAAAAATTATAAATACACTAACAAATTAAAAACCTGTAATATTAATAACTACTGCTAATAAAACATACGTATTTTATGTTTTGGTACAATTGAGTACGATTCGAAATAAAATCGTCGCGTACTTTAAGTATCTATGCATCTATTAAGTCGATGTAAATTATATCTTAAAGTTGTGTACACAAATATTAAATTTGAAAAACAATGCATTTGTCAATTTTTTTAACGTATTAATGTAATAAAATATTTATGTGAAATTGTATGTTCATACCTTCACAAGGGCCTAAATTCCGCAACTTAAATCTACATTAAGATCCGGTTTAGGTAAACAATCACAGACTATTCATTTCAAAGATAAAGATGGATACCTAACGAAAAAAAACTAAAAAAAATCAAACAATTCATAAAAGCAATTAAAATCGTGTCCTCAAAACAACAGTGATGAAAACATTTGAAATCGTGTAACACATTTCTAAATTGTGTTAGGTTCTGAATGTTTGGCCAATAAAATAAAATAAAATTTGTATCATTTCGACTTGCCTACACATACTTCAAATATATAATATTTTATAGTACATACAGCAGAAGTGTGTTTAGATATAATCAAAGCATTTTTAAACGTAAAAATTCACAAGTCTACCTTAGTCATAACTTTATCCTAAGTTTATTTACAAAACTACAAAACGAGTAACAAGTTTACCTAACGGTAAGTTTATTCGCCTTAATTTATAATAACTATTATTATTAGGTTTGAAAATGGCATCTTATATCGTCACCTGCCATCTTTTTAAAAATTGAGTAAGTACGTAAATTTGGATAGAAATGAACCTTAATATAAAAGTAAAATTATTCACTAAGTTAATGGAACTTTTGTTTTTTGACAGCTTTTTTACATAATTTTGGCAATAATTTATAAAATTAATAAAGTAACAACAAAAAAAAAAAAAAACACACGTGAACTTGAAAAACGAACGAGATATGAAACGAAAACAGTGAAAAGATCTAATAAACAATTAATATTGAATACAATTGTTTCTGCTCTTGATTAATTACCTACATTTTGTTTTCGAATTCAGTGACACTTCTACACGTAATTGATGATCTTGGTCTGTTTATCTTTGACATCTAGGAATACAGTAAAAACACCTTAAATAACTTTATAACGTTGAAACGATCTGAATTTTAATTGATACTACAAAATATGGCATTATGTGTTGTAGCTAGTTCGTAATCTTCCTCTAGTTTTCGAAAACCAAAGCGATATTGCAGTCGTTGTCGATGAACTACGTGTATCAATGGTGTATGGGGAAATAGGATGGCGTGATCGACGGGAGGTGGTGGCCGCACCGGGGGAAGTCTGGCGGGACCGGCGGGAGGTCCTGCTGCGTTCCTATGTGTAGGATCAGGTTCATTCCTATCACTATGTGGTAGATGAAGTGACAGTGGAACAGCCAGTAGCCTGGAAAAGAGGAAAAATACAATTATTTCTACTATACTTTGATTCATCTATACTATTTATAAAGAGATAACTTCAATAGGCAACGACAAAGCTTATGGGTAAACCGAAAACACGAAACGCTTGCGCGATGTAATTATACACAGCGCCATCTATTGGTTCATTTCGGAATTCCGATCCCGAAGCGAAGTGAGGGCGGGCCACTAGTAATCATGTAAAGTGAACTGACAGATGTCAATGACAAGTTTCTATGCATTTTGACATTTTGCATGTGTCAAATTGAGTGATATTGTATGGGGATGACACATTGACATTTGTCAGTTTACTTTACATGATATGAATCAGGAGTATAGCTAGATAGCGGCCTCACAAAAGACTGGAGTGAAGCAGCCCCTGCGCTTTGTTTCCGAGTGAGTGAAGGTATCGGTTACGCACTTGTGACTCCACGTGTGCTGTTACTATCAGGTGATCCGTCTGCCCGTCAGCCATCATGAAAAAAAATCTTACACGACCGAGGAGTGTATTTATTGGCTTGAGTTTTTTTTCCGGATCGATTCCCAGGCAATTAAAATATTCGAGGAAAGTAGTATTCAACTTTTCCTTCAAGGCCCAATGTTTTTCCCCCTTAACCAGGCCGAAGACATATTTTTTTTATTGGTTTTCAACCTTACCATAACTGCATAAAGTTCAAAATCTGGCGGTCTCATATGGTACATAGCCTGGTTAATGGTTAAAGACTTCTAAATTCTTACCCGGGTTATCTGCCTTTAGCCTCAGCACTACGTATCCATTGTTGGGCACAGCAAGCGTATCCTTGAAGGGCGGCAGGTTGTACTGTCTGTTGAGCAGACCCTTCCGGTCCAGGTCCAAGGCGTGTTTGAGGTTGATCTTCTTGATGTTCTTGTCTGGTGATCGCCCCATGCCGATCACGTTGTATGACGTTCCGTGCAAATGGAACGGATGCGATAAGTTTGGTGATTGTACTGGAATAGGAAAAATAAAAATCACACAACATTTCATACATTGACCTGACTCCGTACCAAGTATCATAAGCACTTCTGTTACACTTATCAGAAAACACAATTATAATACTTAAATACACATAGAACGCGTGAATTAAGATTTCAAAGAAATTAGGTTCTTTTATGGCTGCTTGATAACAACGATTACATAAACCTCGAAAGTACTTCGATTTGGTGCAAGTGATAAAAAGAAAGCAAAGACTCTAAATACCTACATTGAAGAAAGACACAATATAGCAAACGGCATGGTGCATCGGCAAATTTGTGTGAAGTATTTACATTTGATTTATGTAATAGGTCTTAAAATTCTTAACTCCACTAATTATATTATTACACCTATGTCATCAGGCGAATCATACAAGATGCATCTGTATGTAAGCGTTTACATCACAGTTACAGGATTAGTAAAAGACGTGGTTAAACGGGTGTAAATGTACAGTAAAACATACACATCGATTTACCCTTTATCTTAACGTCTGAGACGCAAGTGCTATATTTGCATTACGGGAGGCAGCTCAACTTGACGTCAACTGTTTCAAACTGGTATCTCACCTTCATCGACGAGGACAATTTCGACGATAGAGTTCAAAGGTACATCTATCATATGGGTGCAGCGACAGTCCACGGGACAGTTGGCGGGACGGTTGTCCCCGTTGCAGAAGAGGTCAGAGGACAGCTCGTGCATCTGGGACAGGGGGGGAGACGGGGGCGCGCTGTACGATATCTCGTCCACTAAACTGATGACATGGTCTCCGCCAGGTGCAACTGTGAATAGAAAAATTTAAAATGTAGCATAGTTTGTGGCGAATGTAGGAGTGTCTAAGTATCAAGTAGGTTTTGTTTTACACATTTGAAAATTAGTCTGTAAATTTTCCCTAATCATCATCATCTCCCTGCCATGTTCCCAGATTTTCTGGGGTCGGCGCTGTATGTCTTCTTTTTCATTCGTCCCAGTCATTTGTTATTGTAAATTTTCCCTAATAAAATACATTAAATAAATATTACAAAAATGTATCATCGTACATAAACCTAAATCTTGTTAACTAAGTTTGGACTCGTAGTTTATGGAATGACATAGTACATTTAGTAGGATATTTTTGAAGATAAAATATACTTGATTCTTCTTAATCTTAAATTCTGTAATGGTAATCATTTATGAAATACATTTTTGTTCGTGAGCATTTAGTCATTACTAGTTAACGATTAGTTCTGTTTACTGTTTACCAATTATTATCCACGAAGTTCTATAGTAAAACAATCGTTTATTATTGTAATGGTGTCATTTGAAACTATTCTCAATTATTTTTATCTAGGTACTCTATTGAATAGTTTCAATATGAGAAGGTTAGAGCCAAGGTTTGATTTAGCATTTGAACTTACCTAAATAGTTTCTGTAAGTATTTTCTTGGAACAGATCCTTGGGTTTGTAAAAGTGGAATCGGAAAGGTAGAAAGATTTTGACGTCGGGCCTCTCTTGTAGAATGGCTTTGTCGACTGGCTTCGCGGCTTTCAAGTTACTGACACACACGGCGTCATTCCTCTTGACGTTGCATATAGCATCCAGGGGGTTCATTACCTGAAAAATGTTAGATTTTTTAGCATCATGTTCAATTTGCCTATTGTGGGAAAAATGTATACAATGAAAATATGAATGAATTTGACTTCAAAGAAATTATACAATTAGAAGCAAGTAAAGTCTGTGTTTTAAAATTGACAACTTAATACACTATACTTGTATTATTTACATTACAAGTCTCAAATAAAGGAAATGATAAAAATGTACAACCTGATTCCAGTGGTGCTTCCCATGGCTACCCGCTACAAGGGACTGCTTCTAACATTACCACGATTTACCTTAATCTAAAATTTGGAATTAATAAAACCGCTAAAATTACTCAAATGTATAATGTACAAGGTATAAAATATGTGAATTCAAATAATCTACTTTGGTGCAAGTAACTACTTATGTGAGTGTAATATTTACATTATGACTAAAATTATAAAGGTACAACGCAGCGCTTTAACAATATTTAGGAATGGAATTAAACAAACATGAGAAGAAAATCTTCGATATATGTATAATACCTTGCTTCAAAACAAATAACAAGCGACAGAAAATAAAATATGGTTATTTTTCATAAGTTTTATTGAATGGTATAAAAATTTACAAATTTCTTATAATAATCACCATGTCGTCATAATTATTGTTGTTATTCACTGTTAGCATTGTAACAGTTATAGCAATACGCATATAGGCAATCTATATACACGTTCGATTGACTGTTTGAAAAAGTAAAGTATTATGTGACATTTTCTTAGACTAGGATAAATTCTTGATAGATATGCCAATGATCATGTACATTACTTAGGCAACATCGCATGTAGATTAACACAAACATAACTTAATATAAAGTGGTAACGTGGTATGGTAACATTTCCTGTTTGTCTATTTTCTACATTTATTTATATACAGTCTTCAGAGTATATGGAAAATGTTGTGTTGTGTTCTCAAACTACACAATATATTTAATTCGTGTATTTACAGGCGTTGCAGTATTTAGTTATTTACATTTACTAAATAAGTAATCTAATTTTGATAGCATGCATTGGGTTAGTAACTGGTTCATCTTAATATCTAGGCATTTAAAGAATCATTTAAATATATACACGTAATAAATATCCTTGGTGAAAATTAAAAATGGCAAGTTGTTAGTTACAGATCAAAGTCCGCTGGAGAGACACCTTAGGGTGTGCGAAGATAATGAGTTTAAGAGCCTCATAAGACACATATTTAAGGCGATATTATTAAATAATTACAAAAATATCACCGAATATGGCATTATAATGATATTGGAGTAATCTCAAAGAAAAAGGCATCACCGTTAAATAAAATCACAAACCGACATTTAACTCCCTTTGAATCATTCGAATATAAAATAAACACAAACGGCGAAATCGAGCACTTCGAAATCACCGATCACATCACACAAAACAAACATAAATTTACACTTAGTTAACATTATAAATCAACTACTGTACTTGATTTTGCACATACAGAACTGAAAAATGTTCTAGGAACCGATTTAGTGGAGTGGTATTGGGGGGAGGTGGTCTCCGCATGTGGGGAAGTTGGGAGGGACGGGAGGGAGGTCGGCCTGGGTGCCGACTTGCAGCACCAGGCTCATGCCGATGACGATGTGGAAGAGGAAGTGGCAGTGGAGGAGCCAGAAGCCAGGGTTGTTGGCTCTGAAACGAAGGATGACGTATCCGTTGTTAGGGACGGCGATGGTATCCTTCGCGGGCGGGAGGTCTCCCTGCTTGAGGTGACGTTCGAGCAGACCTCTCCTGTCGAGGTCGAGTGCGTGCTTCAAGTTGATCTTCTTCACGTTCTGGTCAGGCGACCGCCCGATACCGATGACGTTGTACGCGTAACCGTGCAAGTGGAACGGATGAGATAAGTTTGCAATTTGAACTGGAAAGTGAAAGAATACAATCAGGTTTTAACATCCGTATTGTGTTTTAATTACATGTAATTAGAATATCGTGCAGCAATTCAAAGATTATATACCTTCGTCTACAAGTACAATCTCTACGACAGCGTTCAACGGTATATCGACTTTGTGTGTGCACATGCAGTTCTGGCCACAGTCCGCAGGTCTGTTGTCACCGTTGCAGAACTGTTCGGGGTTGATGTCGTCGTATTGACTGAGAAGAGGTGCAGGAGGAGCCATGTAGGAAATCTCGTCAATCAAACTGATAACGTGATCGCCAGAGGGGGCAACTGGAAGATTAAATGATATTTAGAAGATGTAATTTTCAAAAAACAATTGCAACATTTGAAAAAATCTCGTTTTGGTAGCAACTTACCCAAATATCGGTTGTATGTATTGGGCTGGAATAACATCTCTGGTCTGTATACGAAGAATCGGAAGGGCAAGAAGATCTTAACATCTGGTCTCTCTTGTAGAATAGCTGGGTCGATGTTTTTAGCATTTTTGAGTTGGCTGACACATATAGCGTCGTTTCTTGGGGTATTACACCTTGCGTCCAGTGGGTTCATCACCTGGATAGTTAGTGGGGAGAAAGGTACGTGCAATTACTAATATACGTGCATATTCTACAACTACGAGTACTCTACTTATTTCTACTTATATTGTTTCAGATATCTACTGAAATATTTGCCAAATAGCATGACCTAGATTTTTGTACAAGGATTTGGTATTCGAATACATTGTACAACAGTATTTATAATGTGTCAGGTTATTTGGCGTAACCATTTTTAACATAAAATCTACTTTATTGCATCTATTCCAATTTCATACCGTACATACAATTCACCTTTCAACTGATTTAGAAGTAGAAAACTACATTGTGCAAGATAATAATTATAAGGGTATATATTTAGCAAATCTACATGTCTACAATAATTATGTATTTACAAACATTATTCAATAACAAGATATCTCCTAGTTATTTTCAAAATAATTGTCTTTTAAATCAATTTTCGTTTAATTGTTAATTATTAAAGTAATAAAGTCATTACTGCGAAATTTTAGACGGCTGCAGTACACCGTACTTAAGTTTGAGCAAGCAATTGCAACAAAGTCGAGTGCAGTAGATTTTATCGAGGTTGTCGTGTCGGCACCAAGAATCTAGTCTGCAATATCCGCTAATTAATACAGGCAACTACTGTCCTTAGTTTTGTATTCCAGTAATCCATGGACAAAACTAGTTCCTGCGATCACAAGAACTGTGTCACGGTGTCCCTTAACTACTGATGATCATCTATTTACAAGTAGTTTGAGATGTATGTTTTGAAATGTTCGAATTATATTACAAGGTATATTTACACAGTTTTGAATAAAACTTACGACTCCCTGTGGGACTCCGACATCGTAGGTCGGTGCTTGTGAAGATGGCTGGTAGGGTCCCCTCGCGTATCGGAGGATAGCCAATTGCTGTGCCCTCTTGATACCGCACTCGCCAAGCCCTCGGACTTGGATCCAGTACGCTCCCGGAATGTTGTTAGCCTCAATTACGAAGTCATAACGTTCACCTGAAACGATAATAAACGAATATGTGTAATAAGTAAATTTTTGCTTCCATTGGGAGATTATTAAATGTTACAAGTGATGCTAAAGAGGAAATGCGTGCAATGATGTTACTCAATATTTTACGCTTCATTTGTTCTGCAAAAAAAGATTTGTTGAGCGCTAATCATTAATTGCATAGACTTCGATGCATTCAGGCGGTGGAAATGATTCAGATGTAAGTTCTGACATTGAATAATACTAATGTGCTGATTATAACGTTTGATTTAAATATTTGACATGTTCTAGACTAAAAAAATAGCGAGACGGCCGGGGTTATTAAAAATATCCCTAGTTGTAATGATATATAGGATGGAATACACATATCAGTAAAAAATTGCACTGTAGCTGTCACATAAAAGTTATGTAAAGTTTCAATTTCTGAGTGACTTTGCATAAAAGTGTAGAAACTCACCTGAGAATGAGATAATAGTGTTGACTTGCACGGGCTGCACTGGTTCACCATCAGTAGCTATAACAGTGAGGTTGTGTCCTTCGAATGTGACTTGAGCTGGGCACACAGACGCAAAAGCGTTGATCATTCTGAACCGGTATCTCCTTCCTGGAGTGATCGTGAAAACTTCCAGGGGGGTGTTGGTCATGAATCCAGTGTTGGGGTCTCTGAACTGTCCTTTGCCGTTGATCAGAACTGATTCGGGGTCTTGTCCGGTATTGACGGCGAGACGGCCGGGGTACCTCTCGGCGGCGTCTTCGTGGAGCCAGTCGCTGATGAGCATGACGTGGGTGGTCAAATCGTAGTCGTATAGGTGGCTGTTGGGGTCCTTCGACGGTGGCTGGCGGACGACGATGCTGCCGTATAGACCGTCCAGTTTCTGCAGACCGGTGTGCGCGTGCCAGAAGTGTGTACCAGCGTTACCTTGCCATTGGTATCTGGAACCATATAAAATATTATTTAGTTAAAGGTGAGTTCAAAAGAATATAACATGACATAATGCTATCGATAATTACAATCAGGTTCCTCTGGAAATCTACATCGCTTGAAATTGATTTCTGCTAAAAAGGCGAATTAAAGTTATTAGCACCAATTACACGTTAATAAGTGGAACATCTACTGAGGGCGCAATATGTAATAAATTACTTCAACTAATATTTTTGTAATTTATGTACCTGTCATCATCAGAGTTTACACAACACTGGTATTTTGGCAAGTTAGCAGTTCCGCGATATGTTAACAGGTCTAATGTACCTAAATGATTAATTTCGAAATGTTTATTTATAAAATAAGAGTTTTTTTTTGTTGAGATCAACTCCGGTGTAACAAGTTACCAAAAAAGTACACACCTGAAAGTGTTTCCTTGTTGAATAGGACACTGCGTAACGAAGGGCACACCGTCGTAGTACTGCGATCCCCTCTGCCAGATTCCGTGCCAGTGGAGGGTGACCTCCATGCCTTCCATATGGTTCTCCACATCGACCACCACCTTGTCGTTCTCGCACACTTGGATGGAAGGTCCGGGCAACATTCTGTTGGCGGTGAGGATGCCTCGTTCCACTCCGTCAGCTAACACGCACTGGCAGTGAGACCACACGACGTTGGTGGCATTGGGAGTGCACACTTGACAAGCCCTGGAAATGGAAAATACGAGTATGCTTATATTATTTAAAATTGATACACAACAGTATTTTGACCTGGAACAGGTAGATAAAATTGTGGTTCTTATCCAGTACTGATATTACTAAAATTAGAGGAAATACAAGAACCTGAGATTCCTGGCTGATGATAATGAATATGATCTTACTACTCTCATGATAAGCGCTATGAAAAGCATGGGAAACTGTAACCACGCTGACACTTTTATTTTTAACTTCTCTGTACATCTTTTTGTGACATATCACTAATCTAGTCGAGAACATAAATGGTTTGATTAGAACACCTACTGTTGATAGGATACAGAAACTGTTGATAACTCTGATACCTAATATTTTAAACGATATTCCTTAGTGGCGTAGTTAATGCATTTTATTAAATGGGCGAAGCTTTCTTGGGGATACTGAAGGTTACAAATTGCTTTCTTGCGACAAACTGCGGGGATGCCACAGGTTGCAGCCCCAAGCTGAGTTGCAATTTAAGGCTCCAGTGCTAGTGACATAAGTTCGAAAGTAAATTTTCCTTATCAATTGGGCATAGTTGCACAATTGTTTCCTCAGCCTATGCGTCTATCATGAAACACCGATGTTTGCATAAGTCTGTCGTCACCTATCAATTACGTGCCTGAACGGAATTTGGTTCAATCGCTGCACACTCGCTCGGCATTGGATCCTGTGCAGTTGGCGGTCTGTGTGAAACAAAGCGTAAAATGTGCGAAGTGAAAAAGTCGGTCGGTAGGTCATTCTTGCCCTAGGCTGCACGTTTTATCGTGAGTTCCAAAAATTTTAAGGATTCGTGATACAGATGACTCGGCGATTACGTGGTTGTTTGGCAAGGAATTACTTAAGGTTTTTTGTGAGATATTTTTTGTGCCATAAGTTGTAATCTCATTGTGGATTCTGCAATTATGACTAAATTCAATAAACGAATAAACGACGACGACGACTAAAGGTATTTTGAAAGAAGAAGCTCTATCATTTGAGGAAAGGTTGGCGATTATATTGTGCTTAAAATGTCATTATTGGCTAATTCGATATAGGAAGTACGGCAATCATCTGCTTCTTAGATTAACATTGTATTTTTGTAGATGATTGTCTTGATTTCCTTTGAGCCAAGTCATTCGATAAGTAAATTGTTTTAGACTAAGTGGGTTTTACAGCGAAAAGCAGTTCTGCATTCCTAATAGTTTTGACTTTCCTCAAATGAAGTTCAAACTTTTTTATTCAAGCCATTATCTACTTACTTACATTTATCAACTCTGATATAGGTATGTAATATTGTGGTTATTTGTGAACATTATTTTAAAGTGAATACAGTTAGAAATATACGTCATGAATTAAATGCATTACAATAATATTTTAATTTGAGATTATGTAATTGTGAAATCAGCTTGTGAGTAGTTCAGACTTAAAAATACTATGTTATGTCAATTAAAACACTATGGTACTCAATGTTAATTGTTTCGAAGTACCTAAGTGCCGATTCAAAATAGTATTTAACGGTAGTTATGAAACGCGCGTAATTGCAAACCAATTATAGGATATTTAACTGGAGCAAAATGTGTCAAGTAATTATGAGCGTAGAGAATGTGGTTAATTTAATAAGCGCTATGAGTATGAGCTACGGCTGCATTAAAGAATGAGATATATGCTCTGAATGAGTACAGTGGAGAATAGAATCGAAATACTTACGCTCCCAAAACGGTGTACAGTTCCAAGGTGAAGTGGTAGTAGCAGATTCTTGGCGGTTCGTTTTCCCTGCACGCACGCGCGCACTCATCAGGGGCAGACAAAGCCGGGTTCCTCCTCAGCTCAGCCGTCGCACTGCTGGTGAAGTCCAAGTGCTTCAAAGATGACTTTCCATTGGCGCTCCTCGCTAACGGAGGCAGGGGATTATTCCTAATGCCTCCGCTGAGCGGACCGCTGCCGCTTGTTGAGGCGAAGGGGTTCGCGGAAGGCCCGATTGTGCTGCCGATCCCTCCGAAGGAGCCGAAGGGGTCGTTGAGCGACGGGTGGGTCTGGACCAGGCCGTGTGTGGAGGAGAACGTGTTGCTGCTCGAGCTGTCTCTGAAGGGCGTCGCTGTTCCTGCTTGCCACCATGATGCTGATGTTGACTGATCGTCGGCTGTACTTATGGCTTCTGTGGAAGAAGAAAAAGAAACTATCAGATTGGCAATCACTTTGAAATATACAGTTAGATCCTACGATACAAGTATGGGAAGTCTGCTTAATGTTGTACCTATTTGTACCGCCCTAATCACTAGCTAGAAAATTAAGTGGCGATATAGAGACTATAATATTAAACTTACAATAAAGACACGTATAATAATCAAATCAAATCTGACACCATAGATCTGAGACATCATACGAATTTGATAACATGCTTAATAGCAATATTTATCACATTTAAAATCATAAATGCTGGTATTATATTGTTATGTTACAATGCTAGCTAAATCTGCGACAGTACAGTGTAAACGGTATTGTTTAGGCAATCTTTAGAACGCCCACTGCAATGTTTATTGTATAGTGGGTACATGATTTTTAACTAGGTAAGTACAATAAAGAAACTATTCTTACTTCACTCTGCTCTACCAGTGGACCAAATAGAACTCCATAAAATTTACTAGAGAATCTTCTCCTCTGAATACAAGATAAAAGGGGTAGCAGAATCATGGAAGTTACACTTCAATATTATAACTGGATTAACAATGTCAGGATCTTATAGCATCCAGTGCTAAAGGAGATTTTTGTACTTGTCCGTTTTGAGGTAATATTGCGACCTAAATTTTCTATTGCTAACATTTCCACTGTTGTGTAAAATTCAATCGTACTAGACGTGTAAAATTGTTTACGGCAAATTCTGCAAACCGCGGACCTATCTGAGATCTGGCTCATTTTCCCAAGCATTTGTCAGTAGTCACGTAATGTGTTCTAGTGATAAGTCCATTAGATAAAACGCTCGCCAGTCGACAGGTGCGTTAATGTAAATACCTTACAAACTGTCCAGGGCATAGAACATCGGAAGGATTGGAGACTTGTAACATGGTACATGTTTGGAAGCATTTATAACTGCTTAAGATTATGCGATTGTTACATTGTGAGACAATAGTCATAACTTAAGTTGCTTATCAAGTCGTCAAAAGAAACATAGAAAGTTGAAATGTCGTGGAACAATACTGATTAAAATAAGATCTAGATCTAAATTCTGATAACGTTATTTATCGTTATCAGAATTTAGATCAAGCTGCCGATTGAAGTAAATAAATTGTAGAGATTTTAATCTCTTCTTGTTATCTAAGGGTATATTAAATAATTTTGGATTCGCAAAATCGCGATTAGTCGGATACTTTAGGATTCGCATATTAACATCTAAGAAACTTGTTATTAAAACTGATGCTAAAAATCACAATTAAAGTATATGTAAATTCTTAATTTATTGGCGTACGGCATAGATCACGTTTAGGCACGAAATCAAGACTATTTCATAATACTGTCCAGTAGGGAGTCTGGTCCTTAAATTAAAATGGCTTTTACTTCCTCATTTGCGTTACGGTTTTCTCTAGATAGATACATTAATTGCCCATTATGCAGTCAGATATCATCGGCGGGTGCTGTATCACGTTTCAACACAATTATAAGTTGCACAATGTTTGCATCAGAAGATAGGCGCCTTAGTTTAGGACAAAACCTTGAGTGGTTCACTTTTATTTCCTTATTGTTAAACGGCGCTAATATCAAGTCGATCGCAATTTACGACTGTGAATTGTATTATATTGGTTCATAACTAAATTTCCTTTTACAAACGCCGTGAAGGTAATACAAGTTTCACTTATTATATTCTGTGTGCCCGATCGTAAAGGCTATATTTTTAGCAGGGTACATTACGAGTCGTCTAGTGTTATACTCGTAGTCTAGTCAGAGCTGTCGTGGGGGACTCCTGTCGTAAACAAGTCATAATAAACGTAATAAGCACCTACTTAAATAAATTTATAGGTACCACACAGAAACTAAATAAGCAGAAATCGTCACACGACATTAGTTTAATAGATACCTGCCGAATCACACAACTCCTATAGCGTTCAGTATCAAATGCGACATTGGTAAAATAAGATTTATTTTAAGTGATAGGTGGTAAAAATGCAGCCGTATCACCATACGCTATACTTACTAGTGGAATCACAAGTGCGCTGTTACCTTTAACCTGTTTTCCCCTAGATTGGGTCTCCAAAAAGATTATCGTAATCAATACAAAGTCTATACATTTATATATGGCTGCTTCAAATTTGTAATTTATGATCTTATTTTTATTGTGAAGTCTCTGTTAGAGTTTAAGTAATTCAAATTAATTTTAAGAATTAATTTTTGCTAAACTAATATTCTTCACCTACCTAGTTGATTTACCTTAAAGACTAAATGGCACCTTTAAAGAAAGTTAAACTATAAGGTATCAACATGTTTTAACCCTTATTTGCCTGTAAATATCTAGTCCATTTACATATAAGTAGGTTCTTGGAAACTGTTTTATGACTCCTAAATTGGGTTACATAAATATCCGAAACCTAGCGTTTATCTAGCTTAAATATTCCGCCCACGAGACTACGATAGCCAGTACCTTAGGGCTAGTTTATCAGATATTTATTAGATAGGCAGCGGCATAAATTGCTGCTATCTGGTCAGATTACGAATTAGAGGCAAGCATTTACTGTGATTACCATGTGGTTTTTGTAATGGCTCAAAGAAAGTTTCTTCCTTATTTGAGAATTGCTGAGAAGCGATTCGACGTGTAGCGTAATGCTCAACAATGAAGCATAATGCCGGAAAAAATAGTCGCGACGAATTTTTAATCGGAAAAGCGAATATTACGTGTCTGGAAACAATGCATGCGTGGCAGATGGCATTTTTTGCGATGCTCTTATATCGTTCAGGTGGTTGATGTTTCCTCGATAAAATTTTGTCTCACAAGAGATCTGAGCCTAAAAAGTGATGACTTTATCGGGAAACAGGTAATTTTAAACGCCACAAATATTAACTTTTCTCTCAGTGTAATTATAATGAATGGTGTATCTTGTATAGTGTAGACGTTTGACGGTTGAATAAGCATATTTTTATTCGTAATATTTTCTGAAATTCATTGTTTTACTTCCTTTATGTCTTGTGTGGTTTCGTCATCGTTCAAAGCAGTCTGTTTAGCTGATATACCGTGAAGTTCTATTGGTTTTGTTGCCTATCCGTAATTTAGGGCAACTTGAAGTAAGTACAACATTTTCTATTGTTAATGTGGCGGTTGATAGATTTGAGAAAATGTTAAGAAGATGGAATTTATTCATTGTTTACTGTGCTCATACAATACGTAGTATTAATCGTCTGGATCAATTATAAAACATTTAATGTGAGCAAGGCAATCAAATATTGCAAATAGACATGTGCAAATTAAACTTAAATTAACTGTTGTGTGGTAAAATAATTTCCAAACAGATTGTGTATGTAAAGAATCATTAACTTTTATTATTTCATAATCCTTTGTATCAATGATTTTTGTTAGGTTTTCAATGGTAACTTGTTTCAATTTGGAGTTGCAACATTTTTGATGGATCTGCATTTATCACTCCCACTAGAGGAATAATAACGACTTTGGCGATATTTCAGATTTGTTCGGGTGATTAATGTTTTCATAGGTGTGCAAATACGCCTTTGTATTATTTATCAGCGCGCTCATTACATGCTTTAGTGTTATTAACTGTTGAATGATTATAGCTTTATTAGATTGAAATAATGTATTGATACACTTAACATACTTAGTTACAGAGTGTAACATTTATATTTGTAAATGGTTCGAGATTTACTTTCATTGTTCTACTCAGTATGAGTAGGACAGGCGGAATGAATTTTAATAAATGTCAGAATGCATTTATTGTAAGTGTGTTACCATTACACACATAAATATCTTAACACAATAGGCAAGTACTTCATTATTCCTTTGAGATTGTCTCGATTGCGCAATGGCTTATGGGTTGCACTGTTAAGGAACTGTTGCCAGTCCCGATTCGGGCCAAAAATTATGTCTGGGTTTTTCTATTAAGAAATTCTCCGTGCGAGCCGAAGTCTAGAAGTTAGCGGTCTTGTCACCCTGTACTTCGGAAAGTACGTTAGTGGTTGGTCTTGCGACTGATCCCTTTTCGGTAGAGTAACCCTTCGAAATATGAGGTATGGTATGGGCTGATCGTTGACATTGGTTGCCATGGCAGAAATATCAGTTAGAAGGAAGACAATTTTTAAAGCTAGTTTGTTACATAAGGATTTCTAAATTATCCGATTTATTTGAATTATTTTTTTAACGAAGTTAATTGCTGAGAACATATCACTATTTGTTACACACCGAGGCTAAAAACCAAGTTCTCAGTCTTCTGGCGTGTTTGGAAAATTGTGTTGGCATTCAATTAGGAGGTTTGGCATTCGTTCTGGCAATAACTCCGGGTTACGTTCCATCTTAATCTAATCGCTTTGCGTTTATGTTTGCACGGAAAAATTATGCGTTTCTATTTTATACTTCGTGTGATTATATCTGTTAAGTTACATAGTTGTTGCAATAAAGATAACATTATTATTCCTAATTCTTGCAACAATTTATTTATATATCTAAAATATTTAAATGTTTATTAAAAGATGTTTCAAACTGTACCAAGACAAGTATTACTGATTAAAAATTTAAATCTTGACAGCAACTTAATCTAGAAAGGTACCCCTTTCTAGATTAAGTTGCTGTCAAGATTTAATATACAATTGTTGCATCATTGAATAAATGGATGAGCTATTTATTTTACCTCTATGCAAATACGAGTAAAAGAGCCTGTATTCAGGATAATAAACTCTGGTGGGTATATACAATTTTACGATTTGAGCTAACATATTTATAAGTTGCCACTATTGAAACATTAATCCAAATAGTACAAGTTAAATAATAAGCTTGTCATATGTAGTTAAACATCGCAACGCATGTCAGGTCCATTTAATTTTCAATAACCAGCTAAACCTTTTATCGTTGTATATGAATAAAACGCCCAGTTATTAAACTAAACGTTTAGTTCTATTACACAAATGTGATTTATTGTTTCATTAGGCAGGCACTGTGGGCGTTTATCTATTGATAATAAACAGAAGGTCATGACTTAATGATCGATAGTCAATTGATTAGCTTTGGAGAAAAAAGTCATTACCCGAAGGTCGGTAAAAGTTGAACGTCCTACGGGTTTAGATAATAGCTTAGCTTACTGCGAGTAGATTGTGCAATCAATTATTGCAATCATTAAATGAGTGGTTGATGGATTTAATGAAACATTTTATTCTCTAGGGTCTAATGATGATGTGTAATTTAACGAGGTGAACGCATTTGATCGCCTCCAAGGCCTCCGACACTATGATCCAGAAGTCCCTACAGTGTCTGTGGTATAATATATATATGGTGGTTGTCAGGGTCACCTTGTTGTGAGTATAATATTTCTTTACTTTCCCAAAAATACCTCAGTCCCCAAAATAGTGAGTGATACTCAAGCTAGGTGGATGCAGCCACTCACAGCACTCTGTAAACTAATGGCGAGCCGTTGCTCGATCAAGATCACAATCTTTATCATGAAAAGGCTTAAAAGTGGCCGAATTACAGCAACTGTGAGCACGGGGTGCACAAGCCTTGGTAACTTACTTTCAGTGTACATAACAACGCAAGCGCAACGGGCAACTAGACAGTATAGTCCTGTCTCGGGGTTGGGCCAACCAAACACAATTGCGCATCTTTCCCACCAAACACCCCATTCTATGCGGGATTTAAACCTTGTCCTCGTATGTCAAGCCATGACAATTTCTCCTTAGACAACTAAAATCTGTTGATAATTATTGTTCGGTACTCTATATAATAAATGATTTTGAAGGCCCCTACATCTCTGTGCAATCAATTATTTTAGCATACTTAAGTTAGTTGGGACATTTATTCTCATACATCATGGTTAATCAAGGATTTTGCTTAATTACTGGGTTGATTGATTCTGATTAAAAGTGTATGAAAATAATTAATAAAGACTGCGAAGGTTGTATTCCATTTAGACTGCATATATCACGGTAACTTCCATTTGGGGAAAAATCTACTATGAATGAGATTATGAGCTCGATATTCATTCATAGATACTTGAGCTGGTTAATATCGCAAATGTTTGAATGGAGTGCAGTATGTGAATAATTATGTACTTTTAACTTCAAAAGGATATAAGTAATTAAGGACTGCATTGACTCACAGCTCAGTATTGCATTTCGTGCATATTTCCTAGAACACGTTTTCTTTTTAGGTTTTTTCCTCTGCGGTCTGATTTTGTCGGTATACTTTGCTAACACCAACACATTTGTATGTTAACAAACTCCTTTAACGATTAGCTGAAATATCTGTATCACATTAGTTAGCCGGTAATGTTTTTGCTAAATTAACTCGGTTAGTTTTAAGGCTTTGGACCTATTTGTTTTTAATTCGGTGGATTTTATTCTATTTCCGATATTTTTTAAAGTTTGTTTGACATAAGGGCTTAAGCGCATACTGCGTAAAAAAGGTTTGCTTTTTTATCTGATCCGTTGGTAGTTTAACCAGGTGCGATCATAAAAGAGTGTGTTTATTGTGTGAGGCAAAACATTAGTTGTGTATCCAAAATTTACCTTCGATTTCGTCTATTGAAACTATCAAATCAATGAACCCATAGCCGTAGATAATACGACTTAGGTAGCGCATAGATAAAGTTTGATTCGGCATCTACTTAATTTTTCACGTAATTTAAGAGATTTTATAACTTCTATACCGTTCACAGTTCAGATACACGGATAGAAAAATATACTTAACAGCAAATGGATAGTTGACATTAGAAAAGTTATTAATGGTAGGTAATTTGTCTACGCCGTTAATTCTTCCCGACATATTTAACATCAAACAATAATGGCCAACATCGGAAGCCATTACCAAGCCAGACGGTTACCTAATAGCATTTTCTTTGAACATTGGAAGCACTAGGATTTACTTGTTAGTGCACGCCGCGGTCGTTAGACCGGAAAAAGGGGAAAGTGTAAAGTTTTAGTTGTATTTAAAAACTGCGATGAAACTTGATGTGAAACTAACTCTGAGTAACATCCGTGAAGGATTCGAGCTTCTTGCTTCACGTTTTAGCTATCTGTATTGCCTCTATGATTCGTTTGTAATGAAAAAAAAAACGTGTCAAAAGTGAAATTTGAATAGGTAGGTAAAAATGACAGAAGCACGCGTATTCTATACCAATGAATAATTTTCCTAATGATCGGTCAATAAGTCTCTTTGGCACGATGAAGTTGGAAAGCAATTTTATTTGTAAATTACCAAACACTCAAATTCTGAATCATGGTCTAAGGGAGTACCTACTCTTAGACCAAGCTACAAAGTGACAGATTTGGTCGTAACCGGATTTTTTTATACTAGAGGCGGACAATCGAGCAAGCGGGTCACCTGCTGGCAAGTAATCACCACCACCCATGAACGTTCACGAGATTACACGCTTTATGTTAAGTTAATTTATGCTAAGTTATTTATTAAATGAAGGTAAGTAGATAATGTTTTATATATTGTGCGTAACTGCGTATCTATTGCATTAATATTCGTCCCTTTACTTTGGATACACTAACAATTAATTAACTAAAAGTTTTATAACGAGGACGCATAATATTTTCCTTATTTTTTATTATTCTTCACTTTACCAATTAAGGCTTAAATTGATAGTAATCTGTATATAATTTTTATTGTGGCTATAAATTAATAAATTTGCATTCAAACCACTGTACGAGTATGCAACACCTGATACAAATCAGTTAACTACCTGAATATTACGTAAAAGTAATTAGCACCGGATAAAGAAAAAACGCCGGAATTTATTATTATTCAAATTAACATATTATATAAAAATTGCTGCCTATGACGCTCAATTAAAACTATTCTCTAAAATGAGACATGTTCATACGAGCAATTACCTCCAGTTATAAATAACTGCATCGTCTTATTTCATTTTTCATAGTGACGCTAAAATGTGCGCATATAATGTGTGTATCGTGTTTAGTGATTATGCTATTATGAAGTGAATTCCGTATTTATTCGTCTCAGTGTATATTGAACGATAGAGTGTGCGAAATGTACTGAATGATACTCTCATTATATTGACTGGCTAAATACTCATTGTTTCACTAGATATCCTGTACCTACCTGAACACAATAGACGTGCTAATTATACCATATTCAGTAGAGAAAGGTAACTTACTAAGTTTTAATTTCATTTGCATACAGAGCTAATAGATTTAACGAGCGAGTGATTGGCCAAGCGTCCCCTACCAAGATCTATATTTTGTGCGCACATTATAATGACTATATTACTAAACTAATAGCGTATTTTAGAACTGTTAGCAAAAGAAACAGCATAATAAATTGAATGTAACCTTTTGCAGATAACTCTTTGAAGTTGGACGTTCGCTCTCAATGCTCTCCTACAGTAGCATAAACATAGCTATGATCTATTGCGTCGCTATATCAATAGGCTGTTGGTTTCTGATCTAGTTGCGAGCAGAAACCTTACACCGGCCCGAGCTGATAAATTATACATGTGAATGACTTAATCACATGAGCGCAGGAGTGGAAGTACCATACTTATGACTAGGTACACATTGATAAATACCTGCGTTTTCCAAATGAAAAAGTCGCTGGTAAAAGCTTGTTTTAGTTAAACGTAGAATTTACGATGTGGTGGAAGTGAGATCGTGTAAAGGGTTTATGTTAGACGAGCCGAGTACGAGCTGAGTGCAAGCCGAGCCTCTTTTTTAGCAAGTTTAGACGTACGAGAACATCGGGGAACGTAGCTTCCCCCGTAAAAACAACTCATAAGCGTAGCATAGCTTAGTACAAGCCAAACGTTCTTTCGAGGCTGGTATGTCCACACTAGATCAATTGTAGCTTGGCTAGTACTCGGTTCGTCTATAGTGTACTGTAGACCCATAATTATCACCTGTTATAACTACCTACAAGTACTCGTACAGTCGAGGTCAAAAATATGTTTACACTTTAGGACCTTGTCACAATACATATTTATAAGAAAGTGGAAGTCGTTTTCTTATACATCTGTACTGTGACAAGGTCCTAAAGTGTAATCATATTTTTGACCTCGACTGTACCAATACCTAATTTGATACAATTGTTATACTGACTAATAAAGTTAAGACTATTTATCTTGGCAATGCTAGCATTTACCTATATTTATACCTAACACACTTCATTCGATGTTTGGTATGTGTTACTAGTGGTTTAATAAGTATAGGGCTGTGATATCGGGGTTCTGAGGTCAATACCCGGTCGAGCAAAAAGTATGTTTTGAATTTTGAACAATGCTTGGGTTTGTTATCCGCATAAAGCAAACGTTTTCTAGGATGGTGGCCTGTGCCTTGCAGTAGGACATTAAAGGGGCTGATTTCCTTTTAATTGTTTTTAGTCAACACTAAAAACAATAAATGAACTGGAACCATTCATTTTATTATGTGCTTACTAAAAATTATTTTAACCCCTTCTTCTTCTACACTGTAGGTCGTTCTAAAGAGTATGTACAAACAGACAGAGAGGCATAGTAAAGTCTTAGTGCACAATGTTAATTTTTATTTACATTTTTTTTGTGCAAAATTACGTATGATGTAGCCCACCGTGCCGCAACTACAGTCTAGTTACTAATTATCTACTAATTAAATCGAGGTCTTCTTTATGCAAACAGTCTCGTAATTTCCACATCAGAATAAATTTAATAGAATGTAGGTTTCTTTACAAAATTTGCAACTCTCTAAACTGGAATGAGCGTTAAAAAATAATAAAGCTAGAAGTAATAGTATAATGTAATAATGGTAGTAGGTACTGATGTCGTCAGATTAAGTTATCTCCTCCACAATGCAAAAATAGCACATGCGTCTCACACATCAGGAGGGTAAATGGGCCCGACGAATCCCAAATCCAACTCCAAGTGACGCCATTACCGTTTATCCAATAAGACCAAAGCCTAAATAAACTGGCACTCTAATTGTAATACCTTTAAATTTCAATCGTCATGATTTAAATCTAACGTTAAGCAGCGTAACTTCAGTGGTACCGACGGTAAAGCAGCTAACTTGACAATGACGTCACGACTGCCCTAGAAAATGCTCCAGACTCGTGTCCGCATCACGCCCGGACTAGTACGAGTAACTCAGCTAGTATTTAGATGCTAGATATCACCATTATAAATCAGCCCCGAATAGGAGCTAACATGCTAAAGAGCCCTATTAATATTCAAAGCCGAAGCGTAACGAGCTATGTAATTAGGTAGAGTTGCCTGAAGGCTGTTTTGTAACATTTTGAGTGATTTTTTACCCTTCTAAGATATTTGTACTCAAAAGGTTAATTTTAGGTAATTTTTCTGAATCTGTTAAACTTATTTTTTATTTTAAGATTTTTAAGCTAATCTTTTTTGTTGGCGAACTACTACGCTTCAGGCAACTTTTCTGCGTTCCAACTGGTGTGGTGGTTTTTGGGCCAACATATAGGGGAGCTCTTGAGAGCGCTTACCGTCTTCATCATGAGTTGTAATACCCGTACGTATGTGGAGAATAGATTGCAAACAAAGTCGATAGATAGTAGGAGGTCATTGGAGCTGCGATTATAAATTTGTACTTGTAGACTTAAAAACCCTTGACCCTCCTTGCATACAGGTCGTCCGTAAAAGATACTTTAAGTACAACATTTCACGGAACATCGTTAATTTTGGGGTAAGAATTTATAAGCAAAAATTAATTTTTCCAAGTTTACTTTTCCATCTGTAACTCAAATGTTTAAGTTACTAAATACGGAATCCGGTCAATGAATGAGATGAGGTACGAATTTATATATTTATGTAACTTTTCGTAGGATTCAATTGGCAACACAGAATTACCATTTGTTACAGAGTGCGCACGCGGCTCCCTGGTTGCTATCATCGCTAAACTTTCACCGGGTAAGCTGTAGCTACTGAAGTTTAGACTACTAATGTTTTAATAAGATCATGTTTTAGTGACACAGTGCCTATATTGGCTTAGCTTGAAGATAAGCAATCCACGTAGCAACTACAACGGAGGACGGATGGCGTCACTGTTAACATCTGAGATGTATCTTTAGGTTTTGTTAGAAGCATCCCATAAATTTTCACTTTAATTTTGTATAATTTAATAATTTCTCGTTGAAAAATAAAAAGTATAATACTGTTTTTAAACCTAAGGTTGGTAGCCTTAAGTGGGATATTTCACGTTAGCACACTTAAGATTAACTCACGGTAGATAAACTTTGACTGATTGGTGCATTAAATGGATATGTCTTGACAACTGAAAGCTTGTTGTCAAATAGCTTTTTAGATTCTGTTTGGATAAAAAATGACAATATTGCTTTTGCCTAGCCAACTGATTACTGAACTGATAGATCATAGTTTAGCCGCTCTAATAAGCTGGCGTACCTGACACCAATACTTTATTCAAATGAACAGCACTTAAAGATATTGTACCTATCTTAAATCACATTATTATTTGTCAGTCATTGTTGGCGCCCGGGGCAAGCTTGGACTATGATCTAGGATTTGGGGCCTGGTCTTACCTTCGCAAACATTTTATAAGGGAACACACCAGCTGAATTCATGGTTAGCCATTTCAGAATCTATCCGATACGTGCAGCTTTCCTCATGCCGTCGAGCCTAAAGTAAAATAATTACGGACATAGTTTTGCAAAACCCAGAGGTGCAGCTCGGATTCGAACCTACGACCTACCGCCAAGAAGGCGCCAACTCTCATCCACTGAACCACCATCGCTCATTATGCTCATTGGACTCAAATGTAATCATAACCATAACATCACAATGCACCATCAATATTCCATTAGACTCGAAAAGAGAAGTTTCGAATTAAGGTTTTCCATACCAATAACGTAACAAGATAATTAGTTTAACTAAGACTGCTACTTCTTAATGAGGCTTGTCGAAAGTAAAGAAGCGATATCATAATTTATACGTGAGCTTATGTAAACGGCCACTAATCATAGTTCGATTTCTAATTATCAAAATATGGGTTTAGCCTTTTTTGTATCTCTTAAATTTTACCGTCGCATTGTTAATTTATATACGAAATTTATAGCCTCTTATATATCAATGTATATGCTTTAATAACTTTGTGGAATCCAAAGGAATCAAAAAATAATGTAGGTAACTACTCTTGCTAGTAAATTTTGTACTAGTATGTACTAGTTGAATATCTGTAACACAAGTGCTGCAGCTACTTAGTACCTACTAAGGCAGGTCAATGTATAAGATGTTTTATGAATTAATTATTATAATTGATGTTCAATGGAAGATAAACAAATTGATTTGTTTATACTAAAATGTTAATTACTTTTGTGAAACTAGGCAGTTGAACTGCACAAACCTGCTTTTACTATTCATAATATAACGAAAAGGTAACTTACATAGGATTGATTATATCCATTAGTAATCATGGGTACAGAGAATCTTTCTCGGTGGAAAGTAGGATATAATATGAGAATTAATATCCGCATTTGGATGTAAACAAGATGAGCCTTAGGCGCGTGCGCATTGCGCAAGAGTGCATAAACAACGCATGATTCATAGATGCCTCGTATTCTTGAGATGTATTCTAAATGTTCTGGAGGAATACGTTTCGTAACTTCCTCCGTAGTAGGTACTAGGGTACGAATCCCACGGAAGACTCAGGGTTTTATGTATCGATGTAGTAACGAGTTTTCTTTTACATAAATGTATGGTTCTATTGATTAGCTAAATAGGGGAACAAATAGATCGAAACGGAAAGTCATCTAAATATGACCAGACACGTTAGTAATATTACAGTAGCTTAGGTATTTCGAGCTCTAGCCGAGCCTACCTGGGCCTAACTGGCCTTTGACCATTTGGCCGTCCAATTTACCGGCTGGAGGGATGAAGTTGATAAAGATTTGCGTGGACTCCAGGCTAATGACTGGCATGAGGTGGCGCAGGACCGATCTAGATCGAGTTTCTTATTATCAGAGGCCAAGACTCACTTTAAGGCAATGCGCTTGTTAGTTTGCTAGTTACATTCGTTCCTAAGCAAAGACAAATTAAAAGTATGCACTTAATCTAATGATATTAAATTATTAAAGTGTGTTGCATATAAACGTAAGTTACAGTATACGTATGTATGATTCACCTGAGAAGTATCTCGCGACCTCGAAATAGTGAAATTAGTTTCAGATTAATCTTTACGTCAGATCCGTAGATACGTGTGTTTGAAATCGCCCGATATGATCGGAAGTGAGCACGATGTCAGTTATGTAAGTTTGTAAAATTGTCACTTTGCTTTTTGGCTTTGAGAGAAATCATCTAATGCGATATCTTTATGTAATATTGACGTGGGTGCATTATTGCAAAGATGCCTTAAACGGATAGCTGCAGTTAAGACTTACCACATCCAACAGTGTGTTCAGTCTTTCTTTAGCTATACGGAAGTAGTTAAGTGGGAATGACCAAAGTTAGGCGCTAAATTTACCTATAATTTCACATTATATCATTAGACAAGATAGTCTGTAGAACCGAAGCCGCGTTGTATTTCGTATGTCATGTATATCGTGTATGCTCACTGTGACCTGTCGAAGTAAAACTGACCGCAAACAATTTAACGGGGATTATTAGCCTCAGGTCACACGCAACTGTGTTCCTTATGGCTTTAGCAATAAGAAATAAACAATTTATGCGTCCTTTACTCAAAGTCCTGTACATAAAACCACATTACTCGTTCATTAGTTCACTAGTTCGACAAGCGGCTTGTTCGCACGGTGCTGTGGTTACGGAATCTATTCAATTTCAGACCATATGAGTTGGTGATAAGATCGTCTTCGTATCGGTAAAGTTGGTAAGAGTAAGGTAAACATACCCTGTTGCATTTGCGTAATGTATCGAAGACAACTGAACAGTGCTACGCTTGAGTAGAAATCGATAGTTCGCTTTGTATTTGTTCGCTAATTCTCATGTTTGTATATCAGTTACTGCTCTTTCACATTAATGATATTTAAAGAAATTTTAGCAGCTCAATGAATGAATGTGTCTCGAAAAATTTTGCTCCAGATATATGTTTTTTTCAGCCGCGCATTATTTTCTTTCGATTCGTTGTCTTTTTGTCAAGGGTTGCCGCCTGCGATGTGTCTTGTTTGTGCCAGTAGAATGTAGATCTCTTCGTAATCGAGTTAAAAAATGCAGTAATTTTAACACATTATCCATCTTAAGGAATTTGTACAAGATTTTACTTTGTGTGAATTAAGCCAAGTCTATTATACATATGATTAAATCGAACGTTAATCAACATTAAACGAAACGTCGATTAACAATATTGCATAGTGTAATTGCAATAATTACTGGAAAACATATGCAGTAAGTACAAATGCCTTATGTAAAGCTACCAGTAATTATAAATACGTAATACATCGGGGCAAAAACAGTAATGTAACATTACATGTACTATGTATGATGAGGATGGCAACTGTTTCTAAGAAAAACCCTCATAATAAGCCGGTAGTTTACAATGTAGTTGATGTCGTTGTACCATTAGTTGTAACTTTTTTTGTTAATAGGTTGGTACTTTGTTTAATTTGTTGCACAAATATGTGGTAAATGATCAACAGAAACCAAACATGTAAGGTGTAGTACTCGAGCTGTCAACTTCGCTGTATGAAGCAGTAATCGTAAGTGGTAATTATTTCTACTAAATTTTGGATTTTAAATTCGTTTTGTAAGCTAAACTTTCTTTATAACGTCTTATTATACATTGGCAAGACCCTTAATTATCGTATTTTACATGAAAAAATATGGTGGATATAGCTTGAAAACTATTTATAAAACTATGTTTCTGCGATCTATTTTCTATAAGACATTAGTACAACAAGCATAAAGATTGGGAGCCAGATTCCAACATTAACTTACTCACTTATGCACTTGGTACCGTGTATTAGATTCTTCCATATATAAATTGTGGAGTATCTTTCAAGACAATTACGTTTCGTTTTTCGTGCATGATCATGATAGAGGCACAGATTATATAGAGGTTCGATTTCGATAAAGTTAAGTTCCTAATGGGATAATAACTAGGCAATTAAAAAGATATCTATTTGGTTAATATCCACGGAAGCGATATCCATACTTGACGTGTGCATGCATACTACCTATATAAATTGAAGTGATTGAAGCTTTGTTTGATAGAGCGTGAAATAGCGACGTAAATATATTTATTGACTTGCTTCCGTAACAATCACTTTATTTAAAACTAGCTGTCCGCCCTCACTTCGTTTTGGAACATTACTTCCACTCTGTAGCAATAGGTGGCGCTGGAGCCGATTGTATCGATTGGTAGATAGCAATTAAAATAAATAAACAGTATTTTGGGAAGTGGCACTATAATTTCTTTATGGAAATGTCCTGTATTAACGGCATCCATTCGTCTATATAATCTTTGTCTGCTGGTGTTGCAGATTAAAAGTGCAGCTGTCCAAATCCGAAATATATCAATTACTACAAGTATGTGGATGCTGTTATGAGACATTTTTTTTCAACAGGTCATAAAATTAAATAATTGATAGCAATAAAAAAAGAAAGAATGTTGAACTTGTTTGGGAAGTAGCAGTCATGGCCAACGAGCGACCTATTTAAATATTAGCCTGATCTATACTTATACTGTGTCTGTACCCCCTTATCATGGTAATATTTCCGTGTTCCTTGGCCTACAGTTGTCAAAAAGTTATAAGGTCACGTACTTAATCTACCATAATCTTGTGGGCGGTTTGATTGCTATTACTTCAAATTAATTTTCTATTATACTGATTAGAAATACCTAGTTCGTAACCTTTATTGTCTATCAACACGATTGTACAGCAAGGTATTCATAAATATCTGACATAATTAATTACAAATATCGATCTATACACACACTCTTCCACATTCTATATGTGAGTGTGATGTACTACTCGTAAAATAAAATGGTATTTTTGAATGTTTATGTATGAAGAATAAATTCAAAAACTAAAACCGTATTCGAAAATAGTTTTACTTAGTAGTAGAAGATTACGTGGTGACAAATAAATAGGCTAAATTTTATTTATTTATTTAACTTTTATGCAAAAAATAGTACCTATTTGTGTTTTACTGTGGGAAAACATAATTTCTTGGAGATAAATATTATTATGTAGGTCCATGCGGGTGACGTTTTATGCAGAAATACAATACAAAAAAAAGACTTTACGCTTCTACAAATTGTAAAAAAAAAAGTCAACAAGTTTCAAGATAAGTTCCTGAGAAAGTACAATTGGTATGTCGAAAACCGTGATTCAAGTGAATCTGCAATTTTGTCGAAAACTCAATTATAGTTTCTGTGTGTAATTGTCATAATTAGTGTGTTGTTTGAGCTTCTAAGACGTTCCGCTCCCACGGACTTTTGCAATAACCATTTTAGGTACAAGGACGACTATGGTAGAAATTCCATGCTGATGGGAAGCAAATGAATAAATACCCTAAGAATATTCGTCATGTTATTGATAAAAAAATATTTTGCAAATAGGATCCATTATGAATAACCTCACGTTACGTTACGCTTAGCTAAAAGAGAGCCATGCTTCGGCGTGAATTGGCCGGCTCAATCGGAGTGATACCGCGGCCTCACAGAAGACCACCAAGAAAGGGGGTTAAGGGTTGGTAGCGCACTTGTGACTCTGCTGGTGTTGCAGGTATCTGTGGGTGGCAGCAGACGCTTGCCATCAGGTGATCCGTGTGCTCAACTACCACTATCACATAAAATAGAACGTAGGGCCTAAACCTGATTTTATCAGGATAAATTTTCTTCTTAGCATTGAATAACTAAAAGTGTTAGGACCTCTAGGTCGCATTTTATGAAAATTACGAGATACGGCCTGATTTAATTTGTGTTAAGCTCAATATGACTATGTACAACTACAAAATTAATATATTACACACAATTGTGTATAGTCTCGAATGCATTCCTTCTCCCATAAGTGGTCCTATACGCATTGTAAGCTTTAACTTTTAACCTTTTATATTTAGTCTGCCTCTCAATCGACCTCCATTTGGCTGCCTTTCAATGACGACTTTAGTTCACCCAATACATTCTGTATAAGTGGCTTGTAGTCTCACTTATGTACAGTCAGGATCGAAATGATTTTGACGCTCAAACCTACCAAAATACTTAGGCTTTGACAATAATCACTTCTAGCACAATACCTTAAGGTGTGCTTTCATTTGTTCTCGAACAACAAGTTAAATTATGGGTAGGACTCCACGGAAGTTACTGGTGTCTATAGGCGGTGACAATTGCATACCATGGGGTGATCCGTCTGCTCGTCTACCACTTATCACATAAAAACGTAGTAGGTACCCATATTTTGTTACCTGTCAAAGTGTCCTCTTACAAAGACGGGGTGCAATATCCTTCGAGTGGATACTTGGTTTGCCAATTTTACTGGATATTTACCTGCGAACAAAAAAGGTTATTATTAATTCGAGTTTTTTCTAACAAAACAACAAAATTAACAGTTGTCTAACTCATGACGTGAAAAATAACATTACGGAATGCAATTCGAGAAACGCATTAATCTAACTAAATACATTTTTTTCTATAATTGGCAGAAGCAGATGAATCGCCTGATGGTGAGTGAATTCCGCCGCTAACGCTCAAAACACCAGTTTAGTTACAGGTGCGGTGCCGACATGCTTAAAGAGAATATTCCGTAAAAGTGATTCTAGAAGCGAAAAAATTATCAGTAATTCGTCGATGCGTTTGCGACATCGTGTCGTAGCGTGCAATGGTCGCGACTTCGTGTGCGTATGCGCTTAATGTGCAATCTGCTGGATAATCATTATCGTAGCCGGATACCGCTTGTAGAGCCATTCATCACGGGGGATTGGCGGATAGATCGCTCAAAGTTTAGATACAACATTATACTTTTGACATAAAAAATATCATAAAAGTCGTAAGTTCAACAAGTAAAGAAAAGTTTCAATTCAGTAGGTACCTAATTTGTTTCTGATCTACTTACTTGTTTTCACAAATTTGGAAATTACTTGATGATTTGTTAATAAACAAATGTATAATTTTCATAACTTACGTAAAATTATTCCTCTAAAGTTCATTTTCAAATTTCAGCATTATATAATCAACGGATTTTAAATAAGGCATCTACCTAATCTTAATTAAAACTGTATTTTAACGCAAAAACTTGTTCAAATAAAGTCTGACATCAAAATAACAAAATAAGTTGACGAAAATGTGACTGCAACAAAAACTCCAAGTCAATCCGACGTTCAGTTGTTTTAAGTATTTTTCTTTTTCACCTTTTTCTTTCAATTAGCGGCCAGCTCTGTTTTTAAACTTTTTGTTTAAAAACATAGCTGGCAGTCTACTATTTGAAATTGGAATTAATTCTATTCTTTATTTTTATCTTTCTTTCTGTAATGATTACTTACACTCATAATAAGAACAAAACAATGTATGGCGTTAGAAAACGTTGTAGCCGTTTTATTGTTCCAGTTATACAGTTTCATGGCCAATGCAAGTAATAAATAACATGAAATTGCAATTAACACCTTGAATTAGAAACGCTGGTTGAAGATTGAAATATAAATAACACCAACATGGTCTACTATTTAAAAAGTATATGGACGTAAGTACATTTTTTCATTTTAACAGATATCAAAATATATTTGAACTGACAGGTGACAGGCTTGCGAAATGATAATTAGAAATATAATCGAAATGAATCGGATAATGCATCGAATAAAAACTACAATAAGGCCTTTGAAATAAATTGTAGTACCAAAATAATTTTGCTGCGATTGTCCTAATGATCTGTGGGCGTAGTTCCTGTAATTCTAATAATAATGACCACAATGCGATATTACTTTGGAAATGTGTCTGTATCATTATTTGTGTCTATAAAAAATACAAGGGCATTTTAAGTAAATTAAATTAGCACGGACCGCTGACTTGTTCTGTCCCAAGGTGTGTGTAAAAATCACGAAATTACAATAATTATATAGCAAAGTAGTTACTTAAGGTCACTATGTGGGCTAAAATAAAAATATATTAAGTGCAGTACAAAAACCAAAAACTAAAACTCGAATCCCTGTAGGTACCACAGTTAGTCCTGGTTTAAAACACTGACACTTTTAAAAAAGCAAAAGTGACAGAGTCATTACCATCATCATAAACTTTAAATAACGTTTTGTATTTATCGTGTCTCTATATGAACTTGACATTGGCAGAATTGACTGCTTTCGGAGGATGACGCTCTATGCGTCATCCTCCGAAAGCAGTTATTAAAAAAAGCTATTAAAAAAAACGTTTTGTGTTAAGATCATTTGCCACCCATCACATGTTTTAAGGGTGCGAAGGATATTATTTTGGGTGCGCGGCTCTTGAACACGGGGCGTAGCTACATCTTTCGGGATTTCAATGTACTGAACGCACGGATATCTGATATGACCCTGCAGCGTTCTTACCTCAATCGAGATTACTTATGTCAAGATACTGCCTACACATTTATATTAATTAATTTATAGTATTAAGGTACCAAAATAAAATTGACAGTTTTCTATTGATACCTCATTCACCTGGCTAAGGCTCTTATACGAAAAGTTTCTGCCAAAAGTAGGTAAGTAAGAATCTTTATTTGACCTTAACTGATATGGATGGATATCAATATGGCCAAGATTTCAATGTACTAACAGTAACTCTAAAAACGTTCGTATGTGATTGAGATCAGTGTTTTATAAGAAATGTAGGTATAGTTTTGGTTCTGTTCGACGAGCGAGATATTTTTGTTGTTTTTAAGGGGGTGTAGATTAAATTATGTAAATATCTACTCTTGATCTGGTCACATACTATAGTAACTGTAGTACCTCGACCGTCGACTAATTGCATTGATTATTCACCTGCACATATGGTCAGGTCGAAGAGACCAGTACTTCAAGTTTTAAAGTTGTTTTGATCGATGACTTATGTATTTGTAACGATTCGACGTTTTCGTGTCCGAAAATACCGTCTTGGGAATGTTGTCTCTGTATTCAATAATAAAAACAGGAAAAGAATAAATGCATCGGAAAATTTCATAATATCTAGCTAGGACATTCCCTGCATCTACTATGATCAGTCCGATCGGATTAAGGTGTGCAATTATTGACGAAATCTTATACATGGACATGCCAACATAGGCATTCCAATTTCAGTAGTAGTTGCTCATAGTTAAATTTATAATAGGAGAAAATGTGTTTTTTAATAGAACACGTAAAAATTCGAAACTCCGTGGACGTATCCATACTATGTAAACGTTTGAGGTCGTTGACCCTAAATAGCACTACTTAATCCATTCACTGACTAAGATGCACCTGATTATACACTGAACATCATAAAGAATTTAGTTTAAAAATAAACTTATTAGAACCATTAGCATTGAATCTGAATGAATAAACAAATGTAAAATGTATTGGTAGATAAATATATTTTGGTGCAAAAAGTAGGTAGGTACCTACAGTAATTCGACATGACATTCATATATAGAGGTACAATCTAATCGTAGTACACCAGACTAATGACTTTTTGTTTACACGGCACCCTCATTAAAACCTTCAGCTTGTTCTTGACTAGCTTTCGCAACTGCCCTCCACCTTAATTTGGCGTTCGTTAGGACCGGTGTAGACAAAGAAATTGGCCTAAACGCCATGGTTGCGCCCGCGGCTAAAGTGCGTATCAACTCGAATTGTTTCAGTTTAACTGTTGAGAAACACGAAGGATGTTGGTGTTTTTTTTTTGGTTTTTCTACAGACATTGACCTGGGCCATTTTGGCGTATTTGACATGAGTTGCATAAAATTTGCGAGGAAACTTAATGGAGAATATTCATTTCAAATAAAAGACGATTTAACCAGGGTAATCTATCAAACGAAACGTGTAGGCTAATGTTATTTAAAGTAAAATGGTCGGGCGATATTTTTATATTTATTAGTGATTGGTGGGATGAAGACTGGTCTACCGTAGCCCAGGATCGGAGTAGGTGGAAAAAGAGTAAAGAGGCATTTGCTGTGCAATGGGACATTATGAGAATTTTAGTTAGTTTTTCCTTTAGAACGAGATAATCGGTCAACAAAATTGTGTGTACGATAATAACTGTGGGTCAAATAGGTACTAACGTTTACCTCTAACCCCTTTATTACAAAATTGAGACTAAAGTAAGTCATGGTTTAAAAATAATGCCCTCACAAACTAAGACTAACTTGAGATACTTTTTGTAATAATGGGGTAAGAGTTTAGATACGTAAGTTCCTCTAAAGTAGGAACATAAGATTCTGTAGGTACAGGTATTATCCTAACTTTGACCCTTAATTGTTTCAATGCTAGTTATTTGAACCTTGTTTTACGAGTATACAATGTTGATGTTTATTTGCTGAATAGCCACAATTTTCAAATCAATAGCCGTGTAAGCCATCGATTATACAATCCGATTGGATAGGCGAGAAGAGCATCAATGAATCGAGTAACAAATGCATCATAATCGATAACGAATAACTATTGTTACTTGACCATGTTTCCCGATGACGGCCTTGACATCGACTCATACCGCTTTTTTCCGTTCATGGTCAACCGCCGTTACACTTTTTGTACCACTTTTTCGTTTAAATTTATTTACTTAATAAATGAATTGTAATCGCCCTTAGGGTTAAGACTGGTTAAGACGTTTTTTCTTAAATTAAGCAATAAACCTCATTCATGAAGAAATGTGGGTCAGAAATCAGAATGGAAGGTTTAACTGTTGTGTCGAAATTTCAATTATCTTGTTTGTGTCCATTTTGTAGGTTAACAACAAAGATATTGTTATGTTTTGTGGTTAGATTTGGGATTAGGTAATGATTGTAATATTGTTACAGTTAATCTTAATATTTCCACCTGCTGATGTCGACCTTTTATTAATTCTGTGCTCTATAGTACCTGCCTGTTGCTTTGAATAAGAAATACTGAGGAATACTCAATTACTCATAAATTGCTTCTTTAAATGTTACATTGAAGAGGGGTTCTTTTATAATATCTCTTAATGACAAGTAAAATAGCCTTGTCTTGTCATGATATTGGAGAAATAAATGTGAGAAAAGACTACATAGTTACATAAATGAACCTGACCCCAAAGCAAGCATAAAGAATAAAGGAAACCTTTTTCCTCTCTTCTTGGATTGAGATGGGTACAAATCTTTAGTTTAACGACCGCATTTTTCGGATGTGGAACGCATTTTCCGGATCAAAAAACTATAACGCTTTAAATAAAAACTTAAACTTTGGTTAAAATAACAATAAATGGCCTACAATGCTTGTAAGTAATAATTACTAAAAGTAGCTAATAAAGCTATCCAATCCGTCAGTTTTGTTCCTGTTCATTTTGCTATAGGTTATTGCATCTATTAATATTTCGATTTGCTAACCCTGCACGGTCCAGCTAGAATCACGATTGTATCAAAGACATAACTATAATAGTGGTCGAAATAAGTTTCGTGCAATGATTTGCACTATCGAAAGTCTAGATCTACAGTAGTTCTATTTTAATGTTGGTGAACAATTAAAGCTATTGGCTACTTATGTTTTTTCTTATATTGTATTTTAAAGTGCGTAGGTAGGCAAGTATTTTAATTTAAGTAAGAGATGTACGAATAGTTAAGTAAGCTTTAATGCTTAATAATAAAAAAATAAGAACTAGGCATTACAGACATCATGGCGTTTATGTCACACAAAATCTATCACAGCAGCTTATACTTATGATAAGACTCAAGATTTATCGTCTAGATTTACTAATCTTGTCATTAAAAATCTGTCAACCGCAAACGGTCAATTAATCTTAATAGAGACAGTCAAGGCGAGCTATCTCAAATTAGCGTCAAAACGTTACTCTACAATCGAAAATGGACGCAAATTGCAGGGGGGGAATGATAATAAAATAATGAGGGCCCAGTGTCCGTATAACTATGTAATGGGCAGGGCGGCGCCCGCGCAGGTCCGTTCATACGATTGCGCCCCGCGGGTTCCGCGATCGGACCGGGTTATGCAAAGATTACATGTCATGTTGATTGGTATATCTCAATTTAGGACCGTTGTAAGGGAATAATAGTGATAAATTGATACCACAACTAGATCGGTACATTTTTTTATATTTTCTTAGGAATTCTTTAACTAAATAGAAAATAAAACATTTTTTTTAAAGTAAAGTATCATCTAAGTAAAGAATGAGAAATTAATATAGGTTTTCATAGATGATTTCAATATCAATAATAATATTTCAATATCAATAGAAATAAATAATTCTTCATTTAAAATAACCCTTTTTTGAAAATTCTTGGTAAATCTTAGGATTTACTAGTAATTGTATCTCATAAATTATTTAAAAAAAAATAGTAAAACTTGACAGCAATTTTATCCTCCATCAGTAAAACGACTCATACCGACAAGGATGTGTTACCAGATTTGCATGAAAATAGTTTTTCTAACTGATCCGATCCATGCCAGCTTTTATGACCCTGTATAAGTTCAAGTGCGTGAACTCAGATAAAAATGACATTTTGTTGTAAGGAAATCATAGACATATTTACCCAGTCATCATCGACATCTACGAACATTTACGCCCTATAAATAATAATATGGTTTTTTTACCGTTTGCTGTCACCCTTTTGCATACGACTGTAACCTAATCGATTAGTGATAGTTTCAGTTCAGTTCAACTATTTAATGGAATGTCAATGCAATGAATTACGAGTTGCAACTCTGCGCCTGTGTCCCAATATCGAAATAGCTCGATGTTATCAAATGGAGCATGTTTAGATGTCATAAATCGATTGTATTGCGAATGGTATCAACGATCAGTCCGGCGTGTGCGGCAATCGATTACAATCGAATTAAATTGAGTCGTTTCAATATCGATGAATTTGGAAACGTTTGTCGCTATTCAGAAAAACGTTGACTATTTTCAATAGCAAAAATGTTTACAATGGATCAGTTAATTGAACTTGTTCGTCGTTGCACTTACTACATTTCTCATTTTTCTACGAAAAATAGTTAATCTAATAAATTACTTGCTTGAGCGGTCTTTAAAATTGTCTTAGGTATATTTTTAAGTTGTCCATCGATACAATAGGAAAATTGAATGCCAAGTATGACTTTAAAATATCAAATCACATAAGTAGTGGGAGCTATCACGTGTGAAAAATACGCTAAATGGCGTACTGTACAACTGAGGTCCATCTACACGGTGATTGGTTATTTTAGATGTGAGATTAAATATAAATAATATTTTTATTTAATAGGTAAGTATTAACGTCGCCCACATTCTTACAATTTAGATGCTACACCCATATGTTCAGGGGACGCTGCTAGAATTCAATAGAAACAGTGAATACCTACCTATGCTCTCACTTCGTTTCGGGACATAATCAATAGATGGCGCTGGAAGTCGATTAAATCGCCCAAGCGTTTCGTGTTTTCGGTTTACCTATAAGCCTTGACACTGACTTGGATAGACTAAGGTTAATCTCAACCTCTTTATTATTAGTATAGATAGTCGATCAGGTGACAATTGTTGGTAAATAAAAGTTTACCCTATCCAGTGACTTGCACCGGCTCATTAAGCTTGGATTGCATGGCACATGTCACGCCCCGCTGGATGGCACTACAACTGTCATAAGTTGCATGTCATAATGCTGTCAACACTGTGACGTCACCCGGCCGTGGGCCGTTTGTGCCCTCAGTCGCATCACGCAAGCGCGAAGTCGGTCAACCAGCTGATTTTTTATAACAGCTCTTTTATTTAGTATTGTTTGATAACAATGATGTCTAGGCAATTTTGTATTTTCTTTACTTTGTGCTAAAAGACGGGCAAGCGGGTACTTGATGGTAAAACCACCGCTGCCCAAAAACATTTGCGACACCAGAATTCCCAATTTTTTTCATTTATTAGTCTGGTTCGTGTTTTGTTTCTTTTAATACTATTGTGGAGTTTAAATACATTTTTTAATTTTAATATTATTGTATGATATTTTACTGTAGTATATTTTAGTTAACAGTTTGGTAACTAAAATTATATTAGGTAGGTACTGTGACTTCAAGAAATGTTTTTACAATGATTCTTATTATCTAAATAAGAGTCAACAGTAAGTATGCATTAAATTGTGTGGATTACTATCCACAAGTAGTACAAAAGGTTTAATTGTAAACGGGAAAATCCTTTACAAAATGTGTTCAAATGAACGAATAAAAATTAACAAACGTCTAAATGATTGTGCGTGCAAATAATATGCATAATTTATAAGCAATGACGAGTTTAACCCAAATGCTCATGATGAGTACAGCTTAAGGAAACAATGTAGAAAAATTGAAGTGCATTGGAAACGAGAAGCAATTTGTATGAAGGTTGCAGAATTAAGAGTTATAGAGGCTTAATTATAATACGATAATAATAGTTCATAACAGGAATTTCTTATTATCAGAGCTATAATGTTAGATTGTGGAACTTGTACTTTTTTGACTGCCTTGGTGACTTTTGCTGTCGCACTTTAAAGCGACGGCTGTGCTTAGGGTCCCGGATTCAACCAAAATATTGTACAGTCGAGGTCAAAAATATGTTTACACTTTAGGACCTTGTCACAGTACATATGTATAAGAAAACGACTTCCACTTTCTTATAAATATGTATTGTGACAAGGTCCTAAAGTGTAATCATATTTTTGACCTCGACTGTACCTGAGTTTTTTTGTTTAGAAATTCTCAGTGTCAGCCCGAAGTCTGTAAGTTAGTGGTCTTGTGCATCGGAAAGCACGTTAAGCACGTTATTGTTGGTCCTACTACGCCGGATCTCTTTTCAGTAGTGTTACACTGGTGTCCCATCCAACAAGAGGGTATTCCTTTGAATAGAGAGTGCACCTACGAGTATGTATGTTTACGTTGCGGCATTGCGTTGGTTGTTTAAAATATATTTTTTTGACATTAAACTATTAATAAAAGATTTTTTATTAACCAAAATAAGTAACATAATACTGCCACTATTTCCATTTGGACAAACATAAGTCCGATTGAAAATAATAAAAACTAAGGAAAACTTATCGACGCCTTGAAGAGCGCACAATAAAGCTAGTTACGAAAGGTTCACACATTATGATATAAAATAACAAAGCACATATAATTTTTGACTGAAGGCCGAAACAGAGGCCACCCCAGCCAATTTAGTAGGTGATGAAATTATTATACTAGTAATAGGCTATTTTGGTTATTATATATTGCATGTTAGTATTCCTTTTTTGGCCAATCAAGTGTGGGACTCGCACATTGTTTGGATTAAATCATAGTCTAATGTTGTATGTAAAAATGATGATGGATTAAACATACATTGTGTGTGCGCATAAAGATTAATGGACCGCGAAATATTCAACCTGATTAAGTGATTAACTTTTTTTAGTCTGTCATATTGTGACATGAGAATGTAAATAGACATAGTGACTGGTGCATAATAATAATTATATTATAGCAGTTTATAAAATGCGATCACTTGTAATGACATAATATTGTCATTATTGATGTGAGTCTGCAAAATGTATACATGCCGTATACGTAGATTTGATTATACGATACCAATCGTTTTTCTAGATTCTTACACCCATAAGACTATGTTACAGACAGCCACACATCGGGATACTACAGTCTATAAATTTTTCTCAATAATATTGCACTAAATGGTGAATATTAATTGAAGAAAGACGTAACGAGACAATTCGATTTGTATACAATATTGTCCTAATTTTTTTTGTAGGCTGTTGTCCAAAGGAAGTAAAGTTATAAGGCCTTATTAAATCACCTTCACAAGTAGACATAAAAACAAATATATTTCTTTTACATACAATTCGAATAAATCAGCCTTAATAATATCAATGAAAATCTTCAACGTCGTAAAAGTAAGGAAATACCAAACGTTTAAATGCGTAAATGTTGTGATAATATAAATCATTGTGTAAAAATAACATGTCGAGATTGTCGGCGATAGCTTTGTTCGTGTCGTGTGGCTGTTGAAGATGTTGCGTGCGCCGGCGCACCTTATGGGTCGGAAGTTGGTGCCGCAACGAGGAATATAATAAGTTTAATGGTGTTACAAATTATTATTTTGCAATGGGGGTGTCATTAACAAGCTGATTGCTGCTTTAAGTTTCATATGTGTATTAATTATACAACGTTTGTCCAGTGCTGAATATTTGCCTTTCCCAAAGAATGCTAACCCTGGTAAGTTGATGAGGACTTGATAGTCCTATCAACCCAGTTCGCAGCAGTATTGATCCAATAATATTTTTGGAATTGCCAGTCCATCTTGCCGTAGGGTGCAACGTGGAAAACTCTTTTAGATGGAATGAAAAGCCTTTTTATTTTTGGCGATTTAAGGTAATGTTAAAAAGTTTTTATTTATATGACCTAGTAAAGACTTGAAGCTTACTGACAACACTCAATGACAATAGGTCTCTATAAATTATCAAAAATAATTTGATTCGCATACTCACAATCGTCCTACTAAAATGATACTAAAGCCTTTGTATTTACTAATAGAGTAGAAATGATCCATCGTCATATCATTACCTTAATGATGATTGACAGCACAAATCCATGCAATTGATATAAGCAACACAACACAATAGCTTTACAGCGCATCGCGAATAATCCATCCGTCAAAATCATCAGTCACATGAACCACAGTATAAAATAAGCCAATAGCAAGGCATAAGACGTTATAGGGAGCGCCGCTTTAGTGGCCTTATAAATGGCTACTTAACTCATAAGTCTACCCTGGATGAGCCCATAAGCGGGAAACGAACCCAAGCAAATTTCGTGATTGACTTAAGAGCCTCGAACGAGCGTTTGGCTCGTGCTCTGGTTGAACGTTGTACGTCCACAATTGATGCTCAAGCAGAGCATCACTTGTGCTCAGCTCGTCTTCGCCTCATCTAGCACAGACCCTATCTACAGTCTGCTAATCAGTGCATCGAACATTTGTTCCCGCATACGGGGATACAGCGGGCGTCCTACCTTTGACAGACCTGTAAATCTTCACTCCGATCTTATTTCTCAGCCTAGTTACATGGCAAATAATAATATAAATGCTCTAGACAACTCAAACCGATCACCTACACTCAGACTATTCCCTGATGAACTCCCAGCTGAGGATAGCTGGGGGCGTCTTCCAGTCTAGCACCCAAAGCCGAGTCAAGATAGAAAAGTTCGTATTCTATTTGCCTCTTTCGGGATCTTTCCGGGAATTAAACCCAGAATCTTGGGTATACCAACATAGCCACTTGATGTAAGTTCTCAATAATATGTCAAGCCACTGACTATACTAACACTATGCTTGATCCAAACAAGTTGCCAATTAGGTTTTGCAACCCCCGATTGCAACAGGGTGCTAACAACCGTCAGACAGATTGGTTGCAACTTGCAACTTACCACCTTTTCTTTATAAAACCGGATGGCAATTAATATTACTTAACCCGAAATAATGAACAGTTCACGCCCGACTTGCCACATGGCGTCTGAGACTTTTTGTATCAAACAGAGCTGTAGATAGAACAGAGCTGGTGTAGTCTTACCGAGTGTGCAATATGCATTTCGTGTGTTTGTCAATAAATTTAGTTCTAACAACCATTCTGAACAACATTTGTCTAACTTTTGGAAATTCGCAAAAATTACCAAGTCATCAGTACGTGGCATGGTAAAATGTTATATTGGGAGTTGCAAAAAATTTCGAAAAGTCACAGAACGAAATGTTATCTATACATATAATATTTAGACTATCTTATAAAAGATGGGGTTAAAGTATGGTTAAACGATTTACAGAGACAGCCTGTATAGAGTTCTATTCAGTTTTTCTTCTTTTGATAAATAAGTACAGACCAAAGTTGATATTTTTAATATAATAATTATCTGGACGTATTATTAACTAGCTATTATTTTTAGTCATTGTCGATAAAGTCATTTTAACAAGATAGATCAATAAATGGAGCAAAAAGTAATCTGTTATGCGTTACGAAATGGCGTAGCGTCTCAGCAGATTTTTTCACTTATTTTGTTGAACCAGGCAATCCATGATAACTATAAAAGCACTTCAGCAACAATACGACTAAAATATGACATAATGTTTTATTATTCTTGCATTATAGAAACTAGCTGAAAATATTGATTGATTGGTAAAAAATGCTGCAGATATTCCGCCAACTGCATTTTTTATTTCGTGCAATAAATTAACAAATAAACTAAATCTTTCACCAAAAATTTTTGTGTAATTACACGAAACAAAACCGTAATTATGAAAAAATAAACACGAAAAGTTATAACATCAATCATTGCGTCCTATTTTGTTCAGTCTTTCAATAACAATTAACTGTTTTAATGGACTCGACAAAAACTTAGCGATATAAATATTTTATTCACTTTCAATCATGAAACAGTAATTATGTTACAATAATCTTTTACCATTATATAATTACATACACTAATGATCATGTCGAAAGCTGTAGCTTTGAAAAATCATGACCAGTAGAACAAGCTCTGAGAAATTCATTTTGGTAACACGTACAGGCAGTTAATTCGAAATATACCTTACAAAATCTATCTCGCCTTGTCTTTACACGTTACACGTATCGTTTTCACTGCGTTAAGTATTTAATTAGATAATAATCTATAATTTTGTTCTCCGGTTCAACGTTGCAACAGAGCGTGAATACAAGTGATATAATCTGTTTAACTGCGACATTAAGAATATGTATTTACGCTTGAATTATTGTATGGATTTTGTATGCACATGATTTGATTTCATACACACTGCGTTCATTTAGTCTTAGTGATTTTCTTTCTGGCTGCTGTCGAAGCCTTCGCTTTGAATGATGGTAGAAAGTAAATGTCACCATGACAATCTGTTATGTAATCATCCATATATCTATCTGTATCAAAGAAGGGTAAATGCATTTTACCTAAGTACTTACTCTATGCGGGATTTTTGCACTAAGTAATGTTAGATTAGATTGTAGGAAATAGGTATATGTCGCATTAGACTCCTGCAATACTCGAAGTACAAGCAACAAATTGTCCTATATTGAGTGCAGTGTATAAATGCCCATTTGATACTGCGTGTAGGGTTAGTTTAGTTGCAATTTGGAATTCCATTCGATCACTATTTGCTTAGACACTTAAGTTTGCGCGTTCAAGAGCATTGGTCGCACGTGACTTGTATCTATCAGGATGTCACAGAGTGGTTAAAAAGCAGCTAATTTACTCCATATAAATTGGTTGGACAAGATAAGAATTAATTGTAAGTGATATTAGAAATGCGCTGCACGGTGGCTTCTATTGACTGTAGAAAGGATCTAGTTAGTAACAAACTTTGTGTGTGCAGCATAATAATAGTTTTTTTTATGTATTTTTATATAGGTAGGTATCGTTTATAAGCTATCGTTTGAAAAAAATCGCAAAGATGGAAAAACCAGATGGAAGCGACGATGAAGTCAAGGATAATACGCGTAGAAGACGCCTTTTCACTTTTGAAAGATATCCAGATTGAATCCAGGCCTGAGTAAGAATACCATATACTCGTATATAGTATCTAGGTGCATATAGCGCTACGACTACGAAAAAGCCTCCTTCAAGACCCTCTATTAGTTACGTACCTTCGTTGTTCCTGGTTTTCATAGTAACCCTTAGTTTCGAACCAGGATAATGTATGTATGTCTCAATTTAAAAATATTATCTGTATATGACAAATCAAATAAACTAACTGAATGATTAGCACTACTACATCATTTTTATTGATCATAATTATTAACTCAGGCATTTTATTATCAGCATAACTGTTCAGTCTATCAATATCAAAATAGTCGACGTTCCTACTATCAAAACACAGGGCAGATATGCGAAGTTATGCAAAGCTGTTTACAAAGTGGAAGAGACTATTTATATTAACTAGTAGTAATGTACGCTTGATTACTTGTAACTCTCACCTAACATCATTAGAAATGAAACCGCTGCAAATTCTGCACTGTGTAAGTGGTTGAGTTTCCGATCGTGTCTCAGTTTCACTGTTCGATAGATACATTATTTTTGTATCTAGAACGACTTTCGCTAAAAGTGGCTTTTTTCGCTTTTTTTTTCTTTTAAGTGTGGTGTTAGATTTTTTTGGCATTTTCTTTGAAGATTGAGATGTCACGCAATGCTCTCACGGTTTGAACCCAAATGGACTGATTACCTGTTTCAATGAAATACACATTAGCCATAATAGATTTCTTTTACTGTTTTCAAATGCAATGGATTTTATCTACTTGACATTTGTAAAGTTTTTGGGCATTTGGGTATAGATAAAGCTTTAGCTTTATGGCTAGCTTTTTAGGCTTTAGCCTAACGATGTATAAGAGTAAGTCAAAGTAAATTGTTTCATCGTCTTTGATGATATTGCTCTGATTTGACTTTTATTTTATTTGATGAATAAGTAAAATAGTTTAACTTCTCCATATTGCTTTAACGGTCAAATCAAAGATTGCAAAATACTATTTCATTATGTCTGTTTACCTTTCCGTTTTGGTATTTCTTGAAGGCCTGATTTTGTGTTTTGTTAACTTGCACCCGTTCATTTTTTATTCTCTGGTATCTTTACAGAATCTAGGAACTTCGGTTCCACTTAGAATCGGCCGAGACAAAGATATGACGGCATCCGTTCCCATGTCAGTACGCCTAACTAATTTGCATTATGCCGTTTCCCCTCTCTGTCCGGTTTTCCTTCCTATTTTCTAGTAATAACTGCATGCTAGTTTTTCTAGTATGCATTGATTATGCAACTATGAGATTGCGACCACAATGTTTTAATAAGCATCGTCATTTATGATAGTCGGTCTAGTGGTTTTAGTAAACTTAACGGTAATTGTAGCTTCGTAAAGCAAAATTAATTAAATTGCTCTAAGTTGTATTTAGATACAGAAAACAGTACGTTGGGCTATTGCTATATAATTTAACCGCGGATATGGGTATTACAGCTTATAATGATATGATCCATGGTTTTATTAAATTATGTTACTTTCAATAAAAACTACACTTTTGTTAATAAAGATCTGCGAGCTCCAGAGAGTTTGTTGATATAAGAGACGTAAGTTTGTAAGTGTACGAGTACGTGAGTGTGTGAGTGTATATGTTTCGTACTTCTTCACAACTAATGGCTGAAGCGATTTTAATAAAATTTGTAATGGAGTTAGAGCCGACTACATTTTAAGCGAGAAAAAATCCCATGGGAATATCGATGAAAGTTAATTATTTTGCTTGTGAAAATGTGAATATTTTAAGTAATTATTTCTATTGTTAATACACAATTTATCTTCCCTAATAAACCGCTACTAACATTGCGAGGAGAGCCCTTGTATTTAATGAGTAGAAAAAATCTCAGCACTAATCAGCAGTATGCATAAAGTCTTGCTCCACCACTACTACACAGACTACAGAAAAAAGGAGACCGACTATAAGTCCCTGGTTGCTGATGGAACGACTAGACCAAATTGACGTTGATCGACGGTTCTCAGTATCGTAGGGGAACCCGTTCCTCTTCTAGTAAAAGTGGTTCCATCTATCAAGCTGACAAGCGACGCGACCGGTCGCCGACAGGTACACTGCTGCCACCTGCCTGAGGAGAATTAAGTTCCTCCTTAGAATTTTGAGCGGATGGAAAACTCGAAATTTCACGGTTGGATTAACCTTAAGCTTGTCAAACTCATTAGCAATTGAACGGTGATTGACGTGATGATACCAACTTGAGTTCAGAAGAAGCGTGAAATATAAATGCTATTTCGTAATCATTTACGAAAAAATATTATATCATTGTAATGTGTCGAAATCTAGGTACATTTACTAGCTGATTCAGCATCAAAATGATCTTAGGGTTCAAACTTACGAAAGTATCTGAGCACCTTTTCTACCAAACATTTTGAACAAAGATTCGTTCGTTCTACAACTTTTGGAAATTCTACGAAAGTTTTCTTGGCTCTCCATGCAAAACGGACAAGTCGCGTGACCAAATCCAAGAAGAATTTGTAGTTCAGGATGGTTGGTGGAACAGGTGGTTAAAGGCTGTAAGTATTTAGCGTACAGAGTTTAGATTTTAGATTAAAAATCGATAGAAATAGAAAGTTATTATTTTGGACACGACAACATTATGTTACGTAGGTACATTTACATTCAGCGATATAAATACCTTAAAAATATATAAATATATAGCAATTTTATCGATAGCCCAACATCTTAATGCCATTGCATTTGCAAAACATACCCAACAGAAGCTTGGAATGCGTTGTCGTGTACGCTCCGACGGCCTTGCCTCAGAGAGTGTTCCTAATGGTGCGGAAATTATAAGCATTTGTCATGTTCCACAGATTTAGTATACGCGTTTTTGCGGTCGCCGTGCAATTCAATAGTTAGTTGTTTTGTAATGACACAAATAGTTTTGCGTGTTTGATATGCTACGTGGAGCTGATTCAACGGTATAAAAGTTATTATAATGTTTGAATTTCTACATTCAGTATCTGGGCGTTATACATCGTTATTTTTTTTAACATTTTAATGTTGAAGCCCTCTTAAAATGTAGGTATCATGAATAACGTCGTAAGAGACATTTCAAACTCAGAAATGTTTAAGTGTTCTAAGATTTTTAATTTTCATGTTTATTACATAACTCTCTCACATTTTAATTACTTTCAGGATATATGACTTGATGAGCTATAAGCATACGATACGTGTTCTACTATACGGTTGTCATAAGAAATATTTATTTTGCTAAGCAACAGCAGCCACCAGATATCGATGTCACTTAAGCCTTATTGACTAGTCGGTTGCAATTAATTGCACAGTTAAACCCACACCAACTAAGTTGAAACAATGAACACCCAGCGCCAATAACTCCGCGCCGATTGCCACGATAACGTCGAAACGGATAAAATATAAGCAGAATGCCGGGTTCCAGTGGGCCGTGGTCACGTTCCGTTTATGTTCCGTTTCCATAATGAATCATAATTGTCGCCCACTGTTCCACTAATTGAATCAAGATCCTTATCCTTGTTCTCACAAAGAAGGCGCTTTTTAACATCCTTGTAATGTGGAAAAGGTATTTTTTGGTCTTGTGACCTGACTTTTTGATTGTTTTTTACGATTGACTTTGAAACTTTTATTCGTTAGTCACATTGTATTTACCACCCTGTTGATCTAGTTAAATATTGGGCCGTGATCTTGGGTCATGTTCGATTCCCGTGTTGAGCAAAAAGTGAGTTTCGATTTTTTCGAATATTGCTCCGGTTTGTAACCAATCTGCATTAGGAAAGCGTGGTGATTAAGCCTCATCCCATCATAGTAGCGATGACTTGATTTCTATGATGGAGGCTTTGCTCTACAGTGGGACAGTATATTAGGCTGAAATTTTACATTGTATTTGTCAAAAGAACAAAAAGTGTATATTTAACTAACGTCATTTTTTAAACGAAAATACCTACATACTATTGTCTTTTTTAGTGCCGGGATAATCAAGCGTTGGGTCGCTATAATGTCATATTGTTTTTTCGAAACCTTACTAATTTCAAGCACATTCTTAAGAAAACATCACGAGTACCTACGTTTGCCTTGTTACTTTGAATGCAAGTAATTTATGGCACAAAACATTTAATATCAAAATGAAATCGCGGTAAAATTACTAACGAAAATAATTCACATGTAATTTTCTATTTATTATACCACTAATATGGACTGTCATCCACTAATACCACGTTTCGTGCTTTGAATCTATCCATTTTGTCACGTAAATGTCACCATCCACATTGCAACATGCACATGACACTAAGTAGACAAGCGATTCGTCTCCGAAACTGATGTGAACTTGTCACAACAATATGACAACGACTTTCTATGTTTTACGAAACAGATTATGGTTAGTATGAGATTTTCGCGGACAGTGAGTGACGAGAAAATTGTTACGCGAAAAGTCAAGTGAAGTGCACGAATTATTATATCACAATGAAAGTGGATGTAAACCACTTTTCAAAGACGTGTTACGAAGGTTGTAAATGTTAAAATTAAGTAAATTAGGTACTGTGTATGAGTCGCCATATACGCATAGATGGTTAGATGGGTTCTTTGTAACATATGAGAAAAGTATTTTATTACACATATATTTCAGCCTGTATATCTTAGAGAAAAGTGATACTATTCAAGTGGATGTTTTGCACTAATAAAAAATAAGGTTGTTTAATATAATATATCTAAGGATAAATAATACAAGGGCTGGACTCACTAGTCCAGCCCTTTACTACTCACTAGTAGTTTTGCACGAGACTTCGCCATTGCGATCGGTTTTCGGCCACTTGTCACTACAAGTGGCCGAAAACCGATCGCAATGGCGAAGTCTCGTGTCGGAAGCCAAGATCCACTTCGGGTCGCTAAGCCAGCGTAGTAAGTAAGGAGATTTGATATTTTTACTCCAATTTACTACAAACATTTTCACTTGCTTAATCTAGAGTGATCTCATCATTTAATTTGCGCATTTTTAGGAAAGTGAATGCATGTGAAATTCCCATTCACACCAAAATATTGTAACAATGTATTTCACAAAATTACACCAGCTGATACGAAAACACATCAGAACAGGAAGCAACGTGAAAGCAGACATGAAAGTGGGCAGCGGCCTTTAACAATAGTCCTGACTCCATTGTTTTAAGTCACAGGACTTAATTTTGTAATATTATATGTTGAACATATTTATACATAACTAGGTAGTGGCCCGCCCTCACTTCGCTTCGGGACCGTAATTCAGAAATGAACCGATAGATGGCGCTGTGTCCAATTACATCGCGCAAGCGTTTCGTGTTTTCGGTTTATCTATAAGCCTTGTCGTTGTCCATAGAAGCTATCTCTTTATAAATAGTATAGAAGATAGAAGATAGATAGTGGCCCGCCCTCACTGCCTCTCGGGACATTAGTTCCACATTTAACCAATAGATGGCATTGGAATTCGAACAAATCGCGCAAAGCCTTTGCAATACATACTATACGGCCCAGAAAGGCAAGTAACATAAAATGGTAGGTAATACTAAAATACTCAAGGTTAGCAGATGATATTTTACTAAAGGTTAGGCATGACCTTTACAACAATCTTGATTGGGCATATGAGGTTTACCTATTACTTAAAAGTTTAGTGAATTATTCAAGACTTTGTAACCATGAATGAATAAATTACAGTTGACTAGTGTATTTTAATAAAAAAGCGGCCGAGTCCAATAGTTTACATTACGGTCTCACAGAAGACCGGCGCTGCGTTTTGTCCCGTGAGTGAGGGTATCGAAGACCCAATTGGGGAGAAAGGGGGGATAACCTGTAAAGGTTGGCAGCGAACTTGTGACTCTACTGGCGTTGCAGGTGTCTGTGTATGTATCAAGTGATCCGTTTGCTCGTCTGGCCCCCATCACTTATAAAAAAATAATGTTAAGACTAAACTAAGAGCACAATTTCATGGTCCTATTTACCTACAACTATAAAAAACAAATGTAGTATCTACCTCTTGTAGTTTTATTTTGGGAAGCAATAAACGCATTTTTTAAAATAAAAATCCAGCTTTGTTACTAATAAATTCAAATCGCATCATTTACCATTTGCCTAATCAACAGTTTTAGAAAAAAGTCAACACTTCCGACAATTCCGACGCTCGCTTACAACACTACCTTTGAAAGTCACCTATTGGCATGGACCTTTTGCGACATCGGCATTTTGTATGACGATTCAAAGTGCGAATCTAATCGATTGAACAACAAACAGCGGAGACGGATACGCCCTTGTCCTATCAGGCTCAATCTCGATAGCTGGCCGACTGATCTCAATACAATATTCTCATTTAAATGGTAATATTGCAAAAGTGAAATAAGCGCGCTCTATACTACGATTGAAATGAGTCTTGAAGGGCAGGATTATGCGTTCTCTAAGTTCTGCAGTAACTGAGTTATCAATTAGTCTATTAGTTAACTTAGTGATGAAGTACGGGCATAGAAAAATATGACGTAACCACTTAGATATAGAGCTAAGCTTTACGTGAATACGTCATAGTCCTTTTCCGTCATGCCCTTTTTGTAACGCACGTGTTTCGTAGATGATATTTTATCGTAGCAGCTACGATTATATTTCGTAAAAAAACGGAATGGAACGTGTAGCAATAGGAATATTATTTTATTTCTCATTATGAATATGTACCTACTCTATAAACGTATTATCAATTTAACTTATGCCGATTTTTCTTTATATTTTTGTTACTGGGTTAGGTGTAAAAGACGGATTCCGCTTATGACGCGTTATTATACCATTTGTAAAGAGGTTCATCTCATATTCCCCGTCAAGGCTTATGGGTAAACAGAAAATAAGAATCACTTGCGCGAAAATGAACCATCGGGCCAGCCACAGTTATAGAAGATGCATTCATAGACATAGGCTGCCTATGTACATTAGGTATGCTTACTTATATTGGCCGATTGCGGTGATTTTTTCGCTTATATTACAAAAATAACATTGTCAAGTGTAATTTATTCCGATGCTGTACTTGAGGAAAATTAACTCTGTTGCAAATGCCTTGGTTATTTATTTTATACGACAGCGTGGGAACTCCGCACTGTTAGCAGCGCAGTCGCCATAGCGTATATATCTACTGTGGCAGAGTGAATTAGATCGCAGTAAAGCGTGGTGCATACAGCTCGAATTGCATTGTTATAACTGGCCAGATATAGTCATTCCAATTATGCAAAGCTAAGTATGTGTTTATTTTAAGTCTGGCTGATAGTTTTTGTTAATAAGCGTGCGTAAAATGTTATACTAAAAAATAATAATAAAGGGTGCATCCTGTGAACATTTTAACATCCTAAACCACGTCTTCTACCAACCATTCAGAACAACATGAGTTCTAAGACTTTTGAAAATTCGTCGAGAATTTTTGCGATTCCCCATACAAAATCAACAAGTCACGTGACCGACATTGTATGGAAAGTTGTTTTTTTTATAGCAGAACTAATAGAACTCTTGGTAGGTAGTAGGTAAACGCGGTTAAAGGGATGTAAATAGTTCACAGATACACCCTGTATAACACTGAATAATCAAAAATATAAATTAATCGGAAACGGTTCCATAAAAATAGTGGCAATTTTTTATGCTTTACAAAAAAAAACTTTTTTCTTCTAATTGATTCCCGATTACGACCATACATTTGCACTCTCGTTAACCAGCAGAACATTTCCCACATTACGTAACTTACTATATTGTTCATTTACTTGAGCAAACTGTAACTTCTTTCAAAACACAAATCCAAAAGCGCAGTGGTTTTGCGAAATCGCTGTATTACCACTTTTACGAGCATTTGCCGGTATGTGAGATAATGTTACATATCTGCCAACATCGGGGTTGCGTAACAACGAAAGTGGACTCGAAATGACCGCTGTTTGCATGGGTTACTCGAGCAATTCCGATGCTGACCTGAGATAAGTAGATCGGATTTTGGTAATGAGAAGAAATATCCTGATGTTACGGCATGTAGCAAATTTGGACATAACGATATTTTTGAGCCTTCTTCATTCATGACGTTTTATTAATATGCCAAAAAAGTAAACTCAAAATATTGAGCGATTTTTAAGTGCAATCTTTTTTATTATAGCTTTTATTTTAATAGATGGCATTGGAAGTCGATTACATCGCGCAAGCGTTTCGCCTTTTCGGTTTACATAAAGTCTTGATATTGAATTGATAGTCAATATAGGTTAATCTCATGATTAACCTCTTTATAATTAGTATACATCTGAGTCACTTTCACTTGTTTCTAATACCTAAAATGTAGCTTAAACAATGGTCTTGATTCTCAGTAGAGGCCTCCCAAAGAGTTCTCCATGAGATTCTCTCTCATTCACGTTGACTCTTCTAGCCAATAAATTAAATTGCTTTAAAACAAGTGACAACTTCAATCAAGACATCATGGTCACACAAATTATAATGAACTGTCTTGAACTGTGTTTTAACTTTCCAGCTGACAGAGTGACTGTAGATAAAGTATTGATGTAAAGCATGTGATTAATGGAATATGACTATGTGAGGTCAACCAGATTTGTGACGTCATATGGGTCTCCATAAGTGTAAGATGCTACTTACGCTGCATTTTCAAACTGTTTAATAGCCTAAAACTATAATTAATTACATATGTAAAAGACATATTTTTTTTTACGATTAGCTCGGTGGTGAAGGAAAACACCGTGACAAAATCTGCACGTTTCGGACAGTTTCTGAAACGACGTAACCATGATTCAGATGGTATGGTTCCCCTCTTAGGATTGCGAAGGTCTGACAATACTCGCTACATTGTAATTACTAGACTACCCAAATCCTGGGTCATAGTCTAAGCGTCCCCCGGGAATTTCACGCTTAGATGAGTGCGAACAGAAAAATACTCGTAGTTAATGTGGCAAAGTGTACGCAAGTTAAAATAAATAAACGAACAAGAATGGCTACTTGGTAATACTCTTGTTAGCCGTCTTTTTACCTTGGTTTAATTGCCACTCTTTTGTGGTATAAAAAGTTTTTGAAGGTGACCTAATTGGCTAGAAATAATATTGTCATTAGATAGAATAATATTTACAACAACAAGGTACGTGTAGACCAGAATGTGCGCAAACGTCGGTGTAAACGCCTTAATTGCAAATTATGCTTAGTCATAAACCTTTCAAATGTATGATTTAATGCAACATTTGGTACAACACTATAATACTAAAGTTATGGAGTTAAAGCATACGAGTACCTACAGTTTACATTTTCTGACTAGAAAATCTATGATATAAAAATGTAAAAAGAACAGGTGCATGGAATAAATTTATCTCAAAATAAGTTGAGTCTAAAAAACAGTAACAGATCATTTGTATCAATGATTTGTTTCGTCTGTCTGTTTGTGCTAATCTGGAAAACTACTGAATGGATTTGAATGAAGCTTTACTCATTGTATACCGTGAGACCTGGCCATCAAATAGGATATAATTTGTTTTGAAATAAACTTTTAGTAAGTAAGTACTTATTAGATACTACATTATAATCACAAAAGTACATGAGTACTACTACTGCAGAGATACAATGAATTCTGCCAATGTCGATTTTTTTTAAGATAACGCCGTCCTCAAAAATAAGGTCCACTAAATGACATATGCGTAATACCAGTCGGGCGTTATTTCCCAACCTTGCCACCGGTGCTCCAGTGACAAACCCGTTGTGCAACCAGTCGTTGCACTCGAATGCACTACTTTGGCGAAAGTAAAAGTCAGCGGACACCCGTTCTTGAACCAGTGAGGAGGTAAAGTGATGGAGTTAGCGGGGGAAGTGGCGGGAACCGTCGACGAGCGGGTTCGCGGCTGGTAGGCCGTTCATAAGAAGTAGCGGGAGCGGGAATTAGCATTTTGTAATATTATACTGGGTGCAGTCAAATGGGGGCTATCGTGCGTGAAAAATCTGATAGATGGTGTACTGTAGAACTATGGTCCGCCTAGATTTTTTTTGTGAGATGTCAAAATGTGACTAAACAACCAATGACGTTGAAATTGGACGTTAGTCTAACAGTTCGCCATCTAGCGGATTTTTAACATGCGATAGCGCACATTGGCTGTAACCACCGACGAATGGCTTAAAAGGAGTGGGATAGGTAAGAGGTAGGAGAGAGGATAAGCCAAAGAGAAACACTTTTCTTTTACTGTTTTATTTCATAGGACAATTGGCTATACTCATCAGGAATTCACACGGGAGAATCTGCTGCTTAAGTTTAAAACCAGTAAAGGAGTCATATATCTTCTCTGAAGAAGATATATGGAACGAAGCAGCGTGACAAGCAGTCCCCGATGGAGTCAGATTAGTTGAAACTTCCGTGCAGTTTCAGGGCCTGTCAGCACGTACTTGTTTTAATTAAATTTTAACAGTCGCACTAACTTCCAGCGCGTAAAGGTCATCGTTCGAAAGGTCGTTTCGTTTCTCGTTAATTTTGACCCTGAGCTGTTTCAAATTGCTCCACCTTATGGTGGAGTGGATAGTAAGTGGGTACAATACTTTAAATGCAAGTGCATTTTTAAAAATATGGTAGCATTAAAAGTCTTAACTTTTTAAAACTTAAGGTTACGATCATAATATGTGTCTCTCTGTCTTGGAAAGTAAAAAAATAATATAATATTATTCTTGTCTAAGTTTAATATCTTATTTTTTAGAATAAGATACAACCAAATAGTAAAGTACTAAAGATATGTTACGTACAAGTATAAAGAAAGTATAACCAACACCGAGACTTCAGCATATATGTTTGTGTTTGTATCATCTACAGACGCTTGCTTTGCTGTTACGGGGAGTGCTCTATCATGATGAATATTATTGGTAATTTAAAATATATTTTTCATCATATTAAACGGTGGCTAAAATACTAGGATAACAGAAATATTCAGAGCATTGTCGCCCAAGCATCATTGGCGATCTTCTAAGGATGAAATAAAAACACCACGAGCCCACATCCACCTACTGCTGAGTATAGGCCCATTCTCTATCACGCCACTGTCTACGGTCCCCCGCCAGCGTCATCCATTGTTTCTCCACTACCATTACAATATCGTCAGACCAACGGGCAGGTGGTCTACCCACAGAACACACCACACCACACCACGAGATGATCACGAATTTTGCAAAACTTCTAATTCAAGAGAAATTCAAGATAAGAAAGAAATCTAAACAGACACGACTCGAGCGGAAAAGTCTTCAAGCAGTCTAGACAACACATTATTCTTGTAAGTTAAGAGTTAATTTCTCAGGCTGAGTGTAAGAAAGTTGCGAGTGAACAGGAAACGTCACCTCCTGTTGCGCCCGCGCCGTTGGTCAATGTCGCTCAACTTGTCTGCCAGACGATACATATAACTACGTACATAGATAAAATAGGTAATTACGTAGACTGTAGAAAAACATAATAACTAATATAATGTACTCCTAACCGATAATAAGTGGACCGACAGGTGGGCCGACGATCTAGTGAAGGTCGCAGGAGTCCCTTGGATGCGAGTGGCACAGGACCGATCTGTGTGGAGAACGTTGGGGGAAGCCTTTCTCCTGTGGACGTCTACTGGCTGAAACGATGATGATGATGAGCCGATAATACTCCTGTGGTGGCCATCTCAACGATTATCCATCGATGCAGGACATTTATAGTGCACAAGTGTGTGTCCCAGGGCAGACAAAATTTGTACTTGAGTTTTTCTGTTCAAAATTCTCAGTGTCAGCCCGAAGTCTGGAAGATGGCGGTCATGACCCCCGTAGCAAGGAAAGCACGTTTAGCTATTGGTTCTGCGCCTGACCCTTCTTCGGTTGTATCACTCTGGTGTCCCATAAAAATATGAGGGTAAGGGAATAGAGAGTGCATTTGTGTGAATAACTAACATTAAAACATTACCGCCAAAAATCGCCATTTATTTCAGTTTCTACACGAAAAATATTTCTGTTTAAAACAATGGATTACATAATGAAACTGACCTCGATTCAAAATTCTTAATACAGTCAATAAAATATTGTAACGTAACTTAAATATACCTACTTCTTCAACTTTAGGAATTCTTAAGTTTCTATTTCCTAGAACTTCAATATTTTGAGCTAGTTTTCAGGTATTTGCATTGATAAAAATCATGAATAGATTATAAATTACAGATCCAATTAATTAATTATGTTAAATACTCACGCCCGAATACCGTTCTTAACATTGAGAGAGAGGGAAAGGAAAATTCAAATTACTTCGAGGCCGGATTATAGAAATATCCTGGATATTGGCGTTTATACCTATTGTTACAGCTATTATGTTCTTCGCAAAAAAAGAATTTAACGCCTAAAGTTTCGTATCGTTTTTAGGTCGATGGAAACAAAAAAAACTTGAAAATTTTGTAAAAGGATTGTTACCATGTCTGTTATCACGACATGCAGCAGAGGTCACTATACACTCAGGTGTTCAAAAAGGTTAAGGTCATGATAGTATTTACTTATGAAAGCTCAACAAGCTACAACATATCTTAACAGTCGATATTCATTACATACGTACAGCAAATCATTGGGGGTGAATAAGTTTAAGAAACACTCAGATGTGATGTGACATATTGAATGCCTAAGTGAAAATGACTACTTAGATGTCAACAGTTTTGTGACGATAGATTTGTTACCTACCTATGTTTTCTTGGACAACTTGCCCACTCAGGTATATCTACTTTTGACTGTACCTTTATTATTAGAGGCGATAAACAATTTCGACACTGTTGCAAGCGCCATGGTGTAATGAATTCACGAACGCACATTAAGTACTTATCGGAACTAAGCTGTTGTAGTTATAGTTTATTAGCTACAAAGTAATATCTACCACCGAGTGAGCCATCATACTGGATCGAATTGCTTCCTAAACGTGTTACTTTCAATTTACTATATTTTCATGCAAAAACTGATCAGATAGACTCGTATGGTGCATATATGAAATCAAAATACAAGAAAGTTGTGATGATTGAATTGCACTTTATGCTGCATACACACTGTCCTAATATGTTTTAATCGTAATTTCAATTCCAATATATGTTTTTTATTCTAGAAATAGGTAGGTAACGTGCAGATGGGTACAAAAGTAAAAATTTTTTGGTGGTTAATTCAATCACCAAAAAATTCTTACTTGCTCTTCGGAATTCAAAATATTTCTTGCTGTAACTACACAGCGTTGTTAGTTTCACTTCAAACGCTTTCAGCATAGAATAGATTAAGAACGAAGGTTTTGGGTCTAAAACTGTCACGTAATATTTCGGGCGTCAACTTTCATAACACATGGTGTAGATGCGGCATAAGATAACTGCTTTCATTATGGCCTACAACTGGTTCCTCGCCATGTCCTTATGTGGTGTAGAGCCAGCAACTGGTATGGTAATTAAACACTTTCGTCCTCTAATCATCGGATTGGCCGCCGACGGAATGAACCGGTCAGGGCTTAGACAACATAATTAACTGGGACCGTGACAGTTAGAGATGCGGATAAGATAAAAAATATATGTACAGACAGTTACAGGATTAGTGACAAAAAGAGGTTATTTAAGCAAATATCTTTAATCTCAGTTGGGAGTTGATTAGACTTTCCGAATCAGCGGTAGCTTACATATTAGTTGAGATTCATAAATGTTCTATAAGGACATAAATTGAATAAAGAATGTTTCTATTTCTATTAAACTTTGAAAGATTTGAATAACTCGTGTGTCTGGTTCGTAAAAAAAATACATAAGTTAGGGAAAAGTTACTGTTTTCTTATACTTTTTTCTATATAATATTCCCAATTTTTATTAAGAGTTCAAGTTATACCCTGGGCAGTAAAAAATTACTTATAGTTCCGTGTTACACGGTCTCAATGATATTAAAAACATCTTATTACCCTGTGAAACAAACAATCGAACTAGGGTAAAACCTTATAATTAAATAGATTTGCTCTAATTTAGTATTAAAAATGTTTCGTTCATTCAAATATTGATTACATTCAATATATGAAGCGAATTCGAATATCGATTAAAATAATCGACAAGTCACATCACTAGCGCCAGGTGGCCTCCGTTTTTACGTGGCGTTTCTTTCGGTTTGTCTACGTGGGAAATGTGTGCGATTGATGCGGAAGATAATGTTAAATAATAAAACTGTCTGTCTGTCGGTATGTCTTATTATGACATGCTAACGTATATTAGCTGTTTAATTTGTTGTAAGTCGTAAAAATACTGTGCTAAAGTGTTACGAGAATACGGAAAAATAGAAAACTATTATTGTTTATTGGTTTTTACTTCACGATAAACTAAATATATATAGCCTTTATGGTTTGCCTTTTTAGAGATAATCGATTCTTTAATTGGATTATATTATTACCTATATGATTTTAATCCCAATATCCCACTGCTGGACCAAGGTTTCCCCTTATTCTCTGTGTGTGACCAATTTTGAGCATAAGTGTTTAATTTGTTACACCCTAGACTATTTGGATCTATTTCTGCCAATGTCCATATCAGATGAATGATGATATTTGCCCATTTTACAAAATTATTTTAATTCATCGGATCGATTTACACAAAGCACATAAGTACGATCCATTCTTGCAGTACCAGGTATCTTGAAAGTTGATCTGATTGTGACAACCATAAAAGTAAAATTGTCTCGTAATAAGCTACTTTAGTGTCTTTAAAACTAATAAAACGAACTGTAAGTATCTAATATCATTTTAGGACTTTCACGCTAGCCGTAATGGAACATAATAAGACAACGCAGACCCCGACCTCAATAATAGCATGAGGAAAAATGTGCAGATATTGCGCTTGCAACTCTTTACAAAATAGTCTAAAGTCTATTTCGCCTTGGTTACTTAATAGCCTGTATAATAATGTTTATTTATGCACAATTGAACAAAAAATAAACTAATGTACGTGTGCCACAGAAAATCGTTTACAACATTTAAGACCGAGTTCCACACGAGGTCCAAACACTATCTATGTCTATGGTGTCTATGGGCAGTGGCAATTGCTTACCAATAGGTGATGCATCTACTCGTCTGCTACCTATCACATAAAAAAAAAGCTATTGTTTTTCAAATGCTTGTTTGGGATCGCAGCCGCATTAGGATGAAACGCTTGATAAGTACATCTTCTTTATTTTAAAGTAGCGAGACTTCTTAGGTAATTAATTGTTAAAAGTAACAGACAGCCATACAGCTGGTTACTATAATAACTACAATTTATAAATTTTCCGCAATTAAAATTTATTCGATTCTTTGATAGTGTCAAAATTATTGTCGACTTATTTATAATTTTCATGTAGACGTTTAATTCGTCAAATATTATATTAAAAAACGTTAAAACACATAGCATCAATGAATTGTAATTAAGTTTAAAATAATATTAATTTTTTACTCATTCAGCACTCACAAGTAAATAATACTACCATGCAGGGCAGTTAACAACATTTCGAAGTCTGTAGTGTACTGGATCACTTATATAAAGTGACTTTTGCTGCGAACTAGGTTAGCAAAAATAAAAAAATAATGCAAAGCGTTCGGCACCCAAATATTTTCGGTCTCACACATGAAGTAGGAAATCATAACATAATAACTTCTTTACTTACTTCAAAAATAAAGTTATGCTTGCTTTTACAATGTTGCTTGCATCAATTTGTCGATTAAATAAACAGTAGGTTACTTTCCCTTTTCCGTTGTTACGTATTCTAAATCAGAACACTTGATTTTGAACGACATTCAATTGAAAATACTGTGCAATTGGGGTTATGTAATTTATTCAACTTACGGTAGATTCGAATTGTCGTGTAGGATACAGTTTGCGTTTTATTGTTTACCTGTAACAAAAAAGGAAAATTATAAGTAAAAAGGCCAGACAATTTGCACTGATAAATTGAGTCTTAAATTTGGTGATACCAATTTTTATTGTATAGTCAGCCACACATCAGGTTACCACAACCTGTCAAATTGCCTCAATTGATATTCAACCTAATGTGAATGACAGTAAGATAAGAGTCGATTGGATAAATTTGACAGTTTTGTATACTTTAATGTGTGACTGTACGTACTACGAGTGAACATTTACGAATGGCATTAAGATCGATTTAATATGTTAATTAATTTGTTAGATAGCAATATTGGCATATAACCGACAATATTACAATTATTTTGCAGTTACATTAAAATCTTAAATAGTTGACATGTTAATAAGCTACCCACTGCATTGCGCAACCAAATAAGACTGAAACTATGATTTCCGGAATTATTTAACGATGTGGAAATACCACGTACAAATGTTAATAATTAATGATACAAAAACGAAACATGCTTGGTGCTTTTATACAATGAAAGAGTCTTATTACGTATTAAAATTCAAAATTACATTACCATGAACAATAGAACTATGGGTTGAAAATGATAACACAGATATAATTTTCCTACCTACTCATACAGAGAGTCTTATGGCTTACGGTGCGTACTTTGAACTAAAAGTAACAATGTTGATGTTTGATATTAAGGTCAGAATCGGATGTAGAAATTTGACAGATTGTCTTGGTTGTCTGTTCGTAGCGTGCTTACTGTACAATATTGCAACTAACTTTCACACTAACCTGTTTTACTTAAAACTAGAAACTCGCAAAATGTCTGAATTAGCGTGACCATCGCTTGTGGTCGGTAAATTTAAAATTAGGGAAAACCCGGAACGAAGATCCGTAGCCTGATTTCACCTGTAATAAAAGGCTCTCATCCACAGCTGGTTTTTATTAAACTGTAATCTAATTGAAATGAATTTATATCACGCAAATGCAAAAAAGTTTATTAATACTCCAAAGTTATGTAAGCAATAAACCGATATTTGATTTAAAAATTTGTATACCTAATCCTAGCATAATATTATAGAAATCTAAAGCATCTTTCTTGCACTGCACTGGTTTCAAAGAAGAATAATGTACCAATTAATGTAGTTTTTAAAGACAGCTTGCGCTAAAGTAACAGATAGTGTGTAGTAAGATCAGCATGTTGCATGATGTGAGCTTAGCTAAGTTAGCTTGCATTAGTATATTTTGTACATAATATATTATCTTTTGACGTATTCGTACTTTTGACAAGTAGGTAAAGCACCCATGAAAAGATTCACAACAGTGTGGGATACTTTTACTATAATATAAACATATTTTTTTAAATACGGCGAAAAAAATAGCCAGAGAATAAATAGCTAGAAAAATAAAATAAAAAAGAGTTTCTGTTTTTAAATAGAACGCTTAAAGTAGTTTTGGTGCGACCGAAAAGATACAAAGATATTCACAAATTTACATACATGCATTCTGCTAAAACCATAACCCTGCGTTTTTATCTTTATCGGGTAAAAGTACATTTTCCTTCAGTCTTTCAGTTATTACTAAATACAATAGTTTCAACCACTAGTCCCAGTTTTATCGGCGCCAGTCCAACTGATGGGTTGATTTTACGACAGTCTATTACAGCGGTCGTCACACTTTACTCTTCAAGGGCCACATATCAATATGAACATCAGGGCCCGGGCCGCAGTATATGCGTTTCAAGAGCTTTTGCATAGGACTTATCCATAGTAGTCCACACTATTCATATATATGCGAAAATGTATGTCTATTACTTCTCTACTCAAAAACAACCAAACTGATTTCTGATAAGTACGAATATGTAGTTGACTAGTAATTAAATAAATCTACTATATCGCGGGCCGCACAAATAACGTCTGCGGGCTGCATGCGGCCCGCGGGCCGCAGTTTGACGACCACGGGTCTATTATGTTAAATTTACTTATTTTACTGCTGAGCAATGATGCGTTCTAGTGGGCACTTTCACTGTTTATTCTTTATGTAACCATCTTGTCTTTTGTGAGCAATCACTGTCGATTTATCGGTGAGCCGCTATCGTTTCAATTAGCTATTGGAATTTTAATTATGCAAGTGTAAATTAGACGGATGTTTGTTAAGAGTTAATTGGTTTGATAAGTTACGGTAGTTTTATTTGTATTTGTGTAATTAAAGAGACTGTTTATACCGTAACAATAAATATAGGTACTCCGGGCTTTTTCACCTGTAAACTCTCTACATACTCCAAGTAAGGATTACACTGGAATCCTCAGTGGAAGGAGAAGCGTAAATATATGGTCATCCGAAGAAAATTAGTCGAAAAGTCGTGGAGTGAAGTGAAAAATGCGGCCAGCAACATATCAAAATGGCGGAACAATATCACAAAATACATATTGACACAGAAGGCTGACTGCCCACTAAGAGCTAAAAATATTTCATGTACTCACGCATGCGTACTAACGGACAAAAACGCCTTTTCGACCACATTAATCCTAACTTATGACATAAGATTGTCAAACTGTCGAGGTCTATGGTAGAGGCCGCGCGCTTATGTACTCATGCCGGGCAACAACCCTAGCATATGTCAACGAACTCTTCTAAATTCAAAATCAGGTCAAAGTCTAACTTCTGTGTGTAATTATTTTGTGACAATATCGTATCTGCGTCTCCCTTAAAAAGGAATATAGGACCCAAAAAGAAGAGACATGTTTAAAAAACACAGTGTAAACGTTTGTTTTAAACGTCAAGAGAAGCTTGCGTCTTACTGCCATATTCTGGAAAGTGATGATATGGTAAAAGTCATGCCATGATTGTCTAGAAAATACGAATAAAATTTAAGCCTCAGTCATTGTTATTGAAATCCGTCAGTTTACTCCTTTGGCTCTCTTCTTCCGTCTAAGACTTAATCTTGTTTAAGGCGGGCTGCGCTCAGATCAAGATATTAGCAATTCTAATAATTACATTAAAAGTCGTCGTCTGAGAGGCAGGCCGAGGAAAAGATGGCGTGACGACTTGGACTACTTCTCCGTCCATTGGCAAACCATTGCTGTGAATAGAGTCCAATGGAGACATTTAGGGGAGGCCTTTGCCCAGCAGTGGGACAATATAGGCTAAATAAAAAAAAAAAATCATTAAAAGTTAAGTGATTGTCCCATTCCGATAAAATACTTTAGCATAAGGCCCAAATTCAAAAGTCGTGAAAAGCCAACAGCATATGCAAGGATGTAGATTAGAGTAATAACAGTATTCTTGCCATTAAGCGAAACAAGTGGTATGATTCTGTTGGGCAATGGAAATTCTCAATAGCCCTTATAGGCATGGGAACAAATGCGGCGACAACAGCTGTGCTCGACTTTGCGCCTCGGGTAGGGTTGGCAGGTGATATAGTGAGAGCATAATGTTTGTGTATAAATTGAAAATAGAATAGAATTTATTCATTAAATAAATTGATTTATTCAGCTTTGTTACTATTTTGCAATACCTTAAATACTTGTACATAGTTATACTTTACTACTACTATAATATCTTGGAAAAGAAATGATCATAAATGTTGAAAAATCGAATTGTTCAGTTTCAAGTATATTTGTATCGAGATTTTTAATTATAATAATCGCGATACTGTATTCAGCCTAGATATGTATATCCACTAAATTGTAAAAATATATTTAAGTTCTAAAATTAGGTGTTTGGCTTTCATTTTACCTGACCTGATATATCAGGGCAAATAACTAACGCTAATAACTAGGGTGGATGACTATTATTTCTATGCATTTGCGGTACAAAGCCCTACCAATTATTGGTATGATATATTTAAGTATCAAATGGTTATCAATACTTCAAACTTGGGATAAACCCCTGCAATTTATCACTTTTATGTTATGGATTATGTTTTCTAAGCAAATCATGACAACCCTAATCTGACTTCGAGTAATAAATACCAAATCACATTCTCGGTCGGATTTAATGCATTCCATCTATAACCCAGATGTCATTACGAAATAAAACTTACATTGTACGTATCAGTGCGTCAAAATTGGATTAAATATTATCAATCTTGAATCATTTTATAGGAGACCTTTTTTGTACAGTTTTATATCTGTATACAATTAAACAACTACATATTTAGGTATGATTAATGCCAATTATTTGTAAACATGATGATGAAGTTTATTGAAGTGCCCGGCGCAAGTGATAAAAACTTAACTACGTATTAATGGCACGTATCCGTGCCATTAATTCTGATACAATTGTATGCATTAGATTTTTATGCAGATTACGCCACTCTAGTTAATTTACATTCTATCATCCAATTGTGATTAATGGTCGTTTTAAAATGATATTAATATCAATATTATTCTTGACGGATATGAACCACTTATTTGCATGCAAATCCTTATTGGAATTCCAGCGGTATGATGTTGTAATATAATATAGGTACCTAGATTATTTTTTGCACTCTATTACTCACACATCTAATGTTATGAACATTAACTAGGAACGAAATAGTATTCTGCTAATAGGTACTTACGTTTGCATTGCCAATGGGCCACCGTAAAATAATTCGAATCGTAAATTTACCAATTTCCTAGGAAGTTGATATATTTTCTAAAAATAACAAACTGCATTAAAAGCTGTTAGGTTTATTTTCGAGAATATAAGATTTGGACACACTTTGTTATTTTCCGGACGTTGATCAACTTACGATTCGGGACTATTTTAAGGTAACAAAACATAAAACAACTAACAAACAACCAACAACAACTGAGTATTTATTACCTTTACTGCAATAAGCTCAAACTTGTTCTCATATACCAAACAAAGCGAACCGGTGATCTTCAACTGGCTTTACGTCATTATGATCGCGAAAGTTCGATGACAGCGAAAAGGCAGACCATATCGAACTGGATGCCACGGCCAAGCTCTTGACCTAGGCCGATGCGTCGGTACGTCTCCTCCGGATCGATTACAAATCCGATGAATCGATTACAAATTTGATTAATCGATTATGCGCACGGTGAATTGATAAGTCGCTTTCTACGAGTGTCGTGCTATTTGAAAAATGCGTTCCGATTTGCTATCGGTTACATCACGAGTTACTTAGTAGCTAGTTAAATTATTACTTGTAATGGAGCGTAAAGTGGAATTGGAATTTACTTTTATCGGTGACTATTAACACTTTGTCAAGTGCTCAGCAAGTTTGCTGTTCGAGCTTTCTATGCGCATAAAATTATCCATTCTTATTTAAGTTTTGTTTTGTAAGTCATCGTTTCTGCTCATGATTAGGAAGAAAGTATATTAAGAAACAAAATTGCAGTCTATGGACTTGTTATAATAATGTAGAAGATATAGAACAAGAGCGACAGTAGCTACGATAAGTACACGTGGTTCGAATCAAAGCATGCGCCTAATGAATTTGTGTAAATTTATACCTTTAGCTAAGCGGTGAGGGAAAACATAGTGAGGAAACCGGCACGTTTTAAAATCCTTAATCAAGGTCCAAGCGTACCTTAGCTCTTAATCAACTTTGGATGCAAGTGTAAATTATACGCTAAGATGATAAATATAGAAGATATGAAATCTGTGTAAATAAGACTTTTCGGTTTGAGTGAGAAAAATAAAGAAGATTTTGATGATTGAAACAAATAAATCTCTGTGCGCAAGGTGGTTTACCACTTGCTACAATAGACAAAAGTAGTTCACTTAAATAATTCATTTTCATGTTGCATCCGCGCTGCCTTCCTTAGGGCCGGAAGCCGGATATCTCTCCCTAGCGTCCGCCATTAAACTGGCAATAAAAAAAAACCTTATCAAACGTTACACAATCTCACGACACGTCCGGCGGACAGACAGAGTCCGGCCTCTGTCTGCCTAATTAACATCGGCTATTTGAACGTGGCCACCCTGAGGTGATCCAAATAATAATTACGCAACAAGATCTCAGCTTTCGCTCAAACCACGTGTTACCAACTGACGCATGGTTACGCAGTTGTCGCTTGTCTTTTATTTTTCATTTTGACTGCAGCATGTTATTGTTACACTTTCATTTTAGGCTTGTTCTTTTTTTGAATTCTGATAAGTGGCCAGTGCGTTCCACAATATGATTATAATAAAGAGTGCATGATTGAATGTAACTGTGAGGTAAGGATGTCCATTAATACGAGATCTTTTATAAATACACTAGTGGCTATGCTGCTATTGGCCTACCCTTTTATTCTATTGGTCCCAATCTGTAGATGGCGCTGGGCGTTGAACACATAGCGCAAGTGTTTTACCTTATTTTGTTTGCCGATAAACCTCGTAGCTATATGTAAATACGACGTACCTATAGATTCTAAGAAGATATTATTGAGAGCGTGTAGTAAATTTTGTATGATCTGTCTGACGTTATTATAAACGGTTTAACCAAGCAAAACATTACTATTTCTGCTCACTTACACGTATGCTCTACTATTGGCCTGTAATTCTGTAAACATCCTCGGAGCAATCTCGTCAATGTTACTACTTTACATAAAATATATAATTTTAACTTTCTCTAGAAGCCTGGTCCGTCGTCCGCTGGACGATTTCGCTTTTTAGATTTTGTTAACGCTCCATTACACTTATCTATTGTATTAAGTTTAGGGATTATACTCTCTAAATGTAGTGCAGCAAAAATAAAAAAAAACCACTTTTATTTGTTATTGAGCAATCTTTTTAACTTATTGTGCGCAACGGATTTGCGAACTGACTTTTTGGAATATGCTCGAAATATCCATCAAGATGGAGGGGAAACAACGCGTTTCAAACTATTATTTGTCGTTATTGAAACTCAAGCTTCAATTATGTTTATTTATTTAAAAAAATATCGCAGAAAACTTCGTACAATAGGCGAACTTAAGTATAGTTTAGGTATAGTGTTAATTGAGTCACAAAAGTCGACCTTTTTTATCTAAATCTGTATACATTAAATTAAACACAAAGAAACTACAAAGGAAATGTATACCTTGATAATTCAATTTATACTACAAGCCATTGGCCCAAAATATAATCACGACATAATTATGGGAAAACTTAAATAAGATCACAAAAAGCTACAAGCAGTCTACGTGACATCCGTATTAGAACAAAAAATGGTACTTGACGGCAAACCTGACGGAAAGTTATTATATCGAACAGGAAGTATGAATCAACAATATGATATTTTGATATACGAATAGGGAATAACGTCGTTATTATTATGACTATAAGAGGTAAAGGACATTTTCAATGGTCCATGACACGGCCGTTAGCGCGAATGCGGGGTCTCTCTGTTCCATCGCCAATGACTAATGAAAATGCCTCTTCTATTTATTAATTCTGATATCCATAACATAAGTAGTTAAGCTACTAACTTTGATTTATGTGACGTTATCTGGAGTATTAATTAAAAAAAAAAGAATTCGCAATGACTTATAAATGAATGTTAATTTAATTTTTGCATAATATTTTGCTAAATGTTTTCTTCTAATTCCCATTAGACCTATTATGTCAAAACTAATTTCATAAACAACCAAACGGTTCTTTCTAACCGGACGTATGTCAAATTTCGCCGCAGGCGCACAAGTCTAGTGATTATACTGTCAAGTTATGTCAAAATCGATTCCGATATTAAATCAGTTTAATACTTTAGAAGTATTGATAGTGATCTATCTATTGACCGTTTTCCGGACTTTACGCTTGTCAATCAAAGAGTGAAATGATTTTTTTGCGCCTACAGTGTTTTCATGGTCGTAAGTTGAATTATATTTATAGCATGGTGCTGTTATAGTAAAATGCTTTATATTTAGTTCCAGTTTTATACCTATGAGTATGAGACGTTTTTAAGTAATAGTGTAAGTACTTTATACTCCTATATCAAAATTAAAATTCTTTTGATCATACATTTGAAAAGAGTACGTAGGTACTGAGTTTCTTACTGGTTCTTCTCAGTCTTCTTAATTTGCTTTCCAAACAGCAGTAGGTACCTATATTACATATATTTGATATTCATAAATATTATGTTAGGCCTTAAACAGAATCTAGAATATTTATATTTCTATTTAAATAAAAAAAAACTTAATGTTTCTGTTTAGAACTGGTCATCCCAATACTAAACCGAATTTTTGAAGCAATCAGATCATATTGGATGGGTTTACTAATTTGCCCATCAGAATTCCAATATTGAAAGAGCTATACCGCCTAGGTAATTTGATGACATTGACTCTTAAAATTAACCATGACAAGGCGTCATCATGGTCACCTCAGCGAGTCATTCCCGGTTATGTCCAAAGCTATCACTTTGAAACCCGGAGTACGCATAATCATGACATAGCGTGAATATAAGTTACACTGATTGATTTTGGAGTACGCTATCAAAAATAAATGAGTATTTGGAAAGTATGAGAAATGGCGAATGACATTAGCAAAAGTGAAAATATAAATTACAGAGAAGTAAGAGTTACTATTATTAAGATTGCGAATCGAGAGCATTGGCTTTGCTTAGAAACTAATTTACAGACACGTTTGGTTGCGATTTTTTTGATTAAGAAATGCTTTTGATTGAATATCGATTCGATTAAAAAAACTTGTCAAAGTAACTAAAATTGGTAGGTAAGTCAAGAGTTTTGCGAACCATTACCAAGAGGAATTTTTAGATAGTCACTTTTAGAGTATAATGAAAGGGATATGCGGCGAAAGGTTTTTGCTCGTATAAATGAGGTTATCAGCGCAAAAGTGGTAAGCCCAGACTACTTCATTAGAAGATAGTGAGCTTATAACACTCTTACTCCATGTTATTGCTTTAATATGCCCCGTGAAAGAAAATTGTTTGCTGCGCCATCTATTAAAAGATAGTAAAAGGTGACTTACGTCACCTTTGAATAAAAGAGCATAATGTAACGAATATATTTTACACCAAAACCGTATCGAACAAAAAATGTGGGTTACTCCACTTTTGCACTGATAGCCTTAGTATACCTACAGATGATATCGTACTTGCAATTTGTCTTTTAAACAAGTCTATTACCCTAAAAAAATAGCACTATCTCTATTTCATACATCTCTTCATCTATTTCAATCAGATGATGAAATACCTACTTTCATTTGGAAAAACTATATTTGATTTTACACTTTATTTAACTGGCAATGTCTTTCATTTCACATTAGTTTCATTGAACCCCTAAAATTGAAAGCCGACACTCGCGACACACTTCCTCAACCAAACCAAGGTGAACCTATCCAAGGTCACTTGCGTTGCATTCCGTATTCTGTGGGTAAAACCGCGTAACAGCGTACGCGCAAGTATATCCGCGTAAGAAAAAAACGCGGGCCACGTGAAATGACGTATTGCGCAAGAGAGTTGTGCACCGAGTGATAGGGTTGTCGAATTCTTCTTTAAGCAGGCGGCCATCACATTCCAGTAAAGGCTCAATGGCACGATTGTTATTCAGCAACAAAAATCACATCATAAAGTCATAAATACAATGAGACGCAAGTTCAATTTATTCACACACACACATTCATACACAAACTCTTACCTACACACACACATACACATTCTACTTTTAACTAGTTATTAAATTTATAATCTAAGGGAAGTTGCGAGTCATACCCAACACAAGTGTCTTAGGTAACTTACTGGGTAGTCTCGGCCACATTATGTAACAATGGTTATAGAAATAAATGTTTTTTTTTATTATTTATAATATGCTTTGTTAAATTCATCGTCGAAAGAAGTGATATTTAAATGGATGCCAAGTTTGATGGTCAATTAGGTCTCACTTCTCCACAAACAATAAGACAAAATGCCGTAACAAGGAATAAGGCTGTAATTAGACAATAAAAGCCAAACCTCAGCATTTGCTCAGCGTTTCGTATTGACCCTGCCTCATTCTCTAAGTGTATAATCAACTGCGGAGGGGTCTCCAGCAGATTAAAAATAATATCTATTAGTATATCATAGTTATTAACCTTTGCTATTATTATTATGTTACTTTAATCAAGATTCTCACTAAGCCTTTATGAATCCAGGAAATATTTCTTACAATGACCCTCAAATCCCGTTCTTTATCTATGATAGTTTCTCATTAAAATGCTAATGCACTTTTTGATAATTTTTATTAGCGGTCTAAAATAACGTGGATAATGAAAATGCTAATTTAATTAGCCTAAATTTATGACTGTATTTTTTCCGTCGTAATAATATTTTTTCTAAGATGTACAAATAGACGAATTACTGCATTGTTTACTCGTGTGTTTATAAAAAAAATTGTCTACATGTATTCGCAAAATTGATGTATCATCAATCAGTGACTACGGAGCTTTCGAGAAAATTTTGAATACAAGTCAATAATATTTAAAAAATTTGTGCAAGCTTTTAAATGTCTACCAAAATGACAAGGCAACATAACGAAAGCGTAAGATAAAAACTTGGACTAGGTGGGCACGGGCCAGATGTGAATAATAGAGATTACAAGAAAGGCATAGCCCTGCAGTGATTCACAGAACAGGTCTAGTTTAATGATTTTTATACAAATTTATACGACATTAAAATTTTGTCTCAAACTTGCCACCCCTGCGTAAAGAACCCTAGTTTCCGACCACCTATTGTTCATTCAGCGACAAGAATGTTTGGTATGATCATTCACCGCATACTAAGTTGGGGTAATTATTTATCTGCTTACTTTGTTGATCTTTTGGATATATGATATTTATCTGAGTATCTTAAAACGATGACTAATTACTAACTTGAATATCATACAGCATACTACAGGGTACGTAGTTCTTGTGAATTTTTAAGCATATTTTTTATTAGGTAAGTTGGATTGTTTTTATTATTTAAAATCTCGCTTTTAAAGCATATTGCCGAATTCGAATCTGTAAATTTTGCTGATTTTCTTCATTAACAATATTAATTGAATTAAGAATAAGTAAATACAGATGCACCTTAAGCCCTTCGTCATGTTGAAACGATGTTATTGTCTGCTATCATGCTATATTTTTCACAGCTGATCTTTCTCTTTCCTTTCCACCACTAACATCCATACAGAGGTTTAGGGGGGTTAAGGAATACCTGCTACTAAGCCGGTAGGGTGAAAATGTACATTTTGCATGTATAATTAGAAATGATAATCAAGTAAATGATGCAACGGTTCCTTATCAGTGCAGTGGAGTACAATCGGCAGTGGTGCGATGAAATATTACTCGGTTCATTAGTTCTAGAAAGTGGAACATGATGAGCTTCAAGTGTTGAGAATCGAATGGATTTCACTTGAGTGACATCGAATAATTTGGCAGTGAAGAGCGTAAACACGAGTGACTTCGGAAAAATAATCGACTTGAGTCACGGGAGTGGACGATTCAAATTAGCATTGCAGTAGGTAGCAGTCGAATATTTGAGTAGTTACCTTAAAAAGTAACCACTCGACCAGTGGTCACCGTTAGCATTTTCTTTTCGATCATCATCAGTGATCGGATTTAGATGTGCAGTTTTTGACGAAATCTTAACATGGACATGACGACGGCGCTTATAAATGGATTACAATTTCTTGCATAACGAGAAGGTGACATCCATCGTGGACAACATTGCGCGAGGCCCAACCACACTTGCCCCGTTTTTCGTCATATTATCGTCGAAAATTATCTAAAATACAAGTTTTATTGAGTCCATGTGAAATATACTCGTTGTTGTTTAATAAATTACCAATTTATATGCTTTTAAACCAGTAATATTATCCATTCCTACCTGCATTAAATTTCAGATGTGAATTTAATTGAACGAACTAGTTGTGACGAAATGATCTGGACGGGATAGAAAGAGATAGAGGAACAATCTGACCCAAGATTTGATTTAAAATGCAATATAAATTGAGACAACATCACATACCTACACTGTTCTGTTGTTGTACCTTAGTTTACCCTTGTGCTATGGATGCCAGAGACAACGAAAGAACCACAAATAAATACCGAGATCAACAAGCATATATTAGCGACGTCGTTGTTTACAGAATTAACCTCTATATAAATAGTATTTAAAATAGGATATTGTACAGTAGCTATGTAGAGCTAAAAAAATTAAGTTGCGATTTCAGTATTTTAGATTTACTTATTTGTCTACCTTTACGTGGATACTTCGTTCACCTACTTTGCTGGATATTTATTTACCTGTGAACAAAAAGTTTATTATTAATTTATGCCCATAATAACATTTGCAAAATTAATGAAGTACCTACTTATTTTATATCGGCTCAACTTCGTTAAAACATTAAGTTAAAAACATTTTCTTACTAGATGTATGTCTATGTTAAGATAATGATTTAGAGCGGTAAACATTGTTCTTAGTAAATCAATGGCGGTAAGTTAGTATTTTGACCTATGTAAGTTAGCGTCAAATTTAATAGTATTTATTATGCTTTTTTACTGCGATGCGTATAGTTGAATAATTGAATGAACTAGTTATGCGTGACTAAAAAAATATTTAGTAGCAGTTAAAATTTAATTACACACTAAATATCTGTAATGCCTAGTTTTACTTTTGTAGTTTGTTTTGCAATCCATCTTTTTATACATGTGGAATCGAATGACCGGTAACCAGTAGAGGAGTTTTGTATCGGAGTCCAAGACACACTTTGGGTCACTGAGCCATCGGAGTACGAAGTATTAAGAGGTCTCCGGGAAGTTGGATATTCGAAATTGTTAAAAATAGATCCGGTTAAATAACTAACAATTTAAATTATTGGCGTTTCTATTGTACACCACCCATCGCCAAATTCATGCAAAATAGGCCTAGAAAAAAATCCGGAAGCAGCATCGGAATGAGAACGCTCATCAAATTGCAATTTAACATGCGCAAGCGATTTAGGCATTTATCTATCGGATTTAGGTGAAATCCTTAGTGAAAACTGCGCGTCATGTGTTTAGAATATTTACTATTAAAGAAAGTGAAATGGAGTAGTGTTTGCCCGCGGCTACGCAAGCAGCATCACGAGTGGACTCATCAGATCGCATAATGAAATAATTATAACAAGAAATTGGTTTTGATATCGGGTTGAGTTCGATCAAATGTGAGGGTTATTCTGCAATACTACGATGGCAGTCCTCAAATGCAATATTTCTGTAAAATTTGCATCAAAATAAATAACAGGTATGCCTTTTATCAAATTTTTAGAATGAAGGTAAAAGTTATATATCCGATGTAATCGGTATATTTCAAGATTCTGATTTCAATTTCCGAGAAATAATGGATTTAAGGATCATCACGAAAGTTACATCTCGAACCCCCTCACGTAAATTTGGCTGGATGACGCATTTAGTAATGACCCTGCCTCATACGCCAAAATTCATGGCTTTGATCCCGCCCTGGACAAACATTCGTGTCTTGAATACTCGTATTTGTTCAATGTCTGGGTGTTATATAAATGTATTCAAGTATTATATTTGTGTGTCCTCTTTTGTGTGATATCAGTAAACAGGTTTTAAGCTACTTAGTGCGGAGTCAGGTCAATGTATGATGATGTTGTTAGAAAAAAAAAAGTCAAACCCTTTGGTTCAATATTAATTGAACGTAGACAGATTGTACAAACCTGATATGTGGCATTGTACAATACAAGACGATCAATATGTACTAGTAAATACCTACTGTTACGAAGCTACGTCAAATTATAGACACAGGTTTGGGGTAACACATCCAACTGTCTAATTATTTCAAAATGTTTTTTGCGTTGCATAAAAGAATTGTGCACCTACACACCCCGAGGGATTATTAAGTATTATGAAGCTGAATTATAAAAGATTGTTGTGCAAATTTGATTGATGTAACGATCCAGTCCAGGCGGAGTCGTGCCTTTGTGAGTTACATGCGTGAATTGATTTTCTTAAAAAATGTTGTCGAACCAGATATTATGTTGATTGAAGTAACCGTTTCAAAGCATTGTAAGCCTATTAACAGGAAAAGAAAATATAAACTGTTTACTTTTTATTGGGACATACATGATTGTATCTGTGAACATTTACATCACTTAACCAAGTCTCTACAAGCCATTGTGAACAAAATTTGATGTACGACTTTTGGAAATTCGCCGATTTTTTTTTGACTCCTCACACACAAAATGAACAAGTCACATAAATACTTCTTAAGAAAGGATGTTTTTTTAATGCCAGTTTTCAAAAGTCAAAATGTTGTTATAAACAGAAAAATCTAGATAACTCCATCATAGAAATCAAGTCATCACTACTATGCATGGTAGGATTTAGGCTTAATAACATTCTCTATAATCTGATGAATTTTTTTAATCCGATTCTGACTTTAATACGTAGGTAAATTTTACAAAGTATTCCAAACACCGCTCCAACACATTCAACTAGAAAAAAAAATTGTAAAATGTTAATTTTGCTCCAAATCATATAAAATAACTCTTTCCAACCAGCCCACTTGCCGTAATCATATGATTTCAATGAGAAATTGCAAAACCCATTATTAAAATTGTGATGGTGTAAGAAATCACTTTAATCTCGGCTGTTTCACGACGCGTGCGCATTAAGAGAACCACAGCACTTGTCTATGCATATTACATACAAACCAGACATAACGCCATCATCACGACTGGTGTTTATTATGATGAGTTTCTTGAGTGTTACTTTGAATTCAATGGTATACTTAGTTGAAATAATTTTAAGATGCGGTTACATGCAAAGTGTAAACTCTTTTTTTATGTGACGGATTAGCAGACGGATCACCTGATGGTAACCTGATGATGAATCACTGCCTCTAGACATCCGCAACTGCAAGCGACAAATGAGCTGCTAACCTTTTCAATCCCTTTCCTCCTAATTGGGCCACCGAATCCCTAACTCACTTGGCGAAACACAGCGGTATATCACGCCAGTCTTCTATAAACCCGTAGTATCACTCTAGTCGAGCTAGCCCAACACGTAGAGGGCTATTCAATTGAATGAATGAATATACATTTTATTGCACACAAAATAATGGTTTAAGATTTAAAACAAGAATATGCAGGTGATGTGATGTGACAATTATAATTATTTGCCTTGTAATTCCCACTGCTTCTTCTCTTAGTCCATTGAGAAAAACAGGTGATTCAGTAACAGAAAATTTTAAAGGAAGTAAATGCTAGCACAGGCTAGCACATTTATAAACAAGTTGACTTATGCAAAGCTGACAGTTGATTGAAAGTGGGTCACCATTTAGTATGGATTTATACTAAACTATGTAAGTACTTACTATTTCTAATCGCCAGTGGTGTAATTAATAATTTGACCAATCAGTTTTAATAACCCTCCCTTCCGTGACTGTTGCGTTATTGGTATATATTTAGACAGCTGGTTAGCCAATTTAGATATCAAAAAGTATTAAAAATGGATAAGGTACTTTTTAATGGCTTGATTTGTATTACAAATCACCGCCGACCATAAACATCTGCGACATCAGAGAAGTTGCTGATGTGTTGCCGGCCTTTTTAGGAGTGCGGAGTATTGCAGTTTTGCATTGTAAGTGTAATGTCAGTTTTAAACCAAGAATAAAGGAGGAGGGGATCTCTGGGCCCAAAGTTATCAAGATGAAAAGCATCCTCAAAAATCGGTTATATTTTTGTAAAGAAACTCACAAAATACTAGACCATTTTACAATCCAGAATATTAGAAAACTTAAAAACATCGTATTAAACTAACTATCGATATAAAGCGAATTTGATGACAACACAATAATCGTTAAAATGTATGAAAATCGTGTAAGAAATTAATAATCGATATTGTACCTAATCTATGAAGTACTCGGACTAATTAAAACTCTTCCGAGTTGAAGTATGAGGTGATGTATTTTTCTTTTTCATAAAGAAAAATTTATTTGACAAGTGTCAATAAAACGTTTGTCAAGAAAAGATTAATTTCATGTTTTTCAGCGATATAATATTATTAATTTCAAAGTTATGGATGGCTTTTTATCACGGAGATAAATTATACAATTGGATATAATTTTGGGCTATGTGTCCCGTATAAGTACCTATACTTACCTATTATTTTGCCTATTATAGGTAAGTACCTTCTTAACCTCACTTTTACTATTACGAGTAATTAAAAAATCTCGATTCCTGGATTGCATAGTTTTCCTAAAATGTTTGTGGCGAATTGTTATTATGAATCTTTCATAATAAGGCATCTTTGATTTGTATAACACTAGAGCCCACAAATATATTAAACCGGTTTCGGTTTCCTTTAGACGTCTTTTTAAAAGCGGCAGAAGACTTGTATTCGTTATTGATTCGCATAATCATTGCTGCTTTTGACGTTCTGTTTATTTTTCCGTGACTAAGCAAAGCCTTTACTTGAAGTCGCAGGCGATCATCATCTCCTTTCAGCAAGTAATTCCCGGTTGCATCCAAAGCTGTCGCTTCGAAGTCAGCGGTACGCTTAGGCCATAATTCAGGATTTGGGTAGTTGGATTCAGAAGTTTGGTAATTGTCTACAGTGATGCGACTGCCGTCAGCTCAGAGCAACTGGATCATGGTTACTCGTTTCATCTATAATCTATACCATTTATAAAGAAGTAACAAATTTCTCGAGACAACGTCTAGCCTTATAAGTAAGTATGCGATGCGATCGACACCCAGCGCCATCTATTGAGTACCGTTCGGAACTATTAAAGTAAGGAACTGGGTTCCAAAACAGAGTGAGAGCGGGCTACTAGTATATTATAAGAAATGTGCAGGCATCCTCACGATGTTTCTCCCGATATTCCCTCACTGCCAAGCTTTTTCATTTCCAATGCGGTGTAGAGGGGTAAACTTCAACGAGGTAATGCTTCTGACATTCATACCAGTGGCCTCCCCACATTCAGCTGTGGACGGCAATTGGCTGATTGATTCTATTTGTTAAATATCTCAATATATCTTACCGACCGGCGAGTTATAAATTGTTACAAAGTCATTTCTAAAACATCTCACAAACGTAAGTAAATAACGATATCGTTTCTTAAGAACTTAATACCGATTGATATGGGCTGTATGTAGATTGTAAGGTCCACAATGAATAATGTATTCAGCATTGAAACTTAAGCGACAAGTGCACCGTGTGTGGAATAAGAGATGCCATTTGCTCTCTAATTTACGTGTGTAGTAGATTTTAGGCGTTAGATACAGTTTTATTACACTTTTACTATTCGTGTTTTCGGTAAGCGTAGTGTTGGACGCCCTGCGACAAGATGGGATGATGACATTCGAAGGCTGGCTGGTGTGGGCTGGATGAGAGTGGCCGAAAATCGGGAGCGGTGGCGTGCATTAGGGGAGACTTTGTCCAGTGGACGAGTGTGGGTTGCTGAGTGTGGGTTTACCTCAAATAGTTCACGAAGCTGCAATAAGGTCCGGCGAGCACAATTTGACACGTAACGTAAATACAATGACAGGAAACCCGATGACAAAACGGAGAAATCAACAATTTTATACGGCTGACGAGTAATTAGTGTACTGGAAAATTGAGACGAACATAGACTTTGCTTTTGATTATTCGCTTCGTGATTACGTCCAGGACACTAACCCTCCCCACATAGCGCGTTATCAGGAGCGCGTAGACGCAACGCACGACAATAGTGTGGAGAGGTTACCGGAGGGACTTCTTTTGTTTTGACGGTCGGTCCGTTCCGTCAACCTACGTACGTGGTTTTGTACTGAGTCGGGCTTGTGGGGAGCGGAAGGATCATACCCAAAAAACTCTAAGCTACAGCCTGAGGGCGCCCCGTAGAGGGCTACGACCTCGGCTCAGGGCGTTGCTGGGAGATGGCATAACCATAAGTTTGGGGACTGAATCTGTGTTGCGAAAAGGGACTGACTCTACATCTAAGGGTTACCGACGCGCATTCCTCGCCGGCGAGAACGATATTATGTGTGTTGTGTTGCGAGCTGTTCGGCCGTACTGATGGCGACGATGATGTCGTCGTCTCTGTCATTCAAGGGCGTTTGGGTGGATCGGAGCAGAATCACAAGAGGGTTCGGGTGGATCGGAGCAGAATCCGGTAAGACGCCAACGCTCAAAGACGCTAGTGTGGGATCACTCTTAGACAAAGGAAACAGACCAACTGGATCCCGGTTACGTTCAGATTACTTACCAAGTTGCAAAGGCCAGACGGTAGTCGCTTTATTGTACTTCCAGCTTCGTACCCTGAATCATGGTACAAGCGTACCCGGCTTCGAAGCGACAGCTTTGGCCGTAAATCAAACGCTGAGATGAGATCATTTCATTAACGACGTAATCTCTAATAGGAAATTGAGTATCGTGTACAGGTAATTGTTTGACACATCACGTAAATACGCCGGGTTTATAGCCCGTTTTATGTCATTACCGTCACTTTCTTCGGATCTAGTATTGTGTAACGGAAGTCAAGAGTACGGAAATGTGTTCATACTAACCAATGAGGGTAAAGTAATAAATTTGAGTAAGTCACTAGATGGAACTTCTTCCTGTGCCTATTTGGTTTTGAAGCAATAAGTTTACACAATATCATATACCTACATTGACCTGACTCCGTACTGAGTAGCTTAAGCACTTGTGTTACCGATATCAGATAATAAAAAACACAAATATAATTCTCAAATAAATTACATCCAGACACTAAACACGAGAATCGAACCAAGGACATCAGCTCGGTTACAAGACCAACGGAAAGTTATGAAAAATATTATATGAGCTGTTAAATGTGCCTTTTTACTCCTTGTTATTACCTTCGTACTTCGTTTTCATACACACTTATGCATAATTCAAATACACACGCATATTATTGCATATTATTGCATGCTTTTAGCCGATGCTAAATGATGCTATCAAAGACACCTTGCCCGAATAAACGCCTTTCGATACGGGGAGTATTTCGCAAATTAATGTACATAAAACTTCCACCTACAAGAACAAACACAATTAAAAATGAAATGGGGACAATTAAGTTTCGTATAACTATAAAGGTTTTTAAAAATGTTGTAATTTATGTATACTTGAAATTCTGCTCCGAATTACTAAATCGAGGTTTAGTTAGAGGCCGTTTCTCGGTAAGTAAGTACCTGTATATTAATGTTCCACCATCCGATACTCGTAAGTAAGTAGGTGCCATACGTAATTATGTGAAATCTTTCAAAGCTACTTGGTTACGAATTAGTTGGTTGGACCGGCTCGACCGGAATGATACCATGGTCTCACAGAAGACCAGCGTGAAGCAGCGCCTGTGCGTCGGGTGAGTGAGTACCGGACGCCCAATGGGGGAAAGGGGGTTAAAGGTTGGTAGCGCACTTGTGACTCTAATGGTGTTGCAGGTATCTATAGGCAGCGGCAATCGCTTACCATCAGGTGATCCGTCTGCTCATCTGCCATCTATCAAATAATAAAACAGCGGCCATTGCTTGGTAAGTAAGTATCTGGTCTGTAGTAATTATTATTAGTAGGTGCCATACGTAATTATGTGAAGATTAAGAAATTTACAAAGTAAACCATTTGATACTATGGGGTATCATAACTAATACCCGCTTATTACACGTGGTCTAAGTTAGTAATGGTTTAAAAATGATGCTGTTACTTTTGTAAAAGTGAAACATTAAAGTGATAACATCAGTTTTGAACGAAGAGTAACGTTACAACACGTTTTGTATTATGGGGATAGTATATACGTAACGTGACAGAAAGATACAGTAACGATGTCTTGTGCCTTGGATACAGTAATTTTCCCAAACTTAAATAAGATAATCCAGAGACAAACATCCCATTTCAGCCACGTGTACAAAATAATCAAATGTTTAAGTAAATCATGCACTCACTTAAAAAATCATCGACGGGTTCAGGTGGGACTCGAACCCACAACCTTCCACAGTCCGAGTGGCTGTAGTATAGCCAGCTGTAGTGCATTATTTACTTAAGAATAAATTGCAAAGAATTGCTATAACAAAAGTTCAATTAATCAGATGCTTACTTATTTATTGTTAATCGGCGAAAGTTGCATAACACTTGCTCGGAAAAAATAATTTATGGAAATGGACTTAATTGGTGTCAATTGCTTCTCATCAGTGATAGCTGGCAGCTATCTTATAAAAAAATACAAACGACGAACAAAGTTAGCCAATTATTGACTAACTTTGTTCGTCGCTCGTATTTTTTCTTCAAAAGAAACGCACGCCCGTGAAAGCCTCGGCCTTCGGCGACATTTCTCAGTAATTTGGTCTTCGATGCAATAGAAGTAATTATTAGGAAAACGCAGAGCCACTCGCTTGCGCAGGAGCAACCGGTCGGGCTCTCACTCACTACTTGAACTGTGGCAAATGGAGAAGTTTTTCCATATACGGTGTATTTACGGTTATGAGCTTAAGTTTAGTTGTTTTTTTTTGTGATAGATGGCTCCGTAATGCGAGAAAACTGCCAAACTGAAGTGAGAATTTGCGAGTCACGTTTGCTGAATGGACCCAGAAAGATGGGCGAACATTTCCATAAAATGGCAAATCGCTGGAAGCCGACATGCAGCGGGCCCAAAAGACGATGGCTTGATGACATCAATAGTTTTGGACGGGATTAGCCATAAATGGCATTAAATCGAGAGCGATGGAGGGATTTGGGGGACGCCTTTGTCCAGCAGTGGGACAATATAGGCTAAATAAAATAAAAACGAAAGATGGAAATAAACAGACAGGCTCATTATCTGAAACACCAGTGGAGTTGCAAGTGCGATGTCAACATTTAAGTTCCCTTCCTTCGGGTTGGACCGCCGATACTCTTACTCACTTGGCGGGACACAGCGCAGGTGCTGATAAGTTGATTAATGAACATAAATACGAGACAGACCATTGATCTATGTCTCGTATTAGGATATTTATCTCAGTCAAACTTATGTAGAAGATATCTTTTATAAGCACTTTTGTGGGAAATCCAGCTACGAGTATGATTACTTTTTTTTTTCACCCGATGGAGAGTGACAATAAGGTCTAAGATGTAGCGTCCCAGAAGAAGCCTATTCACTCTCGACTTAAAGACACCCAAATTGTACCAAGCTTTCTGGAAGTACAGAAGCCGGCAAGTTGTCCCATTCCTTAGCAGTTACTTTTGTTCCTTTCTCTGGTCTTTGAACCTTCTACGGATTTGTATTCATCTATGACTATTGCAATAGGTTTTCTATGTAACCTTTTATGCAATAAAAAAGTATCTATCTATCTAGCTTGTTGAATTTATTAAAATTACTTCAGGGGGATTTCATCAGATAATGATAAAAAGTAATTTCTTGACACAGTCATTGTAAAAAAAATCACCCTACATATTCATAGTAAGGCCATTGCAGCGTTCCACTTTTAATTTATTTATTAAGGCCACGAGTCGGCTTTAGCGATAATTTACTTTATATTAATTACACAAAAACTAATACAAGTACTAATAACCCTAGTCTAGTATAACCTGTTTATTAACATCTAGTTTTCAATTTACATGGTGTGCAATAAAGTTAATTTAACTATCTTATCTGATACCTCACGTGAATGACTTTCAAGAGACCCGTTGAGAATCAAGTTGGTTGCAAAATTAAAAGGGTACTTTGACTCAGGTTAATCGCGCAAACCTAACTCGAAAATGACTCTTATGTGTGATAGAAATACTTCCAGTTTCGTTTATTTGGAAGCAAGTGCACATGTGAACCGAGTGCAGGTTTAGTTTGTAATAACCGCACGTCGATTTCCACCATCAAACTAATAAATATTCTTATAACTAGGTTTTAAATTAATAAATATTCGTGTAACCAGCTTGTTTCAAGCTTGCATTTGCCAATTGAGTTTGTGGTTTGATGGATGATTTTTTTAATTAGGTTAAAATGTTGCCGTGTAATTTGTTATCATCGTTTGGAAGACTTCGGGTGATTAATTGCTGCAATCGCTAGAGGCTATGTCCCGCTCGCCATAAGTGAATATTGCATTTTTGTTTAAGTTAGACATTGAAAGTACCAATTATTCGTATGACTATGAACGTGTTTGGTATGATTGCAAATTGCGGTTGGAACTCTAAATAAAAAATGCGAATTTCATCAACGTCGTTAGGTTTAATTTTAAACTTGATTAAGACAATTTGTTTGTTTCTTTCGAAATATTTTTACATAGACATAGGTTCAATCTTTCCAATCTAAAGTTAAAATGTAAGATAATTATGTATGGCTAAAATGTTACATCTTCTGAAGACTGGTCTGGCTATTATTTACGCATTAAACATTTGATTTATAATAGCCAATATGTCTATTATAAATATTAGTTTGTTGTAATAACCTTGAACGAGTAGTGTTCTGTCAATTTGTTCTTAGGTCCTGAAAATCTAGAAACTAACGTGCACTTAAATCTAAAAGCAATATAAGTGTTTAAATAACAGTCAAGGTAATGGTAGAGCTGAATAAAACGGCATGACGTGCGAAATTGTAAAAAACAATTTAAATAAGTTATATCATTTAGATAGGTACTTTTCTTTGTACTAACGACTTACTACATCTTGAGAATCTGCAACATTTAATCCCATTTTCAAAATTAGCATAAATATTTTGATTGGACTTTATAGTCTTAAAAAAACTACAATTTTATCGAATTTCTAGCCACCAACCAAAACAGGATGTCAATGTACCAACGGAAGTGTTGAAATCGAGTGCATATCAACATTCCTAACCTTGCTTTACGGTAATGAGATGGTGTGAAAAGAAAAAAAAAACCGGTATAAATGTCCCTTTTCGGTGAACATATTAGATTCGCCACATAAGGCCTGGTAGCTCTAGGTGGAATTCGTGTAGTGCTCAAATACATAGTAGTTAGTTTCAAAATGAATTGAGGAAATCAAAATTAAGACATCATGTCTACGAATTCATGTACAATTATGTTTAACATAAGTTGTCTTTAATGAGACACTAAAGTAATCAAACCAAATTTTGTGTTAATTTTGTAATAAGTTTTATTTATGTATTGCGCTATTTTCTCTGTATGTATTCAAACACAATATATTTTGTTTATGAATAAATTAATTGAAATGAATTGAATCACAACCTAATTAGTTACTATTTCTACACCAAATTATACACTTAGTTATGAGATAATTACGGCACAAAAAGCAATCTTGTTGTTTTAAAATTACACGAAATATTTACTCATAATGTAACAAAATTATAAATTGCTAATAAGCATATGAAAAGGCGGCAAAAGTTTGACCAATTTTGAAACAATTTACTTATTGCAAAAGCGTGCAATTTTTGGAGCGTTTCAAAAATGATGTAAGTTTGTGTTTTTCATTCTAAAAATTCATAAAAAACAGTTTGAGAATTAGGCCACGTCTATTTAGGCATATCTTTACACAGCGACGTTACGAAAACTAAGAAAACTTCATTTTACGATACTAGTACAGTTAACGACACGTCAAGTTATCTCTTTATAGTGCAAAAATAGCACTTGTGTCTCAGACATAAGGACTAAAGTCCAAAAAAGTAACTCCAAGTTTCATTGTACATTCAGCTAGAGAATTGGCTTCAGTCAATTCTTTTGCTGTTGAAGGCTTTTTAAACGATTTGCTTTGTGTTTTTTTCAGTGTTCCACTTTAGCGTTCGCTAAAAAGTGAATCTAGCCGAGATGTGGCCGCTGGCAACGGTATATTGTTCCATTATGACATTGTTAACTCGCTTTTTGATGTGAATAGTAATAAAAAGCTAAAACAATGTTCGTGTCAAGGTGACTACACACAAATTAAAATTATTCTCTAAAATTCGGCCACGTAACGGTGGGCCGCAATGCGCTTCGCCGGATACAATTTTTTTATTTAAAATTTGGTTTAATCAGAATTTAAGACGAAGAAAGTGGCAAAACTTACATTAAATTCCATATTTATTGTTAAAATGTTGGTAGTGGGTCGTGTCATCTTCGCATCTGTGAGGACTTTATTTTTGAGTAAATGAGAAGGCCAATATTTCCATTTCTTTTGCATCTTTATTGTATCTACTTTGCATTTACTTCCATTTTGATACTTTTCATTACATGTAGGATCAAAAATGCTACCTAAATAATTAAATGAGGACATAACTATTAGGTAGCTTTTATTTTTTTCTAAGTATTAATTTTATTTATTTTGTTAGTACAGGATTTAATAAATAGTGTTCCCAGTGACCTGGCAAATTGCATCTTGTAATTTCGCGTTCATGTAGTTCACAATTTAAATAACAAATTAGTTGCATTTACATATACTTGTCAACAGTGAGTGTATTTATATATTTCTTTGCATAGGATAATTATTAGAAGTTTAATAGGAACAAGGACGTTACGTTTTTTTTGAGATCATTTTGTATTTTTTTTCTTAACATTATTATATTGCAACGGTATTTTATCTCTACTGTGTTATATTATTTTTTCAGTTTGGTGGCAGTTCAATAAAACATGAGTTGTGACTAACGAAGAAAAATCAAAGCATTTTCTAGAATTGAAGTCAATTGAAATCGTGTCAAGTCCACGACATCATGATAAGATGAAAAAAATATGAATCAACACTGGTAAAAGAGTATCTTTCCTAAGGTAACTTTTCAATGGTAAGTAATAAAATCAAAACTTTTTTATTTTAGACTACATAGGTCCATGAGATAGTTATAATTGAAAATTAAAAACAGTTACACACTTAAGTTTTCGTGTCTTAAGTCTTGACCAATAAATCCACATTCATGTTAATATACTGCATTACGATAATATTGCGACAATACCCGCAACCACCCAGATCTCGGTAATCCAATACCACAATGTGTTTATGACAAGATTTGAGCTCTATTTGAATAGTCAATAAATGAAACTTTGATTTACTTGGTTTTTTAGACGACCTATATAAGTATTTGTTTAAAAAAATGGAATAATATTGTAATTTGAATATTTATATAACAATAAAAATTATTTGAAAAAACACAATGACATACTTTGTCTTAAGTCCGTTTACTTCAAATTATTCATATTAGATGCTCTAACTTGACCCACTGTGCAGAATTTAATGTACTCGTAAAATAATTAAGGATTTGTTCATTACACTATGCAAATAAGTAGCATATACTCATAGTGATAGTATAGTATTAAGTATGACATGCAAGTTAGATGATTAATGATTGACCTATCAGAACTTGCTGAATGACAAGTCAATGCTGAGATTGTCTATTCATGATTAATGAATTATCATTACCACCACTACTATTTACCTGTTGGTCTACTTACTTCATACCTTACTACTTACTGTATACTTTTATATTTACTGTAAGTAAATTTATTAATATTCATTTAAACAAGTACTTCATTAAACAAGTTATTATTTAATTAACATATAACTCATATGTGGGTCAACTCAACGACATTGGGGTAGGTTATGGCGTAAAGTAGAGGTAAACTTCAACTGTTAATATTTTTCACTAATAATTTTATATATTTTATTTTTTCGGTTTTGTTATGTCTATTGTTTATTTATTTATTTGTTATTGCACGAAATTAAAAGTACAATTGGCGGACTTAATGCCCTACAGCATTCTCTACCAGTCAACCATTAGGCGAGTCAGAAAATTTTGATGCGGTGTAAAATTATAATAATATATGTAATTATATGTGTTTATGACTTACCTTTTTTTCTTTTGGGCACCACTCTCACACCAATCGCATGTTCAGTCACTAGACACAAGGCTAGAGCCAGTAAGTAGTACCTCGCACTGCACCCCATGTTTCACAAAAAGTTTTGCCTAACTTGAAATATTAATAGGCACTGGAATCCTGAGCATTGGCCGCGGTTATCGTGACGCGATGTAGCACTGACAGCGACGCGCGCGCCGGACGAGGGAACCGTCCGACTACCCTATATTTTGACTTATAGCAATTTGACTTCGCGAATTCCAGTTGTATATAAAACCTTTCGCCGGGCCGAGGCGGTCGGTCATTGGTCGCGCGGCGGCAGCGTGCTGCGCGAAGGTGAAGGGACGTGGAAGTGGCTGCCCCCCCTCCGGTGGAGGGGGCCAGGGTCGGCAGACACTTTTGCTATCGTCGGCTCGATAGCTATCGTGCTCATGCTGTACCGTTGTGGTTACGTCACAGCGCCACCTCGGGACAGTGTTACAGTTTTTTTTTCGTTGGACTTGACAGGTGCTTGGGGAAGTTCGGTCGGCGCGAATGTGACGTGTTGGGAAATACTTTCATATCAAGATTTTTTATTAAAACTGCAAAATAAAAGAAAAATCTTGCGGTTAGATGAATCTGACCTTGCTTCGTTCGATAAAAGTATGTTAATTGTTTGAATGAATCAGGTAGTAAATGTCGAATAAAACATGCAACACTGAGTTAAGGTTTGAAATACTATTTGAGGAAAACCTTCAATGTAGAGTTTTTGTTAGTAGTTCATTCACTTTTTCGTATTGAGGAAGGTTTTTTGAATTCGAAGTTTCACTTTTAAAAGCAAGACAGTTTTTCTCTTTAAATTTCTTCTAACTACTAAGTTTGAATTGACGTTTCATCAAAGTTAAACGTAAATTGTACGTAGAGACTAATTGAAACATTTTAGGTCACATAAAAGTATAATGTAAATCTACACGTGATTTACATACACCCTAGTACAGTCACGGAAAAATGAGCATATTATGTACTAATTTTAGCTTTATTCATTAACAGAAGTGCTATTGGGATTTGACGTTAAGACGATCATGATATTTTCAGGGGCCTGACAGATATAATAATCATAAAATATCAATCCAGCAGTTCTTGACTCTATCAAGTGATGTAATTAAATCGACTTACGAGAGATGCCTACTTGATAAGTGCAATTTTTCTAACCCTGAGTCGGCTGACATGTCTCATAAATGTTTTGGACAGTAATAGCTCAGCCGCTCTATATTTGTGGTCGATATCATATTTTGCGGTTAAATTAAAAGTTTCATTTAATATTTCATTTATGACATAGTTTGCAGTTAAGCAGTCCTATTGTATGTTTTTGTTCTGTTTTTTTATTTTTAATCAATACTTCTAGAACTATGTTCGTTTATTTTTTAATACAATCATATTATCAAAACTAGCCGATAAAAACCCAATCAATAGACAGATTTCCTATAATGTGACGTGACAGTCGGAAGCTAAGTAATCCTGTGTACACAAAAGTGCATCCAAATTATAGTGTTCCCAGTTACGCAAGACTACTGATGTATGTAATGACATGCCGGCGCGCACCAAGAGGTTTACTCTTTTCATTCCTGCCCCGGGCCATCAAGTCATGGAATGCCCTTCCAGTTCATGTGTATCCTCCTTCTTACAATCCTGGGTTTTTTTAGGCGGGATGTGAAACGGCATCTCAGCAGGCCTTCAGGGTGAGGAGGACAGACTCAATAGGTAATTAGTTTGTTTTTTGTGCTTTCAACCTCATATTTGGATTTCACGGCCGCTTACCGGCGGAGTCAGGTCACCTTGATTGTTCTCAATATAAAAAAGGAAATGACCTGGGCTATTGGGTTTGTTTGGCTGCTAGTGAATTGGTTGTGACTATGGAAGAACCAAGGCTCTTACCCGATCAATTACTAAAATCACCAAGCCTTCTGACTCATCACATAAGTCCTTGATCTTTACAAAGTGTATTTTCCGAAATGAGAGCTTGCGTTGGGTCACCCACATAAAATATGGTTAATTAGTCTGTTTTTTCTCCCAAGAAAAACCTACTGCAGTGACAAATATTAGGTATTTCAATTCGTTTTTAAAAGTATTTTTTCCCCATAGTAACATCTGTGTTTTTAAATTTGGGGTTTTATAAGTGACACAGCGTATTGGTTTGTCTTAGCCTGATGGTAAGCCAGAAGAAAACCCATGTTGCAGTTACAACGGACGCGATGACACGCCATCACATCCATTAGCACTGCCATATTGACCTGCGAGATGCTTCTTATAAGACGACGATTAAATTATTGTTAAGAAACAAAAATACCCAAAAAGAAGAGTTCATTGACCTACGTGCTAGCGATAGAGAAATGGGTGGAAGAACAGTAGACGGCCTAAAAAGGATGGATTGTGAGAAGAATGATATGACTGAAAGGTGGAGGGGTGGATGATATGAAGATGAGGAATGACAGGGACGAATAGAAGAAGAAAACACACTATGCCGATCCTCGAAAACCTGGGAATAGGGCACGACGATGACTTACGAGCTACCAGTACACAGTATTTCTCCCGCACATGTTCCCTGTCTCTGTCGTTTGTGACAAATCAAAATGAAATCATTGTAAGCGCGCGTAGCTTGTTTACCTCGCGATGTGGACAGTCGACGGTCTGTGTCTATTTATTTTGTGCTCCAGATCTTTGCCTTTGTTTTTTCCCCTAGTTTGATAGCACGCCACCTAAATTATTTGGCGATGCCATGTCCGAAAAACGAACGAAACGTAAAATCGTAAGTTTCATTCAAGCATCAAGCACAAAATAATTACACACAGAAAGTAGGCTGCCCACTAAGAGCTAAAAACGTGTCATGTACTCACGCATGCGCATTAACGGGGAAATACGCCTTTTCGACCACATTAATCCTAGCCTATGACATAAGATTATCGAATTGTCGAGGTCTGTGGTAGAGCCCGCGCGCTTATGTACTCATGCCAGGCAACACCCTAGCATATGTCAACGAACTCTTATAAATTCAAAATCAGGCTGAGTCTACTTTCTGTGTGTAATTATTTTGTGCATCAAGTTTGTAAGTTTTCATACAGAATTTAAAAAATGCGTAAGCGGCAACTCCGGTGCTACCTTATTTAAAAGTTATGTGCGCAATTATAATTACTATATTAAGTAACTTGAAAGGCGGCAATTGTCAGAAATTATGCATTTTTCTAGTCGCCACGCAATCATAAGATTTTATATGCATAAGAATATAATTAGATTATTAAAATAAACAACGCCACTCTTTAAGTAGTTGTAAAAATGGCGGCGGTATAAATGGAAAAGTGTAGGAATCTAATTATCTATTAAGATAAATACTGTTAATTTGTTAAAGAGTAAATAAACATAATATATTTATTACCTTTTAAAATTGGTTTTAAATTCTTATAATGCCAAAGAGCGCTCTTTTGCGCATGGAGCGTTCATGGGCCCAAACAGTTATAAATAGCATGTTCACGCTATATCTAGAGCTTAACTGGACATAGTTTTGCAAACAAGAACCAACCCTCATGTCGAATGAAATCAAGTTACAATTTTACTTATCTATTATTACTTATATTGTATTGTAACTGTGGGAGAGCCACGCTTCGGCATGAATGGGCTGGCTCGACTGGAGTGATACCACTGCCTCACAGAAAACCGACGTGAAGCAGCCCCTGTGCTGTGTTTCGCCGAGTGAGTGAGGGTGTACCGGAGGCTCACCCGGGGGGGGGGGGGGGGGGGGATAAAGGTTGGCAGCGCACTTGTAACTCTACTGGTTTTGCAGGTGTCCATGAGCGGCGGCATTGCTTGGTGATCAGGTGATCCGCCTGCTCGTCTGCTACCTATCACATAAAAAAATATATATATATTATCTACCCATTACGTTTTCTACATCAAAAGCTTAACTATCTCGAAAGTTACTTTTTGTAAGTTGATTCTAGTTTACATAACTATTTCTATATTATGGCCGAAGGTTGGTCCAGAATTTTGCTAGCTCTCTTATCACAGGTGACGATAACCAACTTCTATCAATTAATAATATAGGTAGGGAACCTGTTGTACCTTGACCCCTTTGTACCTAGAGCCCCCTACGTTTTGAAATGTTTGCGCTCTTTTTTATGTCTCTTTGTCTATGATATAGTGAACTTTCACAAGACTCAACATGAAATTAGTTGCAGGCGGCCATTGTATCGAGTTTGCATGGGAGATCACTTTAACGTTTTCGCGGCATAAAAGTAAAATATTAAATATTTTTTATTTCTTTCATTACTTCTGTTATTCCAACATATTTTTTCAAAACCATTTGATTGAAACAAGTACTTTATCTAAGTTTATAATGTAGTATGCTTATTTGAGTTCGTCATAACCCCCAAATTTTTATGTGCGAATAACATGAAAGGGTAGGGGTGTTGTACCTTGATCATAGGAAAACAGTTGTACCTTGATCATATGGTCAAGGTACAAATGTACTATTTAATTCTGTTTAGGAACGCACATATTTATAATTTTGTTGTTTTTGTATAGTAAAATGTCTCGTAGCAAAAACAACATCAACGAACCCCTGTTTCCAAAAACAGCACTTTCTAGTGCTATTAAATTAGTTAAAGAAAAAAAATTATCATTAAGAGTAATTGACTTACCATTGCATGAATTTAAATTTCATATTAAAAACTGTTTAATGCAGAAAGGCTACTATAATGTAGAAGATTATTTAGATGATAAGGATTCCTGGACATGTTAATCTCCTCGCCTATTCTATTTAATGTATAATTTGATTTTATAATTTTACTTTGACGATTATCTAAACGATATAAAGCATTGTACACATCATACTGTTACTGTAATCTTAATAATATTTTTTATTATCAGAATGAAAATTGTAATTACTGATCATAATTTGAAAAGAGTGACTACTGAGTTTCTTGCTGATTCTTCTCGGTAGAAATCGACTTTCCGAATCAGCGGTAGCTTACATAATATTTGACATTCATAAATGTTCTATAAGGACTTAAAATGAATAAAGAATATTTCTATTTCTTCTATTTCTATTTCACTATGCCGATCCTCGATTACCTGGGAATAGGGCACGACGATGACTTACGAGTTACCAGTACACAGTATTTCTCCCGCACATGTTCCCTGTCTCTGTCGTTTGTGACAAATCAAAATGAAATCATTGTAAGCGCGCGTAGCTTGTTTACCTCGCGATGTGGACAGTCGACGGTCTGTGTCTATTTATTTTGTGCTCCAGATCTTGCCTTTGTTTTTTCCCCTAGTTTGATAGCACGCCACCTAGATTATTTGGCGATGGCATGTTTTCCGAAAAACGAACGAAATTAAATAAATCGTAATTTTCATTCAAGCATCAAGCACAAAATAATTACACACAGAAAGTAGGCTGCCCACTAAGAGCTTAAAACGTGTCATGTACTCACGCGCATGCATTAACGGGGAAATACGCCTTTTCGACCACATTAATCCTAGCCTATGACATAAGATTGTCGAATTGTCGAGGTCTGTGGTAGAGCCCGCGCGCTTATGTTCCTACTCATGCCGGGCAACACCCTAGCATATGTCAACGAACTCTTCTAAATTCAAAATCAGGCTGAGTCTTCTTTCTGTGTGTAATTATTTTGTGCGTCAAGTTTGTAAGTTTTCATACAGAATTTAAAAAATGCGTAAGCGGCAACTCCGGTGCTACATTATTTAAAAGTTATGTGCGCAATTATAATTACTATATTAAGTAACTTGAAAGGCGGCAATTGTCAGAAATTATGCATTTTTCTAGTCGCCACGCAATCAAAAGATTTTAAATGCATAAGAATATAATTAGATTATTAAAATAAACAACGCCACTCTTTAAGTAGTTGTAAAAATGGCGGCGGTATAAATGGAAAAGTGTAAGTATCTAATTAGCTATTAAGATAAATACTTTTTTTTTATGTGATAGGAAGCAGGTGAGCAGGCGGATCACCTGATAGTAAGCAATTGCCGCCGCCTATGGACACTTGCAACACCAGTGGAGTTACAAGTGCGATGCCAAACTTTCATCCCCTTCCCCCCCGAGTGGGCCTCCGGTACCCTCACTCACTCGGCGAAACACAGCACAGGGGCAACCTACTTCACGCCGATTTTCTGTGAGGCAGTGGTATCACTCCGGTCGAGCCGGCCCATTCATGCCGAAGCGTGGCTCTCCCACAGTTAAAGTTCCCAAAGTTAAATACTGTTAATTTGTTAAAGAGTAAATAAACATAATATATTTATTACTACCTTTTAAAATTGGTTTTAAATTCCTATAATGCCAAAGAGCGCTCTTTTGCGCGCTCTTTGAGCGCTCCAAACAGTTGTAGCATGTTCACGCTATATCTAAAGTTTAACTGGACATAGTTTTGCAAACAAGAACCAACCCTCATGTGGAATGAAATCAAGTTACAATTTTACTATATTATCTACCCATTACGTTTTCTACATCAAAAGTTTAACTTTCTCGAAAGTTACTTTTTGTGGGTTGACTCTAGTTTACATAACTATTTCTATATTATGGCCGAAGGTTGGTCCAGAATTTTGCTAGCTCTCTTATCACAGGTGACGATAACCAACTTCTATCAATTAATAAATATAGGTACATACTTAATTACTAAAAAAATACAAATGCAATGTTCAGTTGCTTTTTCGTAAGTACCTAAGAAGAGTAATTATTATTTATTAGATTTTTTTTGGTTCAATTATTTTTATGATTCTTTCTTTAATTGATAATAAAACGTTGTATTGCTTCAAAGTGCGCTTGACCTAAATAGTTGTGTCAACATTATTTTTTTGTTGAAATTGAATCTACATTTCAAATAACAACTCACAATGATTGTGTGAGTTGTTATTTGAAAATGTGAAATACTAGCGCGATGCAATCAACGCCCAACGCCATCTTTTGGTAGACAGTGGAACTACTCTACTCTACCGAAACGAAGTGACGGCGGGCCCTTTGTAATTATCAGGTATACCTATCAGTTTTATTTTACCAACTAAATTTTACGGCAGTTTACGAAAACACACAGATAATGTAGTACAAATTGGACCAAGTTAAAGCGTTCTGACTGTAAATAATATTAAACGTGTTCACAAGAACCTCAAAGGTGCAAAATTGCCAGCTGTTAACAAAATTATTTGATTTACGATTATGATTTACGAGTACATATTATAGGTAAGATACTGTTAGATTACAAACGCTAATGATACGAAAGTACACGAATGTGCTCGTATAATAAGTAGAATAGTTAATTTTACGTTATTAATAACTGAGTATATTAAACGTCATCATCATCATAATTAAACGCAGAACTCGTGGCAGAAGGTAAAGTATCAGCCCATAACATACGCTCTTACGGGATGCCAACATAGAAATGAAGTTATCGCTAAGTACTATGATGGGCTTAGTCTTAATCACCACGCTTGTCTAATGCGGTTTGGTGCTCACATACCTACCCGAGCCATATTCGTAAAATTCGAAACAGATCCGGGTTTTTAAATCAACACGGGGCATTCTTTTGAGCAGACGGTAGAATACATTAAATATTTAATGAATGAAAAAGGTATTACACCGACTGCAACGATACTTTGGCTCGAGTATACTAACACTTAATTTCCTTTAAAACTGATCATATTTTCGAAAAATTTAACTGTCATGTAAGTAATTTTTTAATACTATCGTCCTAAAACCTAAAAGCATTTTAAAAGGCATAACACAATTGATTTTCCGTTGTGTCTGCTGTCTGGGCCCTACGATGCTATAGGAAGGCAAACGAGCAAGCGGATCATCTGATGATAAAATGAACACCGCAGTCCATCCATCCAGTGCGGATGCGTTGCCTGCATTTTACGGCTACAGGTAAGTAAGGTACAGGCTCGTTTCTTGAAGATTTGAATGTCTTACCGGTTCGCTACATATACAATCTAGGGCTTGCAAAACCAAAATTTGCTACGAATTATTAACAGAACCGCCAAAATCCGCATTCTTAGTTTAGCTACGCTAATCTGGCGGACGATCGTAATTTCCTCTATATCGGCCTCTAATGTGCCATAACTGTTTTATTATTGTTTCAGAATTCTTGTCGCTTGTTGGATCATGCGACAAGAGTTACGGTCTTGGATAGTGCTGCCCATTATTGATTTTGTCATTGAAAATAACACAAATTAAATGGTTTCCGTCGCCAAATCACTTCTCATCAGGTAACCAGCTCTTTGCCTTACTGGTTCATAAAAAAAAAGAAATAGGTAGGTAATGGGATGCAAGATCACTATCCATCAACCCCTGATAATCTTACCTACCCTACAGGAAACTAATGTTTTAAATTATAGAATAGATCACGAATTTTTCATAAGTGTTTCTGATACTTTTACTGCAAGACCGTAATAACGAGACAAAATACCAATTTGTTCCAATTTTGCCTCCCGCTTTCGAATTGCATTTGTGTTGTCACACAAATGTAAAACGTAAAGAGTTATAAATTACCAATCATCACTAAAGTCTTAGAAAGCGACTCAGTAATCCATGCTACTTTACTATTATTATTAGTATTAGATATTATTCGACGGAAACCATAATTTTAAATTTAAAGTGATTTTGTTGTACATTACTCCTGTTACAACTAGTTTTAAGTTTTATACCTCTGTTTTGTGTGCAATAAAAAGCATATATTCATTCATTCTTACTACTTTACGTGAAACATTTTCAATACTCTTCAAGACCGAAGGGCGACACAAGATTAAGCTGCTAGTCTTGCCTCTCGTCTTAGGTTTGCATTTGTGCGACACTAGTCTCAAAGTGTTATGCGTTTATTGTTACTTAATATACGTTGGTACATAATTCGCTTTTATGTTTTTCTTGGTGACGCATGAAGTTTATTACGTATGTAACTATTGCCTATTAGGTTTAAAAGACGTAATGCTGACTTTTCTGTATTAAATTAACTAAGTTAGATAATGTCTAGATCGTATTTTTAGAAGCAGTTTTTTTGTTAAATATAATTTAGAAGACCGGCGTAAAGCAGCGTCTGCGCAGTATTTTGTCGAGTGAGTAAGGGTTGGAGGCTCAAATGGGGGGTGAGGGGCTTGAAGATTAACAGCGCACTTATGACTCTACTGGTCATTACCAGTAAAAAAGCAGACGGATCACCTGATGGTAAGCGATTACTTACCATCAGGTGATCCGTCTGCTTTTCTTCTACCTACCACATAAAAAAATCTAATCTGGAACTCTAATACATAGTATACCTAAACCGCTTAATCTAGGTTACTTCACCTTTGCTGTCCTGTTCTTTCATTATAAGACTAAGATTAACACGGTAAGTGGACGAAGGCGATAAAATTGCCTGAATTGGAATTTGTTGATTTCTATGGCATTCGACCGTTTGGCCTACGACCTGGGTGTATAATACCACAATGGCATAACTATACCAATTTAGCACTGTCAGTTTGTTGTTTGGTATGTATTAGAAACCAGTATACACCTAGTAATAATGAGAGCGACCGAATAAGTAGCTCTTTGCATAGGAAACTGCGTTTTTCTACGCTGTGTAAAGTTTGAATCTCAGTGCACACACCTGGATTTTTCCATCAAAGGTGTATTTACATTATGTCACAGGTCATTTGAGAGATCCGCCGATAGTTAGTATAGGTACGTCAGACAGTAAGTAATGACTTTATTATAATTATATATTTACCAAAATAATGATAGGTCATATTCAAGTGTAGACTTAAAGGATTGGTCTAATTATTTATTTTTATATCTTCATATTATTTTCTTTTACAGAGATTCTAAGGATCTACTTCACCTTAAGGAAAAAGATATAAGAATATAGGTTCCTAACTTAGATTTAATTTATCCATATTACATTTTTAATGCTATTTTTGTAAATGGTTCAGAGGAACTTTTCATAATTCTTAAAACCAAACGATGAGCACTAATCTAAACACTTTTGGTAGAGAACATTAAAAAACTGAATACGAATACTTAAAATAGGTACTTTTATTGCTTAAATTTCTATGAAATGTTTATATTCTATGGATAACGTGTCTGGTCTACTTTGGTATAGTTAATTTTAAGCTAGCTGTTGTTAATCCTAAGTAAAATAAATGGCGCGCTAAAGGAAAAAAAAACTTAAAAAGAGGTAATTAAAACTGGATCATTTTGATGAAATAACATGATTGACTAACTTATCAATAATACAGGACTAGGTCACAATCAGTGCCTAAATACAGGTTTTAAAGAGAGCGTAAACACTCGCTTTATACAGGAATGTTATTACGACATTCTGTATCGAGGTGAGTTCGGGGTTTTAAGTGCAAGGGCTTATTAAAACGATTTCTTAATTTTAAGTCAGTAAAAGTCGGTGCAAGTTAAATATAATCGCCGCAAAAGTTACATGTTTACGACAACATTTAGCTCTTAAGTCTTGAGAAATAAGATTCAAAAGTTTACATTTGTGAGTGTAATTCAGGTGTGCATTGTACAAGCTTTTTGTGTGATGGTGTTTCGTAATCGTGCTCTACTTGTTGATGTCAATGTATCAACTTTAAGGGACAAACGTCTTGAAAGTATATTTCTAAATCTCATTAAAACCTTATTAAATATACCTTGATGTGTCAGATTAAAAAAGACGTTTAACGTAACTGAATCAGCATTAGTTATTTAATAATTCTTAATTAATAAAATAGTTTATCGAGATATTTGAACGTTCACGTAAGCCGGTTTATTGCTTCAAATCTTATGAAACGCATTTTTATGGAGTAAATGTCTCCAAAGCAGTGTTAAAAATTTCTTATAGGTACCTAAGTACATACTCAAGTACTAATATTTAGACTGTAATCGACACATCTACTATCTATATGTCTTCTTCTATACTATGTAAAAAGCGGTTACTTCCGAAGACAATGACGAGGCTTATAGGTAAAACGAAATCACCAAACACTTGCGCGATTTAATCGACACCTAGTGCTTTCTATTGGTAATGTTCCGAAACTACTTAATACCGACAAACTTACTAAAACAAATCGAGTGTGCGAGGTTACTGTAGGCCCAATAGGGGGAACGGGGGGAAAGCTTGGTAGTACATTTGTGACGTGACTCCACTAATGACAGTGGCAATCGCTTACCATCAGTTGAACTGTCCCGCTCGTCTACGATAAAATAGTTGTATGACGACCAAAGATAGATAAGTAAAATTATTCCGAACATTTATTTTAATCGGCATAAGCTTATCTCTGAATACATATTGGACATACACATGGCTTACTCGGGACTTCAACCTAATACTAGAATTATGCAGCGGTTAATGTATGTGTTCAAGTAATTTTAATCTGTTATGATAAAAATCTCAGACATGGCTAGATTATAATTATATTTGTTTTCCTCATATGTTCATGTCTGTAATTAACACATATAAATTAGTTGTAAGTACTTAAGGACATGAGAAATTGTTACAATATGGTTTATGAATAATGATTCCATGTAAGTAACTAAGACTATGACGATTTTACATAATTTTGCAATTTAGAAAATTATATATTGCAAGTGAATATTTACGTTGTATGTTATCAACTAGGTTACTAAAATAGTTACTAAATAGATTATTTGCTTAAAGTAATGTTGATTACAATGTCCTGCTATCGACGTAGGACAACTAACAATACTTTATTCCCTCATCTGGGATTGAACCCGAGACCCTAGGCGACACCATCGCTTTAAAGTGCGACTCACTAGACCACTGCACCATCAAAATTTGTTAAGTACCTTGATGCTATAACATCATTTCAGACATTAGATGTCCAATGCGGGACATAGAACTCCCCCTAACGACTAGATACTGTAGTAAGCATAAAATGCGATATTTAATATTTCTAAACATGCTACTTTTTCAATAAATTGAAGGAAAGTCATCCATCTCGTTGCATAAAGCATATTATCATAATAACGGCCCATTCACAATTTTACACATAAAAGGCAATACAGCGAAATTAAACCGACAATTTTGACGTAAGTGCGACCAAAATTTTGAGAATCGCGCATTTTCACACACGTGTACTACAATCAAAAGCGTATTTTGAACAATGGCAGTTCCGCGATGGGTCGTATGATAGTAGTGTAGTTATTAAAATGTGAAATTGTACAATAGTGGTGCTAGTAATAGTGGTGATCCTGGCAAGAAGAGTCGATTTTTACTCAATACCTTTTTTGTCACTCGAGTCATTTGAAAACTTACTTTCGACGACACAAAAAATAGTTCACCATAAAGTATCTCGTGAGCTGCCGGGTATATAAAATAAAATGGAAAAAATATGTTAATTTATATAAATCAGGTCTTATGATAAGCTGAAACTAACTACAGGCTACGCAGCAGCCAGCCCGTACTGTGTAAACCATACCTTAGGAAAAAGTAGCATTTTTAGGCCTAGCCATGTAGATATAATTAATTGGTTTTATTTTTTTATGCCATAGATCGCAGACGAGCAGACGGTTCATCTTATGGTGAGCGATTGCCGCTGCCCATAGACAACTGCTACATCAGTCAGTAGAGTCACAATTGAGCTGCCAACATTTAAGCCCCTTTCCCCTACAATTGAGTCTCCGTATCATCAACTCACTTGACGAATCACAGCGCAGGCACCTGCCTTCTGTGAGGCCAGGGTATCGCTCCGGTCGAGCCGGCCCATTCATGCTAAAGCGTGGTCCTCCAATGCTTAAAAAATAAAATGACTGAACGTCGTAACGCCCAGACAGCAGACACAATGGAAAATCAATGTGTTTCATGCCTTTTAAAAGGCTTATGGGACGTTAAAATGAAAATGACTCGAGGGACAAGTGACTCGAGGTGCATCACTAGCGAGCCCACTATCACAGTAATGTGTGGGAGGGCAAATTTCTTCCATCTATTGTTTTGCTACAGTTATTAGCGGCCTTTTGTTTCACTCTTCGTTTCATTTAGTACTGCACATTTCTCTTAAATTATTTAACTCGTGTCTAGTAACTCAGTAAATTAAACAATAGGCTGGCTAGTTGTCGCTTGTATTGTTTTATTAGACCACATTAGCACGGTATATAACAGTTGGTAGCAATGGTAGCATTGTCCTATCGTCTTATTATATCTACAACTTATATTTATTTATACTATTTATAAAGAGATAACTTCAAATGTTTTACTTACTTACTTCTATAGACAACGACAAGGCTTATAGGTAAACCGAAAACACGAAACGCTTGCGCATTGTAATTGGACACAGCGCCATCTATTGGTTCATTTCTGAATTACGGTCCCAAAGCGAAGTGAGGGCGGGCCACTAGTACTATTTATAAAGAGCTAAATCTTACAGACATTGACAAACGTTATATATCAATCTTTTGGTAATTGTATATATTTTTATTATATCTGATTGTTTATAAAAGTAAAAATACAGCAGTATCTCGTATTCATTTATTATTAGTACGTATTTATGTATTTATTAATATGTATTATCTTATTACCTACATAACACATCGGCATTGCCTTACCCCTTGTTAATTCGCTGTATTATTCCTCTACCCCAAGGTTGTCTGGAAGAGATCGCTATTAGCGATAAGAGTGTCGATATTGTATTTGTTAATTACCTTAAAAGCATTAAGTTCTGTAATATTTTGTGCGATAAAGAGAATCAATCTATTAATCTTTTGGTACAGATTGTAACTAATTGGAATTAAACCTTTAATTCCTTTTCGTCTTGGACCTCTGGTGTTCTGTGGTCCTGAGTGAGGGTTCACTCACTCACGTCAGGCAATGCTTTATGCCGGTCTTCTGTCAGACCGTTGTATTATTACGGTTGAGCCGGCCCATACATGCCGAAGCGCGTCTTCCACTATGAAACCTTTCATAGTTCATCTTCTATCAGTTAAAAGATCATTAATTTTTTTTGGTGTAACGCCTATTAAAACGCGATTAAAACTACTTAGCAGTTAATTCCGAAACGATAAATCGCACATTACGTTCAGTTCTATAACGATTCATAATTGACCCTTTATGCAAAATGTACTACATAATTATCCAATTTTTCCTAGACAGTTGAGATTGCTATTTCCCTCGAAGGCGGGTAAACAGCGCGTCCGTTTCACCTGTTGCTTATGTCTCATATGAGTCAATAAAACAGAACTAAAGGTACGTGCAATATGGCTGTTTTGGTCTAAAAATGACACATTGTACCTTGACAGTCGGCCTCGTTATGTACCTACAGCCGCCTTACGGTTTATTTAGCTCTTGAAAAAATAACTGAGTTCCCTTACAAGTGTCAGTATTTTGCTATAGAAATCTTTTATTGTACAACGCCTCGCCTTTGTCAATATAATTGAAACGCTCTAACTTTTACTGTACTACAATTTTTAAAAATGCTGTTTTTTGTGGCATTTGATAACTTTAGTTAATTTGCAATAGAAAAAAGTTTAATTCCGAAATTGACCTTACCGTTAATCGAACCCAGGACTAAACCAAAGCCACTTAAAACCCGGACACCAGACCTAGAACTGGTCTTTGACTATAACTCCACTCAGTCGGTGTATGCGCGTTTCTTTCCGGTCGTACAAAATGTTTCTTTCTTACTTTTTTTTTCTCATGTAAGTACCAATCCTTCAGCCTTCTTCCTACCTGCACCTCTGTATCTTATCTACTCACGATAATCGGTAACGTAACACTTCGCTCTGATACCGATGTATCGTAATCACTAAAGTTTTAAATTAGCTGATAAGCAGCGTTCAGTTTGAAGAGAAAACTAAACCTCCCATACCGACAGTCGGTTAAGAGCGGATGACGTTAATTATGTGTATTAATATTTTGTTGCAGTAATAATTCCATGATAGAGAAAATGACCTAATGTTACAAGATACTTTGGCGATCTGCTGGTTATTGGAAATTTGGAAACCTACTAAATAGCATCCAAATCCGAAATCTAGCGCAATACATTTTAAGCCCAGCGCCATCTATTGGCCTCTGCTTGTGTTGCAAGTGTTTATGGGCGGTGGCAATTGCTTACGATCAGGTCTGCTCCTCTGCCACCTATCAAATAATAATAATAAAAAAGTACAGAGTAGAACTAATTTCCTTAACCGACGATATCGAGGGTGGGACATTAGTATGAATAGTATGAATGTATAGTCCGACGCAAGAAAGTGTAGTTATGACCTTGAGTGCGCAGAAACCAATTTTGATAGAAAGTCTTCTTTTTTACAAGTGCGCAAAATAACGGTCATCGCTATACTTTCGTTCCTCCAGCTATATAAAAGTAGGGATACTAACACTAGTTAAAAAGACATCAACGTCGTCGTTCGACAGGTTTCGATCGTAGGACGATTGGATAGCCTGTGTCTATTAATCGTAAAGGGTAATGGAAGATTTATAAGTCTAAATGAGGACACAGAGAAGGCTGATATGTAGGTATCCATTTATCAAGATACGTAGATTATCAAGCGATGTTTCTTTTTAAGATATGTCAGTAACACCCCGTTGGTCTAGTGGTTTAAGTACCGAGCCGTGATCTCGGGGTCCCAGGTTCGACTCCCGGGTCGAGCAAAGTAGAGGTATGTTTCGAGTTTTTCGAACATAGCTCGGGTATGTGATCCGTATTAGGCAAGCGTGGTGATTAAGCCTAATCCCATCATAGTAGTAATAACTTGATTTCTATGATGGAGGTCTTTGCCCTGGCGTGGGACAGTATATAGGCTGATACTTTACTTTACTTTACAGTTAGCCAAACTTGAAAATAAAAATCTACATATTATACTGAACCCAACCGACCCTGCAATCATAAACAAAACCAGTGAGGTCTCGATGTGTTAACAACGCTTCCTTTTAGTTGCTCAACGCTGAACCGCGCCTGTATGCGCCGGAATACGTCGCACGCGATGCGCACGCGCAACGACCACGCCCTTCCAAACAAATTTAGCCCTTATCTCCTTACATTAAGAGTCATGACTACATCTTTGACACCAATCATTAGTAAATATTTTTTTTTCAACAAGTTGCGATGTCAAATTGTGTTACAATTGTCTTGATATTAAATTGACTGTGGAAATTAAAACAGTTCTTTTCTAAGGAATGCCACTATTTTCGTTTACTTTTGGTAAGTAGGATGTAATTGGATATTGGTAGACTTTCCTTTTAGTAATCTTACCCAAAAACTAAACGATGTAAATCCTAACTTTTTTTCTAATTTAGACTTCACGAGTAGGTTAATAAAATGGATGATTTGCATCGTAAGAATAAAGTAGGCCCAAAATGAACCAAACCTTACGATCAAATCGGAATTTTGTCCCTTTTATACGCGCTGAACTTTTATTGTGATAGGTTTGACATAGAGTGAGGTCCCATTGTGCGTTGTCGCAGCGTCGAACGTCGATGTTTCGTTTTCCGTTTATGAATAAACGTTTTATCGCAACGAATCGCACTAATGGGGTCTCATCGTAAGTATGAGACCCCATTAATGTGATAAGTACTGCGACATGTTTCATATATTACTACTAATGGGGCATAACACTTTTGAGTCAAACACGAGTTCGGCTTGTAAGTCAGGCCGGCCCACAATACACGGTTGTAATTCTACTTGGTTCGTCTATCGTTTTCACAAATAAAACCGTCCATCCTAGCAATTTGCATGAATTAAAACTAAAATTCGCATGGCAAATAACTGTATTCTAGCACCAAAACATTTAAGCGAAGCAAATGCATCCACTTGAAAATCGCTGAGATATTTTGCACTGATTAGAAAAGAGAGTGTGCGTTTTAATTACCATATTTTAGGCCTTTACGAATATATTTCGGTATTATGCTTATCTGTTACGTACAGACAGTCACACGTTGGGTTACGATCGTAAAGATCAAAATCGGGCTATCTGTAAATTCATACAATAATGGCAATGTAGATTTGAAGGACTTTATAGTCCCGCTTATCTACAAAATTGCAATAAATTTAGATTGTACATAATACTAAGTATATTTTGCTTAAACATAATATAATAAATACTTATGAACAGTGTTATTTATCTTCCTGTCACTCATCAATTTCTTGGCTGCGTCCAAAGTTGCTGTTTTGGAGAAACGCTTAGACCAAATTTTCGATATTTTTTCAAAAGTTGTAGAATAAATATTGTTCAGAATGGTCGGTAGAAGACGTGTTTAAGGGATGTAAATATTCATAGATACAGCGTGTCTCGGTGTTATTACAATATATGTATTTAAGAAGGAGTACGAACGCAGGTCAGTATATGAGGAGTTGTGTGAATTGAGTAAGTATATTTATTATGTTCTTTGACCTATAGTTACCGTTCCTTTGAGCTATCATTCGACTGATTATGAAATACCCTTTGAATGTCTTCGATTGCAGTCGGTCTAGAATCACTTAACCTTTGAAAGAACATGGTTTCCTCATGAATCTCGAGCATATGTGTGTAAAACTATCTACAGCAGTACAGACACTCGAAGTAATGGCAAACTTATAACGAACTGTCTATTGTTTTTTGAGAACAAAGGTGTGTCAAATCACAGGCTAGGTTAGATGCATGTGCCATTATTGTTTTGTCAAAACGTTGAAGGAAATAAAATCAAACATTCTTTATTCACTGTTAGTCAACACAGAATATTTATGAATGTCAAATACTCGTACATTTGCATAGTCTCCAGTCCAGAACTCGTGAACACCAGCAGTTGTCAGTTTGGCGGCTGATATGGGCAGCCCACCACTACATACAGCTTGCTAATCCTATGAGCTAGATCGATGACTTTGGTATTCTTCCAGATCATCTTATTTCGGATACGATCGTGCAGAGAAACGCTGAGGATAGCTCTTTCCATAGCTCACTGAGCGACTTTAAGCTTGTGGTCTAGCCGTGCCGTGTCTCCAGGTTTCGGCTCCGTATGTCTTGACAAGTAGGACGCACTGATTTTAGACCTTCGTTTTAGGTACTTCGGACTAAGTATACTTACTTCTATTCACATTTTTCGTCTTGACAAAATAATGATGTACTAAGTATTCATGTTTTAACTACCCATACATAGTTTTTTAATTATAAAAATAATAATTAAAAACTATGTATGGGAACACTATTAGCTTCGTTATTGTAATCAATCACGATTACGCAATTTAAACTTATTGTAATCTATGCGTTCATATTTTATTATTTCCTTTTGCAGGGCGTTTAGTTAAGAAATTATAATTTATCGGCAATAAATGCATAACTTATACGACCTTCTTGCCGTAGTTTACTAATTACAAACGGATGTTGTCCGTTATCAGCTTAATGGAGTCTTTTGAATTGTCTTTGAAGGCCGTGGTCAAAGTAGTGATTATTTCAGCGGATTGAAAATAGGGTACTTGACTATTTTTTTTTATGTGTTTAATCAAAAGACCCCTCTATTAAAGAATCATTGTTGAAAGAATTATTTGATTCTGATTTGAATTACCTGAGATATCACAACTTTAAGAGCACATATTTTACGCGGGCCCAAAAACGCTCTATACAAATGGCTACCAACATGTGACGTCACACGCTGGTGTCTTGTATGCGCGTCTAGCAAATTTTGTTTGGTAACTATATCAAATGTTTCGTTTATGTACATAGTTTTATAATAAAAGTTTGTGTTTAATGTGTGGGTAGTTCAATGATATAATTATTTTTATAATATTATAAACTTTAAAAATGGACTTGCCCATGAAACTTTGAATGCTCACAAAACCAGCTAGACGTTATATTTTTAACTGAAAATTTAGGCTATTGGTTCTTATTTACCAATATTTTGGTAAAGTATCAATATTTTTTACTACATCGATATTAGTCAACTACCCTATTGTGACAACCCTGACCACATTAAGTCACATAAACAATGTAACACAAAGTGTGAAGGAAACATTCATTCAATTTTTAATAAATTTTGTGGCATATATGGGATTCGCTTCCACATTTATCATACGGAGAGCTAAGGAGTGGAACTCCCTGCCGAGGTCTGTTTTTCCCGACTACTTTAATCAAGAGTGAACATGCATCTTCTAGGCAAACGCGTGTCATCCTAGACCTCATCGTCACTTTCCATCAGGTGCGATTGTGGTTAAGCGTTGGCCTATAGTTTAATAAAAATAAAACAATTATGAAATGTATAGACAAATAATGGTTGCCAGTTCTCCACTAAAGTTCACTAAACTTCAATCTACCGTACCACTAAAGTTGCCACTTGTGAGTAAACGAAAAACTTCAACACCCTGTTTAACGCTTTACAGGAAAAAAAACAAATACCTGATACAATTTTGTTTTAATTTTTTGCTATGAACCCACATGTTCAAAATAATTGTAACTTCAAAGTCGAAGGAGATTTCGACCCTGTTATACATGAAAGATCCATCCAACATAGTAACTCAATATTCGTTGTACCTTTTACGCTTTGGACCCTAAATGCATGTTGAAAGTATGGCAAATAACAGTGGGATCTGAAGCTAGTAGTAGTAGGTTAATTGTAGATACCCTACTTTTTAAGATGTACCTAACTAAGAAATAATTTATTACTACTATTTATATCAGTACTAATGACTAAATAGGAGTGTGAAAGTACGATCGTTTCAAATCCTTTGATCTCTGTTCCTAATTTTTTACCGAGTTATATCATGTCTACTATTATGATATATTAAGCATTCCGCCAAATCATTCATACAATTCTGACATTAATGTATGTATGTTAGAAAATAAGAATACCTATGCTAGTTTCATAATAAATGAATAAGATATAAATGTACGCACTTTTTATAGTGACTAACTCATATTTATACTTTCAAGCTTACGTAACATGGTTACAGCGGTAGTTTCAAACCACGAAGTGTACGGGTGTCGACCACGATATGCTTTTAAGAATCCGGAACTTATTTTTATCTTCCTTAGAAACATATACCTGTGGTCAAGTTTCTTTTTAAGTTATAGACCTAGGATGGTGGACCTAGGATACGTTATCATCTGATGGTAAGTTACCGCCGCCCATGGATACCTATGTAACACCGGTGGAGTCACTAGGGCGCTGCCTAAAAGGTTGGTTGACCCCTTTCCCCCTGATTGGTCCTCCAGTACCCTCACTCACTTAAAACACAGCCGACGGAGGGGGCAGATAGAATGCGTTTCACGATGCCTCGCCATTTCTCTCGACTAGCTGTTATCCTGGCGCATTCATTTAATGAGTCACCAACAATGGTTTTTATCTGGTCAGTCCATCGTGTGGGTGACCTTCCGCGTGACCTAGTGTCTTCTTCTTTACCCTGGATGACTAAGCGCTCTATGGACAGATTTCCACGCCTCGATACATGGCCAAAGAATGTTAGGATGCGGGACTGTACAAATGTAAATAGACGCTGCTTGATGCCGAGTTCATGGAGTATGGACGCATTCGTTTGAAATTCAGTCCAGCCGGGCTAAGATGCGCACAGCGACAAAATTTTGTCGACTCTCGTTCGCGAGAGCGCATCCTTCTATCCCGCTCATCGCTCAGTCAGATGAGCGAGAAGCAATTGCGCCGACGCAATACGAGTGTCGACAAAATTATCTCGTGGTGCGCATCTTAGCCCGGCAGGATTTTCCAAGCATCCTTCTCCAGCACCACAAAGAGGTAGTAAATGTTAAAAGTATGTGCGCGCTGCGCAGTGTCCACTGCCTCGGGTGGTCTCCGCTCAAGGTGACTGCATAGTATTCGATCTCAAGCTATAGATAGGTAGCCACGGATCTGAGAGCACGTTTCCATTGTAGTAAATTAGAAGCCGGAACCGAGAAATGGCACTATGTTTACTTAGTAAAGTATGGACTTCTTTTTGGAAGTATTTTCAGTAAATTTAATGTACAGTGAGAGTCACTTAAGTAACCTGCAATAATGGATACTTAGCCCCCTTATTGCAAAACGAAGACTGAAAGTTAGTTATAGTTTAGAAATGATGCTGTCACTTACGTTTGATGGACCCTGGAGAAATAAGTATTCGTGTGACGACTAAGCACTTGTGATTTTTCAGTGTCTGGGTGTAATATATAATATTTAAGTATTATATGTGTGTTCCCTCTGTTGGCTGATATCTGTACTTAACACAAGTGCTTAAGTCGGATCAAACGTATGAGATGTTGTCAGAATTTATTTTATTATTTCGATAAATCATTCCAGCAGGTCTTCAGGGTGAGGATGACAGACTCAATTGGTAGTAAGTCAGATCTTTTGTGCCTGTCATCCTCATATTTGGATCTCTCGGCCGCTTACCATCAGGCAGAGTGAGTTTATCTTGATTGTCTTCAATATAAGAAAAAAAATCAGACCAAATGCGGTTTGTAACAATTTCCCCATACAATGCGCACGCGCCCCATCGACGCTGTGTCGAATGTCGTGCTCTTAATTTCGGTAAGGTTATCGGCTCAATACCGCGTGTTCGCGGCAACTATTGCGCGGTAGAACAATGGTGGGACAAAGGCCGCGCTGCGACCGGACTAGAGACGGGTTTGAGGCACTCGTCTTATAAAAAATAACAGGAATTGCCTGATACAGAGTGGATCTGGAATGATTTTAGCTCGCTGGCTGTATTTTGTTCAAAGTTTTTTTTATGTGATAGGTAGTAAACGTGCAAAGGAATCACTTGAGGGTAAGCGTAACTGTAGAGTAACTGTGCAAACAAAACAAAGCAAACAAAATATTTGATTTACAAACGCACAAATATAGATATTTTAGGAAAACAACATACGGGATCAGAAAAATACAGTCAAGGAAATACGGTCCCACTTTTTTTTAGATATCAAACACCCAAATAATGATTAAATGTTAGTACCTATTCAACAAGTATTCCAAGATCCTTCTTAGAATACTTGTTGAAAAGGATTTTCACCAAGTGCCCCGAAATGTTTGATGAAATTTTAAAACACATGACATGTCACATCACTAATCAGAACAATCAAATTGGATTAACGATAGATTAACAAGAGCAACCAATTTGTGTATGACCTCATCACGGTACCTAGGGCAGAAAATGTCGGCGGACTAAATAACCATTTATTATATTATTATTGTGGCGTTATCAAGCCGGCACTTGATACGCGGGCGGGTCCAACCTGTTTGTTATCGACACAATTTGATTACGTAGTCCGTAATCGTGACTATTGCATTCTTATATTAGCTGCAGGTACTTTGCAGACCTCGAGAGAGAAGGTATTATGGCACTTTGCAGGTACTGTATGGATAGCACCACAGCGATAGCCAGTAGCTGCCAATAAGATGACAGCCGAGAGGTTATTCTAAGAGATGTGTTATCCCCCAACCAGAGAGTACTTTTACATACAGGGTGTATCTGTGAACATTTACATGTTGATGAAATCATTTTTAATACCTTTTGTTGATCTAATGGACGTACATATACAAAACTTATAAGATTAGTTCAATTAATTCAAAATTCAAGGAAGGAATGTTTTTGCAAATGCAATCTATCTATTTCCAGATCAAGGTAACAAACAACAAGCACTTAATCTAGTTTACGAAATATATTAATTTCAAAAATAAATTCCACTAGGTTTTGCAAAGTGTGAGGTGAACGTGCTCAAACCAAAAATGGATCAAAAGATCCATTAAAACAAAACAACTTTTTCTAGTTACTAATTCAAAATTACGAAACCCGAAATAATGTGTGCTGTAAGTATCAGAGTAAAAAAAAAATCAGACCAAATGCGGTTTGTAACAATTTCCCCATACAATGCGCACGCGCCCCATCGACGCTGTGTCGAATGTCGTGCTCTTAATTTCGGTAAGGTTATCGGCTCAATACCGCGTGTTCGCGGCAACTATTGCGCGGTAGAACAATGGTGGGACAAAGGCCGCGCTGCGACCGGACTAGAGACGGGTTTGAGGCACTCAACTTATAAAAAATATCAGGAATTGCCTGATACAGAGTGGATTTTCTGGAATGATTTTTGTTCGCTGGCTGTATTTTGTTCAAAGTTTTTTTTATGTGATAGGTAGTAAACGTGCAAAGGAATCACTTGAGGGTAAGCGTAACTGTAGAGTAACTGTGCAAACAAAACAAAGCAAACAAAATATTTGATTTACAAACGCACAAATATAGATATTTTAGGAAAACAACATACGGGATCAGAAAAATACAGTCAAGGAAATACGGTCCCACTTTTTTTAGATATCAAACACCCAAATAATGATTAAATGTTAGTACCTATTCAACAAGTATTCCAAGATCCTTCTTAGAATACTTGTTGAAAAGGATTTCACCAAGTGCCCCGAAATTTTTGATGAAATTGTAAAGACACATGACATGTCACATCACTAATCAGAACAATCAAATTGGATTAACGATAGATTAACAAGAGCAACCAATTTGAGTATGACCTCATCACGGTACCTAGGGCAGAAAATGTCGGCGGACTAAATAACCATTTATTATATTATTGTGGCGTTATCAAGCCGGCACTTGATACGCGGGCGGGTCCAACCTGTTTGTTATCGACACAATTTGATTACGTAGTCCGTAATCGTGACTATTGCATTCTTATATTAGCTGCAGGTACTTTGCAGACCTCGAGAGAGAAGGTATTATGGCACTTTGCAGGTACTGTATGGATAGCACCACAGCGATAGCCAGTAGCTGCCAATAAGATGACAGTCGAGAGGTTATTCTAAGAGATGTGTTATCCCCCCAACCAGAGAGTACTTTTACATACAGGGTGCTTATGTGAACATTTACATGTTGATGAAATCATTTTTAATACCTTTTGTTGATCTAATGGACGTACATATACAAAACTTATAAGATTAGTTCAATTAATTCAAAATTCAAGGAAGGAATGTTTTTGCAAATGCAATCTATCTATTTCCAGATCAAGGTAACAAACATACAAGCACTTAATCTAGTTTACGAAATATATTAATTTCAAAAATAAATTCCACTTGGTTTTGCAAAGTGTGAGGTGAACGTGCTCAAACCAAAAATGGATCAAAAGATCCATTAAAACAAAACAACTTTTTCTAGTTACTAATTCAAAATTACGAAACCCGAAATAATGTGTGCTGTATCAGATTAAAAAAATATTAATCTTAAACCTGATAAAAAATATATTTGCTCCAGCTTTAAAAAGCTATTAATGTTTTGCTAAACGTCTTCATTGTTAATGCCACTTTTGTTTTCTACAAGCCATTTGATATTTAAACCTAATAGGCTTTACTTTCATTTAAAATGCTGAAACTAAACTGACCTATACTTGCATTACAGAAATAATAGCTTATTATTAAGACCATGACAATATTAAGTATGTAATAACGTTTGGGAAATCTCACGATTCTGAGTTATTGGCTGTCCAAATAGCCTAAGAGCCATAAAAATGAGCCTTAATGGCAAACCTAGAAATGTGCCTACAGGCTTAATCTGCTACCCCATTGACTGCGCTCACGCAGTGGTATTTGCAAATACCATTTGCACCTGCTTTTATCAGTTAGTTAACGTGTTTCCAGTCTATTTTCTTTTATATTAAATGGGTTTGCACTTGCCCTCATATCACCTGATGGAGAGTGACAATATCTTCCTTATATCCTGCCACTTTCTTTCTACGAGTATGGCCCTGCACGAAATCCATCTAATTTTTTTTGTCTGTCCTCTGCTCTTCTATCTATCAACGTTAGAGACATCAACATCGAGAGTTAGGTTGCAGAGGAAGTATGGGCAAGTAATGATCTCACTTTTGCTTTTTGTCAAAAAGATATTATAAGTACAATTTAGCTAAGCAATAATCATGGTGCTAATCTTGAGAATGGCTGCCGTAGCCGAAATATCAGCGGGTGCCCTGGTCTATTACATACTGTGTGACGTTTGGGTATACTGGGAAATGCTTATCGTCATATTACAGTTACATAGTACAGGGAATGTCCTAATGTGAGACGACTAGATGATTAGCATGAATTGTCCGGCCTATTTATTTATTATCTGTATGTATACTTATACGAACAAAAGAATTTTGCACTTATCATAAATCTCAACACTAAGTAGCGCAGCAATTAAACACAAAATAATGTGCTATAAATGTCCTTTAACGAGTTTTTGCTAATACTATCAGCTCGTTTCCTTAGGATTTTGTTGGCAACGCAAGCATTGTTACACATTCCGTGCTTTTAAGGAATGTTGTCGCGTTTTTTTGCAACAATGTTGGGTGTAAAGTTTAAACAGGTAACTAAGTATAGGAATTGAAACTTAGTAAATACAGTTGCGACGCGTATAACTGGCTATAGAACGTGTGAACTTCTGAAAGAATATCTGGTTTTGACTGACGACTTCTCCATTTGTTTTGGTCAACTTCGACAGGTGGCTCCTTCCAAGCTGTTGTACGAAGACTTTGGACCCACGGTTCTGCTCAATTGCTCTCTGTATTAAGAGTGTATTGGAGCTTCGGAGTCCTTGAGTGGAGACCGCGACTCGGTAAATGTAGTGTTGGACGCCCTGCTACAAGATGGGATGACGACATTCGTAGGCTGGCTGGAGTGAGCTGGATGAGAGTGGCCGAAAATCGGGAGCGGTGGCGTGCATTGGGGGAGACCTATGTCCAGCTGTGGACGAGCGTGGGTTGCTAATGAAATACAGTTGAAGGAAGCATGAAAACGGCTTGACCTTATATAAAACCTTTAACCTTACATAAATCTATCGTTTTTCTCGTTAGCTATTTACCATATACAACGTGATTAACTTAAAGGGTTGAACTTTACAGCTTTATATGACTTAAACAAATGTAATATGCAATTTTAAGTTAATTTCAGTAAAATCGCCTACTTTTCCTATAAGTTTTTTTTTATTCTCTGCATAATTAAAGAAGACCTATTGCTAGTAACTATGTGGATTCAATGAGGTTTTTCCATAAGAGTAAAGCGTTCCTCTATAGTAAAAATACAACATATGCTAAGTACTCGTACTTAACAATGTAGCTTATTACTGTTGTTAAGATTTTCAAAACCTGTATAAAGTTTATTCATAACAACATACCAAATTTAATACCAAAAAAAGCTAATAAGCATATAAAGGGTTCTTATAACTTTTTCATAGAATAACTCGTTTTCCCATTATCTTTAGAACCGTTTCGAATGAAAAAAAGTTTCCGCGTAGGGGCCAACAGATGGCGTAAGTAGACGTTTCTAAACAACAAAAAAATGTGTATTCGATTTCACTTGTTATTGGATACGGTTTTTTTAATCCACCCACAATAGAGAGTTGACAATAGTATCTCTAGTTACGGTTACGCGACAACAGGTGGCGCGAGTTGCATTTCATAATATCGATTTCACTTCGCTTCTTATTCTCAGTGAATAATTTAAAATTGTTTCAAAGGTTATTTGCATTGGGCATTTTCGTTATTGTACCTACCTAGTTTTTTTTTTCAATAAAAAATATGATTGTAAAGCATCGTCTACAATGGAATGTTTGTCGCATAAAAGTACTTAAAATAGTTTTTAAAATTAGATCATTTTATTATTATCTATCTTGACTTGAAAAAAATCCTTGCATCTTCGCATATTACCTCGTCCATTCTAGTCACTGTGAATGTAAACAGAGACTGATTCTATCTCCGTTACTCCTAAACGTTCCCCTGATCAAATTCCTTCTCTCGCACTCGCCTCTTCGCTTTCATTCGCCAATCTGAACACCACAGTGCCTTAATTTATGACGTCATTAACGTACCTTTTACTTCACCCTTTGACGTCGTCCATCATTGTCGCAACCCACTTTCCGTCATCGAGCAGCCTCGAGGCCTCATTCTATCCTAATTGTTCTTCCTGTTATCTTGACAAATGTTTTGAGCGATAAAATTCAATTTACCCTCGGGTGCCCGCGACCGCCTACAGCGTTCGCTTCCTCGTGCCAGATGCTATCAATTTGTAGGGTCGCCCGCTGCGCAGGAGTGCTCAATGGCCTATAGTTTACATTCCTTAGATAATGTAACTACAAGCGCTTTCTCGGCTTTTCAGTAATTCCAGGGAACATGTCATGGTTATATTACTGCAAACAATACGACTTAGTGTACCGAACTGGACTACCTACTATACAAGGTGTGCCGGTAGACATTTACATCCCTTTAACCACGTTTTCTACCAACCATTCTGACTGAGCAACATTTAATTTTTGTCTATAAGTAACTTTTCGTAATACGTCGAAAATTTTAGCGACTTCCTATACAAAATGTCCTATTACAAATGTTGTTTAAAATGGTTGGTAGAACCCGTAGTTGAAGGGGTGTAAATGTTTACAGATACAACCTGTATACGCAACACAGTCTGTTATTATGAAACCATAGACTTCCATGTGTACTAGCCCTTACAGTTATGTGCTATTGTGTTATTATGCCTTTAGTTTGATTCAAGATCATAATGATTTGTATACCAAGTATGTTTTAAGCAAAAATATCAGTCAAAATTACCCTTATTGTCTACATTTCTTACAGATGTTAAAAACCGAACCATTAATTAAAAATAGTCATAAAACATTTTGATATTTATTTGCAGTCCGTGATCCGCCCATTTGTATAGGTAATTAAGCTCATGCATATATCGTTGAAATTATTATGCTTGTTGCAAGTAAGGTCACTGTTATTGTTTGGATAAATATAATAATTTTGACCACACCCATTCGTTTGTTCGATAAAACATTGAATCGTGTAGGTGGGATAAGCTTAACAAACATTTTTGTAATAGTCTTCCATCACATACCTACCTATCAATTGTTAATAGACATAGTAGAGATCGAATTGGTATGACATAGGCAAATTGTGACAAAGCATACCCCTGTACATTCACAGCCCAGCCACATATATGGACATACAGGGTGTATCTGTGAACATTTACATCCCTTTAACCACGTGTTTTATCAACCATTCTGAACAAAATTTGTTCAACAACTTTTCCAAATTCTTCGAAAAAAATTTTGACTCCCCATACAAAATGACTTTGTATGGAAAGATGAAAAATTTTTATGCGAATTTTCAAAAGTCATAGAACAAATGTTGTTTAGAATGGTTGGTAGAGCACGTGGTTAAAGGGATGTAAATGTTCACAGATACACCCTGTATAGAGGGGATTTTAAGACAAAAGAATAACAGCTAATTAGCGGCAATTATAAGAAAGATAGAGCGGCATATTTCTCATTAGAAGTTACCCATGTTACAACTTATTTTCGTTACAAAACTAATCTCCTCTTTACACACACTTACACTTAAAAGATATCTGTTTGACTGGAATTCCAGCTTCTCTCCTAATTAAACCCTTTTTATTGCGAATAAAGTTTTATGATTTATATTTATGATTGGTCGAATGGCACCTTAGTGGCTCAGCAATTAACACATAAAATAATAATGTGCTATAATGTCCTTTAATGACTTTTTGCTAATGCTCTCAGCTTGTTTCTTTAGGACTTAGTTGGTAACGCAGGCAGGCGAGCCGCACGCTGGCTTGCCACCGTGTGCATAAAACAATTTTTTTCCTAATCTTTCTAAATATTTTTTTGACTTTACGTTTCTTGTCTTGATTAACGCTGTAATTAAATAAGCGTACCAAAGTTTGCTCAAGTGTTAGGAAATTAAGATCATCCAGGTAAGTGCATTGTCATCATCATCATTACACAAAACATGCTCTTAATTCACTCATATACGCGTAATAAAAAATCTCTTAACAACAAAACCGGCCATTTTAAGTCGTAAAACATCTTACAATCTGATGAGTCTTTTTATTTTAAAAGTTTTCGAGTTTCACTTTCATTTTGAGATTTATCTTTTTAAATCATGTAATACTTCGCTAATTATGAACTTTTTATAAAACAAAGACTTATTGTTTTTGACGTACAAGACGGATCTCGGTTCACACACTATACCAGTTTGGATTTTACCCATGGACCACTGTACTTTGTGATCGTCACCTTTAGGCTGCTTTTCCACCAGAGATGCATCAGATTTAGGTGTGAAATCATTGACGAAATCTTTACTTCCTGTCTATCTTTACAAACTATCTTTATTGATATGACGACAACTCTTATATAAATGGATTACAATAATTTCGATGAAAGTTTTTCATACTAGTACTTGCTTTCTTTTCTAATGTCTCATAAGATAAAATCTATTTTACGCGTAAAGAATATTTTTGATAGTTTAGAAATCCCACGGGCGTTTCCATACTAATGTAATATTTGAGGACGTTGACCCCCTAATCCAATCACTGATGATTAAGTAAGTAATGAGTAAGTATCTGTTACAACCTTAAGAGCTATCTTAATAATAACCCATTTATTGATGGTTTATCTTATTTCCATAAGTTCTTCCTAATAACTACTATCCAAGTTCTACTATTATAAAAGACACCCAATGAACCAGCAGCTTAAAAACACATAAAACGTGTAATTTCGGAGTAAATCAGAATGGTGTTATTAATTTTAATTTGTTCTTACTTCTAATTATTATGAGGAACAATGGATTAATAGGAGGGTTTGAACCAAATGTACAGAGCCAATTTAAATTATACGTATTTCATAGAAGCTTAAACACGGACATGACTTGGTAGTACTTGTAATATATAAGTAAAAAAATTGTAAACGTTTTCTTATTTAAACGGCTATTTAGGGTTAGGTTAATAAAATATGTAGGTAATAGTCGCCACTTGTATTAATAGCAATCACTTATGATCCAGATAATCTGGGGCTCGGCGCAGTATGTTTTCTTCTTCCATTCGTCCCTGTCATTCGTCATCGTACCATCCACCCCCTTTTCAGCCATGTCATTCTTCACACAATCCATCCATCTCTTTTTCGGCCGTCCTCTGTTCATCCAGTCATTTACATTCATACCTATCACTCTTTTGGTTACATTGTCCTGACAGTATCCTCCTGATTCATCCTTACTAATATTATAAATGCGAAAGTAACTCTGTCTGTCTGTCTGTTACTCTTTCACGCCAAAACTACTGAACGGATTTAATGAATTTGGTATACAGATGATCTAGACCCTGAGAAAGAACATAGGCTACTTTTTATTGCGAAAAGGGGGTTGTAAGGGGTTAAAAGGGGGGTAAAAAGTTACTATTCCACGCGGACGAAGTCGCGGGCGGCCGCTATTAATAAATAAAGCGTTAATAATTAAACTATTACAATATCCCGACCTGTCTGCGAAACTAGTTAGCCAGTGCTAAACTAGTTTCCATAGCGCCCACCGCTCCGCTATATTTCAGAATCGGTCCCCGTGCACGCTCTAGAATTCCTTGGGACTGTTGCCGACAACTGCCAAGTTGTAATTATTCCAATCTCTTTCGTGTGGTCAGAGATTTATCTCCAGCCTATCGTGCTTCAACAGGTTGCGGTGTTAGGGTTCCGCAAACAAAGGGCTTGTAACATTGGTACTGTGTTTTCCGGATCTAACGAAGGTGACTATTTATGGTAAATAGGTCAAGTAACTTGTTGGTCTGACTCCTCACGACGTTCGCACTTGCTTACTTACTATGCTCCGAAGTCAAATTTTGCCATTTTGTTCGGTCCTTTGCCAATTCCGACCAATCATGCTCGTTTAGTGCTTTCAGGTCCTTGGCGACTTCGTCGCTCCAGCGATATCTTGTACGCCCCATAAGACGGCGTGCCGTAGGTCGTCGTGCTGGGACTCAATTATTTGTTATTTAAATTAAATGAAATTAAAAATATTTATTCAGAGTACCTAACAATTAATTACGCCTCCCACTACAACACAATTATTTACCTAAGTTATTTCTCTGTTTTCCAATTTTCGTAACAAAGTGCTAAGGAATCAGCCCATTATTGTTTCAATTTATTTAAAACGGTTTTCCCCGAGACCTAAGGGTCAAACCTCAAAAACAAAAGCTTACTTCTCTATCCCTTTTTTAAGTAATGCTTGTAAAGATTAAAAGTGTTTATGAGTGTGTTCCTTACTTACTTACAGGTACAGAACCTTAAGTTACCGATTGCGCCGGCGCTTGATCACTTTTATTACCATAAGGCATATCCAATGACCTTCCGCGGCTGAATTCGATCATGTTATGCAATCAATTGGAACGGATATTCAACTGTGTGGTCAACAGATTCTTATTGGTTGAAAAACAAAGGGTCTCGTATCTTCGATTTGAACTTTTAATTTTCCACGGATTTTGTTCTGTACCTACATAAACGGAAAAAAAGAAAAGACCTGACAGTGGAATTCGAGAAGTTCCTGTTGATATTTGAGTCATTCTTTGAGATAGCCTTTTATGATTGCCAATTCCAATATTCATCTGAAATTGACATCAGATTTATAAAGGTAAAAGTAACATTTTAATTAGGAAATGCATTTTAAATAATCCGTAGGTATATTTTTCTGATACTTTTTTTTAAGATTCTGATGTTAATTCTAGAGAAATAGAATATTAGGTTAAAGGGTTGCCATTTAAATGTTACTCGAATGAACAACCCTTTTAATTTTGAGTAAATGAACTTTAGTTTAGTTAGTTTTTGCGACTCGTTTTTCGTTTCTATTTCATAAAATAAAAATAATTTTGCTTCGTTTTAATCTATAGACTACAACATTTTTGTATGTTGCCTCGCCTTCTACTTCTACTAAAGTGACGTAAAAAAATCAGGACTACTTCAATGAAACGTTTTCACAACTACCAAAGGTACCGCCGAATGGAAACAAAAGCGAAGCACAGCTTGTGTAAAGACGACAATAACGTCTTGGTCGGATTCGTGTTTCACTGTAGGATCACTAGAGACGCTTATGAAGAAGCTAAAGTGTAAAGTGTACCAACTTGGTAATATTGACCCTTAAACACCTGCTATGCCTGTGCTCCTAACAGTGGGAACATTAACGGACCTTTTCCATTGTTGTACATGGATGTCACCACCGTGAAATATTGAACTTAATTTTATCACATTTTTTTCCATTACGAAACTCGAACGCTTACTTAGCCCATTGCGAGGCTATTTGTACTACATTACGTTATAATGTATCCACGGTGGTGACAACCATGTACATCAACGAGAAGTTTGAGTTTCATCACTATAGGGTAGTGATGAAACATAGAACTTAGATCAGTTCAAACATTATTTGTACAATGAGTACCTAATAATAAATCTAAGCATGCTTACTTCAGCACGCTTAGATTAATTAGGTGCTTACTGAACCATGCTTAACATATATTTTTTTGAACTAATTTGAGTTCTGAGTTTCATTACTCGACTCAAATTAGTTATTTTCATTGATGTGCATGGTCGCCAGAACTCAGATTATTTCAGACATTTTATGTACAGCGAGTACCTAATTAATCTAAGCAATAAGAAGCTTAAACTAAGCATGCTTAACATAGAAGAACTATTTGAATTAATCTGAGTTCTTTTACTAAGAACATTTATCCTCTACTTGTCTGTGCTCAATACTGAGATCGAGGTCTTGGTCTAAACTTTTCCGACTATTCTATCTCACTTTATCCTCGGTCCGCGTGGATCCCTATCATAGACTGATCATTCATTACATTCATATGACAGAACATTATGTTAAAAAAACATTAAATTATGATTCATTGGGATTAATATTAATTTCTTACCAACTGGTACTTTAAAATAATTATCTCTATTCTTACTATGAACACAAATGCAACCTCTTTAGTACTACGACCTACAATTTTTTTCGACCCTGACATGCAACTATTAACATACCGTTGCAATAACCAAAGGAAATTAAGTGATTTATGTACTCAGTAATGTTACCACTCCCATGGAAATTAGTTACTTAATGGCACAGTAGAATAAGCTGCAGTAAAACGGTAGAACAAATAGTTACCTACATACAGTAAGCATTATTGCCTATTTCGTTAAACAATCAATTAACCTATTTGTTAAAAACTATCTTGTGCTTATGCATAGGATAGTTTTCATCCATTATCCAATCGTGTAGACAAAAATTTTACCTGAGAATTAGGTTATCAAGTTTTAATCTGCGAAATTTCCGTTTTGTTTGTAGCAGGGTCAGTAACTGGGACGAACCTAGGACCTTTTGAGATCAATAGGTAACATTTTAGATACTAAGTTCACTCCCGATTCAGTCAATAAGGCCGTCAGTAATATTGCGTAAACTTTTATTTTCTTTAGTGGCTACAATTACAAATTTCAGAGCTGTAACTTATATGTCGGGAGAGAGTTGTTTCACTGTCCTTTCATACATTATTTTAATGGAGAGTGCGTTGAAATTGTGTGGGAGCCATTCAAGACTGGTGACCATGAAATGGACGTAGTTAGTGTGGTTGCAGCCCATTGAGTATTTTTGATACACGTCAACTGAATGATTCATGTTTTAATAATGATTAACCACTGAACAATACGTTTGATGACTTTAATGGTTATAATTAATTTCTTCTTGTTAACTTAAGGCTTTGCGTTTTCAATCAGGCAGGCTTGGATCATTAGGAAGGTAATGAATCATTATCATTTTAAAGCCAATGGTTATTACAACCTGAAAACATTGCAGCATCTGTCATTAAATACCCCTGGTGGGTTATAACGAAGCCGTACCGCAACGAATGGTAGCAAACAAAGGTAACACACAGTGCTTAAAAAAGGAGGGAAACTCCGATTGGGTCGTAAAGTCTAATTCATTTTGGATCCTCTGGTCCAAAACCACCAAATGTGGTTGCGATTGTAAGTTACTGTCGGATACTGATAGGCCAAATTAATGGTTAGAGTCAGGCTTAGCTCATTATAAGAAAGAAGTAGCCCGCACTTACTTCATTTCGTAACTTAACTTACACTAGTACCAACAGATGGCGTTGGGAGTCGATTACATCGTGCAGGTGTTTTAGTTCACCTATGAGTATAAGCCAGGACGTTGTCGATGAAGTTGATATCATTATTAAATTCAATAGCCTAATAATATCGACCGAATACAAATAACAGATAAAAAATACCAATGTTAAAATAAGAATAAGTTAACTATTGGAATTATATTAAGTACTTAGTCTTTATCCTGAATAATATACCGGTCAATGGTCAGTACCTAACTTTATTAATTCAATCAAGGTACCTTAAAAACTTATCATAATAAAATCCTTAAGACCTTGGGAAAATAAATTAAAAATAAGTCAACGCTTTTAAGGCTCTTTGTGTTTTAATCTAATTTTTTGTAAGTTTAAACGGACAAAGTAATTTTAAAAGACCACATGCATTTTTTTGTTCAACGACGCATGCGCGCACGCAATTAAATCATTTACATCCGCGCTGAGACAAAACTAATAGGGTTGGCTCCTTTTACATGCAACAAAAAATATAAATTTATAAAACCCCCCAGCAAGTTGTCATAATATAGGTATGCATTCAACTACTCCAGCTCTTTCATTTAATACCTGTATAACGGGAATCAAGTGAAAAAAATATGAAATTCATCATCACAGGTTGGCGGCCATCTAATCTAGCTAAAACACTTCCGACTGTTATAACTTTCAAACAAAAAAAAAAAAATACTAAATCAAGGTCACACAATTTTCAATTTCCTTCCTTTTAGAAAGTTTTAATGCGTCTTTCCACCGACCACTGAGATTTGTTACAAATGCCTAAATGAATTAATAGAGGAGTTTGATTAGTTTATTCAATTTAGGTCCTAAAAACACTCATGAGTAATGCTAGTGTTCAATGAAAACAAAATCGGGTAAGTGTTTAATATTTTCCGATGTTCCTGAGAACTACCTACTCGTACAGTCATAATTTATCGTAAAAAGAAAGCCTGCAATTTCTGCCGGTAGCCCTAACCTAGACGAATTCATTACTCTTATTGTCTCGACATTCCGTGCTTCCCAAACATACTCGGCTTTCTCGCTCATTTACGTAACTCTTGCCACATTTTACTCGATTCCGCCTGCGCCCGCGCCGGCCTTGATATGCTTTGCTGCGATTTTTTACGCGTCGAATTGCGTTTTTGACGTAGCTTGATTACTCGTTACATGTTTAACTTTTATTTCCAATCGGTCTTTGTTATTTGCAGCTGCGAAGCGAAACGCTGGGATGGTAGCAGTGACCGTCGCCTTTAGTTGTGCATCAATTTTATTAGTTATATTAAGTACCTATTTATTTTTCATTCTGTTATCCTGGTAAGGAATCTAAAGTAATAGGCTCAGGTCAATTATCTGATATTATTATTATTATTAAAAGCCCGTCGTGTCCCACTGCTGGGCAATGCCTCCCTACCCCTCCTCCTACATTTCACGATCCTGGGCGACTACGGTCCAGTTGGGGCATCTGATATTGCTTTAATTTATTTTTTATCTGAAAAGCGTCCTGTTGGTTTAGTAGTTTAAGCACGGGCCGTGACCTCGGGGTCCTGGGTTCCATTTCCGGGTCGAATAGTATGTATATTTCGAATAATATTCGTAACTTATGTATATTAATCTTAAAGGTAGTCAAAATTGCTATTTGTATTGTAGCAATCAAATAAAAATGATAATTCTAGTTAAAATTACATTTGTTTTTATTTCACCGACCTTGAGACACTTTGCAGTGATGGTATTCAGTGCGAAATCATTAATTTGACGAAATAATACGATTTGCAGGCACCGTGTCGTACTGAAATAGATCATTTTAGTCATGGTGCGGTTTTGTAAGTATTGTCGTCCCTTTGTGGGTTTCAAATTGTTCTGTTTAATAAAGATATTAGCGAAGGTCATATTCCACGACGATGAAATGGATTAGTCGACGTCGATCGATAATTTATACTAGATCAATTGATATACGGTCGATTATAGAATCTTTACTGTTCTATGTCCCCAAGTTGGGGCAGAGGGCGTTCACAATAGTCTTCCATCTCGTTCGGTCTCTTCGCTTTTGACTTTACTCCAAGTCTTGTCAATGTTCTTCGCTTCGACAGCAACAGTTCGTCGTCAATTGACGATACAGTGGACTCCTGGAATATAACCGTGGATGGATTGGTTAGTTGAACGGTATCCGTTGATCAAAGCTATCAGACCAGACGAATAACTTCTGATCTTTCTAATAGATTGGTCTGATAACCCTTACTCAGCATAATATGTAGGTGCAATATTGTTAGATACTCCTTTAAATATAACGGCCTCGTTAGTCAAATGGTATAACTACCGGAACCTAAGGGTCTTGGGCTCGATTCTCAGGTCGAGTAAAAGTACCTATGTTTCGATGTTTTCGAATATTGCTCGAGTTTGTGATCACCAATCCACTACTGTGGATAAGCATAGGCTTTAGAAACTTGCTATAGAGCAATGACTTTATTTTTATGATGGAGGCCTTTGGCCCTGTATAGGCTGATACTTGACTCCTATTACTAGATTGGTAGTGGGCCTAGCCCTTCATGGACTTTTGCTATTGTCGAGTAAAAAGGACGCGACGATAGGATGTCACTATACAATAAATAACTTGTACTTCCATATTTTTTACATTTAACCTTCACGGTGTCAACTTAACATGAGGTGACTGAGTTACTTTAAATTACTTGTAACACAGCGGTAAAGTTCAAAAGTCAGTTCTAAGCTTTGTTAAGTTATGATATCAGAGGCGAGGTATTAATCGAGTTATTCAATCGATTGTCGGTGAGCGCAAGTCATAATGTCGTGCCCTTGAATGAAACACGATTAATTAAATTTAAAATGTTGGTTCACTGACTTTTACTTGCGTTGGAGCATTTGGCTGAACCTAAAAATGCCTAAGAACCTAGTTTTTGTTGTGGTAAATTTTACTAAATAGCAAAAAAAAACACATTCCAGTTTACCTAACTGGGATACTCAAATATAATAATACTTTGTAAAATGGTAGTCTGGAAGTTGTCGGAAATCACACCGACTCGGTTGAGGACATTTCTTTCTTATAAACAAAAAAATTAAAATATTTGAGGATTAATAATCCCAAAGCAAGCTTTGTATATTAGTAGCAATGTCTTCCAGGCAAGCCTGGAAGACATTGCTACAAGCGATAAGACCGTCTCATTGTATTGCCTATTATAACAACAATAGAAGTTCTTAAAGGCGTTGTTATCGCACACATGGACATCGTAATTAGGTACCTAAGTAATCCAAGAATCATACTTCGATCAGACCTTACAAATTACCTCGAAACACTATTTCTCTCTCACCATTAAGTAGGTAAAGTTATGAAAGGAAACGAGCCGGCCAGGACGGAAACGTTATCAACTCTGATTTACCCAACTTGCAGAAAACATGTAACATTCAACACGTAATTTTGTAATCCGTCGTAATTTCATGTGATTTAAATAACCATAGGCGGTAGTAATATGTTTCTTGTAATGTATGTCGCAAAATAGACATGAAGCTACTAATATACACGTAGGTATGTCTTTTCTTATTGATCAATACAAAAATTTTAGGTTTTAAAACCGTAATTAAATTGCAAAACGTAAATCGGGTTGTATAGGTTACGGTGACATGTTCCAACCCACTTAAGTATTTCAAATCAAATTACCTTTAGGTACACTACAAATATCAACGTAGCGAAGTAAAGTGTATTGACGTCATAGCTCATAATAATATAATTATACTAAACCCATTGCGTTTTGACAGATGTTAAAGTTGACGTGACAAGTAACTACCGGTTAAAGTTGATGACTTTGACGGGTGTAGCCGGTCATTCAACGTGTAAAAGGAAAGGTGTGACTTTTAGCTCAATTAATTTGTACAACCATTGAAAGAGCTTATCTAGTTCCCTTTAATTTGTGCACCAAATCCAAAAGCTTTAAGGTTGTAGAAAGAGAATAAAAAAGTAGCATGTTCTTTATGCTTTGATGCCACGTCAAAAAGTAGCGCTTGTTTCGCCCAGTGAGTGAGGGTACCGGAAGCCCAGTCAAAGGGGAAAGGGGTTGCAAGGTTGACAGCGCACTTGTGACTATATTAATTGTGCGGGTGTCTATGAAAGAGGGCAATTGCTTACAATCATGTCTGCTTGTCTGCCTTATATCACGTAAAACATACACCCTTAACATCAAATATTCTCCTCTTCATTGCACTTAAAGAAACTTAAAAAGTCAGCTGTTTTCTTAAATATATTTTTCTTTATCGTTTTCTAAAAAAATATTGCTAGACGGCCGAAATTATATTTGTAATTTACCTTAAAATCATTGAGTTCTGTAATATTTTGTGCGATAAAGAGTATCTATCTATCAATCTCTAATATTAGTTATGTTAACAGTGTCAATTAAAACAAGTTTTGCATTTTTGCGTAATAAACAGCTGAACAGCTTTGCCCGAGATAGGAAAATGGCATTAAATAGAGAGCGGTCGATGGGTTTGGGGGAGGCCATTGCCCAGCTGTGGGACATTACAGATTAAAATAAAATATTTACCTAGACACCAATCTATAAATCAATTGATTTTAACAATTAATACCAACCTTACGTTTTCAGATGCCATTAGATCTGTATCAATCGTGATTTGTTTGAATACACATGATTGGGCGTACAATATTCATGCAATCAATTCACGTGGCCTCTGTGTCTTTTCCAGACAATTTATATGGTGGACACTGTCATAGAGCCTTAAGGCGTTTGATAACATCTGACGGTCATTGGGCAACACTGACAGATCTAAGACGCCCTTAGGCAAGAACCTTATGTGTACCGCCTGATACGTAATATGATATTCACGTGGTATGGCAGGTTTTTGTCTTTTACCAGGCAGGTAGATCAGGAAGTAGGTACCAACATAGCAAGTGTTTGGGTAAACATTTACTTCTTACATCTTTTCTACCAACCATTGTGATTCACGTTTGTTCTAGGTCTTTTATACATTTGCAATAGGCATATAATAAGGGGTCTATGCATGGAGGATGGAACAATGGTCCCACAGTGAATAGAAAGCGGAAGGTCAGGTGATCCGCCTGTTCGCCTGCTACCTATCACATAAAAAGGGGCCTAGTTCAAATCCGAGAATGCACACATTTTTTAAATCCATGTGCATATTTCTACCATTAGCTCGGCGGTAAGTTAAACCATCTTGAGGAGACCTGCATGTTTCGGGTAGTTTCTGAAACGTGTAACCATGATTCAGTGTGTCTGATTAGACGGTATTTAGTTGTTTTAGTGTATCACTATACTCTATGATTGATGTTTTCTAACAACATGTTATTTGTTTAATAACAAATCTATACCATATAGAGATAATTCGATAGACATCGACAAATCTTATAAACAAACCGAAAAGGCGAGACACTAGCACGATGCAATCGACTCCCAGCGCCATCTATTGGTACAGAGTGTAATTAACTGTGGGAGAGCCATGCTTCGGCATGAATGGGCCAGCTCGACCGGAGTGATACCACTGCCTCACAGAAAACCGGCGTTAAGCAGCTCCTGTGCTGTGTTTCGCCGAGTGAGTGAGGGTACCGGGGGCCCATCGGGGGGGAAGGGGATAAATGGTTAGCAGCGCACTTGTTGCATGTGCTCATGGGCGGCGGCAATTGCTTACCATCAGGTGATCCGCCTGCTCGTCTGCTACCTAGGTATCACATAAAAAAAAAATTTACGTCCCGAAACGAAGTGAGGGTGGGCCACTAGTGATAAAATCCTAACTAATATTATAAATGCGAAAGTAACTCGTCTGTCTGTGGTGTTCTTTACTCTTTCACGCCAAAACTACTGAACGGATTTAAATGAAATTTGGTATACAGATAATCTAGACCCTGAGAAAGACATAGGCTACTTTTTATTGCGAAAAGGTGGTTGTAAGGGGTTAAAAGGGGGGTGAAAAGCTACTTTTCCACGCGGACGAAGTCGCGGGCGGCCGCTAGTAAATTCAAAAAAAGGACATATCTAGTTTGAAACCAGGCCATTGCAAGTACAGCCACGTATCAAAGTATACAACTGTCAAATTTCTTCAATCTACTCTCATCTTATTGTCATGTACTTTAGGTTGAATATCAATTGAGAAAATTTGACAATTGTGGTAACCTGATGTGTGGTTGATTGTACCTATGTGATAGTATTTCAATCAAATACTTCTTAGTACTTAAGTATATCATGGCAAAATACCTAAGTGTACTACAAACCTTGAACCAATTAAAGCACTTGTCGACACCCACTTTCTTGACCTCATCAATAGCCCAATAATCGAATTCATTGAGTTAAATCGAGTAGTTTCACAATATCACATGTCATTCACGCGTTCAAGCCTCCGTGGCAGTAGTGTGAATTACATTACATTCCGTGTAATGTAACGGCAGTGTAACTAAATCTTGTGCAGCGGTAATCGTCGCGTAATTGGCTACTTGATGCATGGACGCACTCTGTTGGACACTTACTCTGTTTATTAGTGTTGTATCTGGTAGTGTGATTTTTTGATAGTGGAAATAGTCTTGCGACATAAATAGTAGTTTATTGTGACATGTCACATAATAAGGGTTATTAGAACAGGAGCGAGATTTAAAAAGGCAACATTTTTAATGCATTCTAATCGCGAGTGTTTTAATAGCAAATTGTGTGCAGTCTCATACACTACTTTATCTACACTCATGTTTTAATCTTCAAATAAAAAAATAAAGGGAAACACTGACTTATTTGGCAGCATGATGAATATAACTTGTCTACACGCCAACACTTAAAAAAAGTTGCATAATGAAAAAAATAGGAGCTTTAATCACAAAATAATAATACAATTTACTAATGTAAGTTATAAAAGTTTTAGGTATGTATTTATTTTAAAAACATTAACATATCTTAGAACCAAATAATGCAATAAAAAAAATATGATTTAGGTGGAATTACTCGAGCACCCTATTTTAATTAACTTTGTGAAGATTATAATATCATGCTATCTCTTTCTAGGTTCAATTTATAACAGAGACTTACCTAAACATTCTGTTACAGCAGTCGAGTGTTGTAAGTAGGTATTGTTATATCATCTGTTATAAACGTGTGTGTATTTTTTGTGTATCCTAAGACAGAGACAACACTAGTAATAAATATGTCTTATTATAAGTAAAAACACGTCACTATTTCTATGATTTATATATACGTGTTTTCAGTATTTACGTTTCATACAAACTTATTTATGAATGCTTTCTCAGGAAAAACTTGATTATAAATAGACATTAATTGTGAATAAAGTTCTGGCAAAAACAATAATAGATTAGCAGTGGCCCTTACACAATAGATATCGTTTTTTATTCCTTGACCACTCTGAAACTGGTAAGCAGTACAGCTACACATCAAAGTGTACAAAAACTGACAAATTTCTTCAAACGACTCCCATCTTACTGTCATGCATATTAGGTTGAATATCAATTGAGAAAATTTTACATGTTGTAGTAACCTGATGTGTGGCTGACTGTACTATCCCCATTTTAGCTATCAACGCGTGAAAACATTCTACGGCGTTGACCTAACATAATGAGACTATTCTTAATCGATTAATCACGGAAGGAAATAGCCAACAAGGCTAAAAGGTAACTCGGAATTAATAGTATCGATACATAATTTGCATTGCAACGAACGCCCCCTGCCAATCGAATTAAATCTCTCATGGCGAAATGAGTCAACCGGAATGAAAGAGAACCAACTTTTTCTCGAAAAGTTTGCTTAGTTTATTCCAAAAACCAGGTTACGTTGGTTTTGACATCAAGGTAATATTTTTAGGATATATAACTAAAAAAGTATCAGTCTTTTATTTATACTCAAAGACATGTCTACCTATGTAAGTATAAAGACAAGTCTGTGAGTATTCTAAGACAGGGACATATCGTACTTATTTGCAAAAAATATAACAAATGCATGCATTTTCACTTACGATAGTGCGCGTGGGGACATTTTCTTTAGTTGTGATCACAGAAGTGGCCCAGAATGTCGCACCATTTGTGCCACAAGACTGGAAACATTCCTGAATACCTTCAATGTTAACCACGCAAAATCCTTGTCCAGTAAGTCAAGTTTTCTAACACCTATCCGCAATTACTTACTAAAATTTGGTTGACTGGAAAGTGTCCGGTCCGCAAGGCCAACTTGAGGTCACCCGGATATCGCGTAATAAACGTATAGTAAGTTCATTAAGTATTATATTCCACAGCAACAAGAGTTATTACCTTAAGGGCTTTATTTTAGCGGTTTGTAAAAAAAATGCAGGATATGAGTTTTTACCATTCTTTCTTCAAGGTTCTGGTTAGGAAGGGGTTTTCCGTTTCTTTGAATAGTTATGCTGTCAATAAATATGTATCTGGCTGGCGAAACAATTTATACACCCGCAACATTATAGTGGACTATAAAGCTTACCGAATGGCAGCCAAGATTGGGACGACGGGCCAACATTGGGAGATTACCTGCCCGTTGGTCGGCCGATATTGTGATGGCAGTAGGGAAACCTCTTAGACTAAATACCATTTTGGACATTTCTGTCTTAAAATATTAACAGTGTTGGTAGTGTCCTTAAATCAGAATCAACATTATAATATTACTTTTTGTCTAATTGTACTAAAATAATTAAATACATAGCTGTAGAGGATATCATCTGAAACAAAGAAAGAAAATGTTACTGTAAGGTAAATTAAAATTTACGTATAAATTTTTACTTACAATATTTTTTACAAACTAACGTATATAATCCTACTTACTATTATAAAGGCGAAAGTTTGTTTGGATGTATGGATGTTTGTTACTCTTTCACGTAAAAACTACTGAATGGATTTGAATGAAACTTTACCACAATATAGCTTACACATCAGAATAACACATAGGCTACAATTTATAAAAATATATTGTGTGGATTGTCCAAAATATGACGGTAAGTGTCAATAATTAACTCCACGCGTACGAAGTCGCGGGCGGCCGCTAGTAAAATATAATTTTGGTCCCATATATTGGTAGATGCATGCCACATGCCATTATTTTTTATTGTGATGATTAATTATTGATTGTAAATATTGTATCTATCTATGACCATTAGCATTAGATTCTGTAATCGTTGCAATAAAATAAATAATCTAACTATCTAAAATAAACTTACGCTGAATAATAAACCGGCGTTAAGCGAAAAGTATCCGTATACTGTCAATTCAGTATATTGACATGACATCAGGGAAGTGAAATGCTGTATCTATTGGTAGGAGAAATAAATGAATTAATAAAAGATATATAAAACTAAAACTAAGAGTAGTTCCAGCTTAATCTATTTTTTCATCAGTATACGAGTACGGTCGTTCATCACTCCGCCTCTTCTTTAATAGACAAAAAGTAAAGTACCATTTTTTTTTAAATATTGATTTTCCTTAGTAATAATACACTTATAAAATAACTAGACTAATACCTCTAACAACGTCCTCAGATCTTTATTTTCAGTGGGAATATTGTGTAAGGCTTGTCCTATTCTGAGATTCTGAAATTGATTATCAAGATTTTTTGAATCTATCAATTAATAGTAAAAAATAAAACTATAAAACTAAATTACTCACGGCTGTATACAAATGATTTCCCGAATGGGCCAAAGTGCTCACTTTTACGTACTGAAATAGCACCCATACCGTATAGTTCATGACTCTGTGCGAGGATATTCCTGTTTCCACAAAAACTCCATGATAGATAAAATGCGCCTCCGTGATGATAGAGTGGAAGCTCTGCAAGCACCCCAATAGTATTGTCGCTTGAAATACTTTATTTATCTCCTTTTTTATCTTGAACGTTTTCACATAAACCAGTTCTAACATCCTCATATTCATCTGCGGCCTTCTTGGCTCTACCTTCATTATACTTCCTATAAGTACTCCCGTAAATTTATTTTCTCTCGATGTGTTCAGAACCTCTTCAATATTCCTTAGCAAAGCAGCCAACATAAGCACAAGAGTGTTATAAAACGTTAAAGCTAGCAATAATAATGCCTGTGGCATTACAAATGTTGTCATAACCAAGCCCATCTTCCAGGTTCCATCTGTCCTCGTGAAATTTATAAATATGAATACAAATAAAAGAAATGCGCTGGGAAAAAATGATACCATCATCCGGGACCTCAGATTTTCCAGAATGCGATTTTTTGTTGCTGGTAGCTCAGTCCATGTCGCCGCTAATGCGTTTAATATCTTCACGATTTTGTACCGATTCAAATATGTACTCACATATCCCATGACACCAGATGCCATTGCCAAATATAGTTCTACAACATAGTTGGCTTGTATAATAGTCACCTCGTCATCTTCTTTGGTGATTTCTTGAATTAAACTTTGAGTATGGAAAACACCGAAAACGATTAAGACGACGTGTATAATAATCGTACTGACGTAGTTTACATTGATGAGCTGAGGAATTATAACGCAAGTGTGTTCCGTTTTAAACTTGATGCGGAATGGGAAAATCCCGGACAAAGCTAATGTGATGTAGACGGGTTTAAATAAGCCGAGCAAAGTTAAGTCTTGGTTTTTGTTTGAAAAATATTTTGGCCAAGACACCATGATTTACACTTTTGCTACTGTGTTTCGTTGTCGACCGATTGTATTGAGTATTGTAGCACTTAATGTTCTATAGTGATAGCTTTATGTGAAAAAAAAGCTGTTATTAAATACCTATCATAGAAACTACCCCTTTAAAACAGTGATTATGTCAGTGATAATTAAGATGGGTTGATAACAAAAATAACAAGAAAGAGTTTCATATTTTGAAACAAGTCATTACAGTCAATCGAACTTGATAGAGATATTTTTATAATAGCAGCTATAGTGGCACTTGTAAAAGTTTTAATCATAGTACTCACATCAGAATTCAAAAAGAAAATATCTGTACGTATTACAAAACGCTTGCCAGTAGGACAAAAAAGGATGAATAGACCACTGATATCAGTAACATAAGTGCTTAAGCTACTTAGTGCTAAACTGGGTGAATGTATGAAATGTGGTTAAAAAAAGGAAACCAAATTGCATAGACACGATCCGCACATAATTCTCTCAGTGAATTGAGGAAACCGTTTTCACAGGTTCACGTTGTTTGGCCTAAGACCAACATGAAACAAAATCGTTAGCTCCATCTATCAACGTCAAATACTAATTCAAACCCCGTGTTCATTTACTGTCACTTTGCTCGCAAAATTGATAATGCCCGGACCCTATTCGACAACAGACAATGAATTTGTTTTTTATTGCGACCCTGAGTTAACAACGCTATAATTTACGAAAAATGTTTAAATAATTTTCTTCCGACGTATGCGTTAACGTATTGAGTTAGAGATATTGATCATACAGGCACAGTGTAAATAAACAGAATGAGGTTTGTTAATCAATCAATCAGGAACCTATTTAGAAAATAATTATGTGAATTTGAAAAATAACAAAGTACATTCTACTGTCTGTTACGTCTATGTTACAGGCGTTAAAGTTGTGCTAGATTTATTTCTTTCCAAGTACCTCCATAAATCCACCGCAGTATTGATCAATCCCGGTGACTTGTCGCCGTACTTGTACTCATAAGACTAATAAAATGGTTTTTCTTAAAAAATTACTTACATTATATCATCAATTCATAGGAATGTGTTGTATTAATTAATCCATTTAAACGACATTATCTCATACATTGACTTGATTTTGAACTAAGTGGCTTAAACATCCACACGCGCCATCGGGCCAGTCAATTTATTGAATTCGTGTGTCATATGCGATGTAGAGTACAAAATTATATGGACATACTTTTGTGTTATTTTTTTCTAAATAAGTAGTTAACTAAGTTTCTCTATCACGGATCTATATTCACTATAAGCTTGAATGGAGATGGTTTACTGTCATTCAATTCTCTGGGTTTATGACTCATTAATTAGTTAACACGAGCTGAAACATATGTATGTAATTATGCATTTCCATCTGAGCTGTTTCAACACACTCGACTAGGATCTATGACCATGTGGTCCATAACTAATCATGTCACGTCCGGTTCCGTCAACTTGTTATTGACACCGTCCATTGTTTTATTGATGTCGAAGGTTTTGGGGGACTAATTGATTGACAAATAATTATGGTTAATTATTGTGCCTGTGTAAGTATATCCTATATCGTATCTGTTATATTTCTGATCGATAGGTTGTTTTTTTGGAACAAATTTTGTTAGATTTTTGATCCGTGAACGATTTTTCAACTTTTCATACTGACCTACCGGTCATGGTATTGTATGGGGGGTTTATAAAACAGGTTAATAGACAAAAACTGATTTTATAGTGTACCTGTTCCATTTTTCTACAACCTCACCTCCACCTTTGTTGAAAGGTTTGACTAGAACAGTATTTCTCGATGGATATAACTTAGGGTCCTTCAAGCGAAGAGCGTACTTCGTAAAGCCTTACTCGTACGGCTTCTGTATTCCCAGAGAGCTACAATATGAGTGTCTTTTAGTCGAGAGTGAATAGGCTTCTTCTGGGAACGCTACATCTTAGACCTCATTGTCATTCTTCATGTGAGATGAGGTTAAGTGCAAAATTGTGGGAGAGCCATGCTTCGGCATGAATGGGCCGGCTCGACCTGAGTGATACCACTGCCTCACAGAAAACCGGCGTGAAGCAGCTCCTGTGCTGTGTTTCGTCGAGTGAGTGAGGGTACCGGAGGCCCATCGGGGGGGAAGGGGATAAAAGGTCAGCAGCGCACTTGTAGCATGTGTTCATGGGCGGCGGATATTGCTTACCACCAGGTGATCCGCCTGCTCGTCTGCTACCTATCACATAAAAAAAACCCATTTAATATAAAAAAAAATAACTCTCTGATCTCGCACATGTTCATGGGTGGCGATGATTGCTTACCGGAAGGTGACCCGTTTGTTCGTTGATCTAGCATAACAAAAAGTTGTAGAGACGGAATCCTATAAATGCTAAGTAAGGAACAGAAACATGGCCCAGATTTTCCAATTACGCGAAATCATTCTACTTGGCCTAATTGGATCATGAGCGGACATACTGAAACCACCATTAGGCGTTAATTCTTCCTGTCCTACACCAAAGCTTAGTGATGTTCTATGTTTGTGTATATGTTGATTTTTTTATTAATGACGCGAGTAACTTAGATCCATTTTGAATTCTGTGTACAAATTTGTAAGTGAAATTTAATCGTCGTTAGTTATCTACGCCATTTGGAGCTTCTAGAGGCCATAAAGTCTGATTTATTAGGTATAGGTTTAGTCTTTACCAGTAGATGTCACTGAGTGACGATTACCTAGCGTATGTATTTCGGTTAGGTATCTGAAAGCCTTTCCGTGATCTCCAGTAAGACCGTAGGGTACAGATAATTAAAATGCTGGAGTATTTTTTGTTACAAAATGGATGCTCTGTCGTTAGAAAAAATGATTATCTGATTTGAGCTTCTCTCTGACCAAAGTCAGTTTTTAAGACGAGTTATAATAGAATGTTATTATTTGACATTCATAGGGAAATGTTCTAAAAGGACTTAAATTGAATAAAAAATATTTCTATTTCTAATCAAGTAATTCAAAAGTTATACGAATAAAATTGTAAATAATGAAAGGCACAATTTGTCTCGAGTAGAATCACTACAACTCACAGAGGAAATTACGATACTCAGACTGATAATACGATCCGATATCACAAACTGGAATATACACGACAATGTTGTAATGTAATTTAGATATCAAGGGATACCAATGTAGATTATTTTATTACTAATTGAAAATTTTGCTAAATAGTTTTTTAAATTTTTGCGTTGCATTATAACTATAAAGTATTATACCGGGAATTAACGCGACGTTTATTTTTAAGTACATTGTATGTACTTACTGCTTGACGTTTCGGCTACGTTGCAGCAGCCGTGGTCACAAGCAAACTGGCGGTGCACGGCGTCGTCTGCTAGGGCCCGGCAGCGAATCTTCGGACACCCTCACATTTTGTGATAATAAAATGCCACTAGTTGAAATGTCAGTGAAGCTACTCCGACACACTACACTAACCGTATCGGTGTTTGTTTGCAACGTAGCCGAAAGAAAGTCTGATTTATTAGGTATAGGTTTAGTCTTTACCAGTAGATGTCACTGAGTGACGATTACTTAGCGTATGTATTTCGGTTAGGTATCTGAAAGCCTTTCCGTGATCTCCAGTAAGACCGTAGGGTACAGATAATTGAAATGCTGGAGTATTTTTTGTTACAAAATGGATGCTCTGTCGTTAGAAAAAATGATTATCTGATTTGAGCTTCTCTCTGACCAAAGTCAGTTTTTAAGACGAGTTATAATAGAATGTATAGGGAAATGTTCTAAAAGGACTAAAATTGAATAAATAATATTTCTGTTTCTAATCAAGTAATTCAAAAGTTATACGAATAAAATTGTAAATAATGAAAGGCACAATTTGTCTCGAGTAGAATCACTACAACTCACAGAGGAAATTACGATACTCAGACTGATAATACGATCCGATATCACAAACTGGAATATACACGACAATGTTGTAATGTAATTTAGATATCAAGGGATACCAATGTAGATTATTTTATTACTAATTGAAAATTTTGCTAAATAGTTTTTTAAATTTTTGCGTTGCATTATAACTATAAAGTATTATACCGGGAATTAACGCGACGTTTATTTTTAAGTACATTGTATGTACTTACTGCTTGACGTTTCGGCTACGTTGCAGCAGCCGTGGTCACAAGCAAACTGGCGGTGCACGGCGTCGTCTGCTAGGGCCCGGCAGCGAATCTTCGGACACCCTCACATTTTGTGATAATAAAATGCCACTAGTTGAAATGTCAGTGAAGCTACTCCGACACACTACACTAACCGTATCGGTGTTTGTTTGCAACGTAGCCGAAACGTCAAGCAGTAAGTACATACAATGTACTTAAAAATAAACGTCGCGTTAATTCCCGGTTTAATATTTTATAATTTTGCTAAAATAATGCACAAGATTAATGTAATGATACTTAGTACTATTTGTTTGCATACATACACGTCGATCTACCAGCAATCGTTATACTATGATAGCCTGTATAAGAATTTCAGGCGTCAATCTGTGTAATTATTTTTATTGGTTCTGATTGCGTTTCCCGCCCTGCTCTTGCGGCACAAAGTACCATTTTACTTCGGATTTGAGGCAATTACGCCGATGCCCTTTTAAAGGGCTTTAATTGATTGAGTACTTTAATGGCCACTAAAACACTCTGATTAATAAAGGCTTAGCAAAGGTTGCGAAACCGTTATTGTGAGGTAGTTTACATTGTTGACCAGTTTGGTATAACTTTAGCATACCTAATCATACATACAGGCAGGCCTGTCCCACTCTGTGTGTAGGTATCGAACTTGCAAGTACATGCGGCGGCCCCTCCGGAGGGGCTAATCAGTAGAAAATCACGAGCTAGTGGCGACGCATGCGCGACAGTTGTTTGCGATGGAAAGAGAAGGCACTTCTAGGCAAAGATTTAAATCATAGATATGCCCTGACACCTAAAAACGAGGCAATATTTTGATGACATGACGTGTGCGTGTCATCGAAAGTCACTATCTATGAGAATAAAATACGGTCAGCAAAATTTTCATACTGGGAACTAAAAATAAAACAATTCCTAAATTTAAAACCAATTTTATTTATAGGACATTTTATTTCTAAATGTTACACTACACTTATCTATTTATTCAAATAAATTACTCTAATCACAGAGCGAATATCGGAATTGATCACCAAACCGCATAAAGGGTGGTGATTATGCCTAATCCCATCATAGTAGCTATGACTTGATTTCTATAATAAAGGCCTTTGACCAACTATTCCTTAAGAAAAATTATGAGTTATATTTACTATAACTTAATAATTAATTAATGATTAACACAACCCCACATTTAATGTCCTGACTCCGTACTAAGTAGCTTAAGCACTTGTGTTATAGAATCAGACAACAGAAGAAATACAAATATAATACTTTTTACTTTACGCCGACCTAGGGGAGTAAAATATAAATCATTTTCTTTGAAATGAGAAGAGAAAATTCGGCTAAATTGTCCAGGTAACCAGTATTCATCCCTTCGATCCCGCTGGATAACTTTGATCAATTTTTCTTTTAAACGCGGATCTTGCGGAAATCTAAAACAATAAACGTTCACTTAAAAATAATACGTAATTATTATTTGCATGTTTATTGATTTCTAGTCGAAATAAAATTGCTATTTTATATCTGACCGCTATTAAAACAATGCCTATCGAAACTGCTGACGCTACCGTACTTTTCCCGTTTTTGTAAACCATTAACAAATGAGCTGTTATCAACTGAGTTCTGAGTACTACAGCGGGTCTAAGTATATTGGCCACCGAGATAATGATGTTGTCTCGTTTTGTCTCACAGTAATTGCCAATACTACTCTCTCTGTCACGCGCTGGCCGATCAGACGTTGATAATTTGTCAACAAAATAAAATAAATTAAATTATTGATGAAATATAAATACTTACGAGTGAAATGTAACACCATTCGCTTTATTTGAATTTGTAGTATTTTTCTTGCACAATAAAAAGGCACATGAAGGCATTTTGAGTGCTTTTTCCTGTCAAAAATCCAGGCAGCTGTGTCGTACAACTGTCACCGAGTGCAAACGGCAACTAATTCGTGCTAATCCCAGTTGAGTTAAGCTAGGTTATTTGAGGTGCGACTCAAATCGGCGCGGTCAAAGTATCGCTCATAAGATGCTACATAGACGTAACTTCAAAAATCGTGAAAATGACTTATAAGTGCCATTACATTTAAAAAGTGATCTTTTTTATGAGGAAACAAAGACGCATAATCATTTCCTTATTTTTGGGGTAGATGGCGCGAGTTGTCTTTGTAGCTTTACCGTAAAATTGCACTATACTTGGTGCAACAGTGACCGATCAGTCAGTTGCGCGGGGGGGGCCCGTTGAGTGTGGACATCGCTTGGGCATAATTCGTCGTAACTGTAAGTTATGCCATTTGTTGTATTTGTTTACTGGAGAAACAATGGCGTAACTGTATACAGGAGTGGGTACGACATGAGAGTTCAACATGAGTTTCGTCTTGTCCATGTTCATTTTGAGACCCACTTGTTGAGAGACTCTACTGAGGTCGTCAAGCATTCTGCTTAGGTCTTCCAAGGTCTCAGCCATGACTACTATATCATCGGCAAATCGAAGGTGCGTCATGTACTCGCCATTTATATTGATGCCATGTCCATCCCATTCCAGAAGCTTAAAAACGTCCTCCAACAAAGTTGTGAACAGTTTCGGCGATATGACGTCACCCTGTCTCACACCTCGCTGGAGTGGTATAGGCTTAGACTTCTGGTCCTGAAGACGGACTGACGTGGAGGCGTTTGCGTACAGGGACTGCAATACTTGTATGTACCGGTAGTCAATTCGGCACCTTTGGAGAGACTGTAGCACGGCCCAAATCTCGACAGAATCAAAAGTTTTCTCATAGTCCACAAACGCTAATCACAATGGCAGATTGTACTCCTCGGACTTCTGTACAACCTACCGCAGCGTATGAATCTGGTCTATGGTGCTAAAGCCTTTGCGGAATCCGGCTTGTTCGGGAGGCTGAAAGTCGTCCAACCTACGTGCGAGACGGTTCGTCATAACTCTCGAAAACAGCTTGTATATGTGACTCAGCAGCGTGAAGGGCCTGTAGTCCTTCAATTGGAATAGCTTCTGAAGGGCTTTCAGGACCGTTCGTCCACTTGCCTTCAGAAGCCCCGCTGTGACTCCGTCATCATCCGGTGCCTTGTCGTTCTTAAGCTATTTGAGAGCTATGCTAATCTCGTACAGGCTGACGTCCGGGATATCTTCGGTGTAGTGCCGGGTTAATTTGGCCTCATCATTTCAGCCAATAGACGTCCACTGCTGGACCTAGGCCTCCCCCAAAGTTCTCCACACAGATCGGTCCTGTGCCACCCGCATCCAATGGACTCCCGCGACCTTCACCAGATCGTCGGTCCACCTGGTGGGAGGTGGTTACTGTGATTGATTAGTGCCATATTATATCTATTATATTACGCTAAATCTCTAGGCTATTTTTTGTTGTATCTTACTCAACTTGAAGACTGATTGAATTAGTTTCATATTTAAGTTTAATGTCCTTTGAGAGATTTAATAATATTTTTTTACTAACTCAATTTAAGGTCTGATTGATCAGAATTAGTCAAGTAAGTTTGCCAAAGCTACTTGTTACTTAATTATCTTCTGATTAACTAATATTTAAAATAGCAATTGAAAGGGCTATGCTCGGAGTATCTTTGAAGGACCGCATCAGAAATGATGTAATCTGACTGGGACCCAGAGTCACCGACAAAGCCCACCGAATTAGCAAAATGAAGTGGCAGTGGGCTGGTCAAATTAGCCGCAGAACTGACAACCGTTGGAGCCATAAAGTCCTTGAGTGGAGACCGCGACTCGGCAAACGTAGTGTTGGACGCCCTGCTACAAGATAGGATGACGACATTCGAAGGCTGGCTGGAGTGAGTTGGATGAGAGTGGCCGAAAATCGGGAGCGGTGGCGTGCATTGGGGGAGACCTATGTCCAGCAGTGGACGAGCGTGGGTTGCTAATGATGAAAATAGCCATTAACAAGGATTTTTGCTGTAAACTCGTGATCATTGCGGGCTAACAAGTTATTTTTAATTACTACTATTATACGTATTAAGTGCAAAAAGACGCATGGTCCGTGCTACAAAGACACATCTGGTGGCAACTCTAAAGTTTGATAAGTTACTATTATATTTTTTTTGGTTTTTGATTTTTGTAGTCGTGTACTTTAAAATAAAAGCAATAAACGACACAAATTGTTTTATTATAATAATTTGGACTCGATTAAACAGTAAAGTAACTGTCTCAAAATGGAAGTCCATTTGGAGAAACAGTGACGCAACTGGGGGGGTGTCATAAAAAAAAAACCCATTTTAGAGGGCGAGACTCACTTTTTTTTAGCTTTTTTCCTTTTTTGATAAAATACAGTATCTGAGCTATATTAACCAATATATAGGAACGTTCTAGCCCTCATCGTTTTCAGGTAATGCCTGCTAAAGCGTAATTTTTTTTTTTAAATTGCATTTTCTCCAAACTTGTAAAATGTAAGTTACGTCACTGTAGCATCTTATGTGCGGTATGGCGAGGGCATATCTATGATTTAAATCTTTGCTTCTAGGTATGAATAATTGCAGGTGTTGAAAGCTGGGCGGTCGGAATTTCAACTTTATGTTATAGTAGCCTGAGTCTTTATTTTCTGTAAACGGTTTTGAGGAAGTGGGCTTTCTGTACTTGTACTATTAAGTATTCTGTGATACAGGATTGATCGTGATTACAGGAAGATTGAGTGCAGGTTGATCTGGGTGAACTCGGAGTCAAAGACTGGCGTGAAACCGCTCAGTATAGTAAGAGGTAGGTTGAATTTGACAGTCGACTACCCACTTTATAAAACTACTTGTGGCTTGACTTCGTTACGGGACAATAGTTCCACCATCTACCTATAGATGGCGCTGGGCGTAAATTGTATCGCGCTAGTGTAACGAATTTTCGGTTTGTTTAATATAGACCTTGTCGATGTCTATAGATATTATCTCTTTATTAATATTATATAGAAGGAGATGACTCTTAATTGGCTAGAGTCATATTAAAAGGAAGAAAAAGAGGTGATCATTTCTTATTTTGCAAGCCAAAATATACTGGGTTACATGTACAACATCCTACTACTATTATAAAGGCGAAAGTGTGTATGTATGGATGTATGGATGTTTGTTACTCTTTAACGTAAAAACTACTGAATGGATTTGAATGAAACTTTACCACAATATAGCTTATACATCAGAATAACACATAGGCTACAATTTATAACAATATATTGTGTGGATTGTCCAAAATATGACGATAAGTGTCAATAATTAACTCCACGCGTACGAAGTCGCGGGCGGCCACTAGTTGTACATAAGTAAGAGAATACAATACAGGATTGACGACAACGCGATGCAATGGCTTGCGATTGAGGTCCCAAGTTGAATTTTAAGTTTTAGGCAAATTTTTATTTCATACACACACAGTCCAATCTAATTGAACATAGGGAAGTAGTTAATCCATCTGCACTTTTTAAAATCATCTCTTTTCTATCCGTCCTATTATGAATCGTCCAAAAAATGTTTCCCACGACATGACAAACGCATTCGTCGTTATTTGTACATTAGCCCATGCGTGAATGCGTGGCATTGTGTGTTAATACGATGCTATCTGAGATTTGGAATAAACGCTACATTTGGTCACATCAGATGTCGAATACATTGTATTCAAATGGCTGAGCCAACTGATGATATATTTAGACTGTTTTTTTTTTACTTTCTTGATTGAAGATATTGACATCCTGTTGATAATCGCAAAGGTGGTCATGCAATACATAATTATCAGTCGGGATTTTCTCTGATAGTAGATATTCAGTATGATCCCAGCGAATCCTTGTGGTGGCGTCCAAAACATATAGGTGCGTTATCCGGAGGATGCTTTCCTCTCCTCCACTTTCCTTGGTCTTTAGTATTTTTATACCTAACGACATCATCCAAGCTATTTAAGGCCAATCTCCTTTACTGGGACCTGACTGTTTTGATTTTGCGATACTTGTATTGAGAAATCACTAGGATATTTTTAAGACCTCAAGTGATATGATTACAAGTTTTATTACCTATCACTTTTAGGCATGGCATATTATTATCCTATTATGAGTAAGATACCTATATTAAAGAAAATGTTATAAATCGAACTTCCTAGTTAAAATTTAGGTACACGTCATGATCTTAATCAAAGATTAAAAATATCAAAGAAAACCTCTTCCGTTGTTTTTAGTCGGTTATAAACAGCCGATGGCGACAGATAATACTTACGGAAGTGCTTTCATACCGTCTGTCAGTCAATCAAAAAATTAATGAAGACCATTATATAGGGGACTCTAGAACATCAATTTACACACTTAGATAATCTCTCCTACATATTAAGCGAGCTAAACAATTACTGTCTCAACATTAGCATCAAAATTTGCACCTGATTATTCGCCCATGGCCAAAGTTTTAATTACATACTACAATACTTACACTGCACTTAATTTTTACGAAACGTTTTGCGATTTCTCGAACCGATCTCGACGAGTTACGCAATTCCGTCCACTGCTCCATATTCATTACACTTATTTTATGACGTAACGTTTTGACTTGTAGACCACTTTTTAACAAAGTATTAATTTAATTTTTACATTGCATATTGTTTTTACGCAACCTTATTATCTTAATGTAGGAAAGACTTTCGGCTTTGACTTAGGTATTTTAATGGTTTATTTATGTATTTTACTAACTTTTTTGTGATAGTGATGTAATTCAATATAACACTGCTATTGTCTAGCACTCGACGGAATTATACTTCATCATTTCCTGGTCTGTAAGTAGCTCTATATTTTGTCATCATAGATAAGGTTCAATATCAGGTGAGGACTATTTTCTCTATGTCTTCATCAGCAACCCACACTCGTCCACAGCTGGACATAGGTCTCCCCTGCATGCACGCCACCGCTCCCGATTTTCGGCCACTCTCATCCAGCCCCCACCAGCTAACTAGATATGCTTTTCATTTAACATGATAAAACACTAAGTACCGTACGTGTGTACATCCATTTTCTTTTAAAAAAGTATCTAAAACACAATAAAACTTTTAAAAAAATATTTGCATTCTAAGTAAGGATTGAAAGCACTATAATATATTAATAACTCAATGTTCTCGTCTCAACTTTAGTCACCTAATTGCAGCTATTGGTCTAGGCTAGGCAAAGGAGAACGGCGTTTCATTTCCTATTACTGGTTTAATTTACAAATATATCGGGGTGTCGACAATATCTACTACGCCGTTTTACCTTTGCTTATGCAAATACTGTAGTGCTGTTTCTTGCGACGCCTACGCAGACTGATATTTATTTACACACTAAATTTACTCGTATTTAGCCTAAATTTAGCCGTAAAATTCGAAAATATACAAATTATTGTTGTACTCGTTATTTTTAATTAGTTAAAATCAAGATAAGTGAAGTAAGGTATCAGCCTTTATACTTATTTACTATCCAACTGAGCGAACGTTATTTATTGGATAAAATAATATGATACACGAGAAAACAATAACTAAACTTTTTATTTACTTATTTATTAATATGGATGTACTGATAAATAAGCTCGGAGATCAGTAGCGCTACCATGAGTTGAAATCGAAAACTGACATAACGTAAACTATTGTTCTGTCTCTTTCAAATGCATCACAATGAAAGAGACAAAGCGATAGTTTTCGATAGCGAAGATAGTATTTCAAACTCATGGTAGTGCTACTGTTAGTAAAATTTCAATTAAGTGACAGCTAATAGTAATGTTCTTGACAAGACCCAATTCTTATACCTTCGAGCCTTTAAATAATTCGCTAGAACCTTTACAACACTACATTCTGTCCCGCAGAAAATTATGATTGAGTTATTTTGCACCAGTCATGTAAGGTGGTCAGAAAATTTGAAAGTAAGTAGGTAAGTGTGTATAGGAAGCTGTTTGCCTTTAAGGTCGACTTTGACCAACCCGCCTCTACCAATTAGGTATCAATTCTGTATAATATTAATTAACTTATGATTTTCTATTAAGTAGAAAGTGGAACTTGACTCGGCAATTGAGATACTTGCATACCTATTACGTATCATCTCTTACTGTGTTACGTGCTGTAATTTATTATATCAATTATGTTGATTATTGCTCAAGCGTAAACCGGTGTTAGGTGTAGGTAAACTGTGATAAACAAATATTAAAACTAATATAAAGCAAATATTGTAATAGTTATAGATCTTAGCTCAAAGAATTTCATTCATCATACCTATTAGAGGGTTTTGGCATTAAAACGACGCTTATATAGACGGTTAGTAGAAATTAAAAATTAAGCACTTAAAAGTATAGTTAATATAAACAGGTAGGAAACCAAATTAAGATGACTGAATTATGTACCTTAGGGGCACTTGCTGGGACGTGAAGTAAGGTTCTTCAACCCGTATTCATGTCCCCTCTCTAGCCTGGCGATGAGGGAGCGCCGCTGGGGTTTAGTCGGTATGTCTCCAGCATACCAGGATAGCCAAACCCGCCTGCCCCCCGACAGGAAGGTATGCGGGCATTCCCCAGTGACAACAAAAAAAGGGACACTCGCGGCTAACTCGACTCAGAGTAGGTGCCTAGCTTCAGCCATCATTCACACGAACTGCTTTAACACAAGTGCATGCGGACCATCTGACAGTACCCTTCAGATGCTGTTAACCACTTCCCCGAACTCGACATATCAGAGACGCCACTTTCTTTCTCACAAGAGCTTGAAAACCGTCTATTCCAAATTCATTCAATTAAGACGAAGGGTACGGCACTCTAGCGCCGCCAATAGCTTTAAATTTATAGCTACTAAGCCGGATCTATTATTACCTATCACTGAACCCTTAATCTCCAATGGTCCTTGCACGTAGCGGGTGCTCTCTTTGATTGTATCTCTTCAATAGTACAAGCAGAGACAGTACCCGCTAGGTGTACACATCCCCACTATCATTAATGTGTCTCAAAAGGGCCTCTACATGTTGGATCTGTATCCCCACGCACGCCTTCCAAAAGGACCGGCCTCCGTGCCGTGATTTTCCAACAGGAGAGATATATAATAATAATAATATTTCACTACATCACATACCTCTACATTTATCTGACTCCCGAGATAAGTAGCTCAAGCACCTGTGTTACAGATGGCAGAACCAACAGTGGGATTAAATTGGCGGCGCTAGAGTGCCGTACCCTTCGTCTTAAATGATTAAGTTCATTCACGAATCAGAACGGATGTTTGCGATTTCATAAAACTTCATTCATGGCTCAAAATGTTGACAGAGCTCAAAACGAGTAGTAAATAGTTAACTGTGTTACGCAAATCATCGATTTGTAAGTGTTCTCGCCAAGGCAATAAATCCTTTTTAAGAAATTCAACTGTCTAGACTTTAAAACTTCCGTTAACCCGTGATTAGTGTCCAATGTGTCAAAAAGACCAAGTTAAAATAAATAATTACTTCTAATTGACTTGCAAATGGTGATACCAATCACTTTTAATAACAAAAAATGCCGTTATATAGTTCCTTAACTATTTTGGTATTTGATAGTTGATTTACTTCTGTAATCACCTAATTGATTGATGATTACGATTTCTTAGAGTTGGTCCTTTTGACGGACATCCTGATCAATTTATTCAATTAACTTGCTTCTAATCTAATCTATACGTTTAGGACCAAATTGGGATAAAATAAGTGAAGGAAGAGATTAAAATGTTTTTAATAGGTATATTCCTAGGTACTATGTGAAATGAGTCTTCAACAATCAGTTCGTAAGGTTTAACATATTTTTTGTGGTAGCACACAAAAAGTGTTGGAGTTTAAAAAAATTACTACACTCTCCAATAGCATTTAAAGTCACATCATCGGTTCATCGTCTTATTTCGGTTCCAACACAGGTGTACACTAACTTACGACAATTTAACGCCTACTTAGGCACAGGCGAATATGAAGCTTAGAATATCTTCTAGAATCATAGCAAATCATAGAATATGCCATTTCTATAACTAGTGACCCGCCCTTACTTCGTTTAGGGACTTAAGTTCCACATTGTACGAATGCGGGTATGTGGCGCTGGGTGTAAATTAGATCGCGTATATGTTTCGATTTAGGTAAAAACTTTTGCTTTTTATAATGATGCCTTATAAGAATAATGTTGCCATAATAATGATGTAAGTCGGACTACTAATAGACGCCCAGTACAAAAACTACTATTTCCTGAGCTTTTGGTCAATTGTACCAGAATTTCTTCACATTTAAGTGTTACTTCAGTATTATACGGTTATGTTCTCGGATGACTATGTAGTGAGTTGCGTTAGGCATTCGCGCTAACGCTATATTAAGCTTAGCAATATAATTCTGGCTCTCCATAAACGTCAAATTGTCACATGTGATAATAATTTTTGACTTAGATTGTAGTTACGCTTGTTATTTAGGCCATTGCAACTAAAATAATTGCATCAGATGACATTTTTATTAGATTAATGTGTGAATGCCTGAAGGGGCGGAGCAGAGCTTACTAGCGCTACCAATTATAAAAAAACATTAAATACGATTGTGGCGGACAGGAAAGAAGACTGTTTCAGGGGGAAAAGGAAAAATATTAATAAAATAAACCAACAAAAACTAATTTTCACGTATTACGTCGTCGGACGTCAAAAAGCGGCATGGTCTGTCCTCGACAATGAGGTTCTGAGCATCTAAACAGTCAATTGTCTACACGTTGCCTTTGCAGGCAGCGAACATTACTATTTTTTTTGTCATAAATTATATTTACAAAAAATAATTTATTTTTTGTATGTGCTAGTAGGCAGACGAGCAGACGGCTTACCTGACAAATGACATTGTAAATGACAGTGAGGTTTAAATTTCATTAAGACTTAAAAAGTCATTGATGGCGCTAGAGGTTCCAACTCCGCCTCGCTATGTATTCTGGCGGTTTACAACATGTACTTAACTAATAAAGATATAGGTATTTTGCAATTTCCTTGGAAATTAGACAGGTGTTCGTTTATTTCAAATTCAATTACCTACTTACCTTGTTGTTTCTACAAAACATTGGTAATTTCGAGTGATCATGGTAATTTTGTTTTATATAGGAAATGGAAAGATGATGTACTTACTCAAAATATTTTGAAATGACATTTTTGAAAATGCTTACTTGATAATGCTTTTTTACTTACCTTTTTATGATTTCGCTGAATCCTTGATACCTAGTAGCATAATTGATTATTTAGTTTTAAGGCCAATATTGTGACATTATTAGATTTATTAGCAATTTGAATATATTAGAAATGAACCAAGTGAAACAGGTTAATATTAGAGTACCTCACAACCTCACTTTATTCTGATGATCATAAATATTTGCTACTAGTGGCCGCCCGCAACTTCGTTTGCGTGAACTTTATGACTCTTGGCTTAAAGATGAACAAACTTGGAACCCCCTTTTCGCTCCATTAGGGGTTTAAGTTCGGAATATCCTTCCTTATAGGATCTCATCCAAAAATGCTCATCACATTTGACAATTTTCCATTCCATTTCATTCCATATTTGTTATAGTGTAGCTGGGCTCTTAGAGGTCCAAACCAGACGTTCCATGATCTTTGATTTTTTTTCATGGCATCATAAACTGCTTATCAATATGAACATTTTTTGTTAAGGTGCCATTGACCTACCTCTTATAGTTTAGCTGGGCTATTGTAGTTCTACATCAAGGAGCCTGGTCTTCAAAATGTAATATATCCTATAAGTTGCCCTGATATTACAGCTATACAATAAAAAAAGTTTCATTCGAATTGGTTCAGTAGTTTCCGAGATTAGCGCGAACAAACAGACAAACAGATAAACAGACAAACAGACAAACAGACAGACAAAAATTTTAAAAATCATTGATTCATGTTCTGATACTGTTTTTTAGTCGTCCTAAGTTATTTTGAGATAAATATCTTCAATGTACAGACACAGCTTTTTTACATTTTTATTATATGTATATGTAGATACCTACATAAATTTGATCATATAGCTCTACAATAGCTTTATTCTTACCTGTAAATTCTAATCAACTACTAGATTCGTCAACGCGTAATTTTCCCCTCATTAATAGTGTTTTCATTCATATTAGCATATTTTGTATAGGTGCGAACTAGATGCGCTTCAAAAACCAGACGCGCGTATACAAGCGTCTTTATGCGTATTTACGTGAAGCGATAAGCACCTTTATCCCTTATTTCTACAACATTTCCATAGCAATGTTTCTGTTTACGGTTCACGCATATACGAGCTTCACGCACTTAAAAATACGTGTTAATATACGCGCGTATAAGACGCTAATCTGAATCCACCATAATTGCTATTTGACAAACATAATGTAAAACAAATGAATAGCCTTTATTCGAAGCGTGGAGTTGTGCAAGCGGAACAAATGCCAAATGATACAATAATGTTACGAGTTCCCGTACAAATGACTTTTGCATGGACAATGCTACGGACAACGTTGCACTCGAGAACGTATCTTGGAACAGGTCTCTAGTGTACTGGGACGCATTCGGGTTGTATCTATTCTTTTTAAGTTGCCCGCTTTGACTTTGTTTCGGAACATAGTTTTACTATTAGTTCCAATATTGCCAATAGATGGCGCTGGGTGACCATTACTTCGCGCAAGTGTTTAGTTTTTTTGGGGTACATATTATAATCCTTGAGGTTGTCTGTAGAAGCTGTATCTTTATAAGTAGTATAAATATGTTACCTTATTGGTATTATTTAGCAAACTAATTTTAGACCTATGAAAGTACCTAGTGTAGATACTTAATCCAAAATAACTACCACAATCATTCCAAAATTAGTGTGTTATTGTAAATTTTGGGTTTGCCATGATTTGATTGGTTGATTTCTGAACAAAATCGTGTGTCTACCCACTGCTGCATGTATGCTTCTTTTATGCTGCAACGTAGATCCTTCAATAAGTGATTTGTTGACTAACACTTCTTAACATTTGACTATTGATAAAATTGTGTAAAGAATTTTGACTCAATCAAAATTTAATTAATTTTACTCCCTTCCTTTTCTTCGGTATTCTAGTGGAACAAGAGCCCAATATAATTTATTGTTTTAGTATAAATACCAATAAATGCATTGATAAGCTTTTGTTGCTTTGTTTTCAAAAGCAATTAGCTGAACCATGGGTAGAACTTGAAATGTGCCAGCAACATGACCTTTATTCCCATACTATTAAAAATTGAACTCGTTGCCGGTAGCTGTTTCTTCCGTCCTACAATATGGACTCCTTCAAACGAAGCGTGAAGCATCTCGACTGGCCAGTATGGCAGCGCCAACAAATGTGATGCTGTGCCGTCGTATCCGTTGTGATTGCAACGTGGCTAAGAAGAGCCAATATACTGTGCCACTTAAAAAAAGGATCTGGTACTTACACATCATAATATTAATCTTGGTACGTTGCTATTCATCATCAGCAACACACGTTCGTCTACATAGGTCTCCCCTATTGTACGCCACCGCTCCCGATTTTGGCCACTCTCATCCAGCTCACTCCAGCCAGCCTTCGAATGTCATTCCATTTTGTCGCAGGGCGTCCAACACTACGTTTACCGAGTCGCGATCTCCACTTGAGGACTTGACGTTGCTATTATTTACGCCAATTATGGTAAGTAAAGGTACCTACTTCCTCCTTAGTGAGTAATGATGGTAATCGGATGGTATTAGAGCGAGTTTTCTGATAATCGTCTCAATACGTAATTTTGTCTTTCCCAACCTGAATCGTGAGAGGCAGCCTGCTTAAGCCTTCATCTGTTTGGTGGGGTCTTGTAGACCAAAAGTTATATTATGAAAAAGGCAAGGAACGTTGAATGTTTTAGTCGCTACTTGAGCATTCTCAGTGGGTCATCGAGCTTATTATCCTTGGGTCATATTCCATGACATGGCTTCATTCCATGGCCCTATAACCCTATGACGTAGGATATATTAGGCTTATTGTACGCGTAGTCAGTTTATAACAGACATTTATGTGTGACCAAAGAAGAGCATATCTTGTTCCGGGAGATATATGTATTGTCAGGCGTATAGCAGTTACATTCTAATTTTCAAATCATTGTTAGCACACTAGCACATTTTGTATTGTCCATACACAAAACAAGTTTGTTGTTTGTCAACAGTTTTCTTGTTTGTTAAATAAAAGATTACGGGTACAAGGTCTAATAAGTGTTCATATCAGGGAGACTAAATAGACTCTTTGTCTAAACAAAAAAAAAACGGGTACCTGTTTTGTGTAGGGTTAAGAAAACTTAATCAACAGTGTCAATCCCAAGAAACCGAGTCACGAGTTTAGTATCAGATTGTAAAAATCGCCTTATTGTTTCTGTAGATGAAATTACCCAATTGTAGAATTTCATTAAGTAGCATGGCGTTGAGTAAGGTGAAATAATTAGGGCAACGATTGTTTTGTGAACAGTTGGGGTAACTGAGTGTCACTCATTTGGAAATTGAAGTTTTGTAATTAAAAATTACTCCGCCATTATGATGGACCATTGTTAAAAAGTGTGTAACAAAACTTCCTGGTTTGACACCTTTTACGCGTTTGTTTGGCAATAGTTTTGTCACCTCTTTACTATACAATCAAGTTAATTTGCGTGAAAAGTGGAAGAGTACTTTTAGAATAATGAGCAATCTACGCTAGGCATTTATAAAAAAGAAATAAGTTCAATAGAAATCTACAATGCTTATATGCAACCTGAAAATAAAAAGAAACTGGTGCGATTTTATCGATGCCCAGCGCCATCTACTTGCAAAAAATTGAACTACTACGAAAATATCAAAACTAATATCCCGAAATAAAGTGAGGGCTGGCCACTAGTTGCTATATAAAAGTAAAACGTAAAAAAATATAATGTTATTAATTACTTTATTTATTTTTAACACTTGAATACAACATAACTTGAATTGTTAGAAAAACGAAAACACGCTTTGACAAAATAGCTACTTGAATTTTAATAGACTAAATACCTATGCAATGTATGTGCTAATGTGAATTCTTAGACCATGAATCTACCTACTCAAATGAAAACAATTTGGGTAATAATAAGCCCTAGACTGACGGCTGTCAGTTGGTAGTGTTTATGGGTCTTAAATTGACGCTATTTTGGCATTCCTCACTAATGTTGCGGCATTAGTGAATTCCTAGGATTCAGTGTTCAGAAGTTAACTTACTTGACATGCAATCTCATAAAGTGTGATGATAAATAAGTAGGGAGCAAAACTACTGATAGTGTACACTTTTCACCTACAATTACATCAGTCTATTGTTAGTAGGATCACCCATACAAAAAAATTAATAATAATTGTTACAGTAAGTATATGGCTTGTATCATACAGAGGAGATTTTTTAGCCTTATATTAATAGATGAGCTTGGGTTAGGTAACATGGAACATTTAACTAAAAGAGCGATGGGTATGAATGTGCCAAGGATGGTTCAAGGAGCAGAAGGTAGCCAAAAAGAGATGGATGGATTGTGTAAAGAATGACATGACTGAATAGGTACCGCAGTACGTGGCGTGATAGAGAAGAGGCATATACTCAGCAGTGGTTGGATGTGGGCTGATATGATGATCATAATGAGCATCTTATCAGCCCACATAAAACATAAGATCATAATAAGGGAATTCCATTTGTTATCGCGCATGCGATAGATTATAATAAAGGTACTTTAAGAAGTAAATCGTACTGAAGATGAAGCCACACACATGGCAGACATGGTTGTCCCATTTCAGCGTAGGACTATGTGTGCAATAGTAGGAGTATGTGTGCAACGTAAATGAAATGACTTATCTGTAGCTCACTTTTAAAAACTCCTTGAGATGAGTGGATGTTTAGTGGATGCTTAGTAAATTATTACCTCATCAATAGCTACCTCTTAGCACGAGGCTTGAGAAGCACTCAACAATGCCTCTTTTCTTTACAGAGTTATAATTGACTAATATCAAGCGCACATGGTCAAAATCGGTGATGTATTCATTCCACGACGCGCCAAGAGTCGTTGAACTATGGGCAGTTTTGAACTCATAGTATAGAGTGTGTATTATTAAAATCTAATTATAATCATATTACATAGCAATGACATCAGCTCACGCCGCGGCAAGTGGCAAATTTCTAATCGATGGCACGCCAACGTGATTGTCATCCTATATAAAAACGAAAGTGCTATATGGCACGTATAGATATTCAAATGTATCACTGGCCATTCTGCAGATGTGCTACTTATAAGAATCTACGTGTACTGGGTAGAATTAAGCATTTTACCTACAGGTTTAAGAAAAGTTAACTTAATCGTAAACACTCGGATCATGACGTATTGCAAGGAATGTAGATAATGTCTTTTTATGTGTGGATAATGACATTACGGTAAAACTACGAATATTTTTATGTGCAATGTGCCTAGTATACACCTACTTAAATAAAAAAAAAAATCAAGCTGAATAATGTTGCTGAGTTATTTATCATTTGCCATAAAGCTAAGTCCGTAAAATTAAGACTTATGGTGACAGACGATGGAACCAAGTTAGCGATATTAATGTCACTATATGGTCATGGACGTAATTAAATTACATTACGGGCATTATTTGATCATTATTCTGTGCATGGACTTTACTTAACTGTAATTAAGTTTTTGCCGTCCTTAATGTCCTTTTGGTATACCTATTTCTGCTATAATTTTATGTGTTTTAGATCATTCGACGTTTTTAGCAACGACTAGATTTTATATCAAAAGTTATGAAAGTAATTTATTTCTATTCATTCACAAGCCGCTGCCCATAGATACCTCCAGCACCCCAGTAGTCTCACAGGAGTGCTGCCAACCTTTGACTCTCTTTCCCCTTTCCATTTCAACTGGGCTACCAGTACCCTCACTCACTCGACGAAACACAGTGCAGGCGCGGCTTTACGGCTGGTCTTGTGACACCGTGGTATCACTCCGGTTGAACCAGCCCATTCATGCCAAAACGTCTCCACGGCCTTCGATCATATAATCTCTAGATGCACAATTCCAAACTGAAAGTTTCTTGAAAAAATTATGCTAACAGCGCTGGGAAACAGCTACCGATATTTTGAATTCCAAAAATGCCGTCACTGTTGTATATTCCATTATCTACCCTAATCCATAGGAATATATTTTAAATTCCAAAAATGCAAAATGGCGCTTCTTTAGAAATGGAGGCTTCATTATTAAAAGATTAAGAGAAAAGTTTAAAACACCACCAGTAGACAATTAGGACGTCAAAAACTTATTTATATAATTTAACTGTTCGATGACAAGTTTATGAATTGCTTCGTTTCAGATTATGAAAGCTTGTTATCCAACGCCAAGGGCACCTGTCGGGTGTCCAGATAGCTCGAGTTAGCGAGTGTTAGCAGATCACGTTGTGCAACAAATTGCAGCGTTGCATTGCCACTGGACCCGCAACAATCAGAGATAGCCATCTTTCGAGATTAAAGAAAAATGTTTGACCTCTCACTCTTGTTCTTCGAAAGATTGCCGCTGCAACAGAGATAGTCATATGTCAGTGATAGTCATCTTTGGAGGTCGAAGAAATATGACTCGGTAGTTAGGCGCAGTGGCTCGAGCTCCAGTTAAGACACAAGGGTTGGCAGATTCGGTTTGTAATATTTACCATAAATTAGACACAGATCGCCGGCGAGTTAAATAGGCTCAGGTGATGATTGGATATCTATGTGTTATTCGTTATTACTATACATTGTTCGTAATTAATGTAATTAATCTGTCATCAATAGTTTTTGTTTCTAAGGCCAGTAGTTACTTTTTAAGTTATTGAAATAAGTTGTATATCTACATATCCAGACCATGTTTTTCTGTGTGTTTGTCTTGTTAGGAAAAAAAAATCCCGTCATTAATTGTACCTTATCGGTCACAGCTGTGCTCATCAATGCTGGTCTCTTGATCGCGGGTTTTTGATGCTAGTACCTATTAGTAAGAAAAAAGTAAATTTCTCCGTAATGAATGCTGCAAGTGTGACAAAATGGTGAGAGCTTATCGAATAGGCCAATAAGTGAGAAGTTTATTTAATTTGAATACTTTAAGCCTTGCTGTTCAGAAAATATCTTAAAAGATTAATATAGATGTAGTAGTATTTAGCTGTTCCACTATATTGTCGCACGGCAGGGCAAAGGCCTCCATTAAAGAAATCAAGTCATCGCTACTATGATGGGATTAGACTAATCACCACGCGTGCCTAATGCGGATTGGTGATCACAAACCCTAGCTATGTTAAAAAAAATTCGAAACATACTTTTGCTCGACCCAGGAATCCAACCCGGGACCCGGATATCACGGCCCGGTACTTAAACCATTAGACCAAAGGGGCGTTTACAAATATATTAGGAGCGCAAAAATTACAAGTTATAGTTATGTGATCTCCGCCGCCCATAGCCATAATAGAAGGAGTGCGGATTCTATTTTTGTTCTCTCGTCTGGAACGCGGTATCATCCAGGGATAAAAAAGGGTTACTTTTTTGGATTGCAGAATGGCTCGACTACACCATAATACTGTAATATTACTTTAACACAAATTATCTGCGACATTAGTGTCAGGAAACATTAAGCAACAGTGAGTTACAATGACAGTATCGGCCGCTCAAATCTGTTTTTTGAACTCTGACCTAACCTCTTAAACCAAATAAGTAGCATTAACAAAATATAGGCATTAAAATCCTATCAGATTCACTGTCACTACTACGTTATAACAAGTGTATGATTTGTAAGCGGCTGGCGAAAACGTCAGTATCAAAAGGTTATTTAAAACAATGCATACTTACATACAAGACCACGGTCGCAATTAATAACATTAGATACTAGGCTATGTGAACAGAATTTATTGGTTATAAAACGACTGTAAGTGGACTGTTGGCCAACAATAGCCGTGTAAGGGCAGTCTGATAGGGAAGCGGGCTTAATTGTATTGTTTTATCCCAATTCGTGTTTTGTAGTTGGAACGGTTGTTTTGAAAACCTCATAAGTTGAAAATAGAACATTTCAGGAGTTTCATAAAAATTGTTAACACCATCTTGTTGTTAACACAATCTTTATCAAATTCCTGAAAAGTTTCAAAATAATGAATTGTAATGGAAATCTTTTCAATAAATTCAGATCAGATCCCATACAATATGGTCCTGGTTCCAAAGTAAAGTTTTTATAGTGTAGCGGGTTCGATTACCGTACTAAGACAAATGTTTGTTATTGAAATAAATATTTGTGTTGGGTCTGGGGTGCTTGTGGTACATTTGTTGCTCCTTGTTTCCATACTTGTTTGGGCCATGTCATGTTTTATTTTATTAAGTTATTTAGTTAATTTCCTTATTTAATCAGGGTACTTCATGTCTTAAGAACGCTTTTTTTTGTGATAGGTGGCTGACGAGCAGATTGATCACCCAATGGCAACCAACTCCTTCCGCCCAGACACCCGCAACATTAGTGGACTCAAAAGTGCGGTGCCTACCCTTCAACCTCTCTTCCTTCCAATTGGGTCTCTAGTACCCTAACCCACTCGGCGAAATACAGCGCAGGCACTACTTCACGCCGGTCTTCGGAGGTCACGGTCAAAAAGCGACTTGCAGAAAATAATTTTAGCTAAAACTTTGATTTATATGGTTTTAGAATTGTCCCATGCAATGTATTGCAGTGCTGTGATCTGATACCATTATTCGGCTTTGTTGCAGTTCGATTGATCTTTCTCTGAAGGTGCACGATTGCAATTAAAGTAGCGTTTGTCTGTTTGTACTCTGAAGACAGGACTTGTCACGCTGGACAGCCAGCTTCTCAGAGTTACGTATCTTGGTATAAACTAGAACTTTTAGCTTTATGTTGTTAGCCGTATGTTGTTAGGCCTTGGGTGGCTAATTTGAAGCGGACATTACGACCGAATCGGAATTATCTCCCTTTCACACGCGCTATGCCCGCTTTTGTTTGAATGTGACAGGTATATTCTTATTCAGTACGGGACGGCTTCATTATAAGCAACCTGTTGTCAATCGTTGCATTAACGTTTGTAATTAATTTTATACAATATAGATAACTTAGTAGGAACTTTTAGTTACATAGCAGTAATGACAATGTTTTTAACAGATTGTAAATCCGGTTAATGTCAAGTTTTCTTTACAAGTGACTAAAAGATATATCGACTTAATTAACTCCATAATTCATATCCTGAAACAAATCAACACACAAACCCCACAAAAGCTTAAATCAATGTCAACATTCCCGTAACTCAATCATAGTCAAACCAAGATATATTAACCGATTGCCAACTGATTAAGAATATTATTTTTATCGATCAATAATGGCTAACTGCCATAAGTTACGGGTGTCAAGGGGCTTATAAGAGCTAACTAGCGCCAATTTTGGTTTCATACACACATAGACACATACATTTACTATTTAAAGATAGTTAAGAAAATAAATTAACACGTTCAGCGGAGCAAACCGACTTTTTGTTTTATATCGTGTTACAAAATTATTTTTCATACACAAATAATATACAAAGCTGATGTCTATAAATGTTCTTCACGTATGATACATGAAGAACGTTGAAAAACGTCCAGCAACCTGTATTGATAAATAAAAGATTTAGGAAACATATTTTTTGGCGCTAGTAAGTTCTATTCTGCGTCTAATTTCATATTTCCTATTAAAATTTCGAAACTACTAATGATCGTGACGCCTACGAAATTGTTCATTTGAAACAGCCTTGGGATTGGATCAAATGCATCTATCTTAACTAGCTAGACTTAAAGGCGGCCAAATTTGGCTATCAAAACTAATTATTTTCTATTATCCCTTATAAGTTTGATTTATAAAGCTTGTAGGTTCAACCATGATATACGTTTATTGATACAACACAAATACCTTTAGCCTAAGATCTGATTAGGTACTGAATCCTGTTATAGGTAACAAACGAGCAGACGGATCACCTGATGGTAAGCGATTGCCGGACCATAGACACCAGTGTTGCAACACCAGCAGAGAAATAGTTGTTGAATTAATGTTGAGAACTTAGAATAATAACTCTATAGAAGGAGAGTCTCCATACTAGAGCTCTGTCAAAAATGAGACACAAAAAAATTCACGCAGCCTACTGCGCACCGTACTGACACTTTTGTCATTACAAAATGTGATGCTAGTAAAGGTGAAGTTTCCCCGAAAACGGGGAAATAAATCGGACGCCTCAATAGTGTTTTCTAATGTGTCGTAAAATGTTGGTCGGTGTGGTATGAACAAGTAATGTAAAGTTTATTGCGAGATAGATCTAATAGATACGTTCACAAAAACTACGACATAAGCACTAGGTATTATAGAAATTTAACGTACAATTTCGGTGGTACGGTGGCCTGCACATCAAGTTACTACAATCTGTCAAATTTCTTCAATCGAACCTCACTTTTATGTCAAACTTGTTTGGTTCAATATCAACTGAGGAAATTTGACAGATTGTAGTAACTTGATGTGCTGGCCACTGTACATTGGTATGTGTATGTTGTGAGGTCACAACCTTTAGGCAAACACAATTAATAATAGTGTGGCTTGGGGTAGGTAATGTTTTATGAGGTGTAAATAGAATACTTATTATTAAACTGATATGAATGGAAGATAACAAAAATTTTTTTTTGTATAATTTATTTTGCGAGCACTCGACAATGAAGTCGAATTATGAAATTTATCGTCAATACAAATACTTGTCTAATTCGACTACAATGTCGAGTGCACGAGAAATGCCCCTCAGTCGACTATATGTCGTAGGTACTTACATTAGGAAAATATGTTAGCAATAATTGTTTTATAAAATAATTAGTTGGATAAAAGTCAGGAAAAATGGGAAAATATTTTTCTCAATTGGGCAACACTGAACATTGAAAATAAACGTTTCTATTTTGGATTAAATATAAACAAGATACAATGAAATATTGAAAGCTTACTTGTGAATAGTGATAATATTATTCTTATTCTCCCTTTAATTTCTATTGTGACACGATTTAACCGCACAAACCGTCATAATGATTTTTATTTCGGGAGACACGTTCGGGTCGCTGTCACATTTGACACTAAGGGTACCACCGAGCCCCTTCGCCAATTAGGGTACCACCCACTAAGCTTTAATTGTGCGGACGCATTAGGTTTCTATAGAGTTATTATTCTAAGGTTGAGAAGGTATTTAATGGATTAACGATAGGTTGCCTATAAACCCATAAAATTTCTATCAAATATCGATTTAATACTTTCTCAACATAGAATTTATCTAAGATTTTATCAAACAATAGATACAAAATATTTCTTTATGTCTTTTGTGTCAGGAAATAAATTATTTTCAAATCTATTCTTTTCTTCAATAAATAAATAAATGTGTTAGACAATCACACAAATCAACCGAGTCTCAAACTAGAGCAACCCCTGTACTAATGGGTACCAGATGACGAATCAGCTTGGGGCGTCAACCCAGAACATCCAGACCCAAGAAAATTTAGAAAATATAGTTTTCCTAAATTTTATACAGGAAGAAATAGAGCAGTGGGGTCCAGTACTATGAATTACTTATTTATATTGCTTACTATACTTATAGTATTTGCAATTTTTTTTGCTCACTATTAGACTTAAAGGTAAAATATTGCAATTAATAGTTAGGTCGTACTTAATTATTTTCAATTAGTTGTTTTTTTTTCGATAAATCAATCAAACGACCGAGGTGTGGCTTGAAAACTTGGCAAGTGTGGGAAAGCAATTGCCGCCGCTCTTAGACACCCATAGGCCATATCTCCAGCAGGATCACAAATGTGCTGACAACCTTTTCCCTTTCCCCCAAATTGGGCATGGCACGCATACCCCTGCCACGTCCGTTTTCTGCGAGGCCGATGGTATCATTCCGTTCAAGCCCGCCCATTTATGCCGAAGCGTGGAATTTCCACGGTTAAGGTGTTTTCGAGTGACAGAATCTGGCTTGTCCAACAGAAGTCCGGCGTAAAGCAGCACTGCGCTGTCTTTCGTCGAGTGAATGAGGGTACTGGATGCCTGCCTAATTAGGAGAAAGGGGGTTAAAAGTGTGCAGCCCACGTTTCAGGTATCTTTCGGTGGTGGCAATCGCATACCATCAGGTGATAGATGAGCAGATCCATATGCTATCACTTAAAAAATGTGGACCACAGAGTACATTGTATTATATAGTCAATGTGGACTACAATCTACAATGTGTACCAAATCAATGAATTTATTTGTGTTGGTTTGCTCAAGGACACCCGACTAGTAAGAACTAGTCAGCGCATTTCTTATCGACATCAATATGCAAATTTTGAAATGGACGGAACTGAACAAACAATGTCGAAAACATATCTAAGGACGGCCTTAGCTTAGCTCGCTAAAAATATTTAAGAACAATGCACTAATATGATTGTAATCATTCGTGGGAAAACACTTGTACACTTGCACAGAGCACAAAACTGCTCATTATTACCACACACTACACTAAGTAGTGTGACACCAGTTAGTCTGTACAAGGTCTGTGGCAACGCCCTGTCCACGACTACTGTCACTTTTGGATAATGAGCAAGAAATATTACTACGTGCGAGGTAAGGCGTCCAATGTAGTTTATTACGAGAAATTTCACAAATATGCCGCCGACCTTGCGTGGCCTTTTGGGTATGAATGCGTAAAAGTAATCTACTTATGAGTTTACGCCGATAATCTTTTATTTTTTAATTAGGATACTTTTTTAAAATTTGGTATTACTGCAATATGGTGGATGGTTGCCTCAGTGGCGCCACGAGTAGGCATGTTACACTTGAAAGTTACAACTATGGAACTAGATGGTTTATAACCAAGCCGTTCCGTAATGAATGAGAATATACCTGTCGCATCCAAATTAAGGTCTAATGAAAGGGAAAGAAACTCCGATTGGGTCGTCACGTCAGATTTGTTTTGGGCGCTCTGGCAGAGTTCGCTGAATCATGAAACTTTTCAACTGTTTTGAAACAATTTTTAACCAAAGAATTGAATGCTAATTGAATAAAAACTATTTTTAACCAAAAAATTATTCTTACACTGTATTCTTGTAAATATTTTTCTTTGATTCGATTTGATTGCATTATGTAAATTAATCAGATTTCTTTCAACTCCCCTTGCAAGAGATAATATCTAGCTTATCAAACTTGGGCTGATAACTTTAATTAAATTCAACGCTCAAGTAGATCACTAGGCCCTTATCAGATTGCAAAGGCTACGTCAGATTGACATCATACTCCATATGGCGTATACAGTGGACAGGGTTAGCATCGCGAAAAGCCGGACCAGGGGAGCAATTCTCGTGCATTGGCACATCTTATACATTCGTATATACAAAATGTTTAATTGTGTAGTAAATATCAAAAAATAAACGATGCATCACCAATAAAGCTGCATGAATATAAACTTCGCTCTTATAATACGAGTGAAAGATTTATTTCTAAAATAATGCGCGTTGTACTCAAAATAGTAGATCCGTCACCAAATATATCGATTTATCGATCCTTAACTGCGACTTCTTTTTTATTGATTATTTTTTTGACAAATAGCTACAGTAAGAATTTATATTTCATTTCATTCAGTTATTAAGGTAAAAGTATCCATTGCCAATTTAATATCCATCTAGCCACTTAGCTGCGTAGACGCAACGCCCAAAAAAATGCTAGTGTGGGGAGTTCGCCGGCAAGACATCCAGACTAAAGGACGCTACCGTGGGGTCACTCTTAGGTATTCTGTCTGGAAAAATTGTGCAGTGGCAACCATGGCTGCGAAGTGCACACAGCAACATGTTTTAAAACACCCTGTGTAGGTATAATCTAATCTATTAAATGAAAAACACGCGCCAATGTCGATCATATACATATTGAACTCATTCCGATGCCTAATTAAGAATAAGACAACTGTATTTTTGTGTTTTGCTCAAAAAGGGAAAACGGATCAGTGGGACTCTGAAACGCGTAAACACTTTGGTGCCTATAACATTTCTAGGGCTTAATTAGTTTAACTTAGGTTGGTTCTTTGATAAGGCTTAATCACCACGCTTGCCTAATGCGGATTGGTGATCACAAACCCGAGCTATGTTCGAAAAGAAAACCAGCATCCTTTTTTTTTCTTAAATATTCTCGTTCAGATTCCTTCTTACTAAATTTAAAAGCAGTAGTAGCTTAATTAGTGTAGACTTTTGATGTTATCTGCGATTTTTAAAATATGCGGATCAGGTGTTACATATACATTTAACGCTTACACAAGACGTAAGTATTTTTAATTAAAGATTCTTTATCTACTTATACGAAAATCAACAAATGTAGCTATGTTTTGAGGCAAACCTTGCTAATCTACATTGCTTGAATTTATATGTATTTCTTTACCATTATGTTTTAATTTGTATTTATTTATAATACAAATAAGCACAAATGATGTACTATAAACTTCTTATACAGAGTAAAAAACCTAATCGTAAAACACCTATTTAGTTGTGTACTAAATATTCGTTATTATGGATATCTCACACCACAGACGAGTGTAAGACGAAGGTTTCTTATTTATTGATGGGATAAAATGGCCTAAGCACAAAGCAGAATGAAAAAAAAAGCTTTGTATGTAGGTAGTTCTTTTCTTTCAAAAAAAAATTAAGCACTGTTTCCTTTAAGTAGACACTCGCTCACTTAAAGATTTAAGGTAGTTTCCCTCTAGGGCCCAATGCTTTTTTCCACCCTGTATATCTAGGAATATCTATGTCCCTAGTTATTTATTTTGCGGGGAATATTGTAAGGAATGACCTATTTCTTCGCTCTAATTTTAACTCATATAAACAAGCGTTCTAAGAACGGATGACAATGCAATATAATAGTGTTGCTTATTAAATTAGCCTGATTTTTTAAATTAATCATATTTCCTGCCACTCACATGAAACATAACCAGTTAGACAACTGAACTTGTCAGGTTAAAAAGTAATTGACGGATTTCATACGTAATTTAATAAATTAGCTAGTGTTAATTTAATGATAACCTAATATAACGGTGAAATTAATAAATAGAAAATAAACGCATGCATTTATTTTTGTCTGTTACGGGTGCAGTTATTTCTAATCAGAAATTTAAAAAGATATTGGCCATGGAATAGAGCATAACGTAGCATAACTGCTGTCCGCCCATACGCCAGGATTTTTGTAAGACCGATGTGGGGCCGAGCGTTCTTCGATTTTATTTCTGACTAGGTACTTTAGAACTCAGGACCTGGTGGCTTATAGATATATAGTTCGCAATATAAACCCCGTAAGGGCGTCGCAAATCTTATAAACTAAACAATAAAAAAAAACTAACTAGGTACCTAATATTACGATGTTAATAAAGGTACCATTCCATTTAAACATCTTTCAGTATAATGTGTTTTTGCTAATGTGTCTGTATCTGTCTTGTTATAAAGTCACAGTGCGTAACAAGATCCTCGAAGCCATTTCCAGAACTCTTTATCATCAACATTATTATTTCAACGTATGCGTTTTCAAATGTTCGATTATTTAATAACTTAGTCAACTTCAGACACATAGTTAAATAATGTAAGGTATGAATCAAAATTAAATCACAACCGACTTACTTTGGCTGCGATACTTATATCTCGCCGCAAGGTTTACAAACACACCTAATATGGAATGCATAAGTAAAATGTTGTTGACACAAACCGTCGTATTACATTTCGAAACATAAACAAGGAACGCAAGAATTAAGTATGCGATCTTATTTTATTCAAATGTGTCTAAATACTAACTAGTTTAATAGCAAATGTAACAAAGTTTTAATGTTTCGAAATTAGCGCAGTGAAATCGTAATTATGTTTTCAATGAGACCTTTTAAAATTACTTAAACGTTTTGCTTGCGTTAGTCTAATTCCCCATAAAATATTACACATATTTCTTATCTGTACCCTTACCTGGTAGCTATTGGGTAAGGTGCTATTTTAAACTGGATTTAGGACCAAGTCTCTAAAATACACTAGCCCATAATTTACTACTTTCAGACTCCGATTTAGAGGCCCAGTGCTTAGAAAGAAACTTAGGGTCAGCTCTCAACGGTCTTCTGTGCTATTATGATCCTCTCCACTCCCTGTAGCTCTTTGAAGTGCTGATAAAAAAGCTAATCAAGAGGCTTTACTCACAAGACACAGTTTTTGCAAATAGGCACATAATTTTTTTGGTATCTCAAAGGAGACCATTATGGCCGCATGTCTGAATGGCATGACTGCGGTGAATTGGACTCTAATGTAATAAAATTATGAAAATCTTCTAAATGTAACTAACAATTATAAAAAAAAAATACTCGTAAAAGAGAAAAGCAAACGATAAGTTGTCTGACGGCATCTGATATAAAACAGCATTTCCATAGATATACCTCATTTATCTACCGAGATACTGTCCAATAAGGCGATTATAATGAAATAAGACAAATACCACAAATCTGATATAAACCTACTTATTTCCATCAACTAGTGAATGATAAATTATTGAGCCGTCAGCGTTGAAGTTAAGCATTATTAAGTTAGAATTAAGTGATATAAGTTCTTATTAAGGGACAGAGAGATCCCACTAGCGCCATGATTAATAGGTATTTAAAATCAGAACGGTTAAAAATTACGTTTTACTATTAAAATTATCTTTCAATTATTCTTAGATACCTCGCACCGGCACGAAGGGTTTTGCTCCCTTGTTTTTTCCAATCCAATCTATTCATCCAATTTATTCCAATCAGCTAAGGAAAGCAATTCCTTGACAAAGTCGGTGTTTCCTAGTCATTATGACATGTGGATTTCTGTAAAGCAAGAGTAAACGTCTTCCAGGTAAACGCGTCAGAGTTCATATATGGTCGTGAAGCATGTAATGCATCAGTTACTGCGTCAAGTGAATATGAGCCCGCGCTCTGCCTTTCTAATCAAAGACGCAAAAAAAAAATAAAGTGAAAAAAAAACTACCTAAAAATAGCGATAAGTTTGTGTTTTCTCTCTTTTTTTCGTGATAGGTGGCAGACAAGCAGACGAATCACCGGGCGGTAAACAAGCATAAGAAAATCTGGTGCATTTATTTAGGTACAGTAGGTGGGAAATAAGAACTTTACAATCTTCAATAAAAATAAACATTAAATCTTGACTTCGAAATCAATGAAAAAATAACCTTACGAGCGCTAGTTTTCGTTACATTGACTCCACATTTAGTAAGTGATATAAGTTCTTATTAAGTTAGATTAAGTTACTAATCTTAGTTGAATTGGATCTTTCACTGAGGACGTCATCATTATGTAAATATAAGCCTGCGCGAAGTGAAATCGCTGCTGGTAGGCTCGTTTGATCCAAATGTTTTTTTCGTAATCGTTCTAGGCCTTTTACTGTAGATATGTGTAAGAACCGTAAGTATGTAAAGTACATTGTACACACTTTTGTTAAGGGATTCTCAGTCTTCGACTGAGTCTACACTAGCGTTGTAGCGTTGGCGACCTCCCCAGACTAGCGTTTTCGGGCGTTGCTTTTTACGCGGCGCGCGCCCGAAAACGGGAGGTTGCCCACAAGACGCCAAACGCTCAAAGGGACGCTCGTTATGGGGTATCATCTCCGCTCAGCATAACGCAGCAACGACGACTTGCTTTTTGATATTAGTTTTTTTCCATCATCAGTAGTAATTATTATAATCAAGTTTCTTCATAGTAGTTAACATGGTGATGTTCGTAGTTTGGGGTTTGTATATTGAAAGCAATAAAGGTAGGTAATATTATTATTATAGCTTCCACTAACAACCGAGCATAAATAATTTATCTAGTTCATCAAGAATAGTTTGTAAGGTGCAAGCAAACTGAAAACACGTTTAGGTGACCCACTGTGCTAAACGGGAAATGTCATCTATCAAAATCTAAGAGCATTTATTAGTCCACAGTAATATCTTGTTAGCGGCTTATTACCTAACAAGATATTCGACAAGAGCTGTTCCGCTGGACTTGTAAACGGAAACTCATAGGGGCATTTACATTGGTCATTCATAAAAGCTAAAGCTAATAAAGCCCATTTAGCACATTAGCTGAATGTATGTTCATCTCACTCATGGGCTTTGGGATAAAAATTACAAAAAATAACGGTTTATAGTTCATCTTATGTGTATAACAGTGTGTCTTATGTGTGGTGGAGGCCGCGTGCAAGAGTCTACAGCCATAACAGGTCTGCCACCAGGTGGATCGACGATCTAGTGAAGGTCGCGGGAGTCCCTTGGATGCGGGTGGAACAAGACCGATCTGTGTGGAGAACGTTGGGGGAGGCCTATGTCCAGCAGTTGGACGTCTATTGGCTGAAATGATGATGATGATATTGTATAACAGTAGATAAACATTGTTAAATTTATTCAATTATAGATATAAGAGGAATTCCGACTAGATAGTACTGCCTAACCTGATGTTTGATTGTGTGTACTACATAAATATCGGCCTACTGGCACAAAATACATATTGACACAGAAGGCTGACTGCCCACTAAGAGCTAAAAATATGTCATGTACTCACGCATGCGCACTAACGGGCAAAAACGCCTTTTCGACCACATTAATCCTAACTTATGACATAAGATTGTCAAACTGTCGAGGTCTATGGTAGAGGCCGCGCGCTTATGTACTCATGCCGGGCAACAACCCTAGCATATGTCAACGAACTCTTCTAAATTCAAAATCAGGTCAAAGTCTAACGTTCTGTGTGTAATTATTTTGTGCTACTGGCCACATTACCACTGTGCTATTAGACAAGGAAAGTGAAACCTTTCGTAAGTAGTAATCAGTGTAAGTAAATCGGTTTCGATCCGCTTAGCAAAATAGTGTACTTACTTGTTGAGAGATTATTATCACCGCAGTAATTCACTACCTGGTGTTCGCTAGAAAATTGTTTACTTAGTGGTTGGTAGTTACGTTCAATGGAATCGCTTATAGAGCATCATGAGCGTTATCGTCGTAAGACGCAAAAGCCTTTTAAAAGGCATAAAACAATTGATTATCTATTGTGTCTGCTGTCTGGGCCTTACGATGTTAAAGCTTATCACTAAAATCATAATGTTATTTTTTACTCTATAAATAATCTATACTACTTATAAAGACGATGCGCCTTGGTCTCGCTGTGTTGGGCGTGTCCACAGTCTTCTCTATTTGTCTCGTGAAGGAAGCATACCAGAGTCAACCGATAGGTCGACGCCCGGTAGGCCAACCTAGGTATCGCTGGAAAGACGTCGTCGAAAATGATCTGCGTGAACGTCAGGCCAATGACTGGCAAGAAGTAGTGCAGGATCGACCAAATTGGCGTTCTCTTGTTTCGGAGGCCAAGACTCTTTTCGCGTCGCTGATCCCGAGTAAGTATAGTAAGTGTATACGTATAAGAGGCAACTTCTATAGACAATGAAAAGGCTCAACACCTCGCATCTTTTTACACCAAAAATGTAAAAAGATGCGCGATGTAAACGACACGAAGCGTCGTCGTCGACTACTATTAGGTAGGTATAGGTTGAAACTAATATCTAGAAATGAGGTGAGGGAGGGTCAGTATACTATCTTCTATACTATTTATAAAGAGATAACTTCTATAGACAACGATAAGGCTATAAGCCTTATCGTCGGTAAACCGAAAACATGAAACGCTTGCGCGATGTAATTGAGCACAGCGCCATCTATTGGTTCATTTCTGAATTACGTTCCCGAAGCGAAGTGAGGGCGGGCCACTAGTTTACTTATAAAGAGTTTAATTCTAAACGCCACCATAAGGCTCATACTTATATGCAACACACATTATGCATATTGCACTTGTATTGTCTACTAATTCTGACACGCAACTATTCCTACCTGTAAAAATAAATAAAGGCGGCTCGCATATCTATTACGTAGTGTTATTAACGTTACATCAGACGGATTAGCCATAAAGTGGATCACATACTATACGATCTTGATTTATGCTCGTCGGGTATTAACTCTGGCGCACCTCTTGTTATCATCTTTGAAAAGGAAATGTCAGCTATACTTAGTATAATTTTTATGCTAGAGGCGACCAACGATCAAGCGTTTTTATATAATAGGTACCTTACCTAGAACCGAAATATAAGCTAGGGGCATAGGCAGCCATTTCTTATTTTTTAGCACAAGTTATCCTGAGAAAATCCAGGGTTTTCGTTTTCTCATAAAAAACCCTGAGTTAGATACCTTACTCGGGACGTGGCGTCGGGACGATAATAATTATGGTTATGATATATCACAGTGATAATGATTGTGAACATCCTTCTGACTGACTTACTACGCTGGTTCAGCCTTCAACGTCAAAGCTCGCCATTTTGTTCGGTCCTGTGCCAATTCCGCCCAATCATCAACGTGCTTTAAGGTCCTTGGCGACTTCGTCCCTCCAGCGATATCTCGGACGCTCCACACGACCGTCCCGTTGATCGCCCCAGGTAAGCTCTTTTGGCCAATCGATCATCTGCCAGAGAAAAAACATTCTTCTACTAAAGCCAGTTTCCTCACGACATTTTTAGATTTAGAAAGTCACATAATAAGTGCATAGGTTTGACCTTTAGGTGCACGTTTGGATTCGAGCCTATGAATTCCCGTTTAGGAATCGCACGTTGTTGTCTACTGTAGCGCTACCATGAGTTGACATCTAAAACCGACATAACGTAAACTATTGCTCTGTCTCTTTCAAATGCATCACAATGAAAGAGACAAAGCGATAGTTTTCGATAGCGAGGATAGTATTTCAAACTCATTATAAGGCTACTGAGCGCAACAAAGTATCGCCCCACGTAGCTGGAGTTATAAAACCGCAGTTAATGTTCACGTAGAATGGTTTTGCAATGAGACAACTACAAGCTAAAAGAGGTAAGTGTATCAAGGAATATTATTCTATAAAGCTCCGGACTCACGAATTCGTGTGTTCGGAGACCCTTCTTGTTGTAAGGCGACGCGCTAACCTGCTCCTTCAGCTCAGCCCTGGTTTGGAACTGCATATTGTCTATTGCACAAAAACCAAATACAGGTATGACTAACACCAACAACATGATATTCCTTCCTGACCTTTGAGTAGAGAGGAGGAATGTAAATAAAAAAAATGAGAATGTAACTTCACGGGTGATGAGGTAAGACAGTGGAAAGCTAAACATGAAAAATATCTAGATTAGTCACTCTTTTAAGGGGAATCTATGATTGTTGATACTACCTGAGGATTTGCCTTTAAAGACGTTAAGTAAAGCTGTAATTGTCACCCTATCTTGAAATTTGATAGTGACTCTACCTATGGTCGTACTTGATATAGTTTTATGAGATAAGCAGACGCATATAAGTTTTGTATTTTTTTTGTAATTCCTATGTTATCTGATATTCGTAACACAAGTCCTTGAGTACCTAATGTATGAGATAAATAAAAATAAAATTTAGACAACATCACATTGTCTTGGTCCCAAACTAAGGTGTCCCCTTGTGCTATGGAAACCAGAAACAACGAATATATTCACGAATATGTGAACGAACGTATGAAATGATACCTGAATTTAATTATTTTGACTTATTCCTTATACCTTTGATACATTCTCCTGTTCTCAGCCTAACAAAATCAAGAACTTATTATGTAACAAGTACTTCATTAACTACGCCCATTAAAGGCGGATAGTTTCTCGTATTACTATGCAAATATTGTTAAATAACCTTTTGATGTGTTCGTTACATTAACAAGAGTTAACAACGAAAACTAATGCGAATTTCTAAGTAAATGTGTTGACAGTTCAAGGCTTTTATATGAAAAAAAAATGTACTCATATATTAAAATTAATTTAGATAATTTGTTCAAACTAGTATGTATTTAATTAATTATACACTTCGACAGGACACTGCATGTTTAATGTACCAATTTGTATTTACACGGAACTAAAAAGACTGTGATTTTAATCAGCTGTCTATGTACATATTAATCAAGTTTTATTGATAAGTTTTTCCCGATTGTGTTTTTCTTAGCAAACTAGCAATGATTGAAGTAGCTTTTGGAATGTAAATTATACCTAATCAATAACAAAAATTAAATCAAAGAAGGCTTAAGGTAAAATACAACAAAATTAATAAAACTAGGGACTAACGAAACTGTAACTTTAAATACAGTGATTATGTGCGGTGCATACAAATCTGTAAAGTTCCTGTAATCGAGTCTCGCATTATCATCTAAATATTGAAATAAACACGTTTAATGCAATATTTAATAGAGGAAACTTGACAAATTGCAGTTATCTGCTGGTGTGGCTATACCTAATATGTATAGTTACTGCTTGACATTTCGGCTACTTTACAGTAGTCGTGATCACAAGATTACGAAGCAAAGTGGCCAGTTCACTTGTGGTCAATGTCGAAAATCCACAAAAACTATTCCAATGCCCACGAAAAGATAGGTACTCGTAGTTAACCACACTTTCTGTCACGTTTATGACCGACAAAAGGATTGTACTATACAAATTGATTCTGTCGTCTCAACTTTGATTACAAATTAAGACAAAATATTTTTTTAGCAGATTTACATAAATAATTGCTAAGTGTGTGCCGGGAAGGGGCCAATAGAGAAGTTATGCAACTTTTAATTGGGTGATGTCTACTTTGTATTCAAACGTTGCGTAACATACACTAGGCCCAGGAAGGCCTAGTAAGTAAGTGGGAAATAATGTCTTATTATCTTTAAACACATGTTAACATATCCGCAAAAAGATGTTTCAAATCTGGGTGATCCAGATAATGCGGTTTGCTAATATGCTTCAATTAAAAATATACTTGTAGGTAGTTACATCCGTTGTCATTACAAAACACTTTTTTAAAAGTGTTTTGTTGGGAAATGTTTGACCTCAATGTTGACTCGTATGGTGGTACACTCGTACCACCATACGAGTCAACAGAGATTAACTACTCGGTTAATCAAATAATTTTATTTATCAGCTAAAATGGCATCAATCCCCGAAGCCAAAGTCGAAAGTAGCTTTTATTTTTAGGGCAACAGAATTATCTGGAGAACGATCTTTGTATCTGGCCGCGATTATTTCTACCTTACTCCCAGTTCCGTTTGACGCATAGGGTTCAAAAATATTGCTTAAATTAGATGTTTGTATAAAATAAGATGACTATGCACCGATTAATATATTCAGATCATGCAAGCATTTATAGGATATTAAAGTTTTAAACTTAAATTGGGCTGGTGGCCCGCCTTCACTTTATTTCGAGACATGTGTTCAACGTTTACCTATAGATGGCGCTGGATATCGATTACATCGCGCAAGCGTTTCGCTTTTTGGTTTAGCTACATTAGTGGTCGTTACTTATAGAAATTACCTATTTATAACTAGTATAGATAGAAAATAGCTATAGAGGATAACTTGACTTTCAAACTTCATTGCTCTTACGAGTTGATAGTCAGAAACGCAATTAGTACTCATTGAGTAAACAATGCCTGTCCTAATTTAAATATATCTAGTCCGACTTTAATATATGCCGATAGCCTTCAAAGCGGCTCATTACTGCAAACGGAGCGTAAAATCGGCGCGGGCGCAGCCAGTGTTGCCAGCCGGATCTTTTGAAAAGGGCACTAATTACTAGGTAGTTACGACCTAATATAAATTGACTTTTGTCATGCACTTACCCTGCGATATAAAAGAAAGGGCGGTTTCAGACAATTATTAATTATTGAGTATTGAAAGGACAATACTATCCTTTTAATTTTTAGTAATTAAAGCTCACAAGTAGGTACTTGTGGGGGTCCAGTTTAATTATTGGGTAGACCTAAAAGCTGACCTTTTTGGATAAGGTGGACTGAATCTATATCTCACCGTGATCTTTTAACTAACTTACTTCGCGAGGGCATTAAACTGATAAAAAAATTGTATGGGAAGGTGAGTTATTTTTTGTAGATTAGACCCATGTTCCTTAGGGGAAATGCCTCATGCCCATAATTAATTGTATCCCCACAAGTATTCTACTTGTGAAGTTTAATTATTGAAAATTTAATTGTTTTTTCACTACCCAAAGGCGTAAGACAGCGTCGCTTCATTGTATTTACCAAATTCCCCAAATCTAAGTCTATCCCGGGCTGAAAAGCGACAGTTTTGGATGCATCCGAGAATCGCACGATAAGCTGTTACGGTAAGAGATAGTTACATCTAAAAAACTACCTAAATAATATAAAACGTCCTTACCTGGCAACACTGGGAGTGATAGTGGTATGCGGATCAATCAGATATACAATAATAGTTAGGGACATGGTCAGAAGTAGCTCTAAACATTCCGTATTTAATATCTACTGTGTGAGCTATTTTGTCCTCCTATGTTGTATAAGAATACTTTGCCAGTTGTTTGGTAACATTTTTCCTCGTGTTAATGCTCCTGGCTGGTGTGCACGAGGAAAATATCTGAGACTGTCCATCGAACGAGCGCTAAGACAATTTTGATGTGATGTCATGTCATGTCATGTACACTTTAGGACCTTGTCACAGTACATAATTATGTTTAAGAAAACGACTTTTTTTTTATGTTATAGGGAGGTAAACGAGCAAGCGGGTCACCTGATGGTAAGCAATTGCCGCCGCCCATGGACACATGCAACACCAGTGAAGTCACAAGTGCGCTGCTAACCTTTTATCCCCTTCCCCCCTGGGTGGGCTTCCGGTACCCTCACTCACTCAGCGAAACACAGCACAGGAGCTGCTTCACGCCGGTTTTCTGTGAGGCAGTGGTATCACTCCGGTCGAGCCGGCCGGCCCATTCATGCCGAAGCATGGCTCTCCCACAATTAATCTTTACCTTAACTTTACTTCTCCCACAATTAGACTTCCACTTTCTTATAAATATGTATTGTGAGAAGGTCCTAAAGTGTACACATATTTTTGAACTCGACTGTACAGAGGCTCATAGTGGTCCTGATAGGTACAGTTAGCCAAAAAAAAGCCAATACTTCTATCTTTAACACTTTGTCATCAACTTGTTATTATAATAGTGGCGTTTCCTGGTACACACTAATCACAAAAATATAGCAAGTACAGCAAAAAAGATCATAGCAGGAAAAAAAACTTGATGACGTCATGAAATTTTCTTGATGACGTCTTTCAGCCGTTAAATTTAACAATATATACCTACTTACAACTCCACCTGTGTCGCGAGTGTCTATCGGTGACGGCAATCGCTTACCATCAGAGAAGCAATTCGAGTGCACACGACATTAGAGATCATCGAAACTAGAGATTTCATACATTCCTCCATACAGTTTTTAAATTCGACTTCAATGTCGATTGCACGAGAATTGCTTTCCAGGTGATCCGTCTGGAGCCTATCACATAATATGACTTTTTTTTTTTTTTGTTAATGGCTTGTATTGTGTTCACGACACATTTAATTTTGCCAATGTCAAGTGTAGATTGATAAAGTGCAACAGTCGAAGTCAGTCGAAGTCACAGTCACTCAATAAAACGCCGGTGTTTAGCGTTTTAATGTCCTAAGGATTCTGTGGCGACTATTTTTAACAAAGCCGAAGGTTTTAAGACTATTAGGTCAAAGCAAGTTGTTCACGTGACAAATCCCTCGACACACAATAGCAGTGTTAAAAACGACACAATTCAATGATTCTTATATTAATATCACCATGCGGCACTTCACTGCACAAAGTAACACCAAATTTGTACACTAAAAACCACTAGATACTAATTAAAATCTTTGGATTGCATCAGCCGCTTGGTTCACAGTTACCCACAGAATCCCACATAATATGACAGAGTGGCAAATGATGTCTGACAGTTGTCATTTGCAAAGTATGCATCATATCGTGTTTTTCCTTATTAAACTGTTTTGCAATTTGTAGTAGTAACTTAACTTCGTTTGATCCCATTTACCGGATCTATTATCAATTGAAATACTATCTATCGTGCATTTTGGTACTTAAAAGTTATTTAATCGACATTTTCACACGCCATTACTTCCGGCGACCTCACTAAACGCTCCCGCGCACGCATTCTCGTCGCCTAACGCACGCGCACCTACTGGTGTGTTTAGTAGTATCACGATTTTTTTTTATGTTATAGGGAGGTAAACGAGCAAGCGGGTCACCTGATGGTAAGTGATCACCGCCGCCCATGGACATCAGCTACACCAGAAGGAGTGCGGATGCGTTGCCGGCCTTTTAGGAAGGCGATTAAGATTAGTATGAGGTATAATAGGCCTTTGCATCTTAACAGATGATTTAAGTAGCATCTCAAGTAGGTACACCACAACTACGCTCGTGGCTGTACAGACCAATTCACGTTTGTACTCTTCGTCCGCATTTGCGGCAAGCGATACGAGTGACGACGGATGGGGGGTTTCCAGCATGACGTCTAGCACTTTGATAAGTATTACTAGGTATATTAACTAACTCTTTTATTAGGAACTAGCTTTTGCCCGCGGCTTCGCTCGCGCTCTCCATTTCCCTATAATGGGGGCGTTAGAACGGGGTAGAAAGTAGCCTATGTTACTCTCTATCTCTTCAACTATCTCCACTAAAAATCGACGTCAATCCGTCGCTCAGTTTTGCCGTGAAAGAAAGACAAACATAGGTACATACAGACAGACACACTTTCCCATTTATAATATTAAATGTGGATTGAAGTAGGTATATTAGCTTGGCTTGACAGTTTATTTTTACTACATCAAACATTTGGTTTCATTTAATATGAAAATATCTTTTTTTTTCTTAAACATTTTTTAAATCTATCATTTGTCGGAGTATACGAGTACAATAGCGGGCCTTAGAACTATGTCAACATTCTGCGCGTGCCATTAGAAACTCGTGCATAAAGCTGCGCGGGCGGCTATTTTATTGCAGTTTAGACATAACATCGACAGTGGCATAGTAAAGTGTGAATAGACTGTTGATTAATAAAAAATGTTGGCTATGTAGTAAATAGTATCAGTTTACTAACACAAACTATGTGAGGTGATATGTCAATGTTAATCAGCATTTTCCGTTCCAATCCCACACGGTACAGCCTACTTAACTGTGGTGCTCGGTGTTACCACATTTTACTAATTGGGTGAACTCTCTGTCCTACTGAGGCCAGGGCTGCCAGCAAATATAAGTACGATTTTAGTAACTGCAATTATACGTATCTAAACGAATTATACAAAATACTAAACTGATCCGTCTAAATCAGTGGTTCTTAACCGGTGGTCCGCGGACCACTGGTGGTCCCTGGAGGCATTCCAAGTGGTCCGCAAAGACGTCGTAATAAACAAGTGACGTGACGTGATGAGTCGAGTCAACACAACGCAAACGGCGCCGCGACGCATGTCCGTAGTGTATGGTCCCTGAACGACAGAATTTGTAATGACAACTATACTAAACTAGAACCACTGGTCTAAATGGAGGGGGAGGGGTCCTCTGTCAGCTGTGTCTTGGGAGAGGGCAGGTAGGATCCCCCCCGGAGATTTCATATCATATTAACGAAATGATCATGGATACAATGCACCGTAAGATTATAGGACATTATTATTTTGTATCCAATTATACGATCTGGCAGATCAGTTGCCGTAATCCTTAGTAAGTTAATTTTTTTTGTAAGTCCTCTCTTTGCTCTGAGTCGATGTTCATAGTTAGATACATCAATATAACCGGTAATGAAGTTGAGATGATCATGAAAAATGCAAAAAAGCAGGGAACCCGATAATGATCATAGTTTTTTATTATTTAATTTTAAAGTGGAATTGCACTGATATCCATACAAAGTATGGACAAAAGCAATAGTGGGTTTTAATACTTCGTCCATAAAACGAGGCGTTTTATGGTATGAATGCGAGTAAGTCTAATCGTAAGTAAAGTAATGGTGCAAGTTTATGATCTGTAACATAAAAAAAACTGTCAGGTTATAGTCTTAGCTTAGCAGTAATTGCCCTCGTGACCTAGTAGTTGAACACTTTAACACAAGGATGTTATAATTGGCGCAAGATTTTAATGTGATTTGGATTGGTAGAACATGGACAGATTTTGCAATGGACTAAATGAATGATCCTTTTTTATTTGGGCAACTAACAAGGTCCACCTGCTATAAAACTTATTATTAGATACGTACGAAAACTTTTTATAAAGGGAGTCGGCGAAGTTTTACATATTTTCGTCTGAAAAAGTCACTTAACAACCAATGTCGTTGAAATTGAATCTAAATTTAGCATTACGCCATCTAGCAGAATTTTTACACGCGGTACCTAGCTCCCATTTTGCTCTCACCGTGTGAGCTGTACCTAAAGCCCTGGCATTATTGGTGTTTGTACAAACAAATATTTTATTATCGTAATAATACTTAGTTAAACTTCTTAAACAGCTTAGTTACATACATCGTTACCTACATATTCTCGTGTAGGTATGTAGATTTATTAAATAATTCTTCGAAGTGTTTAAATCGGTGTTAAATTTCGCAGTATTGATAGATTGATCGTAAAAGTATTTTAAATTGACACATCATACTATAATTTCGTAATCTAAACGTGATTAATTAAATTTAGTAGTTTATGACTAATTTTCTCCAGCAAATGTCAATAAATTATTATTTGAAGTTATTTCATTGCATTGGCGACTGGTTCTGACTAATCAACACAGTGATTACAAGAATATTATCTAACTTAGTATTAGGTGTGTGATGTGTAATAAACTTTTTTAATAAATTAAAAATAGTTTAAAGTGCAGACAGGCAACATTTCTTGTAAACTAACAAATAAAATTATAAAAAACATTATTATTTTAATAGTAAATAATATGACCCACTAAGGAAATGTTAAGCAACAGAGATCCATCTTCAAAGTAGTGACCCGTCAAAATGATGTCATATTCATATTGATTAATTGATTTCGTCTTAATGTTTGTTCTACGTACATGGTGTTCCCAAATACCTACTAATCAAGATTATCTTATAAGTATCGCATAATATACCTAACGTGTGTCATTTAAAGGACGACAATAGTATTTTCTATAATCTATAATCTTTTATCACACTTAAAACTTTTTATGTAATAAATGGCCCATGAGTGATCTATCTGGATCACAAGGTGCTAAGCGATTTCCGTCGCCCATAAACTCCTGCAATAGTTACAAGTGCGGTTTCCTCAACCTTTCCTCCCAATTGGGCCTCCGGGTAGTAGTTGGATTGAAATATTATTGAAAAATTACATTTTATGTGTTGAACGTGATCTATAGAGCCTTCGATACAATGACACTTATGTACCTGTATGTATACGTAGTTCATAATACCCGGGCATTCACGGGTCCTGTTCGTTAAAGGTCCGGAAGTTCAAAATTAAATCATTTGTTTTGATCACTGTTGATATTTTGAATATATTGATTAATAGATGATTATGATCCTATTATAGTAAAATTTGCCCCCCGAAAATAACGCTAAATGCATACAAAGGTGGTATAACGCTGGCTTAGTAGACATAAATAAATTAATGCAACATCTCGTACTTTTACAAGATTTCTTACAAGTCCTAGCTTAAGCACAGACAACTGAGGAATTACAGATTTAATATAATATAATAGGCACCTACATACGAAGATTGAAAATGTGCGTCAATAAAAAATCTAAACGTAAAGTAGTAATATTCGAAAATATTTAGAAATCTGTTATACACTACAATGTATACAGTTAATTTCTTTCTCGATTGATGTTACGAAAGTCATTCAAGATGATGACTGCACAATCAGATTAGTGCTAACTCACTCACACACAATGAAAAAAAACATCATTAGACAGATACTTGTACAAAACCACTCCATGTGTGGCCATTACCCAACTTGACGAGGAAGTGATATCTCTAATACTTGCTCCAGAACTATCATTATTTGAATCGATTATCCTCCATCATAACATTCATACGCAACGCTTCATTTTCGTGACTGGGGCGAGCGTTGCCAAACGGAGAACTCGCCACCCACATATCGTTAGGCTCATACCAAAAATTGTATCAGTTAAGGAGAAGCTCATTTATTTCTAGTGTTATAGTTGCGTAATGTTTCAATTGCAATTAAGGTACCCTGCCCACATGGAATGAGGGGACGGCAACTTGCGGCGGCGAGATGATCCACTCATTTTAACTATTTATTTACTGGACGCCTACAGACACTAAGAAGAAGTTGTGAGAACTAAAAATGTAATGTAACATGTGCAGATAATTGTATTGGACTTACTTTTGGTACTAAGTGAACATTTACATTGGTTGATGATTCGAACGTTAACCTGATTACGGGCCTCCCTGCTCCTACCAGTTCCACCCATGCTCGCCCAAAGGCAGTTGCACACCCAACCTTAATATGGTTATCTACCTAACAACCAATGTAAATGCAGCCTCAGACACTACTTTAGCATATTGTTTCTACATGATTCACGGAGACCAGAATCAAAGTTGGTTTAGATTTCAGCATTAGATTTCGAGGAAACAAATGACGATACCGCTGGTGCATATTTCAAAGTTTACATAAAATGATAAAAATGAAAAAAATTAAATATTATATTTAAAAAAATACCTTGGCTTAAATTTTAAACTAAATATCTGTAACCTAGCTTTATCATTCTATCTTGAAACCGATAGATGGTTAACAAAGTAACAACTAAAGTGACACGACGAATGCGAGATAAAGCCACAATAACGTGACTGCTCCCGAGTTAGCTCTGTCACGGCCGACTGGCCACTTACGACGAATAAAATATAACATTAAAAATGCTACAATTACTAAATAGCTCGTAAGGCTTGGTATTTCCTAAAGGCGGCTGCTCAATGGTAATGAATAAACAAATGCAAACTGTGGACTAGTCACGCGACGCGAATTATACACAGATGTAATGAGTTCTTTTTGTTATAACTGAAAATGTATGGTCATTTAGTCGTGTTGCGAAAATCGAGGTCTTTTCTTAAAAAGTGTCACGCATTTTATTATTACTTTATTTTTGAAATTTCTGATCCTATAAAAACATGGGGCCTTAGGCTCTCCTAAGGCCCCATGTTTTTATAGGATCACAAATTTATTGCAAAAAACTAAAAACAAATAAAAATGGTTAATTAACATCACCAACGTAATAAATATTATTGCTCAGCAAAAAAACCTGTTAGCACAGGAATAAACATTTGCTGCACTATAAATATAGTATCACTTAGAAATAACTTCACACATTGGCCTAATTCGACGAATAATACTTGTAAATTAGGTTCTAGCTGATAACCCCAAGTGTATTAGGCCTCCGGCACGAGAGTTTGCCATACTGTTCTATTCTTCGCCACCTGTTGCTTATCCGACATTACAAATATAATACTGAAACAAATAAGTTTAAGTGGGTTCGATTTTGCGAATATACTTCGGAGTTGTGATCACCAATCCGCATTAGGCAAGCGTGGTGATTAAGCCTAGTCTCATCATGGTAGTGATGACTTTATTTCTATGATGGAGGCCTTTGTCTTGTGGGATAGTATAGGCTGATATTTTGCTTTACTTTCATTAAAAAATAAATGAACTAGTAATAAATAGTATTGTCAAAATTTTTCACTAAAGCATAAACAAAGTCTCGACTTTAAGAGTTAGTAAGACTCTCTAAGAATACATTCCTATGATGATGATGATGATCGATCGTTCATATTAAAATTATAAGTTATTTAGTAATCAATTCACTTCGATACTACTAACAATGTGAACCTCCCTTAAGACGTGTAAGTTTCTATATGCATCTGTTAACCGTCCTTGTTACATATTTTGATTATTTTGTCACGTTCCTTTCACGTGAAGAAAGTAAACCAATCGTTGAAGTCTCGACCGCTCGATCTTTGTAGACGAATTTATGTTCTTTTGCTTTATTTTTAAAGGCTTATTTGTTTAGCACAGTTACTTTTGATTCAATGGAGTAATCAGTGTTCGTGTGGCCGATTTAATTACGCAAGCCACGAATATGGAATGAAAACAGTTATTCATCTGTCACTTCTAAATTAGTGTTTTATCAAATAGATTGGCCATTAGTATCTACACACGCACTTTATTGATTGAAGTACAATCATGTGATCTAATTAAAGCAAGGAACACTAACTTATCAATTTGCTCATGCAATTTTTGCGTTAGTTGAGGTAAAAATTGTTTTATTATATAGATTTTATTTTATTATATATAGATTTTATTTATAAATATTGATAAATATCGTTAACTGTGGGAGACCACGCTTCGGCATGAAATGGGCCGGCTCCGACCGGAGTGATACCACTGCATTACAGAAAAACCGGCAGTGAAGCAGCCCCTGTGCTGGTTTTCGACGAGTGAGGGAAGGGTACCGAGGCCCACCCGGGGGGGAAGGGAATAAAAAGTTGCGCAGCAAGCCACTTGTTAACTCCACTGGTATTGCAAGTTCATTTTATTGATGTTGATTTATTGAGGCGGCGGCAAGTGCTTACCATCAGGTGATCCGCCTGCTCGTCTGCTACCTATACCTTAAAAAAAAAAAACTTGTATGAAGCTAATAATATTTTAACCTCAATATAGTCGTCGCTTCCTTTATAGTATTCTAGAGCAGATGATAGTATGCGTGCAATCAACGAATGCTTTTTAACATGTTTTTTTACTACATTAAAATTACTGTTTTTTTCATTTTCTAAATTACTCAGCATTTTGGCTGTTGAGAATGCTTTAATCTATAGTTTAGCCCCAATGAACAGCATCTCATTGTGCTAAGCTTTTACCTACTTGATTCTGTGCTCGAAATTCTAACCCTGGCTCTTGTAATGTAGTCACTGCGAGCAGCCGTCCTAAGAAACTACACGGAAATAGCCCAGTAGCGCTACCATGAGCTGACATCTAAAACTGACATAACGTAAACTATTGCTCTGTCTCTTTCAAATGCATCACAATGAAAGAGACAAAGCGATAGTTTTCGATAGCAAGGATAGTATTTCAAACTCATGGTACATAATCTGGTCTCCAAGTCCTTTCTGCTCCAACGGCCGTCATCATGGTTTTAGTGAATGGCTCACAAAAATCTCGTTTGACATATTTATGACGCTATAAACACTTATGAATTGCTTGTAAGTGAAAAGATCATGAATAATTGGGTTAATCAATCAATCTCATAAATATAATGGTTACGCTTTAATATAACTATTTTCTGTCACATAAAATGACAAATGACTTATAACGTAATTGAGTATTAGGGATGACTTATTATAGCAATTATTAGCTAAGTCTCCTTGAGACTAATCCTACTCGCTATTCTAGACATAGTTTAGTTAAAATATAAGACTGATTGTAGTACAACCATTGGAGCCATAAAGTCCTTGAGTGGAGACCGCGACTCGGCAAACGTAGTGTTGGACGCCCTGCTACAAGATGAGATGACGACATTCGAAGGCTGGCTGGAGTGAGCTGGATGAGAGTGGCCGAAAATCGGGAGCGGTGGCGTGTATTAGGGGAGACCTATGTCCAGCAGTGGACGAGCGTGGGTTGCTGATGATGATGATGATTGTAGTAAGGATTTATTTATACGCCGTTAATTTTTTGTCGTTTTAATCCCGAAACCCTCATAACGTCGTAACGCCCAGACAGCAGACACAATGGAAAATCAATTGTTTTATGCCTTTTAAAAGGCTTATGGGCCTTACGACGATAAAATAGTTAACATAAATAAAGTCCCTTTAGCATGTTTGGTCATCGAAATAATCTGAAAAATCCAGAGGTGTATGCTCGGAATCGAATTACTATCGACCCTCATAGAAGAGGCGTTCTTAACTACTGAGCTGCCAATATTTTACTATTTCTTATTTAAAACTCGCTAGCAAAAATAGTTCAAAGATACTGCAGAAATGTTTCTGTAAGTAACAATACCGACTTCTTCAAAGAAATATGTATAAGTATTTGTCTAAAGAAATCTGTACTGTTACTTACCTCTGCCAGTATGCCCTACAGCAATAATCATATAATTAAACAAAATTTGTACTAATAAACTTCTCATACCAAATCAATTACGAACCCATAAGTAACAAATGGTTTGGCAATAGCCCGACAGCCTAATCTCAATTACTAATCTAAATAGTGCGGTTACTAAAAATCGATAAATATAATCAATGGTATGATTTAGTTCAAGGGCGTTATAGCGCGTGCGCCGCCCACGCATTGTTCGGGCACTACAAGACATAGAATGTTGGCTGCTTACATCGCGAGGTGATCAGTAGACCTAGCACGAACGTTTTAAGGTACCCATGCTAGGATTACGCTAGTACGTAGTGCGAAACACCTTCGATATGACGTGTCATGCCATTTCCTTTCAAAATATATTTATCATAGGCCTTCACATCTATGGCAGATGATTCAAGCAGCATCACGCGGTTTGACTTTACAGCTGCGCTCGTAGCTGTAAGGGTGCGTTTCCACAGAAGCTTAGCTGCGTGGAGTTGAGTAGAGGAGATGTATAAAAATTTAGCAATCGCGTTGCTCAAAATACACATCTCATCTTTGATGAGCAATCTGATTGGTCAATCTTTATAAGTCGTCGCTCAACTCCACGCAGCTCTGCTTCTATGGAAACGCACCCTAAAGTTATATACGGGAGTGAACCCTTCGTCTACATTTGCAGCAGATGGACCAAACGCCGCTGCGGTTGGGGTTATAGGGATGGCGCTTGACACGCTTGGCTGCAAGTTGGTTTAGTCAGGCTTCATCATACTTTTTTATGCCCTCCGACACCGTTTAGTTCTCCTCCAGGACAGACGTTCAACAGCGAGGACCTCCCACTCTGCCAAATTGGATATACAATTAACCTATTCATAATCTAGATATAGATGTATAAAACATCATTAATTGGTTTACTTTTATGTAAATGGGTGATCTTTTTAATATGTGAAGAGAATAGAAAAAGAGTAGCGACCTTCTGTTTTTATAAGTCAATAATTTTTAGTCTTATATAAATTAGAATACCTACCATTGTGGCAATTTGGCACCAAAGGATACTTTACGAGCGTAAATAGCGATTTGTCAAATAATATCAGTCATTTTAATAAGTATTAGTGGCACATAAACAACTCGGATATTTGGCTTAGAATCGTAAAGTAACGCAATAAAAATAATTTATATAGATGATAATTGCGCTTTGGAATGCAATGTCGAAAAAGCGACCTAAAATAGACTTTTCGACGTTCTTATGATAATGGAGTAGAGTTTCATTTAGATTGTGGCGGGTATACACTTGACTGAGATATTCAATCGATTGGCAACGAAAGTAATTTGTGATTGATGGCGCGGAGCGGTCTTTGTTCTCGACGTGGGTGACTCGCTGTAGGCGATGTTTTACAAGGCGTGTTGAGCACCGCAGCGCGAGGGCGTTTTGACAAAATATACGCTAATGCTTAGTATTGTGTCCATGTTTTTATACAGGATTTTTTAAATGTGCAGATATAGGTTTTAAGTTCATGGTCAAACAGGCGGAAGGGGAAAGGCCAGCCGCCGTACCTATTGGAATAAATAAAACTTGATTAATCCGACTATTAGAACGCCTACGTTTCTTTGAATACATTTTATTAATATGTGAAGAGAATAGAAAAAGAGTAGCGACCTTCTGTTTTTATAAGTCAATAATTTTTAGTCTTATATAAATTAGAATACCTACCATTGTGGCAATTTGGCACCAAAGGATACTCGGTTAAAATGTTAAAAGATAAATATATTACAATAAATAAATATAAAAACAGGAAGCTTACTTACATTGAATAATAAAAACCAAAAAAGTGACACACGCCAATATGTCAAAAAGAAAACATAAAAATCTAGGGAGACCAAGGAGTCTGTCCTCGACAGTACCCATGCTAGGATTACCCTAGTACGTAGTATGAAACACCTTCGATATGACGTGTCATGCCATTTCCTTTCAAAATATATTTATCATAGGCCTTTACATCTATGGCAGATGATTCAAGCAGCATCACGCGGTGTGACTTTACAGCTGCGCTCGTGGCTGTAAAGTCCTATGCGGGTGTAAACCTCTAGTCCACGTTTGCAGCAGGTGAACCAAGGGCCGCTGCGGTTGGGGTTGTAGGCACGGCGCTTAGCACGCTTGGCCGAAAGTTGTCTTAGTCAGGCTTCATCATACTTTTTTATGCTCTCCGACACCGTTTAGTTCTCCTCCAGGACAGACTTTTAACAGCGAGGACCTCCCACTCTGCCAAATTGGATATATACAAATAACCTCAGTCTTGTGGAACAGTTTAGCTGCGGCAGTATTTCCTGACGGCTATGACTTAGGGACCTTCAAGAAACGAGCGTACTCCTTCTTAAAAGGCCGGCAACGCATCAGCGACCTCTCTGATCTCGCAGATGTTCATGGGCGGCGGTGATTACTTACCAACAGGTGACCCGCTTGCTCGTTTGCCGCCTCTAGTATAAAAAAAAAAAAAAAAACCTATTCATAATCTGTCGAGGACTAAACCTCGATGTATAAAACATCATTCATTTGTTTACTTTTATGTAAATGGGCGATTTTATTAATATGTGAAGAGAATAGAAAAAGAGTAGCGACCTTCTTTTTTTATAAGTCAATAATTTTTAGTGTTGTGTAAATCAGAATACCATTTGTGGCGATTTGGCACCAAAGGATACTTTACGAGCGTAAATAGCGATTTGTCAAATGATATCAGTCATTTTAATAAGTATTAGTAGCACATAAACAACTCGGATATTTGGCTTAGAATCGTAAAGTAACGCAATAAAAATAATTTATATGGATGATAATTGCGCTTTGGAATGCAATGTCGAAAAAGCGACCTAAAATAGACTTTTCGACGTTCTTATGATAATGAAGTAGGGTTTCATTTAGATTGTGGTGGGATACACTTGACTGAGATATTCAATCGATTGGCAACGAAAGTAATTTGTGATTGATGGCGCGGAGCGGTCTTTGTTCTCGACGTGGGTGACTCGCTGTAGGCGATGTTTTACAAGGCGTGTTGAGCACCGCCGTGCGAGGGCGTGTTGACAAAATATACGCTAATGCTTAGTATTGTGTCCATGTTTTTATACAGGATTTTTTGAATGTGCAGATTTAGGTTTTAAGTTCATGGTCAAACAGGCGGAAGGGGAAAGGCCAGCCGCCGTACCTATTGGAATAAATAAGACTTGATTAATCCGACTAATAGAACGCCTACGTTTCTTTGAATACATTTTATTAATATTAGGTGTATTGAAATTTAGAAACCAGTGGTTTTGGTCATAAAAACCCTAGATTCAGCGTGAATGCGATTAAATGTGTGTCCGCCATTAAAGCTGAAGGTTCCATTCGTAAAAGAGCGCTACTTATAAACTTTGGATTTTAAAACCAATTCATTACATAGATTAGAATTGAAAATAAAATGTAGGTACTTACCCTACTACCTTTGTTTTCGACATCGAGAGCATATTTGAAATTAAAAAAATAGCTACCTAATATACCTAATTAGCTGTAAAACTACAAATGACAGCGCTACTAAGATTACTTTTTCAAACGCTTTTTTCAAAGTATGGAGCTCCGTATAGAAATTATATCGAACTAAACTCTGATTCATAATCATGTAAAGTAAACTGACAGATGTCAATGTGTCATCCCCATACATTATCACTCAATTTGACACGTGCAAAATGTCAAAATGCATAGAAACTTATCATTTTCATCTGTCAGTTTACATGATTATGAATCAGAGTATAGTGGTGACCATTTGACCAGCAGTGGGATCTTCTAGCCTAAAAACGTTATAGATCTGGAGGATTATTAAATAAATATTTATATGTAATATTGTGATTACAAGTTAAATAACACGTAAAATCCGCCTTTCACAAACGACTTTATTATTTACTAGGTAATAAAACATTGATTAGTTTATTTAAAAAACTATTGCTTATTCGCCTTAGGCTTATAAAATTACTGCTAAATCAAGACCACGAGAACATAGGTATAACATTGCATAAGTATTCATATGTAAGAAATTATGAACATATCTTCTAAGTATAGTATTTATATAGAGCTAAATCCAACAGACATCGATAACCCAGTAATACTAACCAAAAAACGAAAGACTTGCGCAGTGCAATCTACGACCAGCGCCATCTATTGGTACTCCGGCTCAAGCGAAGTGATACCTCGGTCCCAAAGATGACCGGTCATGATGAAGCACAGCCTGCGGTGTGTTTCGTCGAGTGAATGAGGGTGCCGGATTTCCCTATTAGAGAAAAGGGGGTTAAAGCACAAAATACATATTGACACAGAAGGCTGACTGCCCACTTAAAGCTAAAAATATGTCATGTACTCACGCATGCGCACTAACGGGTAAAAACGCCTTTTCTACCACATTAATCCTAACTTATGACATAAGATTGTCAAACTGTCGAGTCTTAGGCATGAGTACTAGCATGTACGCATGCCGGGCAACTAACCCTAGCATATGTCAACGAACTCTTCTAAATTCAAAATCAGGTCAAAGTCTAACTTCTGTGTGTAATTATTTTGTGGTTAAAGGCTGGCAGAGCACTTGTGACTCTACTGGTGTTGCAGGTGTCTATGGGCGATGTTAATCGCTTACCATCAGAGTATCCGTCTACTCGTCTGCCACTTATCGCATGACAAAAAATGTAAATATTCGCAATCATACTTAAATAAGTTTTTACAATGTGCTAGTTAGCACATCCATGCTATAGAAATTATATTTCGGAGCCATACATACAGTTACCGTGTGAGAGGATTAGTAAAAAGAATGAGGCGATAAGCTGTTATCTTCTATACTATTTATAAAGAGATAACTTCTATAGACAACCACACAGGGCTTGTAGGTAAACCGAAACATGAAACGCTTGCGCGATGTAATTGCGCACAGCGCCATCTATTGATTCATTTCTATAATAAATATAAGTTCATAATTCCACTTTTTTACAGCTATGATCGAGCGTAATAATTATTATTTATTGTCAAGAATGCTGAAAGTGTTCAACCGCTACACGTTTTTACAAATGAAAGTGTTTCTTTAATAAATCAGCTATAAGATCCGGCTAGCCGTTCCAATTTGATAATCACAATTGATAAATTATTGTCATCGTTGTCAAACGTTATATAAGTGCATTTTTTTAATCAATCAATAATTTGGTGCTTATTTAGCCAAGTTATATCGAATGGAACATTTCTGTTCTGGAAATTAACTAGGTACTTAGTGTAAAATGCAAAGGAAGACATTTATTGACTTGGTCCATCCAGCGATATCTGGGACCAAAGACCAGAACAGACAGAGGCAAGAAGTGGCTGAAAAAAGAGCGGAGTGACAATCTTGTCGCCAAGATCCACTTCGGGTCAGCTGAGCCAGCGAAGTTAAGGAAGTAAATTAGTAATATGCAAACTCAAAATTACCGGCCTGATGGTGCATTTGGACCCTACCTCGTACGTCAAAGGTCGTGCAATCCCTTTTCGTGGACAAACATTTGTTTCATTTAAACACTTGTGTTTGGTCGGATTCTGGGATCTTACTATTTTGATTAATTTAAAAAAAAACCGTCTCAGGCGCCCTTGTTTCACGTTTTAACCAGCCACACCGTTGAATTTTGAGATTATAACCCGTCAATCGTAATATCGATTTATCAAAAACATTTTTTTTAAAGTCGAGCCGCTCGAGTCCGACTCGCACTTGGCCGGTTTTATAACTTCTTTATGTGCCGCCTCAGGGGAAAAAACTATGAGAAAAAATCTAATCCAATAATTAAGTCGGTTAAACACATACTAACATGCATACATTATGTAAACAATAAACGACCATGTTCGGTATCTGATTTAGCTCTCAACAAAAGCCTAGGCTATCATTGTGTAGAAAACAGCCCGATTATAGCTTACAGGTCGTTTCGCTTTAGAGTTACTGTATAATTATAGTACAAGAGGCCACAAAAGAAAGAAATTAAATAATATTTGTAATAACGTGTCACCATATTTTAATACGTACAGCCTAAGTAAGCAAACACTGGGTCAGAATAATTGGATGTCTGAATTAAGATTTGTACTTTGAAGTAAAATGTATATTGAAGGTAATTTTATTACGCATGGTTAATAGATGAGCCATATCACAAAATAATATGCACAAAAGGAATTACGTTAAATAAAGGCTACGCACTCACTCATGCGCGCTCACAGAAACTACCGTGCGGGAGAGAAAAGCTATTTATGACTATGAAAAAAAAAAACAGTATTAGACCGAGCATCAACCAGAGATCAGTCACGCGCTTGACCGTCTTCTGTTATTATCTCATCGTGGTAATAAGTCTATTTAGCGTCTCGTAGTGTAGTAGTAGTAAGTAGGCTCAAGACCAAAATACTGTATAAAACACCCCAAAATACCATATAATGGGTAATCAAGATTAGTAATGAGATGGACAGGGATATTTTAACAAACATTTTGAGCTTCCGGTTGCTTATTGCCAGTTTCTTGAATTTGAAGTTAAGAGCTTTAATCCTTATTTTAACGTAATATAATATGAACAATATATTTTTGACTACGGAAATCAGCCGGAAGCTACAAATTTTTGGCGAAATACTCACAGATCAGATCAAGGCCGGGCCTAAGTGCTCTGTTAACGAGTGTAGCCGGAAGGCTGGTCCGCGACGAATGGCGCCGATTCACCGATTTAATCACTCATTGTGATCCACAGACTGGCTGGAGGGTGCATTTGGTAGTGACCCTGACTTATACGTCCAAAGGTGCGGGTTTGATCATCACACTGGAAAAACATTCGCATGATGACCACTTGTGTTTGTCCAGTGTTACTAGTGGCCCGTCCTCACTTTGTTTTGGGACATTAGTTCCACTGTCTACCAATAGATTGCGCTGGGCGTTGAGTGCATCGCGCAAGTGTTTCGATTTTTAGGTTTCTGTCGACGTGTACAGACTTAGTACGGAGTCAGGTTGAGTCAGTCAGTCAATATATTATGAGGCGAGGTGTGAATTTATAAAAAATGATGACTACGACCACTGGCAAGTGTACTGTACAAGAAAGATGCCTAAGTTGCCAAAATGACTTCGACCTCCCGCACTACATATTCAAATGAGATGTGCGCAAGCGCGTGCACGGCGACAATAGCTTAATTAGTGCACTCTCATAGTTTATCAGCTATAAATCACAGTAACAGGGTCAGTGTCACCCGCTGACCCGCGCGGGTGACGTTACATACTGAACTCGTAACATTGGCCTTCAACATATATTAATGTGCTCTAGTATATCAGTTGAATGGAAATTGTTTTGAGAGGTTTGTGGGAGTTTGGCGAGTCTTAATTTCACGGTGAGGGAAAATTAAACGCGTTGTTACGACCCCATAGCTCATAGACTCTTTCCAACATAACAGGTACGATTGTAGTCAGTTTTTCTCTTTCGTCGATTGTCTTGATTTTTTTAATTGTAGATAGGCTTACGAGCACTTTTATTATTTAATAATTTTCACCCTTCAAACCCCTTTTCGCAATAAAAAGTAGCATATGTCCTTTCTCAGGGTCTAGCTCATCTGTATACTAAATTTCATTCAAAGCCGTTCAGTAGTTTTGGCGTGAAAGAGTATCAGACAGACAGACAGAGTTACTTTTGCATTTATTAGTACTAATATGAGTTAGAACAGAATTTGGATCATATTTACAAGGCCGCAACGCATCAGTGACTTCTCTGATCTCGCAGATGTTCATGGGCGGTCAGTGATTGTGTAGTATCTAGTATAAAAAAAGAGTCGGTATGTTTTTCCTGCCTAACCTCATCAAATCCAGGATCATGGTCGCACCGAAGCGGCATCTTTAGCCGCAATCGGGTATGACAAGCTGAGATGATGGATGACTCTAACCATTACTCTAAGGAGGAAGATAGTTTAGCATGTACTTCAAGCATAGATCTCATTCTAACTTAATGGTGTTTTTGTCATATTTCAAGTCGCTGGTTAGCCCATGTTGTAAGGCAAGTAACTAAAAACAACCCTACGGCTAGATTGTGAGATTATGATTTCCTTTTCATGAAATAAATCAAACTGTAATAATTACGAAATAAAACATAAAGTTTACGACGTTAATAGGTTCCGCAAATTAACTAGGTACTTACATAAATGTAAAAAAATGACAAAGAGCGATCAACAATGAGTTGCAATTATTATATTGAGAGACAGTTTTTATTACTACTCGTATACATTTAATTGAATCGCCTCTAAAAAGTTTTGTTATAAAACACGTACCTTCAGACACCGTTATGCAAGTTTTAGTTGGCAGCAGAATCTTAAATGTAAATCAGTATCGTGCAGTTCCAATAATAGTGCTCCGTCCTAGGTGAGCATCAATTGCGATACATTGCTCGGGCGGGACTACTGAAAAAAAAAATGTTTCATGTATATGTCTATGTTCTATATTAAGTCGGTCACGTGATTTTGTCATTTTCTATGGGAAGTCGAAAAATATTGTTCAGAATGGTTAGTACGAGTAGAACACGTGGTTAAAGGAATGTAAATGCTCACAGATACATCCTGTATAAGTATTTATTTTATTGACTTAACAAAAAATATACCTATTTATAGGTAGGTAAATGTGAACTTTATGTTAACAGGCATTTTGCTCTTTGGTTTATGGAGAAAAAATAGAGCGAGTAGCTCAGTAGATAAGAACACGCCTTCCATGCTTGTAGTTCGAACCCAAGCATGTACCTCTGAATTTATTAAATCTACTATTAAATCGTCGTTGAGTGAAAACATTGTGAGAAAATCTGCTTTGGACGCTACTAGGAATTACACGCTCAGATGAGAGGTCCATGCATATATAAACAATGGTTTGCAATAATTCTTAAGATTATTAAATTTATTATTCTCCCATAAAAAAGGGTACCTTGGGTAAAAAAAACATTACGAGTCACATCACTCTGGTTCTGTGGGGTTCGATAACGCTCAAGACATCGCTTGTCACTATGCATTGCTCATCTAGGACGGTAAATAGATCTAATCAATGCAATTCCAATACGTAACGGTATATCAAGGTAAAAATATATTATTTTAAATCAAAACGCCCTCACCTGTTGAATAATTCAAAATACCTATTAATCAATTTCATACTGTCATTTCGTCGTATTAATTTGCATCCACATAACATTTTACTTTTGACTAAACATATTTTTCCCAACGGATATTTCAGCTAAGGCTAGCTGAGACGATGAGTCAGTCAGGCACAGTACAGTACGAACATTTAGGCATTAATCGGACGCCTATGTGGCATGATCAAAATGCGGCTGATTTTACTTTTGTTATTTATTTAAGTACAAAGTATGTATTCAGGTATGTAGGTCAGTTAACTGAACAATAATGATATTAGCATGCATATTGCAGGTGGGTCAGACCAATCACTATTTTACATAAAACTTGTGTAAACGAGTCTAAACGCGTTATAAATAACTTATGTAATAAGTACTATACATGAAGTAGGTGCTAGTTGTATGAATAATGTAATATGAAAGAATTTGAAATGTAGGTTACTTTATTGTTTACACAGTTAAAAGTCAGTGCAGAATTGTTGGAATTTGCGCCAGGTAATCTAGAAATTCTGGATAAAGATTAAATTTATCAAAGATTAAAGTTAAGTAGTAAAAAATACATATTTGAATGAAAACTAACTACAAACGTTAGCATTCATTAGATTAAAAAGCATTATTGTTACTTAATTACTTTAAAAGTTATACAATCAAAGAACATATTAATATAACATGCATAGGCGTTATATTAACATAGGTAGGCCTAATAAGACAATTAATAAGACATGTAGGTTATTCAACCTCAAGTTGACCTCTACTTATTCATATCACAGAGGTCAAGTTTTGACAGTAACACATGCTCCGAGGAACAAATACAATACTTACCTATATTAAATCAAAACGTCTAAATAAATTTATTTCCATTATACGAATGGTAGTCGGAACCGATCGTAAAAGAGTCAAGGACGCACAATAAATCATTACTTGATGTAGATAAAAGTTAGTGACCACAACCAACGCCCAACTAGACCATATTCTGGTTTTGGATTGAGAAATGCAGTTTACAAGGCTCGCCATAAGAACAATGGTAGTTTTCAAGGCTAGAAATACCGGTAAAATAGGTAATATCAGCAGGGGGTAGCGGGGTATCGGCCGCCCGGGGCGAAAGACTATTTTGCGCCCCTGAGGGCAAAAGAGTATTTTGCGCCCCTGAGGGCAAAATACTATTTTGCGCCCCTGAGGGCAAAATACTATTTTGCGCCCCTGAGGGCAGAAGACCATTTTACCGCCCACTTTTCTTCCTCAAGCTCGTTCAGTACCTAACTATAAGAACTCATCTTCCACTTTGATATGCTTATCTAGCTTGCACAAGTCATAATGGTGAACTTTCGGTTCATCATATCCCTACGTCAATGTCCCAACATAACCTCCATTATTTACGAAAGTTGTATACAAATGGCCATTAAGGAAACACACTTAATGGATTTTAAATACCAATCGTTTTTGTACCGATTTGCAATCTATAAAATTACTCTGTAGATTATGCCTGTATCGGTAGGTAAGTTCCTTATTTCCTATACCGTGAATGTTTGATTATATCTGCATATCTATTTCGTAAATGCTCATGCGATTATGATTTTTTTTATTAGAAAACGAATGCCGTTAGCTCACAGTACTGGCCGTTCTATCTTAAGTTTGCCCGACAACCAGAGGATGGTCAGATTATATGGGCCTTTCCTCCTGGCGATACCTCAAGTCTGTCAGAGGCCTGAACCCCCTGCATTTTCCCTCATTGCCGCTAATGTGGATGAGTCAAGCCAACTCTACTACGACCGTCCTGGCGGCCGGGCCAAGAGGTGCGAGAGACCTTTTTATTTGAGATAGGGGGCAGCAGTTGGATCTCCTGATAGTAAGCGATTATCGCCCATGGACCTGTAATACCCGAGAAGTCACAAGTATACCGCTAAACATTCTATTATATTATTATTATATTATTTTATATTATTTAACGATAATAATGACCCGATAGCAGTAAAGATCAAGTACAATTTAGGAAAAATAGTAACTGTTTATACATTCAGCTATAATAATTCAAATCAAACATCAAACGGTACAATTACTGACCTAATATAGGATAACTAGTAAGCAATGTTGGTTTAATATCATTGCCGCCCAAGGCAAACGGAACCAATTCATAATTCTAGTTTTGACGGTAACTTTTGTAGATCTTTTATCTGACGATGATAAATTTTACATTGACCCATTTAGTCTAATCCATACTATTATAAATGCGAAGTAACTTCTGTCTGTCTGTCTGTCTGTTACTCTTTCACGCCAAAACTACTGAACGGATTTAAATGAAATTTGGTATACAGATGATCTAGACCCTGAGAAAGGACAAACGCTACTTTTTATTGCGAAAAGGGGGTTGAAAGGGGTTAAAAGGGGGGTAAAAAGTTACTTTTCCACGCGGACGAAGTACTAAAGTCATCAACAGTGTACGTACAGTCACAAGCATAAGATAAGTATACTACAACCTCATTTAAATTATGAACCTTATAGTCCTGACATAAGAATGGAGATGTTAAAGGGACTGAAAAATTTGCTGGTCTCTAAACAAACTGATGGACGATTAGGAGTCGAGCAATAAAAACTAGTGATAATAATAAAAATATGTAGAACAGGATCTCTCTTTACCTTCTCCATCTTGTGTCTTGTGTCCCCTTTTAGGTCTCTTATAGTAAGCATAGAAATAAAAATACCTATTTATATGTTTATTGCACTGTGGTAACAACTAAGTACACATTTATTAGAGTAATTAGTAATTCACCTGCTGTTGTATTTTGAAACAGAAAAATCATAATAAATTATGTATTATAGTTAGTTCCGGTTAACAATGTTTATTTTTAAATAAATGTTTCAACTCACGTTAAGCATTTGATGTTATAGTTTGTTGCTGTAAGAATAAAAATCTTAAACCAGAAAGTGGGCAGGTAAGTACAAAAGTACCTTCATTGTACCAACCTTCAACAAATCAGCTAGTGGGTCACCTGATGTTAAGTTATTACGCTGCCCATGACCATCTTTACCAGTAGGTCGCTGGTGCGTTGCCGGCCGTAATAAAAGATTAGCTACTATTACACCTTTTGGATTTCTACTGATTCAATAATTGTTTCAGCTCAAGATTCGACGGACCCCGAGTTTGAGATTGTAAATCAAGCCTTAATGGGTCAAAGCGACCGGCTGTCTGAACCTCACAGTAGAATACTATCAGATATTCACGTCGCCTTTATTCTCCTTCCACTACAGTTCAAATTCCAATTCACTGTAAACTAATGAATGGTCAGTCAATACAATTATCATACTAGTTTCTGGTGGAACACGCATTCGGACCTAGATTATATCAATTTATGTGCCCGTTACTGGAAAGCAAGGCAATCTTTCACATACCAAACATTAGTATGAGGAAGTTTTTTTTAATTTCAAATTTACAAATGTCTGTTGATCCATATTTAGATTAACTACCACTCGTAGAGGATATATTACAACTGTATCACTTCATGAAGTCGCAATGTAGGTAAGTGACTTTTCCAGCGATAGTCACGCAATTTAGTTCAGTTGCTGCATCGATATAGTCTCTATTGGCATATGCCTGGTACTAAATGCAGCAAGACAATCACAAAGCGATGTCGCGACAGTGTAAACTGTCCTTAAGAGCTAAACGAGAAAAAAAAAAAATTTGGGAATTTCCTTGAATCCTGTAAAACAAATTCGTAGGCAGCAAAACGGTTCAGTTCAAAGTAAAAAAAACATTCCATTTTGTGAGGGAATTGTGTGTGAAATAACTGCATATTTAATAAACCTCGGCAGGCCACCGATAGGAAAACCTGAACTTATCACCATCAACTTCATAAGAAGAAGAGAAGACAGAATTTGAAAGTACAAAATAATTAACAATACATTGATTGTAACTTAAGTACTACTAAAGCAATAAGCATACAACGCATTGGTCTTAACCAGACCATTGGAATACATTTCTAGTGTATTTTTAGATTATTCCTTAGTTGAAATATTTGGTTATTCAAGGAGACCTTGTAAAGTAATCGTCCGTCAGAGAAAGTCTAGGAATGTGGTCTAAGACTACATAATAATTGGTGTGCAAGACACGGGTGAGTACATAAATACCTCTTACCTATGCAGACTTGATAAAGTTTATTACGCCAGGCAACGAAAGCCTAGTAAAAGGGCCAGGTTTCTGCGTCTCAAATATTTCGTAATCTTACTTACCTATAGGGTGACCAGGTGCCACTATTAGTTGATTCCAGGGTTGCCAGTTTGCCAGCATTAAAATATGAGTCCCAATTTATTTTTACCGATGAGATACCGACGCCTAAGTCTTTAGTAATCTTTTACTCAAACTTTGAATTATGTTGACTAAAGGGTGGCTATTAATACCTGTAGACTTTAGTTTATGATGTTGCTATGTATGAATAATAGTAAAATATAGAAAGAAAAAGCAAATAACTATAAAATATTTTTAAAAATTCTAGCAACAATATTATTATATATCTATCTGGTTTGCGATGGAATTTTGGTACACGAGATCGCTGCCAGCCCTTCCTATCTTCCAAAAAACTAAATCCTTAAATAAGTCGCAGAAGGAAGACTCTTAGGGCCTTATTCCCACAAAATTATTGGCTGTATTTCCACAAGAGGGATAAGTGTTTGTACTGCGCAGCTTTAAATTTTTCTGCCGCATCAGACATGATTCCAGTACCTCATTTGGGAAGATGGGACAGTACTAAAGTGTTAACGCAGTAGAACGCCTCATAAATAAAATAAATAAATAATTGAGACAACATCACATACCATTGTCCTGGTCCCGAACTAAGGTTTGTCCCTTGTACTATGGAAACAAGAAACACCTGCCACTATAGTACCTACAGTTAGTTTACACATTAAATAATTTTCAATGAATACATGTAATTGAACTTGATATTGAAAATAGGTTATTTAGATGCGCAAAAATCCCGTGAAACACAGGAGATTTAGTCATCCTATTCGTATTCTACTTACCCATGTATTTAGCATAACGCCTGTCGATATTAAGAGTGCAATTAACAGATTATTTTTAATGAGCCATTTGTAAGTGCAATGGAAGCGATAGCCTTGCTGGTAGATGCTTGCACCACTTGCTTCACTGAGTGAGTTGGATAGATAAGTTTTTATACAAATGCACAGTTTTGTATAAAAAGTAATCCTGCCAATAGTGTCTAGTCCATATTCCAAATCTTACTTTAGGCTTATATATGGATTCTTGAAAGAAGTTCGCCTCTAGTACTTTGCTTTCCAGCTAAAGAGGACCTATTTTGACTGATTCATAAAAGATCGAAATTATCATACCTACAATTCGACATAGTTTGCAAACAAGACCAACTCATTTTGGATGAAATCGAGTTACATATTTTAATAGACTCTCCACTAACTACATTTTCTACATCATTTTTTGATATCTTGAAAGTAACTTTTTAGGGGTTGGGTCTAGTTTGCATAACTTTGTCCAATTTTCTTCATCGTATGCACAACATTCGCCTATCTACTTGAGGCAATATACCAAAAAACAAGAGTAACTGGACCATGGTCCCCGAGCCAAACCCTCCGGCTCCGCGGAACATCTTTATTATGGGGATTTTTATGGCCAATAATCTATTCCCATACTCTTTATTGCACAAAAGGTTACGTACCTCCTCTTGTGTAGTTTGACCTCAACGCTGAGGGTCTGCCGATGAAACTTTGCTGGGCTAACTTTTGCCAGCGGCGTCGATAGCGGATGACTCCTCATTATACATCATTTATCGCTCAAAGATTGATGATCAAAGATTGAATACCTTGGACACGATGGGTACCGTGTATTCCGACGAATGTAGGTATTATATACTTAATAATTAGGACTTTGATGGTAATAAGGCCGTCCGCGACGAAGGAAATAGAACTGGATTGCGTGTAAACGATGCGGAGGGGAATCACATGCGTGGAACAACTCTTCAATCTCCCTGAAAGTAAGAGAAAAATTCAAGAAACAGGCAACCAACCTACGAGAAGCTTTCGTCGAGCGAGTGAGGGTACCAGAGGCCTAATAGGGGGAAAGAGGGTAAAAAACAAATTGTGACTCTATTGATTTTGCAGGTGTCTATGGGCGGCGGCAATCAGGCTTAACCAGTTAGGTGATTGCCGTCCTGCTTCGTCTTCTACCTATCACATAAAAAAACTCTTCCAATTAATTACGTACATTTTAAACATGATTACAATTAATCAAACATTTTCTATAAAGCAAAATCAGCTAACAACCGCTCCATTTATCACTCACTGCAATACCGCGGAAGTCCCGAGGTTTCAATCTTTCATCGAAACCTGTTATTAGGTATTCCATCATTTGCAAAATGCTATCAAGCGATCTGAAACACTGTATAAATTATTATGTCAGCTTTGTCAACGTACCACATTAGTGATTACAGGGTGTTTGATAAATGGTAATAGTAGCGCTCTCATCGTGGCGTGAATTCCTTGTTGCGTAGCCCGAGGCACTATTCAAGAGTTGGGGAGTATATGACAATGAAATAACTGCCATTTGACCTTCGCACGGCAACCATTTAAAAGGGAGAACCAGACCAACAGATTTTTTTATGTGATAGGTGAGCAGACGGATCACCCGATAGTATAGCGATGGCCGCCGCCCATAGAACAACCTTTACCCCCTTTCCCCCCAATTGGGCTTCCCGGTGCCCTCACTCACTAGACGAAACACAGCGCAGGCGAAGCTTCACGCCGGTCTTCTGTGAGGCCGTAGTATGCTCTCCGGTCGAGCCGGTCCGTTCACGACAAAGCGTGGCTCTCCCATGGTGACATTATGGTTCGTTCAAGCACAGAATACTTAATAGTACATAGTTTCCTCACGATGTTTTTTCTCATCGTCAGCTAATAGACATACTTATCAAAATAAATATCTCGCCATTTTAGTAAGAACCACCAACAAAAAAAAAAAAATAAAGAAGGGATGGAGAGTAACATAGGCTACTTTTTGTTTCTTTCTAACCCCCCATTTTGGGGAAGTGGGGGGGCGCGAGCGAAGCCGCGGGGAAAAGCTAGTTAATACATACACCCACAAAACTAAATGAACGTCAAACTTGAAATAATTAGATATTTCGGTCACATCCACTTCCTTTTACAGATCTGGAACTTGTCTGCAATAAACTTGTTTTTGAGAAATTATGATTTGGTGACTTCGTAGTGACCCACATTTCCTCAAAGAAATGGTTAATTGCTGTCTTTTAAATTATTGTTTATAGATTTTAATCTAAATGTTGTAAGCTACGAGAAACTTATACTTGAAAATTTCTTAATAATCATTAATGTTCGTTCAGAAACTACATCAATATGTTGCTTATTTGCTTTTTATGAACCTTTGCTTCATAATCAACTCCTAATTTTCTGTTTTATAGATGGGTAGCCAGCAATTAAATACCACCTCCAGTTTATAGTTTATAGCGAGCCGCGCCGCCCGCGACTTCGTCCCGTGGAAAAGTAACTTTTTACCCCCCCTTTAACCCTTACAACCCCCTTTTAGCAATAAAAAGTAGGCTTTCTCAGGGTTAGATCTCTTATACTACATTTCTCAGATCTTTAGTAGTTTTGCGTGTAACAGACAACAACAACAGATTTTCATGTTAAGTATACTTACCTATGAGTCTTAAAGTTTATTGCAGGTTACAGTAACATTAAAAGAAACATAAGACAAGAAGTATGTATACATTTGTTACCTTCATGCTGCCAAATGTTCACCCCCTTTTCCCGTGATTGGGCCTTCGGTAGGTACTCTTACTCGGCGAAACACAGAGCAGCCGCTGCTTCATGTCGGTTTAGAAAAGAACTAGAGGAGTATTATGACTTAAGATTTATTCATTCCTTACCTAAGTTCTTCTCTTTTCAGGCCATCCTCTGAGATACCTCAGGTATTGTAATGCCCGCAGGTAGAGGTGATCATGGTCACTTAACCTTATTGGATTTTAAAACCAATTTGCTAAATGCTATCAAGCGATCTGAAACACTGTATAAATTATTATGTCAGCTTTGTCAACGTACCACATTAGTGATTACAGGGTGTTTGATAAATGGTAATAGTAGCGCTCTCATCGTGGCGTGAATTCCTTGTTGCGTAGCCCGAGGCACTATTCAAGAGTTGGGGAGTATATGACAATGAAATAACTGCCATTTGACCTTCGCACGGCAACCATTTAAAAGGGGAACCAGACCAACAGATTTTTTTATGTGATAGGTGAGCAGACGGATCACCCGATAGTAAGCGATGGCCGCCGCCCATAGACACAACCTTTACCCCCTTTTCCCCCAATTGGGCTTCCCGGTGCCCTCACTCACTAGACGAAACACAGCGCAGGCGAAGCTTCACGCCGGTCTTCTGTGAGGCCGTAGTATCTCTCCGGTCGAGCCGGCCCGTTCATGCCGAAGCGTGGCTCTCCCATGGTGACATTATGGTTCGTTCAAGCACAGAATACTTAATAGTACATAGTTTCCTCACGATGTTTTTTCTCATCGTCAGCTAATAGACATACTTACCAAAATAAATATCTCGCATTTTAGTAAGAACCACCAACAAAAAAAAAATAAAGAAGGGATGGAGAGTAACATAGGCTACTTTTTGTTTCTTTCTAACCCCCCATTCAAGGGAAGTGGGGGGCGCGATCGAAGCCACGGGCAAAAGCTAGTTAAGACATACACCCACAAAACTAAATGAACGTCAAACTTGAAATAATTAGATATTTCGGTCACTCCACTTCCTTTTACAGATCTGGAACTTGTCTGCAATAAACTTGTTTTTGAGAAATTATGATTTGGTGACTTCGTAGTGACCCACATTTCCTCAAAGAAATGGTTAATTGCTGTCTTTTAAATTATTGTTTATAGATTTTAATCTAAATGTTGTAAGCTACGAGAAACTTATACTTGAAAATTTCTTAATAATCATTAATGTTGTTCAGAAACTACATCAATATGTTGCTTAATTTGCTTTTTATGAACCTTTGCTTCATAATCAACTCCTAATTTTCTGTTTTATAGATGGTAGCAGCAATTAAATACCACTTCTAGTTTTATAGTTTACTAGCGGCCGCCCGCGACTTCGTCCGCGTGGAAAAGTAACTTTTTACCCCCTTTTAACCCCTTACAACCCCCTTTTAGCAATAAAAAGTAGCCTATGTTCTTTCTCAGGGTCTAGATCATCTGTATACCAAATTTCATTCAAATCTGTTCAGTAGTTTTGGCGTGAAAGAGTAACAGACAGAGTTCGCATTTATAATATTAGTATGGAAAGTATGAATTATGATGTATACTTACCTATACCTATAACGAACTAGATCTTAAATATTACTTAAATTGCAGGTTTAAAGTAACATTAAAAGAAACATAAGACAAGAAGTATGTACTATTTGTTACCTTCATGCTGCCAAATTTTAACCCCCTATTACCCTGATTGGGCCTTCGGCACTCTCACTCGGAGAAACACAGAGCAGGCGCTGCTTCATGTCGGTCAAGAAAAGAACTTGAGGAGTATTATGACTTAAGACTTATTCATTCCTTAAGTTCTTTTCTTTTTCAGGCCATCCTCTGAGATACCTCAGGTATTGTATATGCCCGCAGGTAGAGGTGATCATGGCTCACTTACCTTATTGGATTTTAAAACCAATTTGCTATGAATTAGGGTCGAAAATAAAAAGTGGTAACAGTATTTTCGGAATTCAATAATATCTATAGCTGCAACTACTAATGATGGCCCTGTTGGCATCACTTTTTCCAACGCTTTCAGTATGTAACTGTGTATTTAGGACTAAAACGACTAAGATTCAACAATATATTATCAAGATTCTATAATCTTGTATTTTACTACAAAAAACTAAAGAGGATGTAGTTAATCCTAACCGAAGTATTGTTTCGAGGCAAGAAATGAATACTGCACAAGACTTTAAATTTATCGCGATAAATCTTACATGTGTAAACAAATAATGATAGACGTTATCTTGATTATTCAAAACATCTGCCAAGTGCTAAAGCTGAGTCGGGCTTATCTTTTGGCTATCTAAACTCGAGTAAAAAGTCGTAGACCCAGCTCTAACACATAAATCACGGTTGTCGCATGCATACCCGTTAGGGCGCATGTACATTATGAAATTACTGTCATGAATAGAGATCAAAATACGTAGACTATAATAACCTATAATTTTTGATCAGACAACATAGAGCTGTTAATACCGCTGGCCGGAATTTCTTATTCAACTTAATTTAGTCCATTGCTGCGGTTAAATGAATACTATCACTTTGCTGTAAAGCGCAGACAAAAATACAGAAAAAGCAGTTATAAAGAATTCAATTTCGGCGGTATTAACAGCTTTATAATATGTGCCATGGAGAATCGTAGGTAAATCTATAAATAAAGTCTACTAGGCAGTGCACTTGTGACTTTACTGGTGTTGCAGGTGTCTATGGGCGGCGGCAAAATTTATACTATCTCCAACAAAACGAATGTTAATAATGCGAAGTCGATTTCTCGTTAAAAGGTTTGACAGTAATCGACACAGTGAAATTTGAATGACATTTATTTCAAACAATTCATAATCGTCATGAAACTACTTTCGTGACGAATGTAGGTACTACTTGAATGCTTTAACTAAGAGATGAAATTGTTATCACGTTTATTTCATGCCACTTCTTCCATAATGTGCATTAGGCCTAAGATCTACTTCTATCACATAAATCAGTGCTGTCCCGCGCATACCGATTAGTCGCGTTGACGCAAGCGCGCGCGCAGTTCCGCTTGCGTCCGCGCAGACAGCTGAAGGGATACCGTGAGAAATTCCTTCGCTATTTCGTAAAAGACTTTAGAGATGCAAGTTTGAACTTAACCTATGCAATTATTTAGAACGCCTCATTGGTCTAGTGGTTTGAGCACCGATCCGTGATCATGTGGTCCCAGGTTCGTTTTCCCCGGGTCGAGCAATTAGAATATGTTTCGGAAATAGCTCTGGTTTGTGATCATCACCAATCCGCGTTAGGCAAGCGCTAAGCCTTTGATAATAAATCTGACCTTAGTTTATTTAAAAACTATTAAGTGGCGTTTTGCCGAATTATGAATCTACCAATTACAAAAATAGGTCTAAAAAAATATGAAAATGCAAAATAAGGTCGAGATTGAAATAATATCGTGATCAATGACCGACCGGAACAAACTGATTACTCGATTCCGTCACAGTGTGAACATAGCCAGCGGCTTCTTATTGAAAACTAGCGGGTTACCCTCACTTTGTATCAAGATAAATGGAAAAGATGGTGTTGGGTGTCGATTATATCGCACATTTCTCACAGAATTTTTGATTTCACACGAAATTTTACAAATATTAGACATCAACGATAAGACCACCTTTGTATGTACTAACCTGTATCGGTGTTGTACCATACCTGTATTATTTTTTGTGCAATAAAAAATAATGTCTATGTATCTAAATTACGAAACATAATACCTATTTAAATAGATACATTGATGCATAATGTCATATTGCAACCCCGATGCAAAAAATTCATAGCACCACAAAGGGGAGTCGATTGAAGAAATATGATAGATTTGTGTACCTAAGCCCATTGACTTGGTGGTTGATTGTCTGTTTAGGCTGTCCGTTACCATTTGCTACTGGCTGTCTTAATGCTGTGGTTTGTTTCTGAAGCGATGGCAATTACAGATGCTGCAGGTGTGGCGCAAGGCACAGTTTTTGCCCGTTACCCTATTATTGTATAACTCTGCGCTAGGACAGATTAGCTTACTTGTCGAGTTCTTGACATGATTACACAGTTTGTTTTGGCATTGTCTTGCGGAATTTTGGAGCATGATAATGGTAGTCTTTATGTAGAAAATGAGTGGCTTTTTGTTTCGATAGTTTAGAATTTGGCTACTGTTTTATTTTTTTACATTTTGTATTAGCAAAAAATGTAACATCGAATTTTTCGGTACGTCGCTCGACATTTTATTGGTGTATACGGAATTTTATTGTGCGGGCCATCTAGGATTTATAATTTATCATATCTTATGTGTCTATTACTGTACTATCTAATATGATGCACAAAACCAAAATGGAAGCACTCTTCAACTAGGCCTATGTTCTAACAGTGGACGGCGATTGGCTGATTGAAGTAGTGGTTAACAATTTAGGCACAAATCAATGCTCTATCCGACTAACTTAACACTAAACGTCTAAATAAGTTAACGGCGCCTAGTCGAGTTACCGAGTACACAAAAATAGATCTTGTGTTTCAGAAATAGGGACAGTCCAAAGTCCAAATAAAGTAGGTAACTCCATGTACCGCTTGTACTTACGAGTAGTACCTACATTAAAATGTAAGTACTACGTACACATTGTACGTGGAGTGTACCTATAATGTCATGCAGTCCATTAGGACTGCATGACATGATAGGCACTTGATAATTAAAATATATTCTGTTAACGTTGACCTACACAAGTTACGTGTTAACTTAGATTTCATTTATGGCAAAACTCCATTTTTGCTTCTTATGAGTTATGTATGAGCTAGGTAACGTAGAGTAATATTTCGAACCAATACTTGAAATAAATTGATTGAATAATATAGTCATTAACGCTTTCAGTAATTTGGCACTAGATTGAGGTCACAAAACCAAAAAAACATGGCCGATTTTTTACCTAGCTGCTTATTATATTTCGCTTAGAGATACATAATAGCAGTCATTAATTGTCATTTTAGATAGGTCTATAATAATAGAATAGGAATGCCACTTGTACGATTTAATAGTTCTAATGATTCATCATAAGCTATGTTTACATGTTGTCATTGTTGTTTTTAATAGCTACATTTAGTTGGTTTGTAATAACTGCATTATACTATTTAGGTACTATAAAGTCAATCTATTTTCTTGCTTAAACTCGTATCTTTGTTATTTAAAGCTTTTAACGCTTAATTAATATTTTATCAAGAAATGTGATTAAAGATATGTATTTTAGCATACTGAAGATACTGAAAATATACTAAACATAGCGATCAGATCCAGACTAAAATAAAGAAAGCATACTCTTATGTACACACAACCTCACGTTGAGCTACCCTTTTTGGATCGTTTTTGTTTTGAGACACAAGGGCTATTTTTATTTAGTGCATTGAAGGGGGGTAACTCGACCTGACCCCGTTAACGTACGCGTACCTTATTACAAAACGCGATCAAAGAAAAGACCAGACCTTTAAACATTGCATGTTGGAACGGGATGTACAATTGTACATATTATATTGCTACCCAGAGGGCCTAATTTGAAGTGGACGTTACGACCGAATCGGAGTTCCCCTCTCTTTCACACGCGCTGAGCGCGCTTTTGTTCGAATGTGACAGGTATATTCTCATTCGTTACGGGGACGCTTCGTTATAAGTCACCAAAGTAAAGTATCAGCCTGTATACATTTCCACTGCAGGGCAAAGGCCTCCATCATAGAAATCAAGTCATCCCTACTGATAAGGCCTACCTATCCACCTACCTACCTAGCGGTGATCCAATTAAATCAAGCATTGACTTAAATTATAGATATTATGTAAATGGTTAGGCAGAACACCAAAACGAAGCAAAACGAAAAAAAAGTAAGCAATTGAAGCGTCAGCCTTTGTTTAAAATGATTTACTCATTTACAAGCAAAGAACATTGTGATTTATTGCACATACCGGCCTAGTTAATGATACCTCGTAACGGTACAATGCCTGCCTTCCTTGTTTGAATATAATAGATTAATCTACAGAAGTGTTGCCAATCTGGTTGTCGTTAAATCGAGAACTCATGAGGATATACCTATTGAAGATATAAATATGAATGTCACACATAGATAGTTTTAGTACTTGTGCTTATGACTACAAATGAAGGGCTCGTACGAAAATATACATATTTTACCATAGGTACCCAAGCACTAAGCCACAGATTATGTCGTTTTATACCCGAAGAAAAAGATGAAAATTAGCTGTTTCATATTTACCATACTAAAGGGGCTTCGTGTTACCAATATCACGAATAAAGTCCCTTTAGTATGTTAGATCATCAAATAAGCCAAATAAAAATAAGCTGTTTCAATTTCACCATACTAAAGGGGCTTCGTGTTACCAATTATGGGCGCTCGATTTCGGGATTAAAACGACTAAAATCATAACCCTCTTTTTGTTTTGCCGTAGTCGGGTAAAAAAATTTATGGAGTATAACAGAATGAACCAACATGAACACTTACTTGTGGCTAACTGACACTCACAGTATCTTTTCGGAGTCAGAAGATCACAACTCTGGGAGAGTTGGCGTATTCACCACCAAATTTTAACACCAAAATTACATAGATCAATACAAATGACAAGATTTTTCCACTCGATTATCTCTTTCCCTGGTTGTATTCGATAGAAATAGTAAAGCAACTTCAACTTGACTCGAATACTGACTCGTAGTCGCAACACTAATCGGCAAAAGGCATGCATAACACGATGATGAGGTAGAAAGTTCAAACAATACTCGTTAAGATTGCTCTAGGATCAATGACTGGCTATCGTATATAAATGGTAGTTGCATGGAATAATCTTTTAAGGAAAAACTCCCAAACTATTATGGTTTGTGATTATTTCCCGGTAATTTTCAGAATGCTCCTTTGTACGCTATTTAGACAATTACATAGGTATGCTAATATTTTTAAGCGGTGTTTGTGCTAAAAAGTCCATGGTTGCGGGAAAAGAAAACTGTATCCTAAAATGTTGTACCACTTCAATCTAAAATAGGCCTATCATCATCATCATCGTGTCAACCCACATCCACCCACTGCTGAGTAGAGGCCTCTTCTTTATTACGCCACTCCCTACGGTCACCAACCAGCCTCATCCATTGTTTCCCCACTACCACAGGTCTGCCCAAAGGACGTCGCCCTAATCTTGGCTGTCATTCGGTAAGCTTTATAGTCCACCTATCATCTTTGCGCCTTGCCAGGTGTCCTGCCCATCTCCATTTTAGCTCTCACACCTATACTTAAAATATAATTTTGATAGGCCTATTTAAAATGTTAATTTCTAGGACATAATCGTCTCTTAAGCTAATCGTCCGCAATTGCACTACTTATAGTCCATGAATAAATTTCACAAACAAGCTCCTATTTAGGTAAAATGCAAATTTCGCAAACATTATCGATCAGTTCCCAACAACTGCAATAAATCGATCTACAGCTCCCCACAATTAATTCTTCGACGTTAAAATGTCATAATGAGCTGCAAACTGATGAAATACGGGCCATCGTAAAGAAATTACGGTGATTGTGGCCACGAAAAATGTGTTGGAAGTGGGCCATTTGCTTCCGGGCATTTGAGCATGGTCACGATGTGCGAGGTGCACACGCTTCTACTCCAGTCGTGCGGAGGGCCAAATAACTTGCATGACAAAACCAGTCCGAGTATTATCACATAATCTTGTCCCCATTCCAAACATAAGTATCCTTGACCCGAATTTAATGACGTTATTAGATGCCGTCGAAACAATTGAACGGGACACAATAACAAAAAAAAGGTTTTTCTGCAATTCTGCATTTTGTTTATTATAGTAAGTATAAAATATTTAATGAAGTGCAGACAGACAAACATCAGGTAGCCACAACCTGTTAAATTTTCAAATTGATATTGAACTTAATTCCTCGGCAGTAAAATGAAAGGCGTTTGAAGAAATTTGACAGGTTTGTATACTTTGCTGTGTCGATGCTGTACGTAAATTGGCGCTTTCAATGAAAAAACCAAAAATATTCATGATTTTGTCATTTTACTTCTACTATTTATAGTCTCTATTCTTTCTTTCCTACTTTCTTCTTTTTCTGTCTACTCGATTAGATAAAGGAGGAAGTCCCTTTTTGCTACGAAACTCTGTACCTATTGAGTCCCTCGCCTCACAATATAGAAGACTGTAATTTAAGGAATTTCGTTCAAAACATCAATATTACATTAAACTACTCCAATTGACCTAGTCTCTTATTAACTTCCTCTTTCTAAACTCCTTATTTTTCCGTCTTTTGTTCGAAGTCTATTTCAAACTGGATCGTTTCGTGTAAATTCCGCTCGAGTGGTTTGCAACACTAGACTGAGTCCTGACGTTATGTCACCGCGTTATTGTCTGCCAGATCTAGATCGGTGGAAACGGCCTTTTCGAGATTAACGACACCTATTATTTGGGTAGTTACTGCTATTTATGACAATTTCATGGCCTGATTACGTATGGATTGCTGATACTTTGGCTCAGCAATCTTATTTTACTGTATATCAAGATTGAGTTTAATCCAATAGTAACATCTTTCTGTTTTATGGACGTGGTGTTTCACACTCTTGATTTTATGGCGTCGTTATTATATAACTTTATTGATGTGATTTCCTGCAATGAGTAAATCTTTGTTTTCTAATTAGTTGTTATACTCGTAACATAAAACATAAATCCAATTGGTTATAACCCAAATCTGTTTATTTACAGTTTGACATTCAAATCTTTAAGAAAGAGCCTATACCTTCCTAAAAGGCCGGCAATCCGCACTCCTTCTGAAGTAATCTCCATTGGTTACTAATATAATAAAGAATAATTCCAAAAGTTACGTAGGTATTTAATTTACTATAGGTATTTTACTGGATACCTTTATTTAAACTATTAAGTAGGTATGGTTCTTGCCGTAGATATTTCTATCCGAAATAATTTTAAACTGCCAAATAGGTCAACCACAACAAAACGACACGATAATAGGCTACTTTTTATTGCGAAAAGGGGGTTGAAAGGGGGGTAAAAAGTTACTTTTCCACGCGGACGGAGTCGCGGGCGGCCGCTAGTAATAAAATATGTAAATCAAAATGCTTATTGGCACTTGCTTATTTCCGTGCATAAAATACTAATAAGATCGTTAATATTTCAAAATAATTATTAACACTATTATATACGATCGAATTCCTTACACAACCTCAAAGTTAGTGAGGTGATACTGACTGCCGCACTGAAGAATCGTTCATTAACTTTAATTGTCAATTAAGAAAAATATATTGACACTTATTTGACACTTATTTTAATATGCATAAAGACTACCTATCCATAATTATGTTAATGAACATTAAGGTTCAAATGACTTCTTTGAGTGAATGCATATCTAAATTGGTTTACAGCTCAAAATTATAGGCTTAAGTTTCAAGTTATAAAGTTTATATTTCTATTCTATATTATATCGAATATTTTTCAAAATTTGTCGATTATTAAACTGACAGGAGTCTAAGTCTAAGGAGTGTTGAGCCAAGTATAGTTCTGTTAAGGCACTGATCTAGTGATCATTAAAATTGATATATTATTATACTCCTTGCAGGTCCAATGTTATAAATCTAAAAGTGATAAACTCGTATTTACTGTTAAGTTCTATAGCTGGATTTCCTAATATTCAAAGAAATTGGAGTAGATGGAGGAAAAAACATTAAATTAGGTTAAAATTACCAAGAAACTTTTATGACATTACCTAACCATGTAGCAATAAGAATTGTATTGCATATGAATAAAATTGTCGAAATTATGATTAAAATGTTTCGTGTTGCTGATAAGTAAGCTTAGCTTATACTTATATCTATTAGGTTTATACTTGATTGCTACCTGTGGCCTTACCATGATTTTGAATAACTATCCTCGCTATCAAAAACAATCGCTTTGTCTCTTTCATTGTGATGCATTTCAAAGAGACAGACAAAATAGTTTTGGATAGCGAGGGTAGTATTTCAAACTCATGGTAAGGCCACTGGTGTAGACGTCTGAGTGCGTTTACGTTATCCTGAATTCTAAAATGTGAAGCAGCGCCTACGCTGTATTTCGTCGAGTGAGTGAGGGCACCAGAAGCCCAATTGGGGGAAAGGGGTAAAAGTTGGCAGCGCACTTGTGACTCTACCTAGGTGTCTATGGGCGGCGGCCATCGCTTACTATCAGGTGAGCCGTCTGCCACCTGTCACATAAAAAAATAAATAGAATAAGCTCTAGAGGTATGTATGCCAACTGCCTGTAATAAATATTGTTAAAAATATATTCCATTAAAAAGGTGTGACATAAATAAACTGACGACCTTAAGATTGGTTCATATTATCTATCCTTATAAGTAAGACTAGTTTATTACAGAGCCTATTGCGAATAAAAAGCCTAAATCTGCATGATTGCGTATGACATGATCAATTTATTTATTAGATAGGTACAGTCAAAGCGTAATTAATTTAAATTGGAAATAATGCAATTTAACACTACACATTTTGGTTTTTATTGCAATAAATCCAATTACTGTGAAGGTTAAATTTTAGTTAAGGATACCTACTGACTCTGGTCCATATACCTAGATACTTGCGTGTTTTCATGGTATTTTTATTCCTGTTATAATTATCCTACCGTGTCTTTTATCCTAGCGTTTAAAACTCGGAATGTACATATCTATCTCAAAATAACTCGAACTAGAACAGTAGGTACTACTTATTAGAACATGAATCATAGATTTCAGAATTTTTTGTCCGTCTCTTCCCTCTGGCTGTTTATTCGCGTTAATCTGGGAAAGTGCTGATGGGATGTGAATAAACCTTTTTTTTTAATATAAGTATCCAATTTATTTTGAAAGATACTTTTAGTAGCAAACCAAAGTCCATGCTGCGAGCGACTGGTTATGAATAAAAAAATATATTCAGGTCTACCAAATTGAAAAAAAACTTATTATTGAATCAGCACCGTTTGTTACCGCAAACCTGTTATTAATTTACCATTACACAATTCAACTTGAACTTCTTTCCGGACATGCATGCCTATCGCAAGTGATACCAATCAGATACAGAGGGCCTACTTTGAAGCGGACGTTACGACCGAATCGGGGTTGCCCTCCCTTTTACACGCGCCGTGCGCGCTTTTGTTTTATTGCGACAGGTATACTTTCATTCGTTACCGGACGGCTTCGTTTAAGCCACCAGTTGTCAAATTAAGAGTAACTTTCTAATTAGTCCACCCACGTTGCTTATCAAACTTGACATGCGGTTTAGCTGAAAAACCAACGCCGATTATGAAATAGAGGAGTTGAGGGACAAACAGACCTAAAGAAATTTAAACTGAAAATATTATTATATTTTGTGTAAATTACACTTGTGTTTTTTCTGTCTCCGGATGTAAAATAATTATAATACTTAAATACCTAACAAACACAAGTGTTCATCACACGAATGTTTGTCCAGGGCGGGGATCGAACCTTTGGCGCGTGAGGCGGTTTTATTTTTGAATAAATAAAACCTTCTCCCATTTTATCGTACGCTTACAAAATTGCAGGCATTTGGCCAAATAAAGTTGTGGACGAAAACTCATTTTTCATTTAAATAAATGTACTTTCGATTACAAATAAAGTTCTTAACTAGTAAAGGCATGCACATAATACTTAAAACTATTATAAAAATACAAAGTATTTGGGTTTGGTAATTCTTATAGACAGTGAGTGATCTTGTTATTATTAATGAGGTATTCTTAAATACAAAAATTAGTTAGCAATTAAAACCAGTTGCAGTTTTATTTCCAAATTAATAATAGAGGTGTCTCTATAAATTAAAATATTAACTTCAATATTTTATTTTATGTCAAACATTTTACACTCTTTTACGTTATCTTGAAAAATCGCATACTATTCAATCAAAATACGATTGTGTACCACGTGTTCATTTGCCCACTTCTCCCCTTTTGTAACTAAACACCAATACGACTGATGTAACAACCGATATACTCGTGTGGTTGACAATATTTACGCCTGTCTTTTAACTCAAGTGTTAATGATTTCAACAACAACCTGACACTTTACATTAGGTGACGAGAGTTGCAAACACTTGCGAGACAGAGCCTTAATTAATGTGAGAAATAATTAATAACTGATTCTGGTTCTGTTTACAAAAGTTAGGGGCGAGTTCATTAAAATGTCAAATTACTAACTATTGTAGTAGTCAGGCTCTAGCATAGCTATTATATAAGATAAGATACTTACTTTTGGATCACAACCATACCAATGGACATGTTGTCAGTTAGACTATCTAATATCGGTATTAACCGAAATAGCTAATTTATGTATGTAAAACTTTTTAAATTAAATAAACAAAGATAAATCATAATCGGATATTTGATACCATTTTAATCTTATAATGTTTCTAATTCCTTACATATATCTCTTTTACGTTACACCGAATAAGAAACTTATTTTCTTAAACAACGGATTGATACAAGGCCAATTTATAGTTAAGATACAAATTCCATAAACCTTAAGTTTCTAATGTATTTGTTACAACATGAATCGTAAAAAACGACAAACTTCTACACCAAAGAACAATTCGGGTTATGTTTATGTGGCAGTTTGAATTTAAAATCTGACTATCAACAAAACGCCTAAGTCTAGTGCACCACAACACTAAACATTTTGCTTTTCTTCTCTACTACACGAGATTATCTGTACATAGAGCCTCGGGACCATTATACTAAGATCAAAGTAGGGAAAGGTGATATTATCCAAATATACTTAAACTCTTCTGCGATATTGCATGTTTACACCACTTGTAGTTACGAATGCACGATCAATCATAAATTAATGTCCAATTCCGTAGAACGGCACAATAATTTGTACATTTTATATAGTTCATCTATTCGGACCAACTGGCAATGATTGAGAACCGCAGAGGGGTGAGTGTAATAATGCCTCTGGTCGGCTTTTCTATAGACGAAGCCTCCGGAGTAAGTGTCTGATAAATGTACCTACACTTGTCAGACAACAGAGGAAACACAATAATTGTATACTTCTTAAATACAAACATTACACCCAGACACTGAACAAGCACAAGTGTTCATCACACGAATGTTCAGGGTGGGTTAATGAGGTTTGTTGGGGTCGAAGGTCACGGGCTTTTGCATATGAGGCAGTGTCACTACCAAATGCGCCATCAGGCCAGTAAAAGTAATGTAAAATGTTGGCATGTAAATCTATTAGACGTTGTTTAAAACGTCTAGTTTATCATATCAACCTTAACATCTTGATTCGGAGTTTTCGCAAGAGTTCACCTTGCCGCACACAATAGCTGGAGTTTAGCTTAACGCTCTGTATCGTTTCATTGTTAAACATTGGCAACATTATTTTATGCCACGCTACATTATAGGTCTATTGAAGATTTGTTATTTTTTTGAATTATCTAATTACGTTCAACGGTCCACTAGATAACAGATACATTTCGTTTACTTTTTTTTGTACATTTAACTTAGCCTAAATTGTCTCATTGCTGTTCAAAGGCCTCTTCTTAACTGTTCTAGTCCTTTTCTTGGTTTGATAGGTGGCAGACGAGCAGAAGGATTACCTCATGGTAGGTAAGCGATTGCCGCCTATAGACACCTACAACACCAGTACAGTCACAAGTGCGCTGCCAACCTTTAACCCCCTATCCCCCCAATTGGGCCTCCGGTACCCACAATCACAAGACGAAACACAGCGCAGGTGCTGCTTCACGTCGGTCTTCTGTGAGGCCGTGGTGGACCGTGGTCGAGCCGGCTCATTCATGCCGAAGCGTGGCTCTCCCACGACGTGACGTCTACGCTGTCTTTCTGTCATGTGGCTGGGGATTCCGAAGAAATCGGGGGAAAAAAAGATCAAAGGTATGACGGATTTTTGACTCCACTGTTGCGGACGTCTATGGGCGACGACAGTCGCTTCGACTGCTCGTGTGCCACCAATGAGACATCATTCTAAAGAAAATACTTACATTGAAAGTACATAAATTCATTAATGAATACTTTGTGTAACATCCACTTAAAATATCATTAGACCATGAGAACGTCCTGTCATCAGCAAAATAATCTTGATCTATTTTGTTACTCATGCAAATTGTGTTAGCAACTTTGTTGAATGTTTTAATTGTGGGAAAGCCATGCTTCGGCATGAATGGGCCGGCTCGACCTCACAAAAAACCGGCGTGAAGCAGCTACTGTGTTGTGTTTCGCCGAGTGAGTGAGGGTACCGGAGGCCCACCGGGGGAAGGGGATAAAAGGTTGGCAGCGCACTTGTTACTCCACTGGTGTTGCAGGTGTTCATGGGCGACGGCAATTGCTTACCATCAGGTGATCCGCCTGCTCGTCTGCTACCTATCACATAAAAAAAATATGTTTGAGACTTCTATTAAGTACTTGTAAGCATAGTGATTTAAGCATAATCCCATCATAGTAGCGATGACTTGATTTCTATGCTGGAGGCCTTCCTGCCGTGGGACAATATGTAGGCTGATAGATACTTTACTTTACTGAAGTGTCTTGAAAAAGAAGGCCCTGCCCGTCAAACTATCGTGTCAGTTAAAATGCAGTTATAAATTCTTTACATTACAACTATGTTCACATGAATAACTTATTGTTAAATTTTTCCTCCGCGTATTTAGCCTGGATCGCGCATGTCGTGTTAACCTTGGTATAAGCACCTTATGAATGAATTATCTCCTTAATCTAAACAATAACCATAACTAGTGTATGAATGGGTAGCTTAGCTGGGAGTGTGTCAAAACTAGGCCAGAGGTGATAGGTTGCGCAACACGACATGAACTTAAGACAACGGCGTAGTAAACAAAGTTGACTGGGCTTATGCAGAAAGAATCGGGAGAAAAGTTATTTAGATAGATAGATCACAGCTTAAGAACTAGATATTACAGTAATTTAATGTAATACAATTTCAGAGGTCTTATCTCTTAAAGCGATTTCTTCCGGATAATTGATAAATAGAAAAGAGGTAGGGGGCGCAATATTAAAAAAAGGGAAATATGAGTCTTAAATATGATTAATTACTAGCTGTTGTTCTCGACTTGTCGGTCGTATGCATCAAAATAATTTCTTGTAGGCAGCGATCCTTTCCCAAGCATGACTTTTAGGATTTTCATACCCATGTTATCACCAATAGGTCCAACTCTTACTAAGATACGCGAGAAAAGCTGATTTATACTATTTAATTTATAAAGAGGTAGTAATTAATAAACATCAACATTTTGACATGTCAATTATCTAATAAGAACTTATTTGCATTCGGTTTATTTTTAGTTTCACACACGTACAAAACGCTTTTAAATCGACCTATTTCCGCCATTCTCTCGCAAAATATTCGGCAACATAGAAGGATAGTTTTACGGTTATCAGCAAATAGATCGTGCACAAGAATTGACCCATAATTGTACAGTACACATGCCCGAAGCGTGCCGCTCTAATTTGTACCCTATGACATTTTAATAAGGCGGTTGTCAATAGATCTTGATAGGTCGTGTCAAGTTGACAGGCCACCCGACCTTCGGCTGCGGCCTTAGACCGCCATGCCACATTCCTTGGGCTATGAATGAACTATGAATTAGTTTGTGTGACGAAACTAAAATTGGATAGTTAGACGCGAGGTGATCTGACCACTTCATTTTTCAATCATTATCCTTATCTGCGAATCCAAATCAGTGTCAGGTTAATAATTAGGTATACAAATAGATTAAAAATAGGTTACACTATAACAATTAGGTTATTGTTATTAGGTAGTGTGTTGTAGTTACAAAGTTGTCTGAGCTACTATCACCATCTCTTGGTAGCTCAGCGGAACGCGCTATTCATACGAGGCGTCGTGGTTTGAATCGGAGCCTATGGATTGATGATAATCTACGAGCAATTTATATGCATTTTTCTCAGGAAAACAAGTTTCGGATAGTTGTAGAAAAGTGTAACCACGATTCAGTTGGTCTTATTCCCCTGTTAAAAGGTCGCGAAGGTCAGATAGCAGTCAGGACTGGACCGTACCAATAATCGCGCCCGCTTCACGCCAAATTATTTTTCATAATGGAGCCCTCCTGATTTTCCTTGCGGAGTCGTGAATCTGAGCAATCCAGTGGGTATGATCACGTATTCCGAAGGCTTGTTTTGTCGCTTCCTATCAGCGTCGGGAATACCTTGACAGTATTCTTAACGCCTCTACCCACAGGACAAACATGTCAATGTCTTAAGTGGACATCCTTAACTCAGATATAGACTTTTTAAATAATTATGAAGGTATGGCGACTGGTGGCTGAAATAGAGTCGCATGTCGTAACCAACTTCAGGTCGCCGAATCTAAGCAAGACATTTCTCCATACAAGCAGGCCGTATAATACAGGAAGAAAAAGGGTCGATGTAGTAACCACAGAACCATTGCGTACCTAATAAGGTACATTAGACTGGACCGCATTATCAAACATTAGTTTCTGTGTGGTTTCCTAGGTATAAGGACCAGGATAGTCTAATCTTTATATCTAATTTAATAGTTTAGGTAAAAAGAGAAATGACGCTTGTTTTAAAAATCAAAAACCCTTTGTTAAGGTCAATACAGATAAATTAGTAACACGTAGGTATAGAATATTTCGGAAATGAGCAAATTTTGAACTTCACGGGTACTATCCATACTAAAATAATGCTCGAGGTCGTTGACCCTGTATTGAACTATTAATACATAATTCGATCACTGTTAAATGCATTAGCTAATTATTAGCTATAATATACTAGTTAGGGGCCAGCCCTCACTTCGCTTCGGGACCGTAATTCAGAAATGAACCGATAGATGGCGCTGTGTCCAATTACATCGCGCAATCGTTTCGTGTTTTCGGTTTACCTATAAGCCTTGTCGTTGTCCATAGAAGTTATCTCTTTATAAATAGTATAGATTTGTCTGTCAATGCAAATGTTTCTCATCAGGTTCAATCTGTGTGGAGAGTAATATTTTTTAGTGCTAGCACCTACTTTACTTACTTAGTTTTTTTCTAGCTGTTAGTCACGTTCTGTGTCCAGATCAAATCTAGGTATAATTATGTTTCGAAACATTATGTGATCAGAATTACGTAAAACATTGAATAAAGTAATTCTGATGACGGACAGTGGTCATTGTACCTAACGGCGTTAATCAACTCATTATGCCGAAGTATGACTGTCCCACAGTTAAACTAGGTCGTTCTTTAATGAGTAGGAACCTACTAATCGCGAGGGTATTTAAATAAAAATATGTACCTACATTATACTTACTGTTTGACGTTTTGACCGCGTAACAAAAGCCGTGGTCACAAGCATACTGTCGCGTTTAGTCCCGTTTATGACAATTATTTGTATAATGCAACGCGAAAAAGTAAAAACATGGAGAGAGAGGGAGAAAGAATAAAGAAAGCTGGCGGCATCACTTAGAATAAAATACAGAAACAATAAAGTTTGAATCGAACCTGCTAGGTACTTAGACACTTCGGCGCTAGCTTTTTAATGTGACAAGAGTCAGACGAGCAGACGGATCACCTGCTGGTAAGCGATGGCCGCCGCCCATAGACACCTGCAACACCGTAGAGTCACAAGTGCGCTGCCAACCTTTAACCCTTTTCCCCCCAATTGGGTCTCCGCTGCCCTCACTCACCATGAACATCGTCACTTTTAAAAACAATTACCCTTTTTAACCCCCTTATGACAAAACTAAGACTGGTTTAAAAGTGCTGTCAATTTTATAAAAATGACACATCAATTTGACAGCATCAGCGTTAAAGTTAGGTACTTAATTTAGACCACGATTTTTATTAAAGGTACCTACTCACATATTCGAAAAAGTGGTCTAAAGTTTATCTAGAGGCTATGTCGTAAATATTGTATTTATTATTAGCACCTGAACGAAGTAAAAGCATAACGATTCGTTCCGTTATACAACGAAACCTAACGGCTAGCTGTTACATAGGCTAGTTTTTTCAGTTTATTTTTTCAAGATTTATTTAGGTTTCACAATTGTCTGTCTTTGTTGGAGATCTCAATAGACTCAATCTTTTTGGTTGTAATTTAAAAACTTACCACCTTATTATAAAACGTTAATGCCTAAAGCTAGCCTAAAGAATTGCGTGGCTCAAGCAGGGCACATTGCGAGGAGAACAGACTGCCATTGGGGTGGAAAGGTCCTTGAGTGGGGGCCGCGTACAGGACGCAGCCGTGGCAGGCCCTCCACAAGGTGGACCGACGATCTAGTGAAGGTCGCGGGAGTCCCTTGGATGCGGGTGGCACAGGACCGATCTGTGTGGAGATCATTGATGGAGGCCTATGTCCAGCAGTGGATGTCTTTTGTAACGCCTAAAGTTGATCTCGGTGTAAAACTGATGTTTTTACTCTTATAAAAGCGACAGCATCATTTTGAAACAATGAGTAACTTTAGTCACCAGCCACCGTTATAATTAGGGGGTAAGTATTATATTTTATATCTATCTAGTGGACTGCTCTCACTTTGCTGCGGGGCAATAATTCTAAATTGAACCAATAGATGGCGCTAGACGTTGAATATATTTTCTAGCATTTTGTTTTTCGGTTTAGATATTATATGCCTTTTCTTTGTCTGTAAAAGTTAGAGATTATCTCTTTATTATTATTAGAATAGATAATAATAATAATGATTGACTAATGCTTTTTTTAAAAGCGACACCATTTACGGCTGATATTTTTTTTTTGTTTTGAATAACTAGAAGAATAGAATAGAAGTACCTAAATAAAACAAGTTAATCACCTTATAAAGGCTTTTTATTTTCTTTAAAAAAATATCAACTACGCGTAGCTGTTACATGATTTGCTTAAATTATAATTTATATCATTAAAATATATTTCATCAAAATACATCTGTCTTAGACCATCAACGATATATTTTATTGATGACTGAGAAAATATACTTTGGTCGGCATTTCAACTTACCTAACTAGCTATCTTATTTACAATATAATTATATAGTACATAGCACTAAAGTATCTTAGTCGTAAAGTAGTTTATTCTCCCGTCATCACCTCAAGGAATTCTGAAACAACGAAAGGATAAGTCATAAGCATAAATGTTTAAACAGAGAGCAAATTGATATAAACTTGGCTATAATATCATCATCATCATATTTCAGCCAATAGATTTCCACTGCTAGATATAAGCCTCCCCCATATTCTCCGCGCAGATCGATCCTGTGCCGCATACAAGGAATTCCGAATATAAAAGATATTTTAAGTTAACTTAAATATACTTTAATCTCATCAGGACTCAAAGAACTCAGCAGCTATCCAGATTCTCATTTACTTAATGTCCTTTAACCCAAAGACGTCTTTGGGTAGAAAACCTTTATAGACACATCGTGTTTAATGGTGGAGACTGATTTAACTGGGTACAGTCGAGTTCAAAAGTATGTATACACCTTAAGACCTTGTCACAGTACATATGTATAAGAAAACGACTTCCACTTTCTTATAACATGTATTGTGAAATGTCCTAAAGTGTATACATATTTTTGAACTCGACTGTACAATTTATTAACAAGTTGAATAAACGTAAAAGAATTATCAATTATTTTGTAGATACGGACTATTATTATAATGTGATCTGTTCTAATTCGTGTTTACCTTCAAAGTCCACTGTTCCTGAGCCGTCAGAGTCAATCTCTTCGATCATGGTTTCCAGGTCATCTTGTGGGATGGTGCTGTCAAGTTCCTTGAAGATCTCGCACAGCACGTCTGTCGTGATGTACCCGTTACCTGAGGATTATCAAAAAAAACCTTTCAATTTGAAAGACAGCAATGTTTTGTGGGCGTTCTCGTGGCTTCACACCGAACGTTAGAGTTGAGTAAAAGCCTATTGAGCGAACTATTTGAAGTACTATTAGAAACAAACTTTAAACTGTTGTTATTAAAGTAAGTACAGGGTGTATCTGTGAACATTTAACTACACCCGTTTAAACACGTCTTATACCAATAATTCTGAACAACATTTATCGTATGACTTTTGGCAATTCGCATATAAAGCTTTCAACTTTTCATACAAAGTCAGTCATCTCGTATGGGGAGTCGAAAAAAAATTCGATGAATTTTCCAAAGACGTAGAACAATGTTGTTCAAAATGGTTGGTAGAAGATGTGGTTAAAGGGGTGTAAATGTTCACGGATACACCCTTATCATTCGTGGCTTTCTAGTCTTAAGACTAACAGGGCGAATGTACTCACTCTACTAATATAATTCTATGGATCAAAGCTGGTCTGAAATAAACAATTTTTTTCACTCACCTACATAAGTTTAAAAAAGTATCTAAGTATTTACCTTCTTTGTCGTACAATCTGAAGGCTTCCCTCAGCTCTGCCCTCATAGCCTCATCGTCCTCTTCTTCTTCTGTCAAGAACTTAGAAGCTAAAGAACAGAATTCACCGAACTCCAACTCTCCGGAACCTGTTGACAAAATTGTAGAGTTTGAAACTCATTTCTATCCTTGTTCCTTACACACTCGTAATAGATCCATTAAGTGTAATTTAGGTAAAAAATATGTGTTTTTAATTTATTGTTCAGTTCTGGTTCACACATTTTACAATAAATATTTCATCTCTACATTTATCTCTATAATACGCTTATCGTAACAACTACCAAGTAATTTCGCACGCTCTCTACAAGCCTCTATAGCCGTGATCGTCTAGTGGTTAGGACCCTACGTTGTGGCCGTAGTAACCCAGGTTCGAATCCTGGTCACGGCAATGCAAAGCATTGTCACGGAGAGGCATTTCTTTTTTTTTTGAGATTATGCTATTTTTATTGTTAATCTAATATTGATGAAATGTTACGATTAATTAATTGAATTTAAAAGTTTTGAACCAAAAATTACTAGTCACAATAACTTTTAATTCATTAAGTTTTTGTACACAATAAAATGGGTGACTTCTTTGACTTTATTAATTTTCTTATGGATTATTTTTGAAATTTGATTTATTTAAGTAATGTAGTAAAATGTTTTAATTTACATTTTACCATTTAAATGTCTCGCTAGCGCCATCTAGTATCGTTTTGTAACATCAAATAGTACTTAAATTATTATGCTAACAAAACGTTAGCTAACCAAGAGCGTAAAGCATTTATTGTGCTGCAAGATTGAGAGATGGCGCTGTTTCGTATAATTTTACGAAGCTCTACATTTTCATATTATGTTCGTAATGTTTGGTAGAGTTTAACAAACATGACGTTGGTTCTAATGTTTAGCCAGTATTTAATATAAAAAATACGACTTTGATCTAGATAATTTGCGGTAGTGTACCTAATTTGTGTATGATTTTGTGTGATAAATATAATTTTAATGTATTGGTGGGATAATTTAATGTTATAAATAGAAAGACTTCATATAGAACATAATTTGTTTATTTTATCTCTAATAGATAAAGTTAATACTGTTATCACAATAGCTCATTAACAAATAACTTATATCGACTAAGGCAGTGAGTATATAAATCACAAATTTTACGAAGCGAAGTCATATAATGAACACAACACACTTGACTGATAGAGAAAAGTTGGTATAGAGAGGTTTACGCTTACAACATAAATAGAATTACGGCAGTTCAAATAAATTGGACGCTTATTGCAAGAAAATTTGTTAATGTTCTTTGTTTTCTTGGCAGTGAGATCCGCAGCTCGCTGATGTAGAGTCGACGTAGCAGAAACATTTTAATATCCCTCATGGCCTAAAAATGGCTTTTTCTCATGGCAAAGGCCTCTCAATTGGTAGATCTGGCTTGGCAGGGTAATTATTCGATAAAGGCAGCACCATGTAGAGTCGATTTTAAACTTTGGGAAATTATTCGTATGAGATAAATTTATTTTCCAGGTGTTCTTAGAAGCTTCAATTTTTTCCTTAAATCCTATTCATTATAGAGTCATGATTTTCATTGTGCCATTACTCGAAGTACTCGGTGCAGATGTAGAAGGCCTTATCACAGGGGGAGATCCATCTGTTTCAGCTTTCATTGCTTCTTCAGCTGTATTTTTATCTTTTTTCTCAGTTTTTTTACTGACTTCTTCCTTTGTTGCTGCTTTTCCTGCTTTCTTTTCAACTTTTTTCTTAGGCTGGCGTCTGATACCCAAAAGCATTCCCATTACCTCTAAAACAAAATACAGAATTTTTGAATAAAAAATAAATTGATTTCTTATAACCGTAGAGAGAAATTAGAAATAATAGATAAATATTTCTAGCGATTTTTTGATATTTTGAGGATTTTTTTTATAAAAGAATTAACTCTCTTTAGTAGTATTTTTATCTTGTTCTCTTGGTACTTAAATAAAATAATACATACCTTGTAAATGTCATTTTGTACAAACGCCGATGTGTTTTTAGTAGATAGGCATGTTAAATTCATTGATATTATTCGAGAGTGCGTTAAAAATGCAATGTTTGAGTTCAAATGTTTTCAATTTAACTGAATTCTCTTGTACTGGGTTATTTGCAATGATAAATGTTTTTTTCTTTCCTTCCTATATTCAGTTAGAATAGCAATTCTTTATTGTTCTGATATGCATTGTTTAATATGTGTTGTGTTGTATGTGTTGGTGTTATTGTTTTAATATGAATGTTCCGATTTTGTTTATGTTTTTGTTTATGTTGTAAAAGCCGAATGTTAAAATAAAGTAGATTTTTTAATAGAGTCGATTAAAATATAGGTCCTACATTTCAAAAAAAGAGATAAACCTAAAGCATACTTTTATAACTGGCTCAAATAACTATAGGTACACTTTACATTAATATGAGTAAGTACCTACTTAAAGGTCGATCTAAATCTGTCTAATTTTAATTGAAGGCCAGTTGACGTGGATGAGGAAATTCAATCATGATAAGTGTTCGTTAGGTCCCAGCTGAAAGCTGAAAATTACGCGGACAAAATCGTTGCTCACAGATTCGCGTGTAGTACGAGAATTTGTCCATCGAACTCTACATTTTTTATCAAAAGACTTGGACAATCCTTGCCTCATAGTAACATATTTTTATTTGTTAAAAGTATTTATTCAGATTTATGATGCTATCTATCTCTTATTATACTAAAAAAGTTTGAGTCATATTTAGAGGTACATGTAATGTAAAGATTGACTTTTACCGACGTCTAGATGTAATTATGCAAAACGCAAACTCGTGGTAGGAGGAAAAAATATATTAATTGATAATTAATAACATGTGATAGTTAAGTTGTTAAAAGCCAGTCAATTGAAAGAGACGTATTATGCTTGAGCCTAAGACTCGTGACAGGTGCCATGTTTCATTCTTAACGTTGTAAGACCCAAAAGCCTTCTAAAAGGCATAATACAATTGATTTTCCATTGTGTCTGGGCCTTACAACGTTAATGTTAAAGTTCTGAATAATTTTTATTTATTTATTATATTTATAATGGTTAAATGAGCTCTACCAGCTGCCACAAGTCTTTTCGTTCAGTATAGTTAATCAATGATCAACATACCGTCCTGGTCAATTTCATCGATGATCTCCTTCAGCGTGGCTTCGTCCAGCTCGTGTCCCAGCATCTCCAGGATGGTGCCCACCATGTCTGTGCTGATGACGCCTTTCTTCTCGTGGTCGAACGCGTCGAAGGCATTCTTGAGGACTGGAATAGGTGACAATTGTAGCAAACGTATCGAGCTTAGAATAAATAGGCTCGATTGCCTAGTTATTAGTTAAGTTACTAGTAGACAGGAGACAATTTTGGCAACGAGTATTGTCAAAAGATAGTAATAACTGAGTAAGTAAGTGATGGTATCGGTTTTAAAGTTTGGCAGCCCAGGTTGCTCATAGGCTCCGGCAGTAGCTTATTATCTGGTGATCCACCTTTTCTACCATCTTTCATATAAAAAAGTGCCAGCCAGACGATATCCCATCGATCATAAAATCTCAAGCTGTGGCCTCCTCTATAACTATGCGTAAGAGATGCCGAAAGCAAGTAGAGTGTCTTCGCTCACCCAGACCCAAAAAAATATGGATTTTTTTTTCTAATTATTAGCTCTAGGCTCTAGCCTAGCTAAAACATAGCTCTGGATCCCACGAGCCCTCAAGCGATAAGTATTATTATCTTAGCAGCTTACATTATATAAATTCTATGCGCACGCGACCCAAAAAAGTGGACACCTAATTACTCTACTCTGAATTTTCTGCTCTTACATAGTCTGCCGATTTATAAAATGAAAACTGTTTTGTATCCAATATTATTTCTAGAAAATAATTAAATCATTCATGTAATTTCTGTGCGTTGGTACTAAATATTCAGCGGGAGTGATTTATATTTCTGTTTGATTATTCAGATCTATTAAGATTAATTATGTAGGTAGCACGAGTTCCAAGAAGATTATCACATTGAATGCGCAGTTGTATTGCAAAATATTTGGAAACTCTTTATTATAACAATGTAAAAAAAATCTATTTTCCGTTAAAATTTATTACTCTACCATTTATATTTTAAACAAAAAACGAAAAGCACCGAAAATGCATGTGTATTAAAACTTTTTTACACAAACAAAAATAACAAAACCAATTAGTGAAATGTAAAATATCTGTTTACAGCAATGTACTCTACGATATTAAAACAGTCTGTATTTTATTACGACCTGTTTTTTATGCTGGAGGCTACAAATGGACAAGTGAGTCACCTTTAGTAAGTGATCAGTCAATTTAATCATCACAGTCAGTTATGACAATTTTGATTTACGTTATTTGATTTGTCGGGTTATTCAAGTAAAGAGGCGATAAGTCGTTGCATAAAAAAAACTTGTTAATAATTGTAAACCTTAGTGCGTTAATCCGAGTTGGCTTTCTCGGTCTTATATCAAATCAAATCAAATCAAATCAAAATCACTTTATTCAATTTAAGTCCTTTACAGAACATTTATGAATGTCAAATTTTATAATCTACTGCTGATTCGGAAGGTCAATTTCTACCGAGAAGAATCAGCAAGAAACTCAGTAGAACTTAATCTTTTCAAATTTGTTATCATAAAATGTTTAAAGAATTAAATAAAATTTAAATTTCATAATACATAACACTGTGTAGGTGAACAGTTTATCATTTCCACAAATTCTTGTCATTTAGGTATTCTTCAATTGTATAATAGGCATTTGCCATCAAATAAGATTTAACTTTAGATTTAAATTTATATATGGGTAAATCAACAAGGGTTTGTGGTAATTTGTTAAAAATTTTAATGCTCATTCCGACAAATGAATTACCAATTTTATGAAGTCTGAGATTTGGAACAGCAAGTTTGTGTTTATTTCTGGTGTTTAGGCTATAAACACTAACATTCAGTTTTAGGTTTCTCATCAAATCCATTTTACCATCGAACGATTTTGGTAACCCTAAAGAAGACGATTTCAAATAATTGGACATTCATTTACTACTAATAATAAATTCATTCATGGAATCTACATAAAGCGTTTTGCTCCTAATGTCTTAGTTTATGTTAAAATGTTTACTCACGTTGCAGCTGGTTCTTGTCAAGCTCATCCTATTCACCATTCATGAAACAAAATAAACACCAATTAGATACACTTGTAAACAAACAAACATCACTAAACTTTCTGCAACTTTCTATAGAAAGCTATGAACTATCACCCACCATTTTCACGGGATTGTAATTATAATATCACTGAAATCACAATATTTTCTTGCACTGATCTGGTCAGTCAGTCTTAGTTTAATACACACTTAATGAATGTAGGCCGTTTATATATCACGAGATCGATGTTTTCCGCCTTGATGGAATCTTTCGGGGATGGACAACATTTTTTATTAAATAAGTAACAATAAATTTATATGACAGTCAATTGACTCCGTATAATTAGTGGATAAACAACGATTTTTATAAATATTAGACAAGTTACATAAATTAAATGAATAAAATATAGCATTTAGTAAATAAAATTACTATTCAAACACAGAATATATACAATCTATATAATTTGTATTATAAAAAACATACATTTTGGCGATCAAAAAGTGTCTGGCGTGGCTTTTTCCGGATATTATCGTCAGAATCAGTTTTATTTGATTCCGGTGGTAGAATCACATTACGTCTATTTATTTATTAGTAAGTATATCTTATGTATCAACTTAAAAACGGCGCGTTGCGTTGTCCTAGATTTATTTCATAGCTATTCTTATTTATTGTAACCGTATAAAAAATGTCTTGAGGTAGGTACTTCATATAGTTTCATGACTGTAGTTTCACATCAACATCAAAACAAGAGTAGCTTATTTCGATTTTGGACTATACCTCGTTTGTCAGTAACCAAATACACATTGCACAGTGTGCATTAATCAGATCCGGTCAATACGGACATTTAATCGCATGAACTGCTGATCAACGTCCAATTTAGCGTTTAGTGTTTGATATCAAATTATCCGGCCTGATTGCTAATACTCTTGTTTACACTAGCTATTCAAACAAACCATTTTTATCAATTGATTGTGAATTCTGATTTGACATGTACGCATGGCTGAATTTGGGTCCTCGGTAGGTAAAGCCTTATGTTCTTTTTGTTTTACTAATCGACTTTGAAACCCAAAAAGAGTTGACTATTCGGCTGTATGTTAATTTTTTCATTCTATATAAGAATTTCAACACAAGAACATATTATTCGACTTACTGGATGGAAAATTGGATTTTATGCTTTATACTAAATAATAGGCAGTTGAACGTTTCATAAGTCCATGCTTAACGGAGCTTAAACATTATTAATTCATAATAATGAATAATTTTGTAACCAATTTACTTAGAACATAAACTACTTTTGAGTTAGTACAATGCAGAATGATTAATGAAAAAAATATTGAGTAGCATGAAAATAAGAGGTTGTTTTTGTATTGTAAGAAGTCGCAAATAGTGAGGATTAATGCCCATACAAAATCAATTGTATAGATAAAATAATAAGAAATGAAAAAAAAAGATTAAAAGAGAAAAAGAATCAGTAAAAATAGTTTAAAATAGGTATAGTCACATTATACAGACTTTGATATCCAAATGAGCGTACGAGTAACAAAATATGTACCTGTACCAATTAAGTTTAATTAACGAACATACGAATGTATTTCATATTAATTTTTCTCATTCGCAATAATAAATAAAGTAATCACAGACAGAAACAAATTGGGCGTCGGTAACGAATCACTCATCTAACGTTTACAAATTGAACACAATATATTACTGAAAGCAATTATCGAAACGGTTGATTACCGCTGCACAAATCGCCGCTAGGAATCCTAAGCCTGTGACAGCCAATGATATTGACATGGCCCGAATTGCAGCACTATTAATAAACCACATGATGCACGCGATTAAACGACTATAAAGCGGGAGCGGAGTTTCGGATATATATGGGCGTCTTTGATTGATTTCCTGGTGACGATTGTTTGAGGTTGTCCATTAGTTCGGATGTGACAGTCGATGCTCGTGATTTGGGCGGTAGGTGTGTCTTCTCAACGCCAAAACGTGACTTTAATAATGCGAGTGTTATAAGTAAGTATATTATAAGAACACGGTGTTTACTTAGTGTAAGTACAATGATGTAAACGTTGGTAGTTGGCGATGATAAACAAATAAACAAAATACTTTTAGAGCTGTCATTGTAAATGTGTGATAGACTTTTTTTAAATATAGGTACTCTATAGTTCGCCCCGTGTTGGTCTAGTAGGTTTAAGTACCGGTCCGTGATCCCTGGGTTCGATTCCCAAATCGAGCAATGAGTATCATTCGAACTTTTTGAACATAGCTCGGGTTTGTAATCACCAATCCACATTAAGCAAGCGTGGTAATTAAGCCTAATCCAATTATAGTAGCGATGACTTAATTTCTAGGAAGCAGGGGTTTGCCCTGCAGTGGGACAGTATAGGCACGTATAGTTATAGGTTAATAGTTGTTACTTTATTTTAATTTTTACTCTGCATCAGGATAAAAAAATACATTTTGTTTTTGTTTCGACGGCATATGTGAAATTCAACATTCTACCTCTATAGCTGTAAAACTACAAATGACAACGCTGTTGGGACAACATTTTCAAACTGTTTTTCGTATTTGAAAATTGGTCTGTAAATTTCTTTTATGACATAAAATAAGCGCTTTCAGTATGGGATCGTGTATCTAGAGATTGAATGAAACTTTACCACAATATAGCTTGTACATCAGAATAACACATAGGCTACAATTAATTTAATAAATTGTGTGGATTGTCCAAAATATGACGATAAGTGTCATAAGTAACTCCACGCGTACGAAGTCGCGGGCGGCCGCTAGTTACCTATAAAGATGATACCTATCGTACCTAAGTATCTTTATAAAAGTTACTACGAGTACTAACTCAGACAGAATCCCAAAACAAGTGCAAATGAAAGGATCATTCTGTCCAGGTAAGCTCAAGTCCCAGTTTAGCCCGGTCCTCCCATCCCGGTACCTGTGATGCTATTTCCGGGCTGTTATTGCGTCCCGCCGGAAATGGCGCAAGCCGCGTAATGGAATCACTCCAACAGGCCACCTGGAACGCGATAACGAGCTCCAGGGATGGCCGGTAATCTGGTATTGATTAGCCATTGGGCGTGGTGCTGTCTTTTTTTAAGTCGACCTTATGATAGAGACAAGAACTTGTTTCAGCCTTCAAAGTTAGGTTGCGGTTAAGTATTAGGGCGTTAAGATCCAAGGAATAGTAAGATGCACAAGTACCGTATATACCGTGAGGAATGTTCTGAGGAATTGTTTGGACCCCTATCATTTAGATGGTTGGCAGTCTTCAACTGTGCGTTTCTCAAGAAACTTTGCTTTACTTGCCTCGTACCACAAAACTATGGAATGAACTGTCACCTGCGGTATATCCGGACGACCAAACCTTTATAAAGCGAGCGTATTCCTTTTTAAGAGGTCGGCATCGCACTTGTGACTCCTCTGGAGTTGCGGGTGTCCATTGTCGGCGGTAACCGCTTACTAACAGGTGATCCATCATCATTCATCTGCCCCCTATATCATAAAAAAGAAAACATTACCGATACCCTATTGGAGTTGGGAGTGTCCATGGGGTAATGCGGCTGCTCCTCTGCCATCTACCACGAGAAAAAAACCACCTTCTCATAAGCGCACTCGATACATCATACAAACAGATTATCCAAATGGTTTTTGGCTTTAAAAAGGATTCTGGGTCTACGACTTAGGTATTGTTAGGTATTTAATTAAAATTAAAATTTTCTTTTGTACTTTCTTGTGTTATGTCTGTACATGTACCTACATGTGTACATGTACACATGTATGTGTGTATATGTGTATTAGCATTAAGTTCTGTAATGTGTTGTGCAATAAAGAGTTTCTATCTATCTATCTATCATGTACCTACAATTTATTACACACACTTTAATAGAAGTAATCTTTCTTTCTTTTCATTCAAATGCCTATGTAAGTACTTGAACATATGTAGTTAGCGTACAAATCAGCCTGTTAAGTAGCGGTACTGTAGTTACTGTAACTGTTTGGATTTCTATTACGAGTAACTTGCACTAGTGAGCTTGAAAGTAGTTTACACGTCAATCCGAGTAGCTATCTACTGGCAAAGCCGTAGTTCGCATTGTGTGAACCAGTCTTTACTTCTTATATTTTGGTATTCCTACCAATTTTATACTAATTATGCACAAGCTTATTAAGTCATTTAATCAGCCATAAGCTAATGGAAATATTGCGGATGCAAATTAAACTGTTAATTATGAAATCAGGATTACAGGCTTTGCAGTGTCAACATCATTGAATGCAGAGATCCATACTTAAAGCGAATAACATGATTATTTAATAGGGTACACAATAAAAACACCAGTCATCTAAATCATCATCCTTCCTGTCCTATTCCCAGGTTAACTAGGGTGTTAAATCTAAATGTAAACTAGAATTAAGAAACAAATAAGAACTACATTTCTTGTCACTAAAATGTATATTTGTTATCGAGTTATATCAGCTTATAAATAGATTGTATATCGCTGCGGAATATTTTCTGCGGAACATACCGAAGCAGTCAAACGTACGTAGTAGTAAGTTCGTCATTAACAAATGAACTGTCGAACTATCTATAACTATTTTGGTTTAGTTTTTTTTTTGTTTGGTGTCAAAATCTAAGCTATCATCAATAATTTAAAAATACAAACAAAACGAATAAAATTAGCGACACTCGTAATCTAAATCATACCCAAAATAAAATACAGATAAATAAAAGCCAAATTGAAACACAAACTCGTACGGATACGGGTCGAAGGATCGATCCCTCGAAAGCCCTACAAAAGTCTCAAAGTGAACCTTCTTAATACCGCAGAGCCCATACAACTTCTACGAATAAGTTGGTTACAGTGGTATATTGTGGATATGGGCTGCCCGGGGCGTATATCTATTTTACGCCCTCCATTGTTTCTATACCAAGTATGATGCCTAGAATTTGCCGCCTCCTAATCCTAGAAAGTACTGCCACGCCTCCACTAGTGCAATGGCACTATCTTCTTCTACGACTTCGGCTATGGAGAGGCCACACCCCTCCAGATATAGCAGAGATTTTACCACCCCCTAAAGACTATTAGGCACTACGCTACTGTCTAGGACTATACTCAGATTTTTAATTATGTAGAGTAAACTGACAGATGTCAATGTGTCATCCCCAATATCATTACTCAATTTGGCAGGTGCAAAATGTCAAAATGCACGGAAATTTGACATTTGCATCTGTCAGTTTACATTAGGTACATAATTAAAAATCAGAGATTAGCAATTTCAAGAAATCATATCGTGCCCAAGCTAGGATTACGGTACATAGTAGTACTCATAAAAGCACCTTTGATAACGTATCGAATCGTACAAGTTGTATAATCAGTGGACAGGCGCTCTCCTCTGCCTTTTTTTTATGATAAAGAAAGGCAAACGAGCAAGTGGGTCAACTGAGGGTAAGTGAACACTGCCGCCCATGGACACCAGCTACACAGAAAGGAATGCGGATGCGTTTGTGCGGTAAAGTTTAGTTCTGCTTACGTATAGTGGAAGTATATCTTAAAGGAGTTGTCCCATTATAGGTTGGGTCTATGTACGCTACATTAAAAAACGGAAAAAAAAACTTATTACGAGAAAAACAATGAATTCCATATAATGCACAATTTTCTGGTTAAAAAATAAAAAAGAATACCATTTTTCAACCTTTACCAAAGACAAGACGCGCGAGACAGCGCGAGACAACGGTGACCAAAGACAAAAAAACAACTGTCAATGTCAATGAATGTCAATGATGTGACGTTGGAGGGTTTGTTTTATTGGGTAGTTTTTTTTCTTAGTCTGTGGTTTGTTACGTTTGTTCCGTCAAACGTCAGACAGACAAACAAGAGTCAAACGTCATCGAATTCGTAATGTCAATTAATATGTAACCAACATTGACAACCATTTTGTTGTGTGTTTCAATCCTTTATTCAAATAAATTGTTCCTCCCAAAAAACAACGCTACAATAGAGAAATTGGATAGTCAAAAACTATTCTTCATATAATTCTCTATATTTTGGTATAGGGTACATATACCACGCCGAGACTCCATACATTCTGGGACAACTCCTTTTCATACAAATCGTACAATACGCAAACGATACGATTCCTGTGTAAAGTTCCTGCTAAGCCTATACCAATATACCTACTGGTAGGTTACCCTAAAATTATCCTTCGTCAGGGTTGAAATTTGAAACCATCGCAGAATTTGCTTTAGGGAATTATGGTGTCGGTCTTGTAAACATTACATGATAATAATGTTTGAAACCACACCTCCCATTAGTTTGTTCAATAGGAAACGATGAGCATAATGCTGCCTCGTAAATTGAATTAATAATGGATAATGTTAATGAGGAACAACGGCTTGTGGAAGAATATGAACATACCTGTAATAGGGATACTGCCATGAACATTTTACCGTAGGAAAGCCACGCTTCGGCCTTTCAACAACAACAATTATTATTTGGTGAAAAAAAATCTTGCAGTACCTCTTAAATGGAAAACTATACTTACCTATATAAATCACAACCTTTATAGACGTGTACAAATATTATTATGCAAATTGGAAACATAGCAAGCAATCAAAGTGGAAGTACCTACTTACGAGTATTAATAGTTTAAATTAATTTGGCCTGTTCATCAAATTCGCCAGATGGTTAAATTGTAATTGCTGGCGTTTTAAATTTACATTCACCATATATTTTACTTACCTATACTCCTTGCCTTTGTAATCTTCGCAGCGTTGGGGGGAGGATACTGTCTTATGCGGACGACACCGCAATCATCTTCACTGGTAAAACCTGGGATAAGGTTAAGTTAGAGGCAGAGAGAGGACTTGCTAAAGTGAGTCAGTGGCTTAATGAAAATCTCCTCACTCTCAATACCCAAAAAACCCAGTACATATGTTTCGGCCCATACGTAAATTCACAGCCCACAACCAGTTACGAAATTAAAATTCACTCCTGCTGTACTCTCTTGTCTAGCGCATGTAACTGCCCAAATTGCCCAACTATCCAAAAAGTGACTAGAGTCAAATACCTCGGAATCATTGTGGATCAGAGGTTAAGTTGGTACCCACACCTTGAACTCACTATCGGAAGACTAAGAAAGCTTATGTGGGTCTTCAAATCCCTGAGACACGTTATGAATACCGAGCTACTGAATAATATATATGTAGCACTGGCCCAATCTATTCTAATATATTGTATCCCGGTATGGGGAGGAGCAGCTAAATCATACTTCATAGATCTTGAACGGGCGCAGAGATCCTTGATAAAAGTAATGTACTGTAAACCATTTAGATTCCCTACCGAAAGTCTTTATACCATGTCCAAGCTACTCTCAGTTAGGAAACTTTATATTCTCTATTCTACACTAAGTTATCATAAAACACTACCATTTGACAAAGCCAAGCTTCGGAAAAGACGGTGCGACATCGTAGCACCCACTGTCCCCACACGTACAGTCTTTGCCTGTCGACAAAACATAGCTCAAGCGCCCCGTACCTACAACATAATCAATGGCAAGCTAGGCATTTACCCATTACCGTTGTACGGGTGTAAGAGGGCTCTAATAAGGTGGCTTTCTGCTCTCAGTTACGATGATGTGGAAGATATCCTGACAAGAATAAAATGAATGTGCTAATAGGTAAAGTAGGTTTAGTGACAACTTACACACATCCTCAAACACGCACACGCAACACAAACACACACACACACACACACACACACACACACACACACACACACACACACAATCACAAAGAAGTTACTTAAATCTAGTGTAGTACGAGTAGATCAATACTGTTAAGATTATGGAGGAAGAGCGAGGCTCTCCCTACACAAGTATCATTTGATTACTTTCTGGGAGGCCCCGGCGATTTAAATGTAAATGATTTACTGAAATAAAGTTTATTTTATTATTTATTATTATTATACTCGTCTTTATCTAAATATGGCCCGCCCTCACTTCGCTTCGGGACCGGAACTCCGAAATGAACCAATAGATGGCGCTGTGTATAATTACATCGCGCAAGCGTTTCGTGTTTTCGGTTTACCTATAAGCCTTGTCGTTGTATATTGAAGTTATCTCTTTATAAATAGTATGGATTAATAAAGTGATTAGGTTAATGTTTGTTTGTGCGCTCAGTTTTCATAATGAAGTCGATATTTCAAAACATTTGTTGATAAGAAGTAATGGTAAGAAACTAAACGATTATAGACTTTGGGGTTAAATAATAAACATGGTTTTTTTATAGGTTTCAGACGAGCAGACGGATCACCAGATTGTAAGCGATTGCTACCGCCTAAAAGGGGGAAAAGGGGCTAAAAGGTTGGCAGCGCACTTGTGACCCCACTGGTGTTTGTAACAGTACTACTTACCAAGATTCAATAGTATAGTTCTTATATTTTCGAAAAAAGCTATGGCATACGGACGGATAAACAGATAGACATGATGAATCTATAAGGGTTCCGTTTCTTGCTATTTGGTTACAGAACCCTAAAAGAAAAAGAAATTGACTACATAGTACCATTGAACTACATACTCAAATATAATACTATATAAAATATAATGCCACATAAATACAAATATAATGCCATCCGATTCTCCCACCACAACAATTAAACCTAATCACAGCCGGAGCTTGTATGCACTCAGGTGTCCTAATATTATGGTCTATCCTAATTAGAAACACGGATACAGGGTGTCTACACGTTTCGGGCGTGTAGTACAAATAGTGTACACACGCCAGGAATTCCGGGGATACGAACATTACACAGTTCGCGTTTGTGTTCACGCTGTTGAATTTCTGGAATCATCTTAGATTAATGAGCTGTCGTCGTACAAGTTGCAGTGCGCAGACGGTAGACTTAGTTCTAGCAACATTGTAGACATAATCGGCATGTGGAGGATGGCCACACTTCAGAAATATTAGGTATAAAATTAATATTAACTTGAATTTATGTTTTTATTAGCGGTTTATTAACCGTGGGAGAGCCACGGCATGAATGGGCCGGCTCTACCAGAGTGATATCACGGCCTCCACAAAAGGTCGTCGAGTGAGCTAACCGGAGGCCCAATCGAGGGCAAGATGTAAAAAGGTTGGCAGTGCACTTGGAACTACAGGTATTGCCGGTGTCTATCTGTCTAGTTGCTTACCATCAGGTTATCCGTCTACTCATCTGCCACCTATCAAATGCAAAAAAAATCTAAAGTAACTACACTTTCAAGTACTATCCATCTCCAAACACATGAGTAGTCATGATGTGTTTAAACTTTCGCGTTGCATTATACAACTACTTCATAAATTACCTACGAAAATAAGAGAATATACAAAGATGCTCAAGCCAGGCGTAGCAGACGACGCCGTGCGCCTCCAGTCCGCTTGTGACCACGGCTGTTGTAACGCGGTCGAAACGTCAAGCAGTAAGTACTAGAATGTACTTATATTTAAATTTCCTCGCGTGTAGTCCCGTTTATATGAAGTACATGAGTGGTCATCCTGTAGATTGTGACGTCGAATTGCATTCGCAACGTTTATAGTCCATTTGCAAACGTGTTATAATTGCTTGAGCGAGTCGGAAATAGCTCGGCCCGCGACTACTGAGCTGTCACTACTTGCTTACAGTGTTAACTGCCTGTGTCGGTTTACAGGATTGCCAGAATTTGTAAGGAAAAGCTACGTTTTCTAGCAAAAGTTTCTTATTTTTGTACATATTTGACAACAGTTCAAATTGCACCAACTTAAACACTTTATCCAATACTTACATTAATATCAAACTCCATTGGGTTGAGAATCGCCATAAACGTATTATTCATCGAGCCACATTATTAGTGGCTCGTCCTCACTCCGTTCAGGACTTAACTTAAACTAGTACCAACAGATGGCGCTAGGAGTTCATTGCATCGCGCAAGGGTTCCCGGTTTACGAAAAGTAACTCATGCCCATTTTAAGGTCCTAATAAAAAAACACACACCGAGCAGCTTTTTCTGCGTGGCTTACCTATACTCCGTTTATGTTAATTATGTTTGTAGGTACCTAAGATGAAGAAGAGAACTAAAAATATATTTTTTTTTATGTGATAGGTAGCAGGCGAGCAGGCGGATCACCTGATGGTAAGCGATTGCCGCCGCCCATGGACACTTGCAACACCAGTGGAGTTACAAGTGCGCTGCCAACCTTATATCCCCTTCCCCCGGATGGGCCTCCGGTACCCTCACTCACTCGGCGAAACACAGCACAGGGGCTGCTTCACGCCGGTTTTCTGTGATATATTTTTGTTAATTTAAAAACTAATGAGTTGTTCATATAAAATATATCTAACGATAACACATAGCTTCACATAATTTTTTTTAGTAACCCTATTTTGTTGACTCTATTCCCTATTATGTGTGAATATGTAGCTTTATTCTCCTAACCGATGGCAACACCAGTTATTCCGATACGCTCACACCAACATTCTCCATTACTGTGGAATCCGAACAGATGCTGTTTATTCTCGACGCCTTTGATTCTTGCCCGGAGCGTGTTGCACCGCATGCTTCATGAAGAATGGACCGACGGTAATTCCTAGCATTTGTTTGAAGCACTTGAGTAATGAATGAATTGATGCCCTTAGGTCTTCGATTTAAACCGTACAGTCAACTCCAATAATATGTATACACTTTAGGACCTTGTCACAATACACTAAGAAAGTAGAGGTCTTTCTACTTTCTTATATTATATATTGTGACAAGGTCCTAAAGATTATACATATTTTTGGAGTTGACGTACAGCGTAACGTGTTAATAATTTCGCCGCCAACAAAGCTCCATTCGCAAAATACCGCTATTTGGCATTTTTAGAATTTAAAACCAATCATTAGAGGGATTTGACAGCCTCGATGGCACTGTAGCTAAGGTGTTCGCCCGAAGCGCGAAAGGTCCAGGGTTCGATTTCCGGTCAAGTCAATTTAGGAAACGACATTTGCTAAGTTTTCTTGGGTCTGGGTGTTCTGGTTTGACGCCCCCAGTTAATTATCGTCATCTGGTACTCATAGTACAGGGGTTGCCCAGACCAGGTTTATTGGTGTGATTTTCTGGCGCTTTATTTATTTATTTATGCTTACGAATAGTATCGAAAATATAACGTACATAATGACGGCACTTTCGAAATTCTAAATATCTAACTACATTGCTACTCATGACAGCGTTATTGGAATTCTGTTCCTACCTATACAAAGATCGGATGATTGAAGCTGTAGGTAAATTTTACTCAAGCTAAAAGTTAATAACTACTATTACATTTCAATAAAAATTAATCACATGTTGCATTTCCATTTTTAAGCTCAGTTTTTTTTCTCTTTGTTTTGAGATCCTATATTGATATTCAAATAAAAATTAATCACATGTTGCATTTCCATTTTTAAGCTCAGTTTTTTTTCTCTTTGTTTTGAGATCCTATATTGATATTCAAATAAAAATTAATCACATGTTGCATTTCCATTTTTAAGCTCAGTTTTTTTTCTCTTTGTTTTGAGATCCTATATTGATATTCAAATAAAAATTAATCACATGTTGCATTTCCATTTTTAAGCTCAGTTTTTTTTCTCTTTGTTTTGAGATCCTATATTGATATTCAAATAAAAATTAATCACATGTTGCATTTCCATTTTTAAGCTCAGTTTTTTTTCTCTTTGTTTTGAGATCCTATATTGATATTCAAATAAAAATTAATCACATGTTGCATTTCCATTTTTAAGCTCAGTTTTTTTTCTCTTTGTTTTGAGATCCTATATTGATATTCAAATAAAAATTAATCACATGTTGCATTTCCATTTTTAAGCTCAGTTTTTTTTCTCTTTGTTTTGAGATCCTATATTGATATTCAAATAAAAATTAATCACATGTTGCATTTCCATTTTTAAGCTCAGTTTTTTTTCTCTTTGTTTTGAGATCCTATATTGATATTCAAATAAAAATTAATCACATGTTGCATTTCCATTTTTAAGCTCAGTTTTTTTTCTCTTTGTTTTGAGATCCTATATTGATATTCAAATAAAAATTAATCACATGTTGCATTTCCATTTTTAAGCTCAGTTTTTTTTCTCTTTGTTTTGAGATCCTATATTGATATTCAAATAAAAATTAATAAATTGGGATGCAGTTATTAATAAGCTAGTATTTAATTGTTTAACAAATTCATTTGTCTACAGACTGACAGATAGAATATTTGAAATGCACAAATACTATTTTTGGTGTACCGACTATTGTTTATTAATTTAAATAGCATAGTATGAAGTGACAAAATATGATTGTTATACCACACAATTTAAATACCTAGTGCATAATATTGTGGTGATAAATTAACTATGATTTTTATACCTACTAGGTACACATTGTATCTCATAGAAAACCATTATTTACAAACTCTAAATAAGCTTATTATTTTAATTGTTTCTAACATAATTTGATCCTATTGTAACTGAATTCATTAATCTTTAAAAGGAGGTAAATAAAAATCTTGAATTCTTATGGAAAAGGTTGGTTTATTTAAAAATAGCTTAGCGTAATTAAAAATAACTTATTTTTTAATTAAACATTATTGCCACATTTGTGGGGAGTCTGTAAGGAAGTATGTTTTTGGATTTGGAAAATGAAAGTTGAAGAGAAGTTAGTCGTCACCGCCTGTCATGACTTCCATGAATTCTGGAATAGAAGAAATATAAACAAATAAGTCAGAGTAAATAGCTTGAGAAATCCTACTTTGAATGTATGAAATGGCTTGTCTATTAATACCTAAATGTTATAAAACAAATGACTACAGAAAATTCTGTTTTCAAAGATTTCACGAAGCGGTTTTTTCCTAAACGGAGGAAACCCAAACACACCGAACACAAATGTTTGTTGCCCGAGATCCTTGCGTATCAACCGGCGCTCAAACAACTACGCTAAACGGGTCGTCAAAACTGTACTAGGTAAGGAATATAAACGCTTTATTTGCAATTTAAATACCTAGTGCATAATATTGTGGTGATAAATTAACTATGATTTTTATACCTACTAGGTACACATTGTAGCTTATAGAAAACCATTATTTACAAACTCATAAATAAGCATATTATTTTAATTGTTGCTAACAGAATTTGATCCTATTGTAACTGAATTGATTAACCTTTAAAGGAGGTAAATAAAAATCATGAAATCTTATGGAAAAGGTTGGTTTATTTAAAAATAGCTTAGCGTAATTAAAAATAACTTATTTTTTAATTAAACATTATTGCCACATTTGTGGGGAGTCTGTAAGGAAGTATGTTTTTGGATTTGGAAGATGAAAGTTGAAGAGAAGTTAGTCGTCACCGCCTGTCATGACTTCCATGAATTCTGGAAAAGAAGAAATATGAACAATAAGTCAGAGTAAATAGCTTAAGAAATCCTACTTTGAATGTATAAAATGGCTTGACTATTAATACCTAAATGTTATAAAACAAATGAGTACAGAAAAGTCTGTTTTCAAAGATTTCACGAAGCGGTTTTTTCCTAAACGGAGGAAACCCAAACACACCGAACACAAATGTTTGTTGCCCGAGATCCTTGCGTATCAACCGGCGCTCAAACAACTACGCTAAACGGGTCGTCAAAACTGTACTAGGTAAGGAATATAAACGGTTTATTTGCAATTTAAATAGTCTATACGTATGTACATACTGGATTTCATTAAACCTTTTTTTATTGACCTAAAACGTTCGCTCCACAAAAAATATCCGCATCAGCGGTCGGATTCTCAAAAATATAAAAGTTTTAAATGGAGAAGCTGGGTTTCTATTCAGTTGAACGCCACCCTGGTGGGCGGGAGTGGGGAGGTGAGTTGTCAATTCTTACAATTGACTCCGTTAATCACTGTTTTAGAACGCGACGTCATCAGGAAAAATGTTATTTAGAAGATTTCAGCTCAAAAACAAAAGTTTGGCAAATTGCTAGCAGAAATAAACCTGCACCTTAAAATGAAAGTGACCTAACTCCTCAATGTGTCAAGCCCACTCAATTTTACCATAAACTCCTAATTTTAGTTGTAGCTCTTTCACGTTACAGCCGTAGTATTTCCCTGTTATACTAAGAGACAAGTCATCTTTTATTTACGAGGGTTATAGATACGTACTCTACTTATAGGGTCAGTTTATTATCTCAGTAGAATTTTAAGTTGGGTCATTATCATTCTAGGGGTGTAATATAATGTGACTTGAGTGAAATGCAAATGTAGGAAAAAGGAAATGAAAAAAATAAACCTGAATTCTTGTCATTACAGTTACACGTCATAATTTAGCCGGATTGGAGCGAGGGAGACTCAATAATCCGGATTTGCACTTAAGTCACTTCACTCACACAATCAAATCAAATAACCCGACTAATTACTAGGAAATACATTATAACCTGGTAGATATTCGTTTTTGTAAGGACCAGCTGATTTTTGTATTGCATAATTGGTATTTTGATGATCTACCACGCTAAAAGGGCTTTTATTAATTAAAAACGACTAAAATTGTACGGTGTATAGATAGACCGCTCCGATAGTCTAATGGTTTAAGTACCGGGCTATAATCTCCGGCTGTGGTCCCGGATTAAATTCCAGAGCACAGTAGCGACGACTTGAACTCTGTGCTGTCTCTCCGCAGTGGGACAGTATATAGACTGATACTTAACTTTTTTTTACTTTAGATAGTTATAAATTAGAAAGATATAGTATATGCGTACCATCGAAGTCAACGGTGCCGGAGCCGTCGGAGTCAATTTCCTCAATCATCATGTCGAGTTCCTCAGCGCTGATCTTGTCGTCCAGCTCCCTCAGGATCTCTCTCAGGACGTCGGTGGTGATGTAACCGTTACCTGGAAACAGAGACAAAATATCGTGAAATATCGTGTAGACTTTGGAGAGAAGTCGATCTTATTTCGAGGGTCATAAGAATGTTAATACATGTACTTAGCTGACAATGCTGACATTGAGAATTTCTACACAGAAAAAATAGGTACTTTTTGGTTAATGTGTAGTAGGGTATTATTTATACTCCAAGATTTATTCGAAAACCCATTTAGACCCATTTTGCGCAGTGCCTGCGCTGTTTCGTCGAGTGAGTGAGGGTACCGGAGGGCAACTGGGGGGAAAGAGGGTTAAAGTGGGGAGGGTGGCAGCGCACTTGTGACTCTACTGGTGTTGCAGGTGTTTATGGGCGGCGGCAATCGCTTATCATCAGGTGATCCGTCTTCTCGTCATCCACCTATCACATAAAAAAATGTCAAAATAAAAACATTTTTAATTAGAATCACTTTCGTTAATTATATGGAGTTATGTTAGGTACCTATGCTATTTTTTATGTGAAATAAATTTTATCATCCATTTACAAGAGGCATTAGCTCACAAGATTCGACTGACATCTTGTATAATCTATTTATCATAATAAATTAATGTACTTTTTAGAATGACTTCTTTTTATGTATCTGACTATGGAAGCGTATTGTGTTACGCAATTTCGCCGAGTCCATCGTAGGCGCCGTGGCTTAGTTGGTTAAAGCGCCTGTCTAGTAAACAGGAGATCGCGAGTTCGAATCTCGCCGGGGCCTCGGAGTCGAACACCGACTTGCTTTTATGTTTTTTTTTTCAGTTTTATGAAGAACAATATTTAGTAAGCTTAGAGTTTCTTAAAAAGTAAATATGTCATATTCCTTAAAATTTCTGTCGTAGTAATGTTTTGTGTGTCGTAGTAAAACTTATGATTTCTTTAAAATTACCTACACAACTTTGAAATATATAAACATACCTTCTTTGTCGTATAACCGGAATGCCTCTTTGAGTTCCTGCTGCATAGCTTCTGCATCTTCTTCAACCATAAACCTAGAAGCCAGGGTGACGAATTCTTCGAACTCCAGCTCACCAGATCCTGTAACATTTATTTTTAATAGTCATTTAAACTGCTTCTACAAAAAACTATTTAATACATGGATTGAAACCTTTTTAATTGTCTTTTGCAAGTTTACAAAAATAAAACTGGCCACTTTTTAAGTAGTAGGTAACTGCAGTTTTTAACTAAAAAAACGTATCTCGTTTTGTTTTGTTTCTTCTCTAAAATTAAATTAGAGGTTTCTATCTGGCCAGTTAATTTGGTATGAAAACCGCTTTTCGTCTAAAATGAAAATAATTACCTGTGGACCTGCCCTGTGGTTCGGACTACATACATAAAAGGTATAACTAAATTATTTGTTAAGCAATTATTTTAATAATGCCTTCGCAGCTTATCTTTAGCCATTTTGTTTTCTACAAAATAAAATCATGCTAAGAGTAATTTATCAAACTACTTGACTTGATTATGCGCTGATAATAAGTAACTAGGCACTTAACGATAGGTGTAGATAACACGGCAATTAAAAGGTGAAAAATAGATAAATAAGTTAAACGCAATAAAATACAATATAACAAGTAATATTCTTACTAACTTATCCAATGCATTTTTGATGGATATGGTACTTTACGGGCGCAAACCCCTTACCTAAGTACCAAATAAAAGTTTCATGAAATTCAGAAATCTGACTAATATTATAGTATTTAAATTATTGACTTAAATGAACATATATTCGTTAAATTTACATTTTCTTGAAATGGCTGTTTTTGCATTGTGACTGACCCACTGTCCCACTGCAGGGCAAAGGCCGCCATCATAGAAATCAAGCGCTGCTATGATGGGATTAGGCTATCACCACGCTTGCCTAAAGCGATGATAACAAATCCGTGCTATGTTCGAAAAATTCAAAGCCATACTTTTGCTCGACCCGGGAATCGAACCCAGGACCCCGAAATCACGACCTGGTACTTTAACCACTGGACCAACGGGGCGTATGCCATCTATATCATAAAAAAAAATTGATAGGTACTGACCGTCAACGTCAACCTCAGCGATGATCTCGGCCAAGGTGTCGTCGCCGACCTGGTGCCCCAGCATGCCCAGGATGGTGCCCACCATCACGGTGCCGATGCATCCCTTCTTCTCCTGGTCGAAGGCCTCGAACGCCTTCTTCAGGACTGCGGAGAAATTTCAGTTTGGTTAACTGGGTAGACGCACTCCACTAAGCTACAGAACGGGGCAGATGGAGACAACTAGTTGACGGAACCACGTGTAGTCACGATTCTTAGCAGTGTAATTTCCAAATTATGGAGTTATTTCTTTATTACAGATACTGTTAGTTTAATGAACATTTAGGTTAGCGGGAAATATTCTACCAATTTGATTACTTTCGCCTTCACCGACAACAAAATGACATCAGGATTCTAATGATTCTTTGAAGGTCATCGATCTACTACTACGGTGCTCATAACTAGTTTAATTGGAGTTTAACCATTTCCATTTCCAAAACCTCCATTTTCATTTCGAAATAAGTTTGGAACCAATAAATTCACACTTTATAAGATGACAAATTGCTAATTTAAAATGTTATAGTGAAATGGGTGGTAGATTTCAAGCGGGTTTTTAACTTTAACGTACTATTAAGTATTCTGTGCCTTAACTACGTAATTAGGTTTACTGACTTGTGTGATTAAATAAATGAAATTAATGACGCATTAACGTTAGCCGTTTGAATCAATGTTTAAGTCATACGCAGGACTAAAGGTACCTAACATAAACAGTTTTGGAACACAAACGTAACAAGTGAAACTCGGAAAAAAATATTTTTGAATGAATATGGCCAGTTTGTTAGGCAAGTGTTACTAAAGGATCGATTGCTTTAAATGTAAGTGGCCTTATTTTGGGTTGTTATTATTAAACCTTTGGGTCTTTTAATAACAACTTTGACGAAGTGTATCACGATTTTAGTTTAAAGGTAGGTAATTGATATTGATAACAATAAAATAGCAGTCTTATATGCTTTATGAGTTAAATAGCTAAATGAAAAACTTCTACCAGTTATTCTGAACAACAATTGTATTACGACTTTTGGAAATTCGTATTCGTTTGTGGCCATACTTTTATAAACAACCTATTGATAATCCCCTAATTATCTGTTAGCTTATCTGTCATTGTTAATTTAAGATTGATTATTTCATTAAAACAAAACAAATACTTGCAGCATCGAGCGAGTACATAGAATGATCTAGTATTTTAATGATAAAATAAATAAACGGCGTGGAGAAGTAACAGTATAACATAATCCTTACAATATCAGTCTGTAAAATATCAGCCACCTAATCTTTCAATTTATTTTTAATACCTCGTAAACCGCAGGTCACTTATATTTTAGTTCCCAAAATGTTGATCGTAGTAGAAACTCTACCATTTATGTCTAAAAAGCTGTTTATGTCTATTACTTTATGAAACTAAGCAACCGCAAAGACTGGCTTATAAATAATACATTTGTCGTCACGAGTGTTCTTGCTTTTACAAAAAAGTTACAGTACAAGTGCAGATAAAGTTTTGTTCTCAACATCAATTTCAGTATATTCTTTCCTTTAATTTATTTTCATAATAGGGACAAACACTACACATCCAAAAGGAAAAAGAAAGTGTAAAAAATGATTCTAATTTGGCTCGTTAATCGCTTCTATATAAAAAAAATGTCTACGTACACGTGAAACACGTGAATTAACCGAAAAAAAAATCACTTCAGATTGTTCGCCTGTTGCCAAACAATTCAGTTTAAAAGCTTTAGTATAAAAAAGTTGAATGTAAAATTCTAAAGCTCTGCCAAAGTTCGTAATCAAATTTATTATGACAAGGATTACTGTTGTAGCACTAACACTAGATAAACAATGAATAGTGAGATATTCTAGATGAATCCTTGAAAATTGTAAAAGTTTTCAAACTTAAAAAAGTTAACACTTACTGTTAAGTTGGTCCTTGTCAAGTTCCTCCTGTAAACCACAGAAACAAAAACAAATTAGTTCACTGCAAGAACAATTTAAAACTTAAAGCTTGAAAGCTCTTTGAACTTTTTCTCCATTAAAGCACACAATCACTAGAAATCCCAGCGCTATTCTACTGTAATCCCGAGATAAACGTTGAAAAACTCTCACCATTTCACTGTTTGTTTAGAGGAATTGTATTATAGAGTACGCGATGGTGAACCAGAGGACTAGGAAGACAAGTCCTTTTATCTGAATAGACTGTGCGACTGAACGAAGGCGCGAACCGATATCACCCAGGTTGCCTCGGACGGTTTCGTAGGACGCAAGTACATCTCCTGTTACACGCGGCGAGTCACGAATGCCCGCATTGCGAGATGCTTTTAACAGCACGGACTAAGGTCGTTATACATTATGCCCGCTGCCGGACATCCACCGCGATTGTGCACATCACGCTAGCGGGCCAACTACGTATCATAATTCAATTAATCGACCATAATAAACTAATTCTTCCATAAACAATCACACCTGGACCAATGCCACGGTAATCGATAATTTACCAGAAACAAAACATACCTAGGTAATAACAAAATACATTAAGCAACAGTGTAATGGTGTTGTAAAATTCCATTCCAGCTTTTCATGGGTTGGAAGATTTATGATACCTCAGAGAGTCTATAAGATATGATCCACCCGTATTACCAACATTGTAAAGTGAACGTGACACTTTCATAAAGTACAGGATCATAATAACATGTGCGCAGCAAGGTGAAGAGAAAAATTACATTTTTAATATATTCTAAGAACTTTTTAAAGCTAAAGTAAACATTCCTTTATGAGATGCGAGTAACCGACAGCAGAACTTCAGTCATAATTTAAAAAATATACACAATGCATAAGACTTAATTAGAGTAGACTCCCTCCACCAGCTCATGGTCCTTCCTACCGTCTCGGCTACGGAACGGACCTTGGGAGACGCTCACCAGGTACTTGCTAAAGGGCACTTTCCCTAGTGCGTTTCTTCACTCCCTACAAAGTCTGTGTCTTTGTCCTATCTCAATGTCACTTCTCCCCAAATGGAGCGTGAAACACCTCAGCACAAGCGACTCGCGTTACTAGAGCAGACTCATTATTCAGCTCTGAGGGTTTGCTTTGTTCAAGGGGTTGGCTTGGTTGTTGCACATAAACTTAAGCAATGGCTAAAGCCCCAAGTGATGCCCCATAGAGCGATAAGCTTTCTTGTGGGCAAGGGTCCCAAGAGAGAAGATACCATTTATAACATTTGCATCATTGGTTGTTGCGACGACTGGCTGTTATGTTATCTCTACTGTGTTTAACCAACAGTAAAAAAAATAATGAATCAACTACTGTTCATATTCTTTTATTATTACTCAAAAGGTCAGCTGCAAAATTTATACGAATTAGTAAAAAAGTAAAAATTTTCAGTTGGTTAGCACATCGATCGTAAATTAAGTAGGTGCCGTGAATTTTATAATCGTTTCCAACGATTAGTTTTGCGGAAACGACGTTAATTGTTTTTGTCTGCCAAAAAAATAATTGTAAAGAACAATGAGAATGTAAGAAAGAAATTTAATTTAAAACGATGGCGAACACCGCGTAAACCCTAAATTGTGAGATAACAGTAATGTTTCGATCTAAATGAGGACTGACGTTGTGGAACAGGTGCAAGCAAAGAACAGTCACACATTTGTTCTGTTGGTGCTAAATCTTAAGAGTTATTCTTTATCTCTTGGGTAATATAGTACAAAACGCTTTTAAATACCAATCTATTAATAACTAATGGCCGCCCTCACTTCGATTCGGGACTTAGTCTTCCTATAGGTCCTATCATTGCCAAAAGATGGCGCTGGGTGTCGATTGCATCACGCCATTTGTCTTTTCGGAATACATATAAGGCTTGTGGATTAACGACGTATATACTACATACTTTCATACTATGTGCCTGTACACATAGACACGTCAGCAAGATAGAAAATCAATTCTGAGAAGCTATAAAATCGCTCACAGCGCGTTGAGTAAATACCCTTTGATATTTGGGGTTATTAATTACCTACTTCTACTTGAACATCGAATGATGTTCCCGAGATTTACCTAATATTAAATAAATATTAATCATTCTGGCACAATTCCTAGTAATAAGCTTCCTTTTGTAAACTGTTCCGTAGAAAAAGGGGAATCTATAAAAACATTAAACGTACCTATTGCATTTAGAAAAACTAATAGGTACTAAGTAACTAATCATTATTTTGATGTACATTTATAATATTCCTTTTCACAACACTTTTAATTGAATTTCTAACAAAACGTGAACTTTAGTCTAAAGTAATTAATAAATGGATATAGAATAGAAAACAAAGTAAATATCAAAATATACATATAGGTATATTCTAAGATTTCATTGTGCTGTTCTCAGAAATCTATGGATTGAAGTCAGGACGAAAGCTTTTCGTTTTCAAGGAATTGTATTAAACAAAAGCTTTCAGATACACTTATATAACACTTGTTGTCTGCTAATTCCGATATAAGTATATTGTAAGACAGAATACAAGTCCTGCTTTTCCTGTTTTCAGATTTTCACAACATGGTCCCGCCAATAAAACGCACACTTTAGTTGCAAATGAACATAATGTATTAAACGAGGGTTGCGGCCATAAGGCAGCTGTTCCCGATCGCAGACAGTGACATATTCGATGCGTGCGCGCTGCAGTTGCCAAGTGCAACACGCAGAGCAAATGGGACAAGTAAATAGTTGTTTAAGGTAAACAACAGTAATACAATGTCTTTGATGGAAATCGTCAGCTTTGGAAGAATAACTATTTTACTAATCTCTCTATGTTTCGATTGGTCTCATCTCGGCCAGTAATTCCTAGTTACGTTCAATGCTTTAGAGTTTGAAGTACCAACGCATCTTACACCATGATCCAGGTTTTGGGGAGTCTACATGTAGTAATTATAATGAACCGACTACTGTCTGACCTTCATGACTTTTTAACAAGGGAACAAGGCTAACTGAGTCATGGTTATACGTTTTCAGGAACTATGGAAAACAGATAGATTCCAGAGTTCTGGGATTCGCATAGTGCGTTTTTTGCAATGATCTACCACGTCTCCGACCCAACTATGTCTAGACCCGTTGGTCGAGATCACGTCCTGGTACTTAAACCACTAGTGTTTTCAGGTTCGATTTCCGGGTCGAAAAAACGTGGTCACGTGATGGTGATGGGTGATCAAGCCTAATCCCATCATAGTGTCTATGATGAAGGCTTCCCACTGGGACTGGGATAGTAAAGGCTGATATCACTACTAAAATCAACGCTCAATAAATGATAACTACGTAAACTTTTCCTAATCTATCAGCAAATCGCTTCAGTACCAAATATCTTAATGGTAGTAACCCTACAATTAAAGAAATCTTCAGGACATTATACTAACAATATTGCATTTCTAATCGACAAAAGCACATGCAAATCGAATCAAGTGTGAATTTTGAGCGTTCCACCATACATTCTAGAAACCTTTCCATGCGTTAAATTGTCATGTACGTTTCGGATACCTCAAAGAGAACGATTAGTTTCTTTTTCAAAAGTGAATCATATCACATCACTTTTTTATTATATTGAGGGTAGATGAGCAAGCGGATTACCTGATGGTAAGTAGGTAATTACCACCGCCCATGGACCCCCACAACACCAAAGATTTCATCTTTAATTAAATATAATAATTCACTAAGGTTATCATAATCCAAACTCAACGCTACTAAGAATGTTGTCTCAACTTTTTGTCAGCTTTTTACAACATCTCCAGTTTCCAAAACCACGAATACAGATCCTCAGTTGAGTGTCCATCTATAACAGGTCGACCACTGCAAGATCTCGAACCATCTTAGGAAAGTGCACTCAAACAAGCCAATAGATACAGGGGTCAACGCACCACAGTAGTCATGATGCCTCCAGTAAGTCCCGAATGCAATGAAAAAAAAAACCGCGCCTCCCGGTCTGTGAGTGACAGCGCACTAACACGTAATCACAGTATGTAGCTTATATATACGAGGGTACTCCGCTATTATTCTTAAATTCTCGTAAAAATACTTCAAAGCGTCTAACCCAAGCAGCTATACAGTTTCTACTATAAAATTCGTACGTTTTATTTGTATCTTGACTTTTAAACGACGATTCGACGAAGATGTAGGTCGGCATGTTCGCTGATTAGCACAGTGACGTTGGAATTTGACGGACATTTAAATTCGCAGTGTTTTAAATTAATCTCTTTCTAGTCTTTAAAATAGCAGGTAGGCTGATGAATTAAGATTCTATCCGCGGGATCAGAAACAACTACTACAGTGACTAGAATTATCCACGTTAACGCTGTGGGCGGTTATTCTAGCTAGTCAATATCAATAATAAGTATTATTTTTACTTTTTGTACACTGTGCCTAAATCTGACAAAAATATACAGCGAAATACTAGTATATTCTATCAAGTAAACCTTGTACGATTGACCGTAACTAGTTACATCATTCACTATAAGGGTTAGAGTATAGAGTTGTAAATCATTATTGCCATCTTCAACCTGTTGCAATCGATTGCCAGGCAAAAATCTTCTCCAAATGTTTCGCCACTCCGATCGAGCTTTGGTTACTCGCATCTAGCTTCCGCCAGTATCGTCACTCCATCTTGGGCTTAGAGCGTCCTACATGATCCTACACTTCGTTTATCGAGACTCCAAGACTCACTTACCCGAGTGGATTGTTGATTCTGCGATATGACCAGTACACTGCTACTTTAGCTCACTTATCTTGTGAGCTATGTCGATTACCTTTCTGTTGTTTCTTTGCTGGAACATCTCGTTCCGGATTCGATGGCACAGAGAAACCGAGCATAGCATTCCCATTACGAAAAAGTGTACCCGTATTAGTACTGTAATATTTTTAGTCTACCTACAATCATATTGTTACGTTATTATTTGCTTCATCTAACGTTAAAGCGACGTATCGTTATAAAACGTGGGTAACAACAACTCCGGTAGTTCCCCAAAAATCCATTTACAAGACTTTCTTGACCCATTGGATATACCTATGATACCAAAGATGTTAGCAACGAAACGGATTGATGGTAACGTTTCATTGCTCGGTACTTAGGGGCTAGTATGAACATCTAAAGAATTCGTAACGTCAACGTAGCAAACAAAAACGCTACGATTACGAGTCAGCACGAAGGACCTTCGTCGTCGTATCGTACCATTTCCTTCAAGTAATGAATTGTTTGTATGTTTGACAGATTGGCTCAGGTTTTGTACCTGTGCATTAATAACATCCTAATGTGCAGTTGCAACAACTGCTCACAAATTGCACTGCACGCGTAGAAAACCTTGCTCGCTCTAAGCTTTTTATTGTATAGCACATACCTAATATTATAATATATTGTTGTACCTTTAATACCTTTGTCTACGATTGCTTTTCTAACCGCAAAAAAAAGTTTCCTTTTTTTATTGCACAGACTTGGCCACCGTACTCAAAAGTTTAACTATCAATAGCAGCTTATTATTAATTGCCGCATTATATTGCCAATTATATTTAGTAGCGCATATTGAGGTTTTCTTGTGTTATGAAGCAATGTTGAGCAATGATATTTCATATTTCCAGACGTAGTTTACTTTTTTACTAATTAATTATGGTGGACACCCCCTTGGTCTCGTGGTTTAAGTACTGGGCCATGATCACGGGGCCCTAGGTTTGATCCCGGGTTTAGCAAAAAATAATACGATTTTGAATTATTCGAACATAGCTAGAATTTATGATCGACATTCCGCATTAGGCAATTGTGCTGATTATTCCCATCGTAGTTGCGATGGTGATGGATGATTTCTATGATAGAGGCGACGAGCCCTGCAGTGGGACAGATACAAGCCTTCAAGCTGGTTTGTAGGTGTAATCGGTATTCATTACTCATCTTATTGCTTGTTTTGTAGGTGTAATCAGTATTCGGTATTTAATTTTCTCTGCTTCTACAAACCCAAGTTTTTAAGCCTTGAAGGTTATCTGGTTGAGATCGCTCCCCGACATAAGACCACCTAAATTGTAGGTACACTGCATTTCTGTATACCTAGTTTTTACGTTAGTATTGTGTTGTGACCCGGGTTCGATTCCCGGGTCGAGCAAAACGACGGTCCCTACGTATAAACAGACATGTCCAAAATGGCAAAAAAATATTATTGCATAAATGGCTTCGGATTGCCTTTACGCTCATATCCATATAAGATTTTTTTTTAAAATATCATAAGGTTAGCTCAGTATACAAATCGTATAAAAGGACAAGTATAATCATCTAGTCAAAAGTGGGCCGTAGACACAGTTATGTATACATGTCGTCAAATACTTCGTTTGAAACCTAACCTGTAAAGGTGAGAGAACGAATTAAAAGAGGTCATGTCAGACATGTCCGTTTATACTGCAAACATTTTTTTAAAGTGTATGGGACATATCTGATATGACCGTATTTACGTCGGGTTTTTTACTACTGTAAATAAATTGATTTATCTATACGTAAACTCATTAATTTTACTTAAAAATAAATAACTTAACACAGAATAACACAGTTTTTAGTATCAACTAAGTATTTGCAGTCATGTCTTACATGGCTGTTTGTACGTGTAAGTAATCAATATATTTACGGTTATGTTTTCATTTACGTTTAAGTTTTTCAAATATGGTAAACATGCTTCAATCTCAGACACAAGTTTGTTTCGGTTCTCGATGACGTTTTCCCGAGAAATGTTGGCGCGGCCGGTGTAAAACGCATCGCCCGTACTGTCATCCGCATAGCAATGAATATCGCGTAAACGCAGCATATCATTGATATGAAGAAGGAACAGCGTGGGCGATAGCACACAGCCTTGCGGGACTCCGGCATTTATGGACATAGTGTCGGAGCATTCACCGTCAACTAAGACCTTGATGCTTCTATGTTCCAAAAAGCTAGAGACCCATTAACATAATTTCTCTTGAAGCCCATAGGAAGGAAGCTTCGCGAGAAGCGCCTTGTGCCAGACCCGATCAAAGGCCTTCGCAATGTCCAGCAGACTAACCGCCAATGCCTCTCCCTTACTCTCAATCGCCTGTGCCCAACGGTGAGTCAGGAAAGTCAGCAAATCACCAGCTGACCGACCCTGGCGGAAGCCGTACTGTCGGTCGCTAAGCAACTCTTGACCCTCGAGATACCGAAGGAGCTGGCTGTTAATTACGGATTCCATAACTTTTGAGGAAAAGGGAGGTATGGCTATCGGTCTGTAATTGGACGGATCTGAGCGGTCGCCTTTCTTGGGGATCGGATGCACTAAGGCCGTCTTCCAGGACGTCGGGACTACGCCAGAAGAGTAGGAGAGCCGAAAGAGTCGCGTGAGTACCGGTGCCAACTCCGGAGCGCACATCTTTAGCACAATGGGTGTGATTCTATCGGGCCCACTCGACTTGTGAACATCTAGAGACATGAGGGCTGAACGCACCGAGCGTTGGTGGAAACGGATGTCGGGCATATACCCTCCGCACTGCGGTATGCTCGATGGTACCTGGCCCCCATCATCTAAAGTCAAGTTGGACGCAAAGAGTTTGCCCAGAAAGTCGGCTTTCTCTTTTGCGCCATGGGCCAACGAATCTTTTCCCGTGCGCAAAGGAGGAAAAGGACGGTTTGCAGAAATTACCTTCGATTGCTTTGGCGAGAGGCCAGAACGCACGTGTTCCCGAAGAAAGACGTTCAAGTCTCTCGCCAATTCTACCGATGTGCACCGACTTCGCTCTTGCAATGTCTCTTTTGAAGGACCTGGAAGCGAAGTTGTACTTCTTTTTGAGCGCGCTGGTATTTTCATCCCCCGTCGCCACCGCATCAGCCCAGGCTTGGTAAGCTTCCTGCTTCTTACAAGAAGCTTTTCTGGAAGATGAACCAAACCAGGGCCGAAATCTGCCACCGATAGGAACCACAGACGACGGAATGAAAAGTTCCATTCCCTGCAGCACCACATCGGTAACAGAGTCAGCAACGACGCTGGGATCATCCGGCAAGAAGCACACCTGCCTCCAAGGGTAGGATGCAAAAAAAGACCGCATTCCATCCCAATCTGCTGACCTATAGTGCCATACACGGCGCCCGCGTGCTTTCCGCGGTCGAGCCAAGTCTGTGAGTGGCACTATACTACGGACAAGGCAATGGTCCGAGGAGCCCTAGTGGAGCAACAACGGATACGTTGTAGCCGTCCGAGTGAGAGGTCAACAGAAGGTCCAACAGTGAAGGAGCATGGCCTTCCACATCTGGAATTCGTGTGGGCGTGGTAACCAGTTGTGTCAGTCCGTTTGCAAGAGCGAAGTCGTGAACAGATCGACCTGCGTAATCAGTTTTACTGGACATGAGCCATTCGGCGTGGTGGGCATTAAAATCGCCAAGGAGGATGATTTCTCAGAGGGGATCTGCTGCTGCACAATGTCCGAAGCCATCTGGATGCGCTCAAAGAGTCGGTCAGTTTCGGTGTCACCGCTATGGGACCTGTAAAGGCACGCATAAACGCGAGGGTGGTCGTCGCTGTCTACACGGAGCCATAAGATAGATAGGTCCCGACCTTCAAGATTGCTGAGGCGACGAGAGCTGATATCGTCTCTGACGTACACACACACTCCAGCCCTAGGTAAAAAGGAATGTTCTAATCCATACCCAGGGTACCCAAATAAAAAAGAGTATAATATTTAAGTTGATATTATTCAGCTAATAAGCTAAGTAAATTAAGATAATTAAGCTACAGTGGTGATTTGACTGTGATTTCTAATGGTAAATTAGTTCCTATTTCAGAAAAAAATTAAAAAAATACATAAATATTGTTAAGAAGATAACTTATGTAACAATATATCATTTGATTAAAACTTGTTTTATTCATATACCCAATATTATAACAAAATCTTGGTTTTATTAAGGACATGTCTTTTTATACTATGCAGTAAGTAGGCCTACGCTTATTTAGTTTGTACCACGTATAAAAAGACATGTTACTATTAATGCATTCTGATCTTAACATATAACTGTAAATAAGATTTTTACGGATTGCTTTGAAAATTAAGTCATAATACACATTCTCGTAAAAAAAAAAATTAAATTCGTATTGAAAACCGCCATTTGTTATTCCCGCTGTATAAACAGGCATCTTAGATTTGTCCGACTTGACTTTATTTTAATGACAGCGTAGAAACAGTTAACTCGTAGTTTTATTGGGAAATTGTGATAAAAATACATATGTTTCAATACTGCTAAAAGCGTTCTAATGCTAATAAAATATTAGTGAAAAGATATATTAATAATTTTGATTACATTTTTTTTCAGAGCAAAATGAACCTTAATTCCGCTCTCCTGTAAACCTACGTTTTTGACATGTCCGTTTATACGTAGGGACCGTCGAAAAGTATGTTACGAATTTTTCGAACATAGCTCGGGTTTGTGATCACCAATCCGCATTAGGCAAGCGTGGTGATTAAGCCCTATCCCATCATGGTAGTGATAACTTGATTTCTATGATGGAGGCCTTTGCCCTGCAGTGGGACAGTATATAGGCTGATACTTTACTTTACTTTATTGTGTTGTGCAAATGAAGAGTATATTTATCCTTATACCCAGGTTTTAGTTTTTCCTTCTATTTGTGTAGCTGGACAATAGAAAATAACCTGTCAACCGAGACTTCCTCTCCACATACAGAAAATAGAATTTAAATTAATGTTACCAACATCTAAAAATATAAAATGGAAACATATTGCGAGCATCATCAAAGCAACCAGTTTAAAAGGCGCTCAGGTGTCAGAGACGAGACGATATGCGAAACCGTTCTGGCAGAGGCGAACTTCCATTTACAATTTTTATTTAGTATACTATTGTTTGCGAAAGATTTCATTATTTATAAGCTTCCGTTGCAGCGTTGGTTGGAGCGTGTAGTAGGTTAATAAAACTACTTATAACCGTGGAAGAGCCACGCTTCAGCATGAATAGGCCAGCTCGAGCAGATATCACGTCGCTGTACGTTGAAGCAGCGCCTGCGCTGTGTTTCGTCGAGTGACTGAGGGTACTGGAGGCCCAATTGAGGGAAGGGGGGTAAAAGGTTGGCAATTGTGACTCTACTGGTGTAGCGGGTGTCTATGGGCCGTGGCAATCGCTTACAATTAGGTGAACCGTCTGCTCGTCTACCAAATATCGAAACTAAAACAATAAATAATACCGAAACTAATAAAAAAACATCAAGGTTCTGTTTTGTATTAAATTTTTATGTAATAGACTAGTGGCCCGCCCTCACTTCGTTTCGGGACCGTAATTCAGAAATGAACCAATAGATGGCGCTGTGTCCAATTACATCGCGCAAGCGTTTCGTGTTTTCGGTTTACCTATAAGCCTTGTCGTTGTCTATAGAAGTTATCTCTTTATAAATAGTACGGAGTACGGATAGGAGACGAACACACGGTTAACTAGATGGTAAGCAAATGCTGCCGCCCATGGGTGTCCATAAAGAGTAAGATACGAGTAGAGTCCCACGTGCGCAGCTAACCTTTAAATCTAGAGGTATTTAACTGTAATGCCATTTTGTACTACCCCACTTAAAGGTGGTTTTAAAGAATAAGACCGCGTCGTCATCACTGTAAGTCGGCGGTGGAACTGGGTCACCGTCATTGGGCTGTGTATATTGGCGAGCTGTGTCGGCGGGCTGTGTTGGCGAGTTGTGTCGGCGAGTTGTGTCGGTGGGCTGTGTCGGCTGGTCGTGTCCGCTGGTTGTGTCGGCGTGCTGTATCGGAGGGCTGCGTCGGTGGGCTGCGTCGGCGGGCTGTGTCGGCATGCTGTGCCAACGGGCTGTGTCGGCGTGATGTGTGGGTGGGCTGCGTCAGTGGGCTGTGTCGGAGGGCCGTGGCGACGTGATTCAGCTCAGTGTGTATCCCTTTAATAATATCCTTAAGTTCAGAAATAAACTCAGCTAGCAACATCTTTTTTTCCTGGTTCACATTACAGCCTTACTTGCGAACAACAGACCAGTATCAAGGCTTTCCTAGAACATAAAACGAGTTATCGCTCCATCTTATTTTGGAGGGTTTCATCCATTATGTAAGTCTTACTTCAGCCGCAAAGATATGTTCCATCTTTTAACATTGTAAGTAATATAGTGAGAATATTTAGGCTAGTAATGTATTAGGTAAAGTAGATTTAGCTAAGTAAATAAAAAAACACTTTTTCCTTTGTACCTCTTTGTTCATCTTTTAAGATGAATGATGTAGGTACGCAATATATTCTTGTTTAATGAAAATGGTTGATTATAGGGGTAGATTGATTCATTATCAATAATTCGTCTGACGTAATTAGGTCTTATGTCTGAGCTGTGTTTCAACGAGTGAGTGAGCGAGGGTAATTACCGAAGACCCAATTGGGGGGAAAGGAGGTTAAGCGCACTTATGACACTACTGGTGTTGTAGGTGACTATAACCGCCTCATCAGGTGATCCGTCTCTTCGTCTGCCACCTATCACATAAATAAGACATAGCCTTGAGCTAACCAGTAAGGCACGAGAGTTCATCGGGGGTGACGAACTCGCGTCACTGGAAAAGCGGCGTGTCGCATACGGACCGCATCGTTCGAGATAATGGTTTGTGGTGTGTGTGTATGTGTGCGAATAGAGTTTTTGATAGTTAGTCAACTTACCCCTTTAGTTGCACCTCCTAAAGGCGATGAAAAATAGACCGCATCAACTCTAGAGATTACCGCACACAATCGAAGACAGTGAGTATCTCTTTTTAGAGTCCTATGAACTATGTCATCACATAGTACAAATGTTGTTCTGAATGGTTGGTAGAAGACACGGTTATAGGAATGTAAATGTTCACAGACACACTCTGCATAAAATTTTATGTGTGTGAGTAGTCCTTCATGATTGTTTCATTCATATACGGGGACCTGTATTTGGTTCGGGCGTAACTTCACGTGATATCGTGAAGGAAATCAATAGCCAGAGCTAATCATATCCAGGTTTATAAATACCTTCTTCCCACCTACAAAGACTAACAAATACCCCCTTCAGTGACAAAGCCAGGAAGACCGTAAACCGCCCACAGGCTACCCACAGCCACAATATATCTCTATAAATCGATCAGTGTTATCGGATTAAGGGGATCAAAACAAGCGATCGGGATAAGGGCTTAATTACACTAGTGCGTTTAAGGTTGCACACGCACTTTCGTTTACAGGGTTAACATCTATACTATTTATAAAGAGTTAACTTTTATAGACAACGACAAGGCTTTTAGGTAAACCGAAAACAGGAAACGCTTGCGCGATGTTATTGGACACAGCGCCATCTATTGGCTCATTTCTGAATTACGGTCCCGAAGCGAATTGAGGGCGGGCCACTAGTTTTTAAATAAAGCAGGTATAAGCTTGTTTGGCGATGCTTTGTTCATCTTCAATCATTGTGTCCAGAGCCCAGGATCCACTTTCCTGCTATGGTGTCTCCCTTAGTAGGTATTTCCAGGGCTTCAATTTACGTGGCAAATGGTGCTGTGAAAAATGGTCCGAATTGCGTGGACAGCCGATTGCACAACGAGCCAGTACTATGGCAACTCTGTATTTCCATCGGATTTTCCATGACGTGCTTATGAAGAAACCTCAAATTTTTTGACAACATCTTTGGGAAAAGGAGAGACAACCTAAAAAACTATCTACATAGTTTTCCTAGGATGTACTTAGAAAGATTCTAAAAAAGACCGCGAGAATTATCATCATCAGCCTGCTGTAGTCCACTGCTGGACATAGGCTTCTCCTATTATACGCCAATTCGGTGATTTTTCAGTCATCCAGCCATCTTGCGCAGAGTTGTCAAACTTGAAGCTTGAGAGCATCCTACATTGTGTTTACCGAGGCGTGTTCTCCACTCCAGAACTCGTGTACCCCAGGGGTTGTAGGTTTGGCGGCTGATATGGTCAGCCCACTGCCACTTTAGATTGCTAATCCTGTAACCAAGAGACCGTACCCCTATGCAATGGAATAATTCGCGCAATCAATGACGCTAAGCCAATGCGAGACGCTAGAGCAGATGAAGATCAAGTAAAATTGGGAGGGGGGGGGTCAGTTTCATGTATCCTGTGTAAATGTTATTTCTGATAATAAATCTATTTTTCATTTTGTTTTTAATTTTCAATTGGCACACTTTTGGCCAGTGACAATTAACCAAAAAGGCCACAACGCTTGGTAGTAAAGAAAAAGATTCAAGAAGGACAAGGAAGTCACCATTGCTCTTTAGTTTGTTATACCAGTGTAATATAACCCAAGGGTAATGAATCACTTGCGCGGGCGCAGTCTCTTGGCAGTGCACTCTCGACTACGTCCAATTAATGTTTCATCTTCGCCCAGTAATCATTTGTACAGGTGTACCTCAATTAATACCGCAAATAAAACAAACGCCGCTTTCATATTAATAGAACAGCTAATGTCAAAGATGCGTTGTGAATTTTGAACGATTGTTTTAATATGAAGAGGCGTATGTTTTACAGTCCGTCCTAATTCTATTTGTTTTAAAGGTCGATAAAAGTGTCTGTTGAAACCTTATTTGTTTGTCAAGCAACTTTGTAAAGTTTAGAGTATACGTGTATGTACTTTTATGAGCCATTATTACAAGTAAGTAGCTGTTATTCCGCAGATGTTGCAAAATTTGTGACATGAGTGTTTTAGATTTTCAAAACTTATTCAAAAGAGGAACAGTAGCGCTACCATGAGTTGACATCTAAAACTGACATAACGTAAACTATTGCTCTGTCTCTTTCAAATGCATCACAATGAAAGAGACAAAGCGATAGTTTTCGATAGCGAGGATAGTATTTCAAACTCATGGTAAGGCTAAGGTAACAAGAAAGTACTTTTACTTGGATCTGGTTAATTAAATAATTACTAAATAAATTGTATTAATTATATTTACTACCAGAGTGATACTACGGCCTCACAGAAGACTAGCGTGAAACTGCGCATGCGATGTGTTTCGTCGAGTGAGTTAGGGTACCTGAGGCTCGATTGGTGGGAAAGAGGGTTAAAAGTTGGCAGCGCACTTGTGACTCTATTGGTGTTGCGTGACTATGGGCGGCGGCAATCGCTTACTATGGGTGGGTTCCCAAGCGAAAACTTTGGGCGCAACCAGGATTAACACTCAAAAACTAAGTATAATTGTTCAAAATTAATTAAAATATTAAAGTGCTTGTTTGAAAATAAAACTGTAAAGAGCTAAAAGATTCCTAATGTGATTTGATAGATCACTTGAAAATCACATCTAAGATAAGTCCCAGGTGTTACATCATACCTAAATTTGTACTACGATATTATAATTTCATTTCTATAGATTGGTAAAATACAATATTCACAAACACCAGATAATTAATTTAAAATGAAATAATTACAAAACGAATTTAATTGCAAAAGCAAATTGATTCAAACACAGTAAAGTTAATTAATAATCCAATAAACTTCAAAGGTTTACAACAATAGGGTGTTGAACAAGAAAATTAATTATGCTTTCTAATATTTTATGGTAAGACATGAATAATAACACAAAGAGATAAAGAAATATCAGATTGTTCAAATCAAATAACATTTAACACATAGGTACCTCGCATTTAAGTACAGCAATAAAATGTAAACACCTTGACTCTTATGCCAGGGATATAAGCTTCATATTTCAATGAGGTTGTATACTTATTAGAAGTTCAGTGAGTAAAACTAACTAATAGTGAGTTTTGACAAGAACATAGAATAAAATTGGTTTATTGTTTGATCAAGAATAATAGAAAAGTATAAAACTTGGCTTATAACTTACAAATATACAATTTATGGTAAAAGGAAGAAAAGAGAAACTAAATATGTTTTTTATTTTATTTGAACCATGTTTCGTATTTAGGTACTTAGAGATAGATGCAGATGAGTATCTTATCGTGAGCGATTGCCATCGCCTATGACCTTCAGGAACATCGGTATTCTATGAAAAATATATGTATTTCTAACTAATGTTTTCTTGAAAAAGTTATTTTAGAGCATTGCTAATTTTTCAGTGGCAATATTACATATATCCCAGCTTTCTTTGTTAACCCTGTATATCTCATAAATAGAAAGACGAAACACCACTGTATGCGTCCAAGATATTATGATCAGTTGCTATTGTTTCCGACTCGAAAATAAAAGTAATCAGAGCCGTGAATTGTGACTAATCAACGATTAATTATGACGACACGTTCGCCAGTGCCAACCCTAGCAATGTCACTGCCAAGACCATTGTTAGCGGAAGACAAGGGGTGCCAATGGCTTTGTAGTCCGTTTCGGCTTATTGTTAGGAACACTTCACGGTACCAAGTAGGTAATGTTTATTAATTTATCTTCACTTTTCCTGAAGGTCAATTGAAATAAACAGTGGATAAAATAGACGTCGATTGGGATGGTTCCGTTTGGCAGCGATGTGCAATCTTATTCGATCGAATAGATACCTACATCCGAATCGTTGTGTACTTACAATGAAGGAAGTCGCAAAAAAATTACGTCTTCATTTGCCATTTGTCTATAGTAGGTATTCTTTTACCTTTTGTTTTTGTTTCAGATATAATAAAAATGTCTAAACTTGCTTGTTAGGTCCGCTTGCACCCGATGTTGAAAATAAGTTCATTAATTCCGTGATAGTTATTCCCATAGTAACTAATTTACCACCCCCAATCTTAAGCGCTTATCCGAAGTCGCGCAAGACAATAAAAAATATAGTTTCGTATTAACGACTAATTCGAAATTTAAGTGCTTAATCCTGACACGCGCATATTCACTTCAGTATAAGTAGATCATTGTCTTAAGATTTCGCCATATCTTTATTTATTAACGAAAAAAATTTAGTGTCTCTTCAACTTGGTTTGGCCGGCCATAACTTTGGCACCTACCGAGTATTTCCCACTTCAATCCAGTAATTTTCATGATTCTACAGTAGCACAAAGATTTTCACACCGTATAATTTGATTAATTATACGATAAAATTTATTTTTAAGACGATAAACACACCTTTGCGTTGTGGTAATAAGCAAGAATCAGGAATATAATAATATACCTAGATTACAATACCTAGAAATCAGATGGGCGTCAAAACCTGTATAATTGAATCACACTATAAAATTATATTTGTACTTATAGTCCATTTCGATCTATTATTATGGCGTAACTAAATGAATCTAACTATCTGGTTCACTTTATGAGAAAGTTGTTTGTTTAGACGTATGCAATGTAACGCTTTGTTAATTCTGCCAATGTCAAGTGATAATACAGACGAATTAACGAAGAAATAGACCGGTGGTTTGGGCTAAGCCTCTTTGTTTTTGAGATTGATTAATGAGATTTTTTTTAGGTAAGTTACCTAAGCATAGCAAAAATAACTTTATGTATGTTATACTTATAACGCCCCGTTAGTCCAGTGGTTTTAGTATCGGACCGTGATTTCCGCGTCCCGAGTTCGATTCTCGGATCGAGCAAGTATTTTTCAAACATAGCTCGGGTTTGTAATCATCAACCCGCATTAGGCAAAGCATGGTGATTAAGCTAATCCCATCATAGTACTGACGACTTGATTTCTATGATGGAGGCCTTTGCCCTGCAGTGGGACAGTGTATATAGGCTGATAATTTGCTTATACTTTATGTTATACTACCTTATGTTATAGATGATGTCCTAATTCCTAAATCGAGAGCAGTGGGGTGCATTACCTTGTCCAGCAGTGGACGAGTGGGGATTGCTGAAGATGATGATGTCCTAATTATAGACAACACTTTATTAGAAGGGATATGAAAGTTGTTTATTACAGGGTTTTAATTACAATTAACATAATTAGACATGCTAAAAACGAGAGCGGTTAGTGAGTGTCGCCGCCACACGTGCCAATATTTGAACACTAGGCCAAGGACGCGTAACGTTATTCGAATTATTTTAAGTTATTAATTTTATTGTTAATTATATTTTAACTGGCTGGTTGGCGCATTTGGTTGTGACCCTGCCTCATACGCAGGTCGTGGGTTTGATCCCTGGACAAACTTTCATGTGATGAAGACTTGTGTTAGTTCTGTGATCTGGGTGTAATATTATGTACTTATTTAAGTATTGAATTTGTGATTTCTCTGTTGTCTAATATCTGTAACACAAGTGCTTAAGCTACTTAGTACGGAGTCAAGTCAATGTATGTGATAGGCCTTTCTTCTGATACGTTTTATTTTTTTTCTTTTCCAAAAGTTCCGACTAATAAGGTTTTTATTGTTCCATGTAATTTAAATTGAGTTAAAACTCTAAATGCGATATTGATTGAGAAAGTCTGGTAATTACATTAAAACTTATACCAGTCAGCATCCGCAATTAAGATGGGGGAGTTATAATTTTATAGATTCATTGACCGGAGATGAATTTATAAAGTTTTTGGTACTAATCAAGAATGTATTGTGCGCCGTTTTTCTCAAATTGCAGTTTTGTGACCTTTAACTGAGATCAAAGTCAGGATAGCTAAATAAATCATGGGTACATGATTCAACAATTGTGGTTAAGCAAGTTGAGAATGTTTCTGCACCTTGCAGGTTGCTAGGGCGCCTATAAGGAATACGTCCCTCAAATTACAAGAAATGACCACATCGTATCCAAACATAAAAAAACATACAGAGTGTGTGAAAGATTCAATCGTGAATTCAATTTCGTTATATGCTTTCATTCAAGATATTACCTCAATAATATCCACCGGCTTAAGTATGCAAAAGTAGATTATAAAAGATGAGTTCTTATAAGCAAACTAACAACCTCCCGTTTGAGAAGCACTTATTAGGATCCTCTGAAATCATTATAAATAATAATCTTGTTTTTTAATTTTTTTATTCATATTCAAGTGACGTGTTTAAGTGCCTGTATGAACAAAAGGTTATGCACTTTATATTTCTTACAATAAATACAATATGACTAGAAACTAAAATAAAATTAGGCTTAATTTGGATTGTTGCGCCAGCCTAGTTAGTTAGAAATTAAATTAGTATTCTAAATCTAAATATTATGTTACAACAAGGCAAGAAACGCAAGGTTACAAAATCAATAAACAAATCAAAAATCAAATGCAAGACCAAACTGTTAAAGTCTTCATCTTTATGGCAAAACTAAATCTTTGCAACAAGATTAACTTTATTACATATACCTATAAATTATTGGGGATCAACTTGAATCGTCCTGTGTTTCCCAAATATAGGTCTGTCATTATCCTTATTTCAAGTGGTTCTTTATAGAAATATAAACTAGTAAAGATTTTTACAATAATTCCCAACCGTTATGTATATTTTTATAATTTCTTCACTATAAACGAGCTTAATGTTTTCAGTGACACCACCTGACATAGTACGGTGGCCAGCACATCAAGTTACTACAATCTGTCAAATTTCTTCAATCGAACCTCACTTTTATGTCAAACGTATTTGGTTCAATATCAACTGAGGAAATTTGACAGATTGTAGTAACTTGATGTGCTGGCCACTGTACAAAGGCGCAGTATGAGAAGAGTTTTTTTTTTAAAGCTCACAATTTATAAAGTTACAGTGAATAGACTACTTCTGGAAAAGCCCGTTTCACCGTAGGCTTCTTTAAGAGTTCAGTATGAATACCCATTTTCAAGAGAAAAACATTTTTGTTACGTACCAAAAAAGTAAACCGTTCAGGAATATTTTACTTTAAAAAAATTTTTTTGAGATAGCCATGAACTTTTTTTAATGAACAACATAGGTACATTATTTTCGCGAAAAATAATTTTGGTTTACCTAATAGGTAAATCATAAAAGTTAATTCAAACTATTCGGTCAAGCCGAACGTCACACTATTCATAGGACACGCTGTGACGCCGTGTTTATATGTTAACCATATATATATGTTTTGCTAATATTAGCCTTGTTAAATCAAAAGATGAGTAACATTAGTTAAACAAAGCAGGAATACAGGTATTTGACTTCAATGGCCCGTTACCGGATCGCGACCCACCATTTGCGAACCGGTGGTCTAAAGGTCTGCAGCTGATTGTCACGGCCCAAAATAGAAGCCAATAGCCAAGACAATGAAGACCGTCAAACAGCTGTACGGGATTGATTCATGACAAAGCGACTGGTCGCTCGATCAGTCGACAGCGTCATGCACTACGTCAGGACAGAAGGGCAACTGAGAATAAACGCAATGTTCACAGACGTAAATAGACTGGTGTACGTTCTTAGTCTATGTTGGACGATTTAGAAAGTATGTTTGTAGGTACTTACTCAAATATGATTTGACGATTAAGACTGCCTTTCTACGTGGAGCGAAAGAACTCCTCCTATAGAAGAAGCTTGATTGTTGAGAAAATTGTTGGTGGATTTTACTCTGCTCCGCCCCGCTCCGCTCCAGTAGGAACGCTTACTCTAAAAAAGTTGTATGTTATATGTACCTCTAATGCTGTGCTTTATACCTATAATGCTGTGTTTTATACCTATAATATACAATTTATTGAACCAACCAATTATATAAACAGTACCACCATCAGTGTCAACAAAAAAAAAACAACATAATGCGATGTGACATCCCATTTTATCTTGAACGTTAATTTAGAACATGAAACATATTGACATGTATGAATCGAAAAAAAAAACAGCAGTGAACGGTTGGTGCCGAATATACATAGGCACATTAGGTACAATAAATGACCTTGAAAGCCAGCACAGACCACAGATCAGAATATTAATAGGTAGCAAATAAAAAGGCAAAAAAAAACTAAATATCATAAATCAGCTGTGTAGAATTGATTTAATAAATTATGTTGATAATGTTGCTAAAAATTCGGTATAAGGAGCAAAAGTAGAGTTCAATTAAACCTAACCTTATCAATAAAAGGTACCAACAAATTGAGAACCTCGTCTTCTTTCTGAAAGTCGCCTAAAAGTGTGGAAAGTGTGTTTGTAGACAAATACGACTGTCTTTTCTGTATTCAGCGTCTCTATATCCGTCACCGCTCGCTGTTGTTATAAATTACCGGTGCACGTATACGTCATAATGTAGTAGCTAATGGACTGTTTCAGAGCCATCTAGCGGTGAAAAATTGTACATCCCCCTCTGTTTCGGTGTTCTGTTGGTTATGTTATAGCTTCGGTGTGTATCCGTATTTGTACTGGGGTTACGGTATCCCTTACATACTGTTATTAAAGAGAAAGTACTTAGATGATCTTTGTTTTGGAAGGGATAAGTTGTATGTTTTGGAATTTTATAGGGTTTATTTGTACTAAAGAGGCCAGGTTTAATTGTTCTAATGTGATGTTTACTACTTAAACAAAAAAAAGTTTATTTTTTAATTTTCGCTTTATTGCACTATTTTATTACAAGTTACAACTACTAGAGTTAGCTAGGCATTAGCTAGTACATTAGTGCTATTTTTATAGCTTATAAAATATAATTAATAATTACGATTGTGTCAGTTATAAAAAATATGCATATTAATTAACCAACTACCTTAGAGCTATACTATAAGAACTATGTATTTAAGATACTTATATATGGGTATTTTTTTATTTATCAAACATGTTAATATATTAAAATAATTTTACCACTTTTTTTACAAATCCTACCTACAGCTAGTTTTAAATAAAATGTGTCTGAAAAAAGAAAACTACACCGCTCTACTTCCATATAAACTGGTTTTGACTGTGTTTAAATATAATAAATTCAATTAGTTCAAGAAAGCTTTGTGTAATTTAAGAATCAAGAAATAAGAAAAAATAATCGCTCATATCACGTTTTGTGAAATGAGAAAAAAAAACATCTTAGTTCTTGGTTTTGGAGAAGTCCAGGAGTTTAGTTAAAAATACTTTAAAAATACTACAGTGAAAACAGAATTATGTAAAAGTCACTTCAGACTCGTATAAGGAATATGCGTGCTACCCTCATTACGGCGGTCCCAAATCCAGGAATAATTGGAATAATCCGAACTTATAGAAATAAGGGAATCGTTCTTATCGAAGTGGTTTCTAATGCGCCACTCGGCCAACTGCGCTTCTGTCGGTTGCATCGCAGACACGTAGGTAGGCGTGTAGCTCTTATCACTTCTCATCGAATTAGATCTAACCAAATTATTATTGTACAACTTTCCGTCCCCAACAGTAAAAACACCCGTATCATTTATATTACTTTCACTCGTCAAACTACTTCGCAGAGGAATCTTCGGTGGCAAAACTAATGCTTCCACATTTTTATGCTTTACAAATAAAAGCCGCTTGCTCCCCTTCAGTAAAGCTGGGTTATGACGAATAACACCATACACGAATAAAGCACCAAACAAAATACAAAATAAGGCCGTTATAGCAAAATAATAAGTTGGAAGCTGAGGCAAATATTTGTATTGTTTCGGAGTACCGTCGAAGTCACTCCTCATTTGTGATATATTAGTAAAAACACACTTAGTTGTCTCAATTATATCTGTGAACAAGTGAAAAGGACAGAAAGTATATTCTGTGTCATTTAGCTCACTATAAACTGTTAAAAAACTTGGCATTGTACTAATGCAATGAATTTCGTTTGGACATTGCGAATGATACCAAATAAGCCCATAACCGAATTCGAGGGATGAACCTATTTGAATCATAGAGTTCATTCTGTCCTGCATAAAAAACGTTGGCTTTATCCAATCATTCGTGTCATTATTTTGAGGATGCCACGGTTGTATTTGATTTCGGTTCACGCTTAGGAAGTGGCAACTGTACCTCGATACTGGTGATATTACTCTTAAAGCCGTGGTGATTGGTCTCTCACGGTTATTGTAACATGGAGAGTCAACGTTTCGATTCTTACTATTGAAATTTTCTTGTCGGAAAAAAATGTCGATAGGATCCATGTCGTTTTCGCCACAATATGTCTCAAGTATCGATATTGGTTTTCCATGCATGTGCTCTGGTCGATGACAAATTGGGTCAATCAAAAGTAATCCATTTTTGGACAGAGATATTAAATCTTTTTGCTTACAATTACATTCCCAAAGATTATCTTGTAAATGAATTCTTGGTTTAGGATTATTTATGCTAAGAATAGTTGAAAACAACCCTGAGGGCACTGTAAGAAGGAAGTTGTCGTTTAAAAATAAAATTTCAATGTTTTCCAAAAAATCAAAAGCGCCGGCTTCTATAGAAGCTATCTTACATGAATTAAGGAATAGCACTTTGCACGATTTTAGAGCTCTAAAAGAAAACTTATTAATAATATTTCCGAAATCGTTTAACGAGAAATCTACGTCAGTCAATCTTTGTAAGCTCGACATTCCAGTTAAAAACGCAGGATTCCATTTTCCATTGTTTGTTACGATGACACTTTGTATCGTTTCGTCAATAGCTCTTAGAGCATCTTTCCCGATGTTCATAAGGAGAGAGTCTTTAATAACCAATTCATTCAAGTGGCTGAGGCCGACAAATGTGTCAGAAGTCCATGAAGCTATGGTAATTGAATCAAGTACAAGAGTTTTCAAGCCTCCAGCGAATTGCCCTAAGAATGCAGTTGGGGGGATGTGTCGTAAGTTTCCACCTTTTAGGCATAGTCTTCTAACGTTGGTAGGCATTCTGCTCAGCCAGTTTAATGGCATAGTTTCGTTTTCAAACTGAACATTGTATAACGTCAAAATAACTTTGTCGCAACTCAATCCAGTTTCCTGAAACAAGCAAAATATTATCATCATCAATCATAATTTAAGCCAACAGACGTCCACTGCTAGACATAGGCTTCCCCTAATGTTTTCCACACAGATCGGTCCTGTGCCACCCGCATCCAAGGGACTCCCGCGACCTTCACTAGATCTTCGGTCCACCTTGTGGGGGGCCGGCCACCTGGCCATTGCTACTTGAGCCACGCATTTCTTTGGGCTATGTGTGCGACCTTAGATCTTCTGCAATTTTATCAAAAAATAGTGAACTTTGGACTTCGACTAGACTTTGGTCTGACACTGAGAATTTGTCACCAATAAAACTTAAGCAAATTTTTATCTAACTGCCAAAGCAGAAGAGTATAGCTGGAGGCACGAAAGTATAGCGATGACCGTTATTTTGCGCACTTGTAAAAAAGAAGACTTTCTATCAAAATTGGTTTCTGCGCACTCAAGGTCATAACTACACTTTCTTACCTCGGACTATATCTAATGTTTTGACTTACCAGAACAGTGGACACAATTTCCTGTTCGTGGTCATTGGAGTCAACCTCGGTGCACAGGACCCTGCAGTTGCTGACGCTGCAAGATGGCTTCTTTTGGGCAGGCCGGGAGACGGCCATTAGGAGGATCAGGACGAAACTGGTGACGGTTATCGCCCCGAAGAAGATCTCGACCACCACGCGAAGCCAGCCACGGGTGCATGATGTGTTTCTGCAATAGGTTTAAAAAGTAAAGAAGCTGTAAGTAAATAGGACAGGATGATAACTGTGGGAGAGCCACGCTTCGGCATGAATGGGCCGGCTCGACCGGAGTGATACCACTGTCCTCACAGAAAAACCGGCGTGAAGCAGCCCCTGTGCTGTGTTTCGCCGAGTGAGTGAGGGTACCGGAAGCGCACTCGGGGGAGAAGAGGATAAAAGGTTGGCAGCGCACTTGTAACTCCACTGGTGTTGCAAGTGTCCATGGGCGGCGGAAATTGCTTACCATCAGGTGATCCGCCTGCTCGCCTGCTACCTATCACATAAAAAAAAAGGCTGAGAGCATTTCTGAACAGCAAAACTCGGGTACAAGATTTTTAGACCTGACCCGGGGATTAAAACCAAACGCAGTCACAACGGAGCCGTCGCTTTAAATAGTGCGATGTAGTAAAGATAATTATGAATCATAATAAAACAACATTTATAATTTTGATAAAATTGGAAAAAATATATATGAATAATTGGTAAATGTCAACAGTTAAATGAAAAGTTTTAAGTAATTAGTATTAAAAAATTGTTACTTACCTTACAACAGAATCAATCGCAGGACTAGTCTTTCCGAACGAGATTTGATCGAACCATCTGCATATTTGTCTTTTATCCCGTAATTTAATTTCAGAAAAATCTTCAAACTACAATGCCATTGCATTTTTTTTCTTCTAATATTATTTTTCCTTTTTATGTGTACAAATTATTCTCTCCAAATAAAAGATCTTGGTATACCGATGGATCCGATGTGGTATCAAAAGTTTAGATGAGCAGTAAGTTGCTTTGAAATCTTGCTAGTTACGTAAACCTTAACCAATGGCAGAGGGAATATTCTAGGAGAAACTTGGCTGGTTGAATTGACATCCGGTCAATTGCAGCCGGTCAATTGCACTAAACTCGCCTAATTAGGAAGCCAAATACAGACGAAGGTGAAACCGCCAAGTAATTAAAGTTATGCTTATAAATATAAATTAAAATGCTTATAAATACATAAACATGTATAAGTTAAATCCCTATTTAAAACGTATTTCAAATTGGCTTATGCTAGAAACTGCGAAGTGAAATAAGTTTCTAGAAATTACGAGAAACAATAAAACGCAACGAAGATTTTATTTAAAAATAAATTGAATCAAACGTATTTCATCAAATTGATGTAGGTTACTTACGTACCTACATCAAAAACTGCGTAATAAATTGATTGATCCAATACGAGTAGTATACCAAAACCTTTCCTGAACTGGTATTTTTTAGTTAATTTTATTTATGAATTTGTTTGACTTGACATATTTTTTCATAAAAAGACTAAAAAAGGCAAATTTATTCAGTTCTAACAAAAGTGACCACCAAACACCTAACACACTAAAAAGGTGGCGTATATATTTTGAAAAAATTATCCACACTCTTGTTTATTAACTATCCAAACACTATAAACTTCCAGTCCACTAGTTTCTATACTGGTTACTCTTACCGATCAATTTTTACTGACTAGGTACATAATGCCTCATTTCTCTAATCTGTGTTGAGATAAGCGGTGACAATAACGCTGTATCAGCCCATTAAAGGCCATGTTGGGATTAGCTGGACAAACAAGGGTTGTCATGATATCTTTTCACGGGCAAGGGCAACTTACAAATTGGATTGAAGAGCAACTGTTCGGCGTTCGTACAAATTGTTTACTTTTATTTATGTGACGAACAGAGACGAGTAGATGTACTTTTCACCTGATGATAAGCGATTGCCACCTCCCATAAACACCTGCAACACTAGTAGAGTCACGTGCACTCATCATCATCATCAGCCTGTTGCAGTCCAATGCTGGACGTAGGCCTCTCCAAATGCTCGCCACTTTGATCGATCTTCGGCTACTCGCATCCAGCTCTAGCCAGCCCTCTAGCGCAGATCGTCACTCCATCTGGCCTGAGACCGTCCTACACCACGTTTATCAAGACGCGGTCTCCACTCGTTTACCGTTTAACTCGTTTACCCCAACGGTTGTCAGTTCTGCTGCAGATATGGCCAGCCGACTGCCACTTCAGCTTACTAATCCGGTGAGCTATGTGGATAACATTGGTTCTCCGCCGGACCTTACCTTTAACCCCCTTTCCCCCCAATTGGGCCTCCGGTACCCTCAATCACTCGACGAAACACAGCACAAGCCGTGGTTTTACTCCGGTCGAGCCGTCACATTAATGCCGAAGCGTGACTCTCCCACGGAAAAAGTTAGTGTAATTTGAAGTACTGAAATAGGTTGACACACTCTCAGCTTATGGTAAGTTATACCAGAATAAAAGAATAAGCTTTAAGGCTGCGAATCGGTTACAATCTTGCGTGATCTTGCTTCCTATCATGAACACGGGTAGCGATTAATAAAGTGTTGACACTTAAAATCGATTGTTCTGAGGTCAAGGCTAAGAGCAATTATATAAAGGAACAAGACTAAGTGCTACATGAAAAACCTTTTGTTTTTCTTTTTACGGAATAATTTCGTGTGGTAGCGTTAAAGCTAGGTGTAAGATTGATCGATAAGGTAAAGTCTACTATATCCATCCAAATTTCGACAAAATAAATTCTAGTTGTGTTTGATAAAATTAAAAGTTAGTTTTTTTATAATATAGGAAAGCAAGCAGCATGTTGAAGTGGAAATGGGCTGGCCATATCTGTCGAAGAACTGACAACCGTTGGGGTAGAAAAGTTCTTGAGTGGAGACCGCGACTCGGAAGCGTAGTGAAGGACGGCCTCCGGCTAGATGGAGTGACGATCTGCGAAAGGCTGTTGGTATAGAGTGGATGTGATTAGCCGAGGACAGGGTAAAATGACGAACATTGGGGGAGGCCTATGTCCAGCAGTGGACTGAGACAGGCTGATGATGATGATGATGAGGAAAGCAAGAGTGTCACCTGATGGTAAGTTAACACCGCCGCCCATGGACATCAGCTACACCAGGAGTGCGGATGCGTTGCCGGCCTTTTAGTTTTCATTTCTGGAAAATTTGAATGTCATACCGGTTCGGAAATACCGCTGCTTGAAGTTGCTTCCACAAGTTTGTACTAGCAAAAGATTCAAGAGATACCGTGTTGTCTATGAAGAAAACTTACGATGTCCAAGAGCACTTTGTTCTAAGAAACTTGAGTAAAGTGAACATGGATACCCTGCTGCACAACTTAGGGCAGAACTTTGTAACACTAAAGGTAAATATAATATATTTTATATTTGACATGTTATCACTTTCTGCCCTAGAGAGTCAAGCAGAGGCAGAAAATATCGTATCGACATGTTGTTTTAAATGCCTACTTCACGCAGCTATGTAAGTTCGGTTTCCATCAAACATACAGTAACAAAGTAGTATTGAGAAATTATACAATCAGTAACATTATCCACAATTAAAAAAAATGTAATAACAGAAAACATCACTTATAGGTTTACACAGCTAGAAATGGGTAGGAAAAAAATAGATAAGCATAATTTCAGTAACACATACAAACTATTTCTATTCATTATTACTAATCATTTTTTTTTACAAATTATGCGGTTGAAAAAAAAACCCGTTACTTAAACATGATCCTCCCCTCTTCTCACTACATTGCCTTACCAGGACTAAGTAGAAGTACAATAGTGTATCAACAGAGAATCTGCCGTTAAAAAAACCAATCCAAAAGATACAAGAACGAACGTGATTGCAAAACAATCCCCGCTCAGATCTCCCTTAATTTCACAATCAATAGCTTGTCGTACTCGTACAGCTTCCATCGCAGCAATGAGTTGCTTTCAGATCTGACCTCATCGCCTCGAACTATAGCTGCAGTGAAAAAGAACTCCAATGGCACATATTTTTCATCAGCGCGAGGGCGAGCGGGCGTGACGGCAAATGCCGGGAATATTGCAATCACTGCTACGTAGGCTAAGGGAGATAGAACGTTTTGTACACCGTTATTTTTACGTCGTTTTAATGCCGGAGCTCCATATATAGATATTATGAATATCGTAATAGTATCACTTCAAGCGAGCAGATCGTTAATCAAATATAATAATAACAACACAATGCGTTTTGTTATTATTATTTGATTATCCTGTATTTTATGTTTTTTAGGCAATAACCAATAATAAATTATACCAATCCACACCTACGCTTACGTCACACTTGTCGTTTCAATGCCATAACCCGCATAATAAATATTATATTTTACAATTTACGCTTTTACAGAAGGTAAGTATTGGTACTCTAGAGACTTTCCTTTCGAGGAAAACATATAAATTTCTCTCAACAGGGAACCAGAAATATCGGATAAAATGAAACAAGTATTTTTTTTTTTTTTTATGTGATAGGTAGCAGGCGAGCAGGCGGATCACCTGATGGTAAGCAATTGCCGCCGCCCAGGACACTTGCAACACCAGTGGAATCACAAGTGCGCTGCCAACCTTTTATCCCCTTCCCCCCCGAGTAGGCCTCCGGTACCTCACTCACTCGGCGAAACACAGCACAGGGGCTGCTTCACGCCGGTTTCTGTGAGGCAGAGGTATCACTCCGGTCGAGCTGGTCCATTCATGCCGAAGCGTGGCTCTCCCACAGTTAAGTAGATATTTAAATGTAAGAAAGTAGGCAAATAATATTCCAGCTCAAAATTAAATGTAATGTACCTAATGATTTTACTATGTTGGCAAACAGAGAGCGTTTGCCAACAACATCGTCAGTTGTTATAACCTTTACAACAGCGACGTAATCTTACGATTTTATATTTAGTTCTGAGTTTACAGATGGCGCTACAAGTCTTAAAATTTCAGAAGAAATTCAATTAACTGCCGTATTACCTCAAAAGCAGTTATGTCTATTTGATTTATTTTCAATTTTCATTCTTATAGGTAAGTAATGATTACAATATTGAAACCTCAAAATCAACCAACTGCAGTTAACGCTCTTTTAAACATAACACGGCAGAATAGTTATGTGCATGTTAACAACCCTATAACTATTCTAATGGTAGTGACCAATGACCATGAAAGTTTAAAACAATATTTTCACCCTAACTAATATTCTAAATGCGAAAGTAACTGTCTGTCTGTTTGTTACTCTTTCACGCCAAAACTACTGAACGGATTTGAAGGTTTGGTATACAGATGGTCTAGATCCTATTATCTAGAGACTACTTTTTATTGCGAAAAAGGGGTTGAAAGAGGTTAAAAGGAGGGGTGAACATGATTAAATAATTAAAAATGATACCCAAAGATCCCACGCGGACGAAGTCGCGGGTAACAGTTAGCTTATTAAACGAAAAAATATTTCTATGTCCATACTTCTATTTCTATGTCCCCAGGTCTAAGCACATGAGCGGTCGGTATGCGCTGAAATTTCCACTTTTCACGAATAACTGGCTGAACTTTTTGCAGCAACATACGCCCGCTGTAGCACGCATCGCAATTGGCTTGCAATTTTGTCTGCAAATATTTAACCAACATTTTCCATAATGCTGATTGATTTTTAACAAGTTTATGAACATTGACAATGTGATTTTATGGGGAAAAGATTTTATTTGTCTGGAATTATGGTAAGTTCCACAATCAGGAGACGTACATTACACCAATAAGGTCGACCAATAAGGGGCGGGACGCGAGATTTGCGATACGGTCATGGTGTCAAGGCCATGATGATTTCCCTGGGAAATAAAAACCCTGGAAACATCCATTCGTCTGTCTGTCCGCAGCTTAGCTCAAAAATACTTGTAGATTATTATTTTTTTTAAGTGATAGATAGCAGACGAGCAGGCGGATCACCCGATGGTAAGCATTTACCGCCGCTCTTGGACACTTGCAACACCAGTGGAGTTACAAGTGCGCTGCCAACCTTTTATCCCCTTCCCCCCGGGTGGGCCTCCGGTACCCTCACTCGCTCGGCGAAACACAGCACAGGGGCTGCTTCACGCCGGTTTTCTGTGAGGCAGAGGTATCACTCCGGTCGAGCCGGCCCATTCATGCCGAAGCGTGGCTCTCCCACAGTTAAATAAAACACAGGTTAAAGAATAAAAGCTTTACGGCTTCACATTTTAGTCACTACTCCATTGAGGTCCTATCATTTATATCTTTAAGAATCTTAGAAATCACAGAAGACCGGCGTCTAGCAGCGGCTGCGTTGTGTTTCGTCGACTGAGTGAGGGTACCGGAGGCCCAATTGAAGGGATGGGGTGTTAAAGCTCGACAGCACACTTGTGACTCTACTGGTGTTGCAGGTGTCAATCGCTTACCATCAGGTGATTCGTGTGCTTGTCTGCTACCTATCACACAAAAAATAATCATATTCAACCAATTAAATTCTTCAAATTAATAATATCAGTTTAGTTTGTTAAATGGAGCGTGAATTAGAAAATATTTTACAGGAAAAATAACAACAAAAATACACGTCTAAAAACATTACTGACCTACATCATCCTGCAATCAAATTTTAGCTTAAAATCCTGCCTGAAATAGAATTTACGGCGATGAAAATGGCGCTGTCCGTTAAAAATATGTTTTAAAACTACAAGAGGTTTATGAAATATGTGGGTAGGTGGGAAATCTCCATGGTAGAGTCGTCGGAAACAAAAAAAAACAGTCTAGGAACAACTTGCACAGGAGTTATTAACAAAAGTTGTTATTAAATGATACGAATACCGTGGCATACCGTAGTCTCTATCGTGCTCTTTATTAATGAAATGTCAAAAGGATAGTGAAAAAATATTTTTTTGAAAAAAAAACCGACGTGAGGACTACAGCCACAATTTAAGGCATTGCACATTTTCTTTGTCTTTTGTGTTTTTTTTTTCCAAAACTACTGGGTCCTTTTAATATGGCCTACCAAACAAAATGGATCATTAAAATCCATTTATAATTGGCGGAGGAATCGAGTAACATAGAAAAAAAACATACGGGTCGAATTTAGAACCTTCCTTCTTTTTGAAGTCGGTTGAAAAAATCCTACTACTATTATAAAGGCGAAAGTTTGTAAGGATGTATGGATGTATGGATGGTGTACGTAACGTGGTGACGGTAAGTGTCAATAATTAACTCCACGCGTACGAAGTCGCGGGCGGCCGCTAGTAACAAATAAAACAAAAAAGCTAAAACATGGCTACGCAAAACCGTTCATTAAAATGGTAAAAGAGTTAGTCCCTATTTAAGGTAAAAAAAACACATCTCAAATTAGCATATCTCGTATTTATGAAGGATCCAGCGCGCAGCCATTATTCCAGGGCGACAGTTGACTTATCGCATTTCCTTCGCGAGCTTAGTGGGCGAGCTTCCGCGCGAGCTTTAATCTCAGCGTGTCTGAGCTTTCAAAGCTTTATTTGTAACAGACTTAATGTCTTGGCTGATTAATAAATATTGCTCAAGTTATGGCTTTACTTTGAGATTAGACGTTTACTGTCGAATGAACCATGGAGAGCCACGCTACGGCATGAATGGGCCGGCTCGACTGGAGTGATACCACGGCCTCACAGAAGACCGGCGTGAAGCAGCGCCTACGCTGTGTTTTGTCGAGTAAGTGAAGGCACCGGAGGCCCAATTGAGGGCAAGGGGGTTAAAGGTTGGCAGCGCACTTGTGACTCTACTGGTGTTGCAGGTGTCTACGGGCGGCGGCCATCGTTTTCCATCAGGTGATCCGTCTGCTTCGTTTGCCACCTGTCACATTAAAAAAAATTAACGTGAACTATAGATAAGTCTTACGGAGCACATAACGTAAACTAACAATATCGATCGAAACTGATTTTCCATGAACTATTATGATTTATTGTTATCTAGTCATGACTGTAGCTCTGACCTTACCTATAATCATTCTTGGAATCAATGACATTCCACCTACAATGGACATAGCGCGCCATACAATAACCAAGCGCGAAGATGGCACATGCTCCAAATTTCACCTTATTATGCTTCAACTAATCTGTGTATACACTGCTGTTTACAAACGTGCATGTGTAAACATCTTGACAGTTAAAGCAGTAATGTATAACTACGTGTCAATCGAAGCTGCATAATGTGATTTACGGAAAAGTTCAGAGCAAGGAATACACGGAGTCGCAACGCTTATTATTTATTTCATCTACTATAGGTATTTTATAGGTTTGCGTGCACTCATTTGAATTTAATTATATTTTTTATATGTAATATACAGGCTGTATCTGTGAACGTTTACATCCCTTTAGCCACGTGTTCTACCAACCATTCTGAACAACATTTGTGCTATGTCTTTTGAAAATTCGCATAAAAATTTTTCATCTTTCCATACAAAGTCGGGCACATGACTTGGTAATTTTTTATGTGGAGTCAAAAAATTTTTCGAAGAATTTGGAAAAGTTGTTGGACAAATGTTGAAATGTCAGAATGGTTGATAGAACACGTGGTTAAAGGGATGTAAATGTTCACAGATACACCCTGTATAGGTAAATAAAATAAATTACTTTTTTTGTGCGTAATAATTTTATTTTAATGATATCAATGGGAAAAACTGGAACCTGAAAACTTTCCATTACAACTAACTTGCGCCACTTCTCTCTCATAATCTCATGGAAGTAGGTAGTGGAAAGCTAAAAAAAACAGTTATCGTAAATTAGTTAGTAACCTGCCATAATCTCGCTCGGGTGAAAATAACTAATAAAAGAGCGACTCCATAGTTATCATTGACACACGACTAATCAAAAGTATGCCTAGGCATAATTTTCAAGTTCCGTTTACAAGGCGCAGATGCGAAGTCCATTGTAGGTGGAATGTCATTGCTTGGAATAGACAATCGCGCCACACCCCACGCTCGGCTACTATATACTATATGAGAATCTATTTTTTTAGTTATATTTGTTTGTTTTCATAAGCATAGTTAATTGAGAAAAATGGGCAGATTGGTTATGTAAAGTGGTAACTCTTATAACTTTTCGGGGTTAGAAAAAAGTGCGATTGGCAGTGAACTTGTGAGTCTATGGGCGGCAGTGTTTCGTATACCATCAAATAATCCATTTGCTTGTTCTTTTTTGGTCGCTTCATATTAGAATTGCCGTCACAAACACACGCTGAATGTTTAATCCAGGGGGGCAAATCTCATGCACTCGACATTGAAGTCGAATTTAGTTTCATACATTCGTTTATTCAAATCTCTAATTCGACTTCAATGTCAAGTGCACGAGAGTTGCTCCCTTGTGCTCTCCGTTCATACTCTGTAAGGCGCGTTCTATAGCTTGCTATGTATACTCCAAGGTTCACACACTCAAAAGTATCTGTTTAACAAACTTGAACTCCGCTTAGTTACACATTAATTCAACGTCTGCGCAACGTGACATTAAGTTAATTAGACACAAGTTTTAATTAGCGCCTGTAACGCGAACACGCACCCAACAATTAAGCCTACCCAAACGACAAAAATAGTGATGTCGTTTGCGTCATTATTTATTGTTTTTGTATTAGGGTAAAGGTGGGATAGATGCTTTAGTAGGATAGAAGCCTCAGACAACATGCGACCTGCGCGAATACTACACTCAGCTCGTAGTGTATGTAGCCCTTAGCGTTGACTGGAGGGAGGGAAGGGATACGCTTATATTTAAACAAAAAACTATGAGAGTTGTGTTCGCACAAGTCGCTACATCGCACCTTTATTCAAACAAAGAAATAACTCAAAATTCGCGTTTTCCGAGATTTCATCAAAAACTGTAATAACTTAACAAGGACTATCGTTTCACTCGAACAGCCAATCAAATATGAGCAAACTGAGGGAGACAGCGCATGGTCCGCCTCTCTTTTACTAACACGCGCGAACAAGTTGATGAAAGATTCAGTGATGTGCCAGCTTTGTTCAAGGTTTGACCGCTGCTCTTCCGTGTTTGAGTGAAATAAAACCAAACATTGCGGTGTTTTACTGCCAGATAAAATTTATTTTCTCTAATATTTAATCTAATAGTGCAATAATTTATACTTAGTTCACTTTATTAGAAAAAAAATTGAAATTTCTACGTATCATTTTAGACATAATTCTGTTTTATTTTAAAAGTTTCATAAGATACTGAACTTAATAAGACTTATTTCAATGTTGTACTGTTAATTCACGATTACCGTTGTGGTATTTGGAGTTGAGTCTCTGTGTTAATAACTTTAGAAATATTACTTTTTCAACTTTTCAAATTAATTCACTATTAAAGTAAATTCATACATGTCACGTTACTGAAAGTATCGTAATAATGGCAATTATAATCTGTATTTAGCATGGCGTCATTATCTAGGACGCGGATGATATAGGTTTAATTGATCAAAATACATCAATATCTGATAACGATTCAAAAAAGTATGACCCTCATACATTGAATGACACCAAATTTGATTGTAAAGTAACTATCTATATCTATTTGATTGTAAAGTATCTGGAGGCACGGCAGTGCCAGTGCGAGAAGCTACGCCTGCGCTGTGTTTCGACGAGAAAATAAATGATGGTATTGAAGGCTCCATCGGGGAGAAAGGGGGTTAAAAGGTTAGCAGGAGATTTGTGACTCCGCTCGTGTTGCGATGAGTGTCTATTATACGCCTGCTCGTACATTAATTCTTGTATGACTGTCATTGTACATAAATATAAATATACGTACGTCGCTCAACTAGGGCTTGCAATCGAATATTCGAAAAAAATTAATATTAAACTGTTCCGTATATTCGAATATTAGATCTGCGATATTCGATAATCGTTATTTTCGAAATTCCTAGTCAATCCTTTTACGTGGTGTAAGATGATGACATATTTTATTAAATGAAATGGAACAGAACTCCAAGGCACTTTCCAATACTGACCATCTTCTCTAGGACGGGCGGCAATAAGAGGTTCCGATCTCCAAGGGCGGTTGATGTTGTCCTTGATTCATTTCACGCAGGCATTCCGCCATTGTGTGTTGTGCGGTATCTTCCGCACAGTCGTACACATCTGCACCGGCAACGATGCATAGATACCTTCCAACATAGCCATGTCATGAGAGGATCTGTGTCAACAGATAGCTCATCGATCCACCCCACTTTCTTCGAATCCATCTGTCTAAGATGGGACAGACCGGCTCCAGAATCCGACGTCGTGATTCAGAACCTTCGGTGTCGAACTAGTTTAGGCGCCGGCGCCGCCATTCACTTAGTGCCGTGTCCTGAGCAGCTCTTTACTACCGCACTACTGCGTCGAGCGGAGAATAAATAAAAATGAATAAAATGAATAAATAAATTAAACAATATCACATACATTGCCCTGGTCCTAAACTAAGGTTTTCCCTTGTACTATGGAAACCAGAAACAACGAAGGAACCACAAACACCCGGCACCATTTACTGCGAATTTGAGCACTTTGCCAGTAAACAAAATCCTGGACTTCTGCGTCTAGATCCCTTAAGGGGACCTGCTATGGCGCACGCCACCTCGTGAAAAATGGTACGGTATCCTAATAATTATCTGAACTTCCATGACCTTTTGTACTTGAAACAAGCCTTATGACGGTTCTTTAATGATCCCGACCAGATCGGTGCCCCGTATTGGGCAATCGATCTTACTACCCCATTTTTAAACGGCGACAGCTTTCATCGCCTCCTCTTAGGTTGGGCAACAGCCGACTAAGAGCCCCCGCAGCGCCAACTAATCTCGGGACCAGCCGTTGCCGGTGCCCGGTAAACTCCCATCTGCTGTCAACCACGAGTATTCAAGTACTTAAGGGTAGCTCCAACTGGGATGGTAGTCCCACCCACCACAATGGTGAATCCAGGAGGACTTTTTCCGAGGACTGAGAAACCAGATTGCCTCGGACTTGTGAAGTGTACCCCTTGACACAACCTCTGCCAGAGCAGTCAAGCGTGGATCCACCATTGTGGGCACTGTGGGCATGCCCACAGCCTTAAATTTACTTGAGACTTTGCACTTTCTTCTATCAACTTAGGATCAGCATTCTAAGAGATTCTAAGAGAGGGAGAGGGGGATTGGCGGGGGAGGTTGTATCCACAACTATGGGCGTACCTAGGGGGGGACGAGCCGCTAGGACCCCCCTTCGACGATACCCCAAGTCGGAAAATCCTTAGATGCCCATAATCACGGGCGTAGCTAGGGGGAACGAGCCGCTAGAACCCCCCTTCCACTATGTCCCAAGTCAGATAATCCCTAGATGCCCACAACCATTTTTGAGGTCTGGATCCGCGCCTAGCAGCAGTGACAAGTACTGTAGCACCCCGAAGTTCAAAAACTCGGACTGTCACCAGTGCGTCGTCGACATAACAAATAACGCGCAAAATTAGCAACGCAGCGCAGAACGTAATTCGGCATGAAAGGGCCGGCTCGACCGGAGTGATACCACGGTCTCACAGAATACCGGCGTGAAGCAGCGCCTGCGCATGTGTTTCGTCGAGTAAGTGAGGGCACCGCAGGCCCAATTGGGGGGAAAAATGCACCTTTTTATATAAATTTAAGTCCTTTGTGTTACACTTAATTTTATCTTATACTGGAATAAAAGTAAAAAAGATGAAACCTTTTAAATTATAACAATAAAAAACAGCAACATTCTGACTTGCATCGTACCATTTTGAAGGAATTAAATTAATATTTTTATCAAAAAGTGAAATAAGTACGAACTTTTTTTTCAACAATATAAATAAATACCTTCCTTTTATAAATAACTATGATCTCCATACAAATTAATTTGTATATGTTTTAAACTATTCATACCTATTTTTAAAACAAGGCTATTGTTATTAGTTTATTTTTTATTTAATTTTGAAGTACACTAAGCGGAGGTGTCAAACTTCAAATGCGTTTTCCCACAAAATTGAAATTTTGAGTTATTTCTTTGTTTGAATAAGGGTGCGACATGTTGTTTGAGACATTTACCTTAGTACGGCATCTATCCCACCTTTACCCTACCATAGAGTAAAGACATAAAGTAGAATACTAATCTGGGGTAAAAGCTCGTAATAGCAGGTTCTATCCCGTAATTGGAATAAGCGATCCGTAAACGTATGTGTAAGAATAGAACCAATATCCTAAAAGAGTGATAGAATTAATGTAAAGAAAACATATTACCTATATGATGCACCATAGGTACATACCATATACTAGCGGCCCGACCACATTTCGTTTTGGGACATTCATTTCAGATAGTACCAATAGGTGCCGCTAGGCATCGATGGGCTTTTTCACGTTACCTAAAGGCTAGTCATTATGTCAAGAAACCCTACAAATAGTAGGCATAGAATTTTTTTACAAACAATTCCATAACAAAGATGATTCGAGTCCTGTTGAATCTTAAGTCAACAATTTTTTCTTTAGTTGAATTTAGACATTAGTCACGTCACTAGGCGGAAGTCAACTGTTCGTCATTTACTCATACATTAGGTGTAAGGATTAAATTGCCGTGTTAACGTGGCTTTTCGTTTTAATACCAAATTTTGTTGAAGGGTTTTTGACTGAAAACCGTAATATAGCCTTATACCACAAAAAATTGAATTTTGTTTTTGATTCCATCAGATCTCGTAAACCCATTTACCTCACACTAACAGGCATATACATCTACAGCATTGCACTTTTTATAAAACAAAACAGCAGTTTCTATCCTGAAAAAAGTACTATACTTTATAACAGCAACATGCGCAACAAAGATAAATTGATTTTACCCGGCGCTAGGAATGAATTATTTCGGAGAAACATGCATTTCATGGGCATCAAAATTTACAATCATCTGCCAAATACAATTAGAACTTCTTCCCTTAATCAATTAAGGTTGAACTAAAAAAGTGGCTGATTGATAGTTGTTTTTATGACTTAAAGGAGTATTTTGGGACAAATATAATAATTATTCAATGTTTACTATTCTGACATGATTGCAATGCTATTAATTTATTCCAATTATAATTATTTCTCTTTCTATTACTATTTGACCTCTTGATTCTTGACATTACAATAACCTGACGTAAACACTATTCGGACATTAATTAAATTATAAGTAGGTATATTAATTAAATGGAATTGAAATGCATGTCAAATTAATTATTTATTGTATTAGAATCTTTTAAACATTGACTTTTGTACTAACTATTGTATGCCTATAGGTAATTGCGAGATCTATTATAAGTATAACACCTGCAATAATTGTAATTGTAATACCGCAATTGTACAATAAAGATATTATTATTATTATTAACCCTAAGTTTTATAAGGAGTAAAACAAGTCAAAAGGTTGATATAGTAAAATGTATTTGCTTAATACTTGCGATAGTTACTTGCACTGTAGCCTCGTAGCAACAATATTTTTCGTAGGCCGTAGCGAACCGTAGCACTGGAGCTGCAGCACAGATTAAGAAATATAATGACACAAGGCGATGATGAAAGATTTAAATACCTACCTACCTACATAGGTTTTAAAAAAGAAAATAATAAATATTGTGACGCAGTCTTCCACTTGTTTTTTTTTTGTTTGCAAACAGCTAGTGGACAATTGGTATTTTGTTAAAAAAATGTATGTGCATTAACTTCTTCTTACCTATCTACTGAACTACAACCACTTACCCAATCTGTCCATAACGTATTTTATTATATGCCATTTATAAAGAAGTAAATTCTGTAGACAACGACAAGTTTTATATGTGAACTGAAAAACGAAACATTTGCGCATTGTAATCGACACCCAGCGCCATCTATTAATTCAAATTGCAACTAATATCCCCAACGAAGTGAGTGTGGGCCAGTAATTTTATAATAAACGTCACATACATACTCTTACCTACAATTTGCTCGTAATCATAACCCGGTTTCGACTTCAATATCACCTAAACTAAAATTAATCACTGTCAGAACAACCATATAAACGTCCATAAATTACTTAGTACGCAGTTTTGTCGGTGATATTTTAGTACAGTCTGCGGCATAATAATAAGAGTCTTGACGTAGACTTGAAGGGCAAATAGGCTGTTTACGATATAGGAATTACTTCGATGTAATAGGCAAACTATTAATCAAGCAAACTCGATTTATATGACTTTGACAGTTGTTTAGTTAGGCTATTAGGCATTCACGTTTAATATAGGTGAAATATTTACTGGCCCCTACCAAACATCGTTCCACCAGTTTTGTTTCTTGATAGTTACATTTATTTACCAAATACCTATTCATATCTTAACGCTTGAAAAAGCTTTTTGTACCTGTACATAATTTATCATCAGCCTGTTTTAGACACGATCGATCTTCGGCTACTCGTATCCAACTCCTGCTAGCTCCTTCTGCATACCGTCACTCCATTGATCTGTAGCGCTATCATGAGTTGACATCGAAAACTGACATAACGTAAACTATTGCTCTGTTTCTTTCAAATGCATCACAATGAAAGAGACAAAGCGATAGTTTTCGATAGCGAGAATAGTATTTTAAACTCATGGTAACACTACAGTATAAATAAATAAATTACCTCTTACAGGTATTAATAACTATGAAGCCTACGATTAGATGACGATAATCGGGGCCGTCTCTCACACACGAGTCAAATTTAGAATGGGACCCTAACCAGGGACCTTCCAAACTTAGATCCAACCATTAGCCACTGCGCCATCGACGCCACAACACGATAACAATATAATTAATCATATCTACAATATGAAGTTCTTCAAAAAAGGAATGATCAGGCTATAAAAGGTTCAGCAACACGTATGCAACTCTCTCTCTACACAAGTTGGTAGCTCTTTGGGAGCCCACACCCCGTCTGCTTGGCAGTAGGTACCGTTCTGCCTTCCCCACCAGCTCAAAGCCCTGTCCACACTGGAACACAGCGCGGCAGCCGAAGGTGTGGCAGTCTGCGGTCACCCATCCGTGGGGGACATTGCCTGGTTCACCACAGGAGCGCGCTGGAGGAAAATTGAACATCAATAACCATCTCAGCATACTAAATGCCTACTTTGAACTAAGATACTTTTTGAGCTGAGACGATGTATAAAAAACACTTTGTAACTAAATACATAGTTTTACGTCATACTTATTTATTACTGGGTAAAACACTCTTAGGCGTGCATGTGACTGTACATACTCTCGCATCGGCTAATGGACTATCGACCCGGCTAATATGTTGCGGCTTATACTAATTAATAAGTAAACCAGCCTTTAAACTATTTAAGGAGAAAGTCGCAACATCAGCTAACTCCAAAATAGACGAGCGGATTTAGCTAATCACAAGGCTTACCTTTGTAGAATAAAGTATTTAAATTCGTAATTAGCAACAGTGGAACCAGACCAACTGAATCTTGGTTTCAGATACTATCCTGAGATGTGTAAGTTTCGTAACGATGTTTTCGATTAAAAAGATGTGGGAGAGCCACTGCTCGGCATGAATGGTCTGGCTCGGCCGGGGTGATACATACCTGCCTCAGCAGCGCATGCTCTGTTTCGCTGAATAAGAGAGGGTACTGGAGGTTGTGGCTGTGATTCCACTGGTGCTGCGGGTGTTTACGGGCGGCGTCGCTAGTCTGCTAAATCTAAATCTTCTATATCTATACTATTTATAAAGAGATAACTTCCAATAGATAACGACAAGGCTTATAGGTAAACCGAAAACACGAAACGCTTGCGCGATGTAATTGGACACAGCGCCATCTATTGGTTCATTTCTGAATTACGGTCCCGAAGCGAAGTGAGGACGGGCCACTAGTATTTTATTGAAAAATTATGATGTTTTCCATAATAAGACTTCAGGTTTTATTTATTGGAAAAAATTGTGAGTTACTCTTGTATTATAAACCACCAACGCATAAAAAGTCTTTCATCTTTGAGTTTCCCTCTCCTTATTCATTCTAAGCAGCTTTTTGAGCCCTCATCGCCTCTCCAATGTATCGGGATCGCTTGTATTAGCAAGACAAAAAGTATTTCATCAATAGAATGTTTTTCGGGAAGATCATTAATTTCATCGAGTAAATGTCGAGTCGACCTTTGTTCGGGAAATATATTTTATTATACAGGAATATTCTGAAACCTCTAGTTACGCGGCGGCAGAGGGTTTTAGTAATTGTAGCGTTTGTTCTGCCTTTTCACGAATGAAACCAAAAATTTAAGACATAGCAACAATGGGTATCATACATAATATAGGTACGATACTATTTAGTTTACATTGGTACCGACGATGTAAACTACATAAAAGGTTTTTTTTACATTGTAGGTGGCACACGATGGTCTAATGGTTTAAGTACCGGGATGTGATCTCGGTCCTATGTTCGATTCCCGAATCGATTAAAAGTGTATTTCGATTTTTGAACACAGCTTGGATTTATGATCACCAATCCGCATTAAACCAGCGTCGTTATTAAAACTAAACCCGTCATAGTAGGGATACTTCATTTCTATGGTGGAGGCAGAATACTTGGTAAACTTTTTTTAGGTGGCAGACGAGCAGACAAATAACCTGATGGTAAGCGACTGCCGCTGCTCATAGACCACATAAGCAGTGCAAATGCGTTGCCAACCTTTTTTCTCCCTTTCCTCCGGTTGGACCTCCAGTCCCCTTTCTCACTCGAAACATAGCGCTGGGGCACGGTTTCGTGCACTCATCATTGAAGTCGAGCTAGTGCTTTGTATGGACAAATGTATGAAATCTCTAAATTCGACTTCAATGTCGAGTGCACTAGAACTGCCCCCCAGGCGCTAATTCACACCTGACGTTTTCTGTGGGGCCGTGGTAGCTCTTTGGTCGATATTATTTTATGATGTGGTATTACACAAGGATTTTTTTGAAATGAAACTACAGATAGAGTCATATTTAAACTTTTACTTGAACCGAAATGAAATAAATACACCTTTACAGTAAAATCTCAATATTAGAGTTAGATTACCTACAATTACATTTAATTTAAATAATAAATGTGACTATAAACACATGGTTAATAGACAAACACGGATTATGGACAATTTTATATATAAGACAGTATTAAATACAGAATTATTTTGGTTATCAATTTTGAAGAACAAGATACTTTCCAACAATTATGACCATTCTGATTGATTATTGCTTTTAAGATCTTTTTTCTTTTGATTTTCTTTTCAAACATAGTCACTTTCCCTTACCACATTTCCTTAATTTACTTTACTCCTCAAAAACAATTTAACAAAACACAAGGTATTTTAACTCCAATAAGACGTCGTCGTATTGTATACCTATATTAACTAAGCGCCAATGTGTATTTCAAAAGTTACATTCCGTCTTTTGGATTTATTCTTTATTATAATAAACCCAAGAGATATCCTTATGTCACATATATGAAAAGGTATTAGGGTTGACCTGTGACGCTGCATGAGCTTAAATAAAATAGGTACACAATGAATAAAATTGTACTCTCAGATACAGTGTTATTTGAATCAGAATATTACATGATTAATTTACCAATATTGCAAGACATAGTAATTAATATTTGGCTGCAACATCATTCTGAACGTCACATCAAAATATCTTCAAACATCTTAATTAAAATTCCCAAATATGATGACAAGCTAACAGCAAGAGTGAACTATATAGAAACACAGACCGAAGCCATATTCATTCATGCTACAACAATGAGTTATATAATAATACAACAGTGAATATATTTAACACACAACAATGGATATATAAAGGTACATTAGATTAAAATGACTTAATAGTAGTTGATATGCAAGTATTGGCTAGTGAGGACACATTGTTTGACCTCACACACCCGATATGTATTATGCTGGTTCCCACTTAGGTTCCATCATCGATAATGGAATATCATTACGTAATAAATATAACGTAATACAATGGATTGTTTCACTAATGTTATTAATATCCAAACATTTTCATACAAGTCTTAATTTTAACTTGCGTCAGTTTACATCTAAATTTCGACACCAAGCGGTGAATATATATTCACATAAATATTTAATAAATAACACGACATATAACATCGAGATATGACAATGAAAATTCCACTACAATATAATAAGACGGTATAATGAGATTTCCTTAATTTATCAGGTTGTCTTGACTCTGATCGCTCTTACATCTTACGATTAAAATAACAATTACTCAATAGTTTATAAGTGCATTAAATATTATTTTGTGTATAATTGTGCTTCATCTACTGATATCGTAAATTGTGTAGTGAGAATATATTTTATGACTATGCCAAACGCTCTGCTTTGACTCAATATATAGATAATGAAAGTATGCTTTTTATGAAAAAAATGTATCAATGTCTGTAAATAGAATACAACGTTGTATTCGATCTCGCGTCCTACAGACATTATGCACTTTTTATATTATCGTTTCAACCATTCGCTTTTCCCTTACACACACGCCATGAAGAAATGGGGTAAATAAATAGATATTAAAATTGGTCTTCCAAATTCCTACGCACAGATACAACATTCAAAGATCTTAGCCGACGCGTCCTCGCCAATATTAACAATCTCTATAAGCCACCCACAATACTTTTTGTAAATATAATATCAAATTCAGGCTAAAGGATATGTTTTTGGTTACATCTTTATCACTTATGATTACAATTTATAGGTATTTATAAAATATATTATCAATTTGCCGCCACTTACCTCCAACAAGGATAATTTTGTACGCAAGTTTTCAAAATAATATCGATAATTTCTAAACGAAATATTTTTGAAGCTGTAAAATAAAATAAAATGAAAATTGGCGGCAATGAGAAGCTGTTTACTTATTTAATGAATTCGCGAAATGAACAGGCTAGCAAACGATGTCTAAAGTCACATTTATTACTCGACTACCTAATATTGTTAATCTTTAACAGCAATTTAATCACTGTGAAACATTACCTATCAACAAAAAGCTAAAATAAAATAGCTCGTCAAGCCTTGTACAAATAACGCTTATAAATAAAAAAATATAACTCAAAGTGGCTCTCAGACTTACCACTTAACAGATATATCAAGAAATCTATAAGACGTGTCAACGAATCAACATATTTTAATGTAATCCGACAAAATTACCTAACACTTAACTACCTACACCTAATCTACATCAAATCGAACATTTTTATTTTTTGTGGATACTATTTAATTTAGAATAACGCATAACTTTATCAGAAATTAATTTTAGAATGTTTACGTTAACTTTATTTATGGCTAGAATATTTTTGCAACATTAGTAATGATAAGTTACGAACAAAATAAAAGTAATATAGAATTCTTCAAAATATTGGAAGCACTGCGGAGCCTTTAAATAAAATTACTAAAGCAAACAATATGGAATGTGAAATAAAAGTGAGTGTTAAAAAAGTTGTCTAAAATAATAATAGCATTAATGTAGCTTTAATTAATGAAGAGTAAAATCTTGAACCTAACAACAGTGTTCAACCGTATGGAGATAGATGTAAATTTTACATAAATATAGCTTAACACACCTCTTCGATTTATGCTTATAAGTATAGATATAATAATATTATAATAGTCAACATCGTAAATGCATAAAAGCTTACTATAATTACAATCGTAAAGGCAGGGGTAAATGATAAAAAATATTAAAATTTTAATATAAAGGGCGTTGTAAAGTTTCAAACAAAACAGTTGTGCTAGAAATTGTGTACATCCACGTCTTCTGACGGTCCTGTGAATACTTTAGTCGCTATAAAGCACTATTATCATAAAATTTAGACACTTCCCCTGTGATACTTATCAACGATTGGTGTAATGAACTTGTTTCCGCCTACTTCTTGGTACATTACTCTAAAGTAAGGCATACCGTAAGAGGTCTTCTAATTTTAAAAATACCGTATCACACTAAATTACTCGACTTTAGACCACACCCTCTTATCAAGCTACCGCTCCAATATTCTACAAATTTGTTTTATCAGCCCAAAATTGATATGTATCGTATTTTTATTGCACAAATTCATCACAAGTTTGAACAGAAGTAACGAGCGAAGGCGTTCTCCTCGGGCCATCCGGCCACAGCTGGCCCGAGTGTGGGTCTTCGCTAAAAGGAAAGAGGATAGAACTGAACGGTAAGGGTTGTTTACTCTAGAGTCGTCTGGTGATGACGACGACCAGCGCGTTGGCCGCGATGCTGACGGAGTGGCAGGTGAGGGGCGCGCTGGAGGTGCGGCCGTAGGCGGGTTTCCGCTTGCAGCTCATCTTCTCGAGCGGCATCTTGGCGACGCTGTACTCTCGGTGCTCGTTGACCATGGTGCAGACGGTGCGCTTCTTCTGCATCATCTCGTCGTCCCTGTCCCGCAGCCCGGCCAGCCACGCCTCGTACCAGGCCAACTCACAGTCGCATATTAGAGGGTTATCTAAATGAACAGACAGACAATGTCAACATTTGTCGTAACACTCAGAAGCCCTAACCCACTCATACTCACTTTAAAGTTTCATAGATTAAATTTAACGTTTTATTTTTATGTAACATTTGCTCTCTTTTAATCGACCAGGAAAACCTTCAAATTTGTCCAACGAACAAATAAAGTCATAAAAATATTGCAAAAAAACGTCTGAAACCGTAAAGTCCGAACATTTGTATTCAAATTTATTTAGTAATGCTAGTCCGTAATATGTTTATTACAGTTGGAACATTCTATCTAAGGAGTTTTTTTTTATCAAATATTAGCCTGTTCGGAACATAATTCGCACATAAGATGCTACAGTGACGTAACTTACATTTTACAAGTTTGTAGAAAATGCAATTTAAAAAAAAAATTACTCTTTAGCAGGCATTACCTGAAAACGATGAGGGCTAGAACGTTCCTATATATTGGTTTATATAGCTCAGATACTGTATTTTAACAAAAAAGGAAAAACGCTAAAATAAAAGTGAGTCTCGCCCTCTAAAATGGTTTTTTTTTATGACAACCCCCCAGTTGCGTCACTGTTTCTCCAAATGGACTTCCATTTGGAGACAGTAACTTCACTGTTTAATCGAGTCCAAATTATTATAATAAAACAATTTGTATCGTTTATTGCTTTTATTTCAAAGTACACGACTACAAAAATCAAAAACCAAAAAAAATATAACAGTAACTTATCAAACTTTAGAGTTACCACCAGATGTGTCTTTGTAGCACGGACCATGCGTCTTTTTGCACTTAATACGTATAATAGAAGTAATTAAAAATACTTTGTTAGCCCGCAATGATCACGAGTTTACAGCAAAAAGACTTGTTAATGGCTATTTTCATCATTAGCAACCCGCGCTAATCCACTGCTGGACATAGGTCTCCCCCAATGCACGCCACCGCTCCCGATTTTCGGCCACTCTCATCCAGCTTACTCTAGCCAGCCTTCGAATGTCGTCATCCCATCTTGTAGCAGGGCGTCCAACACTACGTTTGCCGAGTCGCGGTCTCCACTCAAGGACTTTATGGCTCCAACGGTTGTCAGTTCTGCGGCTAATTTGACCAGCCCACTGCCACTTCATTTTGCTAATTCGGTGGGCTTTGTCGGTGACTCTGGGTCTCTGTCGGATTACATCATTTCTGATGCGGTCCTTCAAAGATACTCCGAGCATAGCCCTTTCAATTGCTATTTTAAATATTAGTTAATCAGAAGATAATTAAGTAACAAGTAGCTTTGGCAAACTTACTTCACGTCACTTCTAAAAAGTCCCTCATTAAATCTTGCATAGTAGCTGGGAATTAAATTGTTTCCAATCAGGCCAAATTACTAATTATTAGCGTGGCTGAAGTGGCAATGGGCAGGGCACATTGCGAGAACAGACAGCTATTGGGGTGGAAAGGTCCTCGAGTGGAGGCCACGCGCAGGAGGCCGCAGCCGTGGCAGACCTCCCACCAGGTGGACCGACGATCTGGTGAAGGTCGCGGGAGTCCATTGGATGCGGGTGGCACAGGACCGATCTGTGTGGAGAACTTTGGGGGAGGCCTAGGTCCAGCAGTGGACGTCTATTGGCTGAAATAACAAATTAACCCGGCACTACACCGAAGATATCCCGGACGTCATCCTGTACGAGATTAGCATAGCTCTCAAATAGCTTAAGAACGACAAGGCACCGGATGATGACGGAGTCACAGCGGAGCTTCTGAAGGCAGGTGGACGAACGGTCCTGAAAGCCCTTCAGAAGCTATTTAACTTCGTCATCATCGAGGGAAAGACGACCAAAGCGTGGCATACTGGCGAGGTGAGGCTTTTCTTCATGAAAGGAGATAAATCCCAATTGAAGGACTACAGGCCCTTCACGCTGCTGAGTCACATATACAAGCTGTTTTCGAGAGTTATGACGAACCGTCTCGCACGTAGGTTGGACGACTTTCAGCCTCCTGAACAAGCCGGATTCCGCAAAGGCTTTAGCACCATAGACCACATTCATACGCTGCGGCAGGTTGTACAGAAGTCCGAGGAGTACAATCTGCCATTGTGCTTAGCGTTTGTGGACTATGAGAAAACTTTTGATTCTGTCGAGATTTGGGCCGTGCTACAGTCTCTCCAAAGGTGCCGAACTGACTACCGGTACATACAAGTGTTGCAGTCCCTGTACGCAAACGCCTCCATGTCAGTCCGTCTTCAGGACCAGAAGTCTAAGCCTATACCACTCCAGCGAGGTGTGAGACAGGGTGACGTCATATCGCCGAAACTGTTCACAACTTTGTTGGAGGACGTTATTTTTCAGCTTCTGGAATGGGGTGGACATGGCATCAATATAAATGGCGAGTACATGACGCACCTTCGATTTGCCGATGATGTCGTAGTCATGGCTGAGACCTTGGAAGACCTAAGCAGAATGCTCGACGACCTCAGTAGAGTCTCTCAACAAGTGGGTCTCAAAATGAACATGGACAAGACGAAACTCATGTTGAACTCTCATGTCGTACCCACTCCTGTATACAGTTACGCCATTGTTTCTCCAGTAAACAAATACAACAAATGGCATAACTTACAGTTACGACGAACTATGTCTAAGCGATGTCCACACTCAACGGGCCCCCCCGCGCAACTGACTGATCGGTCACTGTAGCACCAAGTATTGTGCAATTTTACGGTAAAGCTACAAAGACAACTCGCGCCATCTACCCCAAAAATAAGGAAATGATTATGCGTCTTTGTTTCATCATAAAAAATATCACTTTTTAAATGTAATGGCGCTTATAAGTCATTTTCACGATTTTTGAAGTTACGTCTATGTAGCATCTTATGAGCGATATATAACACCTATTACACCTATAGAGGTTGATTATCAAAGTATATTAATAAAAGGTATAGACCTTTTATCAATTTACTTTGATAAATCAACCTCCATCAAATTACTTATCATGTTACTACCTGTTTCTATTTGGTTACGAAGTAACATAACGCATTCGTAATTAGACAAAACGATATTTGACAAGGGTATAGTTGACCCTCGTTAATAAATCTATTCATCGTTCAAATCAATATTTCCTCCTAATACTTGTAGCTGGCTTCTGCGGTCAAGGCCGGAATGGATAATTATTTCATGTCCAAACGATCAATTTGGTTTAGGCTGTCTCGATTTCAATTTTATAGAAGGGGAATGTTTCCTCGTCGTTGCTTAGTCGTGCTGTGATGGATTGTCAAAAATGTATTGGACATGTACGTTGAGCTATAATTTATTGCAATTAGTACGATATATATGTTACCTACAAAAATCGGGCCACGATCATTAGTTGTGAGCGGGCATTTTTGTTACCGAAATCACATTCATGAATTTGTAATAAATAACTTGAATTAAATAGATCAATGCTTAGATAGCTAGGTATGTAAACAGTATAACGTTTTATTGACAAAACTAGCTATTCTTCTATCTACTTTAAGAAATTAGGGTGTCATCAGACCAATCAAATCGATTGATTGATTGATCGTCAATCGAGGACCACAATCGATTACCAATATAAAATAGACTGGACCATTTGTCCGCCAACGATAGCGCAAAGGGAATACTACACTCCCTACGCACACGACGATGGGGAAAAGGCATGGCACCGCTAGATAAGTCTACGCCGCGCGCTTTCTAGTGACTAGAGAACAATCCGTCCCTCGTGTGCGTTGTGTTCGTTTCGCAGGCAGTCACGGGCAGGTGCGATCTTTAGGTCTTTAGTACTTGGCGGACCAAAAGTCTAACCCGCCTCGCCGTCTGCACAGCGCCTTATTTTCTACTAGACCTTATCTATTGACTGACGTCGACTAATCCATTTTACCATCGATTCATGTCATCGTTTGACGATCCAACGATTGGTCTAGTAATACTCATATTAATATCTTACCCATAATGTCAACAACTCGTAGTGTATCCAGTATCGGCTCGACAATTTCCTCAGGAATGTGTTGAAGTTTGTTGTTCTGCAGGTTTAAAGTTTCCAGCGAGTTGAGGTTGTCGAAACCCATCGTTGGCAGCTGATGAATCCTGTTTAAAAAGTACGAGTAAGTAAGTAAAAACTTCTGTACTGTGTATTGAAACAAGGTAACAAAAAGTATCTTAAAATAGTTGTAACACAAAGAATAATTAAATAATTAAGTAAGCAAAATAATGGTAACTCGATAGAAAAAATTGTCAACAGACGTATAGTTTTCAAGCATGCATGCTCATTTCATAGTCTCTTAAATAAAATACTGCAATGTTTTTAAGTGATTAGATAGTCAAAGTGCTTATTATTATATTGTAATTACTTATTCTGATTGTCTGTATAAACCTCTCAAATGTTTTAAAGTAAAAGATACATATTACAAATAAACATGTTGTATCAAATCCATATGATTAACATCGTGTAGAGCACAAATACGTTCTACATTTTTAATTACCTACGCTAGAGATTGCTAAAGATAAATTCAAATATCTAGCTAAATATTTATTTCATGAACAAGTTAGTTAAAAGACTGCGAAGAGCACATGATTGAAAAACTAAATAATTTGGTAGGCGTATAATTTTGCCAGTAAATTTACTTAGGCGAAACAAAATATGGCAGTTGAGAAGTATATAACAAAGGGATAAAGTTACGCAAGAAACTGCGAGAAAGTTGAAGAACTCGATATGCCTGGTTCGATCAATATGCTTCAAGTGGTAAGCGATCTCGATACCAATATATTAGTAATCAATCAAAGAAAACATGAAGAACGGGCCTTATTAATAATCCAGCAAATTGAGCCTAGTAAATTAATTTCGAGGCATTCAAACGATATGAGGGAAAGTAATGTAAATTCATTTATTATAAAGCTAAGATTGGCTCAAAGAAAATTTATAGCTAATTCAAACACGGAATAACTAGAGAGTAGGAAAGTATCAGCCTATAATACTGTCCCACTGCAGGGCAAAGGCCTCCATCATAGAAATCAAGTTATCGCTACTATGATGGGATTAGGCTTAATCACCACGCTTGCCTAATGCGGATTGGTGATCACAAACCCGAGCTATGTTCGAAAAATTCGAAACATACTTTTGCTCGACCCGGGAATCGAACCCGGGACCCCGAGATCACGGCCTGGTACTTAAACCACTAGACCAACGGGGCGGAATAACTAACTTATTCAAATATCTTTCTACTTTTAACGCTACGTGATTGGGTCCCCGTACCAGTGAAGGCCTCCTCACCGATGAAGAATATTTGGTACGGCAGGTCCAGATGACTCAGTCAGAGCAGTATAAGGGATATTATGTTCTTTTGCAAATTCAGGAACGTAATGAAGTGTCAGTAGCCAGTGAAGGTGTCCTCACTGATGTATGTAATGTTGTTGGAGCGCAGGTCCAGGTGACATAGACAGAGCACCGCCTTTAAAGGGATTTCGTAGGACCAGATATGCCTCAGTAACTTACAAGTTCTTTTGCAAATTCAGGAACGTAATGGAGTCTCCGTAGCCAGTGAAGGTGTCCTCACTGATGTATGTAATGTTGTTGGAGCGCAGGTCCAGGTGACATAGACAGAGCAGCGCCTTTAAAGGGATTTCGTAGGACCAGATAATTATGTCTCAGTAACTTATATGTTCTTTTGTAAGTTCAGGAACGTAATGGAGTCCCTGTAGCCAGTGAAGGCGTCCTCACTGATGTAGGTAATATTTTTGAAGCGCAGGCACAGGTGACATAGTAAGAGCAGTGCCTTCGAAGGGTCTTCGTACGACAGGATGTGTCTTTGTTACTTACATGTTCTTCTGCAAGTTCAGGAACGTAATGGAGTCCCTGTAGCCAGTGAGGGTCCTCACTGATGTAGGTAATGTTTTTGGAGCGCAGGCACAGGTGACATAGTAAGAGCAGTGCCTTCGAAGGGTCTTCGTACGACAGGATGTGTTTTTGTAACTTACATGTTCTTCTGCAAGTTCAGGAACGTAATGGAGTCCCTGTAGCCAGTGAAGGGTTCCTCACTGATGTAGGTAATGTTTTTGGAGCGCAGGCACAGGTGACATAGTAAGAGCAGTGCCTTCGAAGGGTCTTCGTACGACAGGATGTGCTTTTGTAACTTACATGTTCTTCTGCAAGTTCAGGAACGTAATGGAGTCCCCGTAGCCAGTGAAGGCGTCCTCACTGATGTATGTGATGTTGTTGGAGCGCAGGTCCAAATGGCGTAGCCGGTGCAGTGGGCGCAGCGCCTCCGAGGGGATCTCATGCAGCCGATTGTCTCCGAGCCGGAGGTATTGCAGGTTTTCTAAAAACAAGGGCATTGTCAACTATTTCTTACAGCGGTCTAAAGGAAAGAATGAGCTCAGATCCTTGGATATTCCTCCACAATTTATTTGTATCTTTTTACATCAAGCATTTTTTTATTCCTGCATCAAAACAAAATATATGTTTCTTATCTAACGAAAATAAAAATAAGCACATCACAATATGAAAGCAGCAGCTTTAAGAAAATGCAATAAGCATCAATCACTGCACAATTACGTGTTGTTGTTAATACTTATTTAATTTTTATTTTAATTCATTAATATCACAGAAACTTTTATCTTAAAACATCTTAATCTTATCTTTTTTTAATGTCTAACAATAAAATAAATTTCAAAATTATAAACATTTTCATCGTTAAATCATAAAAAGTCGACTAAAATTTTATGTAGATACATCGAACAAGAATACGGCATAGTTTCTTATTTCTAAAAATAACTGTAACATAAACAAACATTAGGTGAATAACTGAATAAATTACCTTCAAGTCCCGCGAAGGCTTTCTCGTCAATCCTTTGGATTAGATTCCCTTCAAGTTCCAGAGAGTTTAGGAACGACAGATGCGAGAATACCTGAGAAGGTACTTCCCGCAATTGATTGTGAGCTAAACCTAGCGAATCTAGGTTGCGTAAACCTGAAATGAATATTAATATGAGTGAAAGCCGGATGAAATCGATCGCCTAGAACATCACTAGGCGTAACACATCGATATACTCTGTCAATAAAGTCGAGAAATTTATTCTTGAGGAACTTTTACGGAGTGCCATAGTTTCAAAACCAATGGGACTACCATAATTTATGACGTAAGCGGCAGTGGTGCCATCAATTTTATTAAATTCATGACTTTCTTGATGCATTATAGGTGACGTCTGATATTTGAAATGTCAATCCTCTGATAAGATTTACGCGTTCTTGATATTGAGGACTCATTAGTTTGAGTAAAACTGTGTATTACCACTTTTAAATGCATTTCATTGTTAACATTACTTACTACGTTTAACAAGACCTAAGGGCAAGTTTATTCTGACTATGGAAGTAATAGATTGCAATAAAAGCAGGGAGATAGAATAAATAATTCCGTAGGAAGGCAAATGATGTTATTGCTGCTCCGTTGACCTCATGAATGAAAAACAAATATTCCTATAGTCAAACTAAGTACGTCCAGATATTATACGTTAAACTAAGTATTCAATAGATAGAAACCAGAAACAACACATCAATAAACATTTGTATTAGTGCGGGAATCAGACCCGCGACCTTTGCGTCTTAACCACTGCTAAGGGGTCGTCACTACTAATACTTCGGCAAGGTTAAAATCAAAGGGTTAAAGTTCATCTATTCACATCAGCTATATTGAGGTCTTAGGAATTAATAATTCGGCATAGGTCTTTCCTCAACACCTCTGGAGAAAGGTTAGCTATAGGTCAGGTATTATAGAAAACTGATGATCTTAATATTTTACGAACCTTTTCTAACTATGAATCAAGCTATTCGACACGTAAGTTAGGTACTTTCGTGACTGATCCTTAAGGAGATTTGGCAGTGACCCTACCTCACACACCAATGATCGTGGGTTCCTTTCCCAATCCGGTATAATGACAGTCTTTTATCATAGATTTACTGTTAGGTAAAGATTGGTTGAATCGTATTTTAGCACCAGCATATTTTAGTATGAGCAAGAGCATATCTTAGTACGGGATCAGGACAGTGTAATAGATGTATGATTTTTTTATTTCATGTAATACAGTATCGATCGTTAAACCTTTTCGATCTTTATCAGCTATACTGATATAGGACACCCACGAGATATTGGTTTTCCGATTACCCTGCGTTCAAACTGACACAATCAGCAATTGATACGCGCTGGGTGGATGAATAAGCATCCCCCTGTGAATTGTGTGTTGAGCGCCATCAAAAAGATCGATCGGATAATAGGCTAAAGTATACAACAGCAGCTGGTTTATATTTTTACAATGCAATAGGCTATTTGACAGGTTTTTAAAATCCATTTTATATTAAGTACTAGAGTCTAATGAACCCAGTAAAAGTTGTATTTTTTAATTCTAGTATGTATTAGCTGAAAAATATCAAATTAAATATTCAATATTTACCTAGTGTGCCAAAACGCTACTTTGACAATATGGCGGTCGGTGGCGTCACTTGCCTGTAAACGTAGTGATCTTTGGTATTATCTGTGACAGCTGGCCTATTTGTTTGTTGTAAACCAAAAACGAAACTACGAAGTTTACAAGCAGGTGACGTCATGATAAACTCAGGAGCGTTTTGTGTCACGTGATAAACGTTTAAAAATTACTGTTTTTACTTACAGATTTTTAAATGAATTAATCATTATTTTCAACTTACGTTAATAAATAATCATTTTTTAACTCTTATTATATACTTTTAACAGTAATTGACACTTTATTTTTCGCATAAATAAAGAGCCTATTGGTGCAGGCGTTTTAATAAACTAATGACAGAAACTGAGGACTTGTTAATGAAAGTAGTTTAAGCGCTACTACTTTGAGCGTTGGTGTCTTGCCGGATTACTCTTAATAATCCAAGAACTTAAAATTCGTTACAGTAATTATAACAGCATTGCAAGTTGCGAACTTGCAATCGATCAGAACATGTGAGACATATTCTGACGAATTTTAAGTTCTTGGATTATTTGTAGGGTTCAAAGAAATTATTGTAATGTATTCCACCTTTTTATTAAGTCATATGATACATACATCGTATAGCATATAGATACTTTATTTAAACGGGACTAAACGCGAGGATACTTAAATAATAGTAAAACATATCGTATAGTATACCTGCAAAGTCCCCTTCTGAGATCGAAGCGATTCTGTTCTCTTGCATCTCAAGTTTCTTCAGGTTCTCTAACAAGGCTAGCGCTTTTTGCGGCACCGCTGTCAGATCGTTACCGCCAAGATTCAGGCGCTTTAGTTTTCTATAAAAAAAGGAAATATTGACAAAGCGAAAAACTTTCCGATTTGGCTATTCTGGCAAAAGATTTTGCCCAGTTAGCATTTATTTTCAAGCGTCCGATAAGTAAATATTATATTAGTAATCAAAAAGGTTATTTGTAAACGTTAATTAAGTAATTAACAAACATATTCTGTTGTAGAGACAAAATAATATTGAAACTTAATTGACAGATTAATTTATTAAACCGTAATTTTATAACCTACCATATACAAAAATTTTGACTTCACACACGCATAATATACTATATTCGTTCAAGGTGTCAAATATAATGGTACCTGGTTCATGCTCATACGAAAGTATTTAAATCATATTCCTCCGATCCGAATTGACATCAGAATCTATAAAATAGAAAAGGCCCAGGCTTCTGTACACGAGTACATAATAGTTAAAGTTTAAGATTCTGATATTATTTTCGAGGTATATGGTTAAAAAGGCTTTTATGAGAATGGCCCACCCTATACATTTATTCTTGTGGGCGGTGCCTATCAAACTATTGCCATATTTCACTCAAACTGTATTGCTACACGCAATGTCATAACACTCCAAAAGAAACGAAAACCAATAATAATAGAAAACGTGAAGTACTGTGAAGAAATAATATGAACTCGACTTATTTCCTCAATGCCACAATGATTTTAGGTATTGTCAATTTGTCAACGATGTCTTTTCAATAAATTACCATTTCATTACGTGTCGTCATGAAACTTTGTTTAAACCAAATTGTACATTTTTGCGTCGCAATTCAGCAAGTTAGCTGTTGCGTGAGAGCAAAGCGGTAATTTGGCTGAACAAGCTTGTAATTTATTCGCACAACTTCGCAGTGGAGCCTAGCAACAATTTCCGATGTACGGTGCGTACAAAAATGTAGTAACTCGAGAACTTATGTCTTTGTGACAGGGTTCACGTTTGCGAAGCAATGGATGTTACAGTTTTGGAAAGGTTGCCATTTGGTCTGTCGTGTCGTTTAATTTGTCGATAGCCAGTATAACTTCACACGGTTCGCTTAGCACACATTACAGATATCGGGCTCCCTGTGTCCTGGTGTAACAAGCCGTTGCGGTTGTAATGCATTTGGCTGTGAAAGTATTTCATGTTTAATTTGACTCTGCGCGAGCAATAACCGTGAATGTTTGTTTACGTTTCAATAATGGCGTGTGTTACTGGACTTTAAAAGGTAAAACTGTGTAGGCATTATTACACAATGTCCACACGTCGTTAGCAGGAGTTGTTAATAATACTTTAACTGTCTGTTTGAAAACGCAATTGTGGGTACATAAAAGTTTATAACGTGGCATTTATTATGTCTTTAGCTGATTGGTTTAATGTTTTAAAAGTACGAAATGTATTGTTAAATTCTGTTCAGTGTTTTCTGATTACAAAAAGTGTCCCTTCGTTACATAACTAAAGCATTTTTCTTCTACAAATCAACATGTCTAAATAATGATCTGAAACAGTTAGCTGATAAACAGAGTGACAAGAATAAATGAAAGGTAAAAGTTATAGAAAGATCAAATAAAAAACCTAACAACCATTCACGAGTGATCTCGTACACCCATTTCACTCAAGAGCACGCACTTTAAAAGGAATTTATACAATAAATATCTTTATTGGAGTCAGCGGAGTATGTGAAAAGTATCCGGGTACTTACTTCTCGAGCCCCTTGAAAGCCTCTCCGTCGACGACAGATATCCGATTCTCGTACAATGTTAGGATTTCCAGCGTATCTAGGCCCATGAATGCTCTATTGTGCACCGCGGCTACCTTCGAATAGAAAATATTTTGCATTCAGATTTTTTCTTCCATTTTGTAGTCAAGTTACCTTTCCGGCCGCATTGGTAACCAAGTTTCACAACCAGCTGCCAATAAAGAACTAACATTCTTGCTACTCAACCAGTTGCCAAACACGACAGCTTTTCTTTTTTCACAACTTCGTGGTTGTGTAACAAACAGTTTCTAAAGAAGAACTTTCTTGCTACTCAACTATGAAAATAAAACAAAACCAAACTATTTTACTTGCGACATTGAATATAAAATTAGTATCTTACTCTTTGTATTGCATAAATGGCTAGTCTAGGAAATTATTGGTGGACTTACGAATCTGCATGCTTAAAAGTTGAAAGTGCTAGAATCTTCTACTACAAGATATAGTTTCCTACAAAATTTGCTATATCTCTGATCGATGGACCCGCTTCTTTTTATCTTCACCCCTTAACGAGATTTAGTAACAACCATTAACATAGGGGCTGGAGATAGCAGATAACAATTTTTGCGTACATGCTACATCGAAGCACATAATTATCTATCTTACAAACTGTTTGTCTTTTATTTTCTCTATGAGCATAATAGTATGTTAAGCTCTGTTTATGGAGCTATATGAATTTCAAACATGAGAAAAAGTATATTGTATAGAATATTTTTGTCATTTTGAAATGACCGCGGGCGTATCCATACTATTTTTATGTTTGAGTACTTTGACCCTAAATTGCATCACCTAATACAATCACTGGTTACTACGCAAAAAAACTAAAGCGATTTTACAATCGCTTCGTAATCGTAAATTATGTAGGTAATAAATTCGTAAATGATAGTCCCAAATTCAACTTCATCGTTCACTGTGTTGGTCGAGTAATTCAAGCTTTCAACACTTCTGCGGCTTGCGGCGCCTTACCTACACAAAGTTTTGGTTTCCGTTAGTTTCCAACTCACGACCAGAATTGGCTAATGTTTTAAGCCAATTCACTACTGAGGCAGTTGCTAGATATTAGCATATAATAGCAGATTATATAGTACTTAGCGTCTTAGTGTTACGCTTAAAGTGATTTCTGCGAAATTGATACAGCTATGTAAGAGACCCACGCTTTGGCATGAATGGAGCGGCTCCGGAGTGATACCATGACCTCAAAGAACACCGGCGTGAAGTACCTACCTACGCCTACGCTGTGTTTCACCGAATGAGTGAGGGACGCCCAATTAAGAGAAAAGAGGTGAAAAGGTAGGCAGCGCACTTGTGGTAAGCAATTGTGAAAGTGGAGTCAAAAGCGCGCTGACAACCTTTAAGCCCCCCATCCCCCGGACTGAGCCTCCGGTACCCTCACTCACTCGGCAAAAACACGCATTATTTGCAAGTAAGTATAGCATGGTTGTTATTACCTTAATATGGTACGTACCTTATTATGGTTCATATTCAATATGAGCAGGTGGTTGAGGTGCGTGAATGAGGACGTCGGAATCGTCGCCAAGCTGTTTTGAGACACATCCAGTTGTGTTAGCTTGTTACCTGCAATCAAAGCCTTAATTTAAAACACTAATATCACAAAATAATTACACACAGAAGGTAGACTCAGCCTGATTTTGAATTTAGAATAGTTCGTTGACATATGCTAGGGTTGTTGACCGGCATGCTCTACCGGCTCTACCATAGACCTCGACAGTTCGACAATCTTATGTCATAGGCTAGGATTAATGTGGTCGAAAAGGCGTATTTCCCCGTTAGTGCGCATGCGTCAGTACATGACACGTTTTTAGCTCTTAGTGGGCAGTCTACTTTCTGTGTTTAATTATTTTGTGCTAATATGCACCTACCCACTTAGGTATAAATTAACACAACACAAACACAAGTGTTCATCACACGAAGTTTGTCCAGGGTGGGGATCGAACCTTTGAGGTTTTTGATTGATTTGAACCTATGAGGCAGGGTCACTATCAATTGCGCCATTCGGCCAGTCGATTTGTGTTGTTGCGCGAATCGAACCCACAACCCCTGCGTCTCAACCGGCGCTCAAACCACTAATTAATACAGAACATTATCAATCAATCTTAACGAGATTGAATCAATTATGTCTGCAGATTATGGGATTGGAGACAGCTTAATGGCTATCTGAGAATTGATCTATGTTAGACCCTCGTCATATTTAATACTGATATCTAATATTCAGGTTCCTGTTAATTGTATATGCCTTTCAATTTATTTCTAGAACTAGAGGCCTGCCCTTACTTCGTTTCGGAACATTAGTTCTACTCTGTACCAATAAATGGCGCTGGATGTTGATTGCATCACTAGTGTTTCGCCTTTTCGGTGCTCTATAGATATAAGGTTTGTCGATGTCTATAGAATTTACCTCTTAATAAACAGTATGGATGGATGAATTTATTAAAATATGGTCTGCATTGAGCCAATTAGAATTTTATCTTATGTCCGGTTCAATATTATACGACTGACTCACGGTTTTACATTCACGACTTTTCATTTCACAAGGCAATATATAAATTAAAATGACCCCTCAACACCCAAGCGGTACCCGGCTACCGCACCGCGTTACGTGACGTCATCACGTTTAAACATAATTTAAGTTACCACATGTCAGTTCATATTTGGTCACTACAACCACTATATTATATTTTCAGCACACACCACATCAAAATGGCGGCACAATTGTTGCTACTATTGAGGTCTGGTTAATTAACACTAACCACATAGGTTAACGAAATATAGGAGCCGGAAACCGGATCGCAACGTGGTGATTGGCGTTTGTGCCGTTCGACAAAATGACAAACTAGAATTATCCAAACCAAATAATTAGATCACTCTAATATGATTTAGTAGTATTGTGTGTAGTGTAGTGAGTTTATTACATTTTGGTAGCGTTCGATGTCCATGTATAAAATCCACTACTGATTGGCTATCATTGGTAAAGGAAAAGTAAATAGTATGGATACTGGATAAGCAAAATTTTAGCAATACTATTGATAACGCCAATACTATCCATAGTTATACGTTCGATACTAATGATAGTACTGTGATTTCTGACAGCATCGAGCAAAAATTTTACAGATCGATAGTCGGCTACGTTCCGATAGGTAGATGCTGTAAAAAATTGCAATAATATCGATATTATCAGACATAAAGAAATTAATATGTATTTTTGGCGACCCGTTTGGCGCAATGGTTTAAGCGCCGGTTGAGACGCAAGGGTCGCGGGTTCGATTCCCGCACCAACACAAATGTTTGTTGATGAAACAGATATTTGTGTTAGGTCTGGGTGTTTTTAGTTCCTTCGTTGCTTCTGGTTTCCATAGTACAAGAGAAAACCTTAGTTTATGACCAGGACAATGTATGTGATGTTGTCTCAATTTATTTATTTATTTCTTAAGGTGTGTTTTTATGTGATTGGTGGCAGAAGAGCAGTCGGATCACCTGATGGTAAGCGATGGCCGCCGCCCATAGACACCTCCAACAACAGTGCAGTAGAGTTACAAGTGCGCTGCCAACCTTTAACCCCCTTTCACCTCAATTAGGCCTCCGGTGCCCTCACTCACTCGACGAATACTATCAATATACTGAACAGTTTTCGAAGTCAACAATCAGATAGTTCAGCAATACTATAATCTCGATCTAGTCCTACAGTGCGACAAGCTAAATATTTACCTATAGAACTAAGCGACGAGTCTTCAATAACAGCGAGACTGCTGTTGTGAACTGTGAGATGGCGGATGTCGAGGCCCAGGAATATGTACGCGGGTAGCTTGGCCAGGTTGTTGTGTCGGAGTTTCAGGTAGAAGATTATCATCGGTTTTGAGCGGAGTGTGTTCATGGCCTGGAAGCAAAATAGTAAGATTAGAATAAAATTATAAAAATGCTTTTTACTTTTTTTTAAACGCAGGTATTCAGAAATACATTTTGCCATGATCTGCGAATCAAACGTTAAACCAACACTATAAATGCAACCCACAAATCCCATAATTAACTACCTACTGAGAAAATATTCAATTTCTCAGTTGCTAACTTTGGGTGCGTTCGGAGAATAACGTCAGCAAATTTCAATAATCAGGCACACCTAGTGTTTTCGCTGTTTGTCTGTTTGTCTGTTTATCTGTTTGTCTGTTTGTTCGCGCTAATCTCGGAAACTACTGAACCAATTCGAATGAAACTTTTTTTATTGTATAGCTGTAATATCAGGGCAACTTATAGGATATATTATATTTTGAAGACCAGGCTCCTTGATGTAGAACAACAACAGCCCAGCTAAACTATAAGAGGTAGGTCAATGGGCACTTTAACAAAAGTTGTTTAGATTGATGAGCATTTTATGATGCCATGAAAAATAAAGGATCATGGAACATCTGGTTTGGAACTCTAAGAGCCCAGCTCCACTATAACAATATGGAATGAAATGGAATGGAAAATTGTCAAATGTGATGAGCATTTTGGATGAGATCCTATAAGGAAGGATATTCTAAACTTAAACCCCTAATGGAGCGAAAAGGGGGTTCCAAGTTTGTTCATCTTTAAGCCAAGAGTCATAAAGTTCACGCAAACGAAGTTGCGGGCGGCCACTAGTTCCAGAATATTTATGATCATATTCTCAGCAATATTTTCCGGTTTCGTCTACAGCCATCGTTTAGAAGTTAAGAGTTTACTAACAAGTACTTTTTTGTATCAGATGACAGTTGTTTTTATACGTAAATAGCCAAAATTCCGGCCGTTTATCAGACAGGTGCCCCAAGGCAGATGGGAATGACATGGTACCCTTAGGGTTTTGGCATGGCCCCAACCTTCTATGTAGCACTCCTCACCTTCTGTATGTACTGCTGCTCGGTGAACTCGCTGATGATTTTGTGGCCGTTCTTCTTGACGGTGCAGGTGGGATGGTCCCCAGAGTTATGGCATGGCCCCAAGCTTCTACAGTAGCACTCTTCACCTTCTGTATGAGCTGCTGTTTGGTGAACTCGCAGAGGATGTCGAGGCCGTTCTTCTTGACGGTGCAGGTGCACGGCGTCATGGTGTTGGGCGCGGGGCACTGCTGCGCGCCCTGCGGGGCCATTAGCACCACGTAGCCTTCGATCAGCCAGCGTGCCTTGGCTTGGCCCCAAGCTTCTATAGTGGTACTGCTCACCTTCTGTATGTGCTGCTGCTCGGTGAACTCCCAGAGGATGTCGAGGCCGTTCTTCTTGACGGTGCAGGTGGTAAGGGCCCCAGAGTTATGGCATGGCCCATGGGTCCTGGAACCTTGGTTCTACAGTGGTACTCCTTACCTTCTGTATGTGCTGCTGCTCCGTGAACTCGCAGAGGATGTCAAGGCCGTTCTTCTTGACGGTGCAGGTGCACGGCGTCATGGTGTTGGGCGCGGGGCACTGCTGCGCACCCTGCGTGCACCCGGTGTGCCGGCTGCGCCATATGTGGGTGCGCCGACCGTGCCATCAGCACCACGCAGCCTATAAGCAGCCAGTGCGTCTTGGTATGGCCCCAGCTTCTATAGTGGTACTCCCACCTTCTGTATGTGCTGCGTCCTGCAGGTGCGCCGGCTGTACATCAGCACCGCGCAGCCTACAAGCTGTCAACGCGCCTTGGCATGGCCCCAAGCTTCTATAGTGGTACTCCTTACCTTCTGTATGTGCTGCTGCTCCGTGAACTCGCAGAGGATGTCGAGGCCATTCTTCTTGACGGTGCAGGTGCACGGCGTCATGGTGTTGGGCGCGGGGCACTGCTGCGCGCCCTGCGGGTGCGCCGGCCGCGCCATCAGCACCACGCAGCCTACGAGCAGCCAGCGCGCCAACATCCTCGGACTACCTGCAAGTAACCACACTAGTTAATTTGTTTGTATCACATGTGTTCATCATCATCATCATCATCAGCCTGTCTCAGTTCACTGCTGGACATAGGCCTCCCCCAATGTTTGCCATTTCATCCTGTCATAAGCTATACCAACGGATGTTATACAATATGGATGTTTGACTGACCGCAGCAATCTCTACTCAGGAACTTTTCTACCCCAACGATTGTCAGAAGAGCAATTCTCGTGTACTCGACATTGAAGTCAAATACGAAATTTGTTTGTCGAATGTATATCTCTGTGGACAAACCTCATCTGGTATCTGGAACGCAGCAATTAACAAATAGGTACTTGTTACGTTTCATGGACAAAATCGATCCACTTTGAACGACATTGCGTGATTGTTTTCTCGTAGTATTGACGTCATACAGACTACGAACGCTCTACGACGTCTACAGATTGCTACGAATAGTAGTACCTTCTACGAACCGCAGCTCATTTGGTGCTCGTAACAGCTGCTACTTACGATTTACGAATTATTTCACAGGATTTCTAATATTTTTTGTTTTCCTATGTATTTGAGTAACTTGATGGGTAATAGACTTGCAATTTGATACAAGCCATCATTCCTGTCAGCCTTATATTTTGTGTTTCGCTGAATTTGTATCAAGATTTAATTTTTAAATAAATAGCTTGTAACAAAGTCACAATAGTAATTATTTACTATCGTAGCAGTCCTCATATCCAATATAACCTACTGCTTTTCATAGTAACACTGACATTTTACATTACTAACATATTTCTCGCTTTCATCCATAAGTTGGTGCTGGAAAAAGAAAAATATGTTTTCGTAGCAAACATGATGTCAGAGCAACATAAATCACATCCAAACACCAATAAACTGCGCACACACATACATAGAAAATTCAAAACACTTCCATAAACAAACAAACAACCAGAATATTCATCATACTGTTTTCGCAAGACTGGAATAATAACTTTCATATACATTCTCGTAAAAGTACAATATGGGCAAACTTATTCTGTGTTAGTTTCGGTTTACAGGAACAATTCTTAATACAAGGTGTATTTGAAAAAATTCACATCCCTTTAACCACGTGTTTCACCAATCGTTCTAAGCAACATTTATTCTATGACTTTTGAAAATTCGCATAAAAAAAATCCATACAGTCGGTCACGTGACTTGGAAAATGTTGTTCAGAAACCATTCTGAACAACATTTTCCAAGTCAACCATGATAGAACACGTGGTTAAAGGGATGTAAAAGTTCACAAATGAAACCTGTATAGTGAATGTTAGCCTATTTTTTTTACGAGGGCAAAACTTTATTTAGAGAGAGTTTGTGTGTGAATAATTAAATTTCATTTGTTACGCACAGAAATATCTACGCAACCTTGGAATTTACGAATATTAGGGTTAGGGTTTTATGGGTAGGGCGGTAGCTGGAATGCCGGTGGAATACTGATAAGCCCCGTGTGTACGACAATGAATGTTATCATCAGGTTTGTTTACTTGGTGCAGTTGTAAATAACTAAACTAAATGGACAGCAGTCCTTTGCTGTGCGCTTCTCATGGAATTTTCTACTAACTTTGATAGGACCTTAGTTTGGTCAAATGGTTGAGCTGCAAGCATCTCCTGGCGGTTATGACTCCCTAAGTTATAAAGGAACCTGGGAAAAAATGTGTGGAGCTTTGTCCTAGAAAAAAGTAGCGGCCACTTCAGAAAGTAAACCTGCGACCGGGTTCATATTGTAGAACAATTATGATGACCAACTAATACAACAAACATAATAATTATTATAAGTGTTTTGTAGAATATAATATTTTCCCCACTTTCTCGTTTAGATAGTGGGGAAAAAGGCGTCATTTAACCATAAAGGCATGCAGCTAACTTAACACTACTTTCGGATTAAAAATAAGTAAATAACATACCTATATGAAAATTATAAGCACTTTTCTAATTTAATTTAATTTATTTATGCCACCAGTTTTGAAAACCATACTTGTAATATTATGTAAATGCTACTAGGCAAAAATGAATATTATTCTATCTTAACATATTATTCGCTCACGTTTAACAATAATATCTACACTCTCATTCATATTCTACAAGAGAATACGTGTTAAAACTTAAGTCACTTCGAGAATAAACTGATTAAGAAATAGACTTGTCTGGCTGTCGTCCAAGCTCTATTAAAGCGGACTTCAAAATTTTTGTAAGAACTCTTAAAACTAGTTCGAGTTTTAAGGCCTTCTTCAAAATTCACTAGACTGAAATGAACAAATTGTACATGAAAGGATTGTGAAAATATTTTATATACTTGGAATAAGAAAACTCAAAACGTTTTTTACATATCCGACACAAGAGCAGACAGTTCACCTGATAGAGTGATCATCGCCGCCCATAGACATCTGCGATACCTGAGGCATCACAAATGCGCTTCTGGCTCTTAAGGAATAAAGAAGTCTTTTTCAAACTAATACTTTTGGATCATCTTAACTATGTTAATAGTAGTGTAAGGGAGACATATCATTATAATGTGTATTCGTATGTTAACCTACTTTATCCAATACTAGTGGCCCGCCCTCACTTCGCTTCGGGACCGTAATTCAGAAATGAACCAATAGATGGCGCTGTGCTCAATTACATCGCGCAAGCGTTTCGTGTTTTCGGTTTACCTATAAGCCTTGTCGTTGTCCATAGAAGTTATCTCTTTATAAATAGTATAGAAGAAGATTTATGCTGATGTATCAACCATAATAAACACAGTTTGTTTATGTGTGTTGTTATTTGTTTGCTCGTTGGCTAGTGACTTTGATTCATCTCCTAAAGCACCACCTTTATATGGCGACCTTGCCTAAAGATGCGTTACGCGCGTGTATTCCTTAATAGGGCTTACTTGTAAACACTTAGAGCAGTGGGTTCTTAACCGGTGGTCCGCGGACCACTGGTGGTCCCTGGAGGCATTCCAAGTGGTCCGCGAAGACATCGTAATAAACTAGTGACGTGACGTGATGAGTCGAGTCAACACAACGCAAACGGCGCCGCGACGCTGTCCGAAGTGTGTGGTCCTTGACACGACAGAATTTAATGGTCCCTCATGACTTAAAGGTTAAGAACCACTGACTTAGAGCGAGCTAAAAATTATAATATTACACCACCTTTACAGTTATCGTTACTCGTTACATTATTTTAAAATGTTGTAACTGAACGTCAACTACAACGCTTACTGCTTGCCCTTCCTTACCTGTTACATATACTAGTACAATTACAACATTATGTAAAATAGAAAAAAATATAAATTAGAATAAAAAATCTCGCCGCCATCATCATTTAACATTTACGGTCAAGCAATTTCGCTAAAACAATGCTTTAACATAATTTGTAGCGAAAGACCAAATTAAAAAGCCGGCAAACCTTGCTAATTCAATCGCCATTGTTAAGACTCCGCAAGTTGTTCATTGTGAAAGCCTAGTTAAGCCCGTAGTAGTAGACCTTTAAAAATCACACTAGTGATGAGAAAGGTATACCTATAAAAACATTGCCCCTTAAGAGTAACATTAGAAAAAAAAGTAAAGTATCAGCCTCTATACTGACCCACTGTGGGCAAAGGCCTCCATCATAAATATCAAGCATCGCTATTATGATGGGATTAGGCTTAATCACCAGCATTCCTAATGCGGATTGGTGATCACAAACCCGAGTAATGTTTGAAAAATTTGAAACTTATTTTTGCTCGACCCGGGAATCTGACCCGAACCCCGTGATTACAGCCCGGTACTTAAACCACTAAACGTTCATTTGTTTGAGCCATAATACATTCTAATACAGTTGAAAGATATTTGCAGCTTATTTGTTTGAGTATTAAAAATGCAATATGCATTCGCTGAACTATAGATCCTGATACGAGGCAGGGTCACTACCCAATGCGTCAACGTTAGGCCAGTCAAATACACTGGTTGAATTATTCGAATGGTACACAACGGAACCTAAAGTCAACAATGATCCACTTCAAACAGTAGATAGAGTAGCATGCATTTGATTGATTGGTTATTTGAAAGAAAGAAGAAATGTTTACTGGGAACCAAAATAAAACGGTTCAAAATCAACATTTATACTTAGTTCATAAAAACACAATACTTAGCTGAGCAATCGGATTTCATTCATTTTGAGAAAAATAAGCAATCACACGGCTCATCTGATGGTAGGCTATTGCCACCAGCCATAGACACCTACCTCGGTGGCAGCGCTTGTGACCTCAGTGGAGCCACAAACTCTCTATTGGACACTGGTACATTCACTAACTCGGCGAAACACAGCGCAGGCGCTGTTTCAAGCCGGTCTTCTGAGAGGAGTTTATCACTCCTGTCGAGCCGGCCCATTCATGCCAAAGCGTAGCTCTCATACCGATCAATGCCACCTCATTCTGCCTTGAGCGGTTTCACTCTAGTCTTCAACTAGTATGAGTCAATTTTTCACTCGACAACATATCGATACTCGTATTTGAAGTCGCATCACTAGTCTTTGTAATAACCCCGGAACAGCCGACAGCCTAATAAACGGACTATAAATAAGTGTGGCTGAGCCAACTTTTTTGTTTTAGGCGTTTAGATGGGGGTGTAATTTTATCTGCTTCGTCGTGAAACATTGTTTATAGTTGAGGCTTTATTGGCGTAATGAAACGATACTCTTTGGAACAAAACAATTTAATTTTATACTGGCTTCATTACTCTTCGTTTTAATCGTGAAATTTGTTCGTAAATATTAATTAACTTACTAGCAGACCTCAAAAAAGGTTATTCGTTTGACCTCTTGAGGTTTCTATGAAGGTTAGTTTGTAAAATTGTAGAGCTTATATTATTGGGATTTTTATTTTTTTAATTTTACAAGGCACGTGTGCTTCTTGTTGTAGTTGTATGTAGGTGATTGTCCTGATAGACATGTATGTAGTCACTTGTACTAACAAGTGAATTCAGCTACTTGAAATGTAGTTTTTCTTCCGTAACAAGGTCCATTTTTGATATTAAACCTAAAATTCACAAAACTAAAATCATGAACACAAAATTAATTTTCACAAAAGGTTATCAAAATTAAACAAGCCATTTTAATTACATAAACATGAGAATCTTTCTGTCGTTTACATTATGCAGTTGTTCCAAACGGAAGCTGTAGGGAATGTTTGCGCGTACATCAATATTCAATCAGAGTGCGACCCAAATTCGTTCACATGCCACAGGTGCGTTGCAAGGGATAGACAATAAATGAAACGGCCAACTCAGCTTTAAACAAACGAGTTTGCCCGAAATACTGGCTAGAAGCAGAATGTGTTTTTAGGCAAGGTTTATCCAAAACCAGAAGACTACAGCTCGGATTAACCGAAAGAAAATACTGATTGCCGCACAAAACTAATAATGACCCCTGCTCTAGTGAAAATTTGTAGATTAATACACTTTGTTTGAGACTTTTTCAATGTTGCGTTACCAAAATAGTTAGGAAAGGTATCCGCAAACCTTAGATGCAGATTCAGCATGCCGTACGATGAAAAAATCAGAACTGACTGTTTTCCTAATAAAAATACAATGCCCCAAGAGAATAAACATAGTAATACTTTAAATTATACACGAAACATACACATTTAAAATGACCATCGATTTCCCGTTAACCTGAAAATCAAAACAGCTATTAAATTTTCAATGCAGTGATTCCAATAAACAATGGCGTCGGTATACAGGGTGGCATTTATTGTTCCATCCGCCATTCACACGGGTGTTGATGCTGTTAACCGAGCGTTATCGAGCGCATAACGCTTGATTGGTAAGGGGCAATGTGAATTCCAGCTGTCGGAATCATTTGTATGTGAGCAATTGTATTTTTGCTCAGCATTAAAATTGATAAATTCACACAACATCTCATACACTGACCTGACTCCGTAATCTGGCGATATCCGGCCAGTCATTCAGTCAGAAATTCTATCTCTCTCAAACAATCTCTCTCAACTCGCAATTCTCTATACAAACAATTTCTGACTCAGAATTGTAGTACCTACTTATCTATCAGTATTTTTTTCGTGCACTACAGTGTTTATATGTGATAGTTGGCAGAAGAGCAGACAGGTCTGATGGTCAGATGGTCAGTTAACACTAAACGAATAATGAAACTATAAGTATAACCAATTGCATATACAGAAAAGGTTTACTCTCAGTACAAAAAAGCCTGACAAATCACGAATCAGACAGCGTGCAACAGACCAACATGTCTATGCAGAGCTTTGCGAAATCCGTGCTTGGATTACAGAGTAATCCCTGATTGCTGTTGTTCGTGATTTCGCTTTGCATTATCAATCGACTACAAAGGATAGAAGTGCGACCTGTCATCAGACTTCGTTGAAGCATACACATGACATTATGAGTGTATACGTATTCACGAAATAATATAGTTTTGATTTTCGTTTTCTCCAGATAACAAGAAGTGTAAATAAATACTTTATATAAACGGGCGAGACTAACCGCGAGGAAATTTAAATATAACATTATAGCACTTATTGCTTGACGTTTTGATTGCATATGCAATACTGATACAAGCCGTGGTCACAAGCAGACTGGAGGCGCACGACGTCGTCTGCTACGCCCGGCTTGTGCATATTCGGATACCCTCTCATTTTCTATATAATTGCACTGCCATTGTAATATATTATAAACTGTTAGTGAAGGCACACTACTCTTACTGTATCAGAGTTGGTTGTGATTTGTGATGGCAAATTGCGAGATAATGCAACTCAAAAGTTTAAAAACAAAACAAGGGTGTATAATCCATACTAATATTTTAAATGGAATAGTGTGCCTGTCTGTATGTTTGTCTTTCTTTCACGGCAAAATGGAGCGACAAATTGACGTGATTTTTGAAGTGGAAATAGTTGAACGGATGGAAAATAACATAGACTACTTTTGCCCCTTTCTAACCCCCCTTTTGAAATGGGGGGCGCGATCGAAGCCGCGTGACAAAAGCTAGTTTACAATATTTTAACTTTAACTCCTAATTTCCCCTTGGCATTTCCATAACATATGCCTTGCATACAACTTCGGCGTTATTATAAGGTGATTAAGGTCGACTTACGTGCGTATTGTGTGCGTGTCAGGTCGGCGAGCGGTCGTGAGGAGGCGCGGGCGCGAGGTGTGCCGATGTCATGGGGCACTAGGTCATGATCGCTGGAGTCCCACAGCCGCCCTGGTGGGAAAAGACGAAGGTCATTATGGCGCTGTGTTGTCTGCAAGGGTATACTTATAAAAAATGGTATAGGGTAAAGGTGGGAAGATGCTGTAGTAGGATAGATGCCTCAGACAACATGTAGCGACCTGTGCGAATACTACACTCACCCCTTAGCGTCGACTGGCGGGAGGGAGGGGATACGCTTGTATTTAAATGAAAGACTATGAGTGTAGTGTTCGCACAGCTCGCTATATGTTGTTTGGGACATCTATCCCACCATTATACATATTTTGGGTTTGGGTCTTGATGTTTTTAAGATTTTTTACCTATAGGGTTAATTTTGAGTCCGACTCGCACTTGGCCGGTTTTTAGTTTTATGAATAGGTGCTAATATTTTGGAAATTCGTGTCATGAACGCTTGTGTTTGTTAAGTGTCTGGATATAAAATATGTATAAACTTTAGTATTATATTTGTGTTTCCTCTGTTGTGATATATCAGATCAGATCAAATCATCAGATTCAGATTATGTGCACAGAAGGACGTAAGCTACATAGTACGGAGTCAAGTCAACGTATGAAACGTTGTGTAACTTTGCATTTTATTAGCTTATATGAAAACTTGTATTTTTTTAATATTTTTTGTACTGTTCGAACGTGAGAACAACATTCAACAGTAGAAAATATTCTATTAACTAAACATTGCTTCAAAAGTGTAGAGACTAAACAATGACGACGCTTCAAAAAAATATACCTTGATTTATTATAGAACAATTTTAAAACGTACACTTTTTAAAATCCGCTTTGCCGTCGCACTTTTGCTTCAAAGTTACCTCGTTATTAACTAACGAGTTTATAATGGGTCATAAATAATAAAAACATCGCGCACGCAATCTAGATTGTAACTAGAGTAGCCGGTAACTTTAAACAAAGCTATTAAGGGTTCTCCGTATACAAGTACCTTTTTTTTTGTTTTCCTAGGGGAAACCATCATGGCCTTCACATTGTCACATGTGGGGGACAAGGTGATGTGTAGGACTCTAACCCTAACCAAAACCCGCGGGGTGTCCATCTCAGCGCAATCGCGGTCGGATACCCCACAGCTCGGGACTGGACCGTCTAGACTAGTACCAACCTCAACTTTCAGTACAAAGTTGGTAAAAAAACAGTTTTAGTAACTTGTTGACATTTCATTTAATGTTGTCTAATATAGGTTTATCAAGTTAAAAAAAAGTCTACTTGTGACTTGTGACTCCACTGGTGTTGCGAGTGTCTATGGGCAGCGGCAATCGCTTACCATCAGGTGATCTGACTGTTCGTCTGCCACATAAAAAAAAGATCTTTTGTTTCATCGAAATTTAAATTTTGTTTTATTTCAACATCTGAAACAGCGCCTGTTCTGTGTTTCGTCGAGTGAGTTGAGGTTACCTGATGCCCAATGGGGGAAAGGGGGTTAAAAGTTGGTAGCGCATTTGTGGCTCTACTGGTATTGCAGGTGTCTATGGGCGGCGGCAGTGGCTTACCATCAGGTCTTCCGTCTGCTCGTTTGCCACCTATCTGTGCAACTGGCAGATGAGTAAATTAAATAAAATAGGTACATCTTTTGTTTTTTCATTTCACAGATTATTTAAAGATTATTTTACGTTCATAATTGCTTATGGATTAATAACTTAACTTCCCTACCATTACAACGTTTAATGTGTTTCCCAATTCATGGCTAAATGTCACGTAAGCCAGTAAATATTGTTTTTTTAACTACGCCTATAGACACTAAACGAGATATAATGTCTTAATTATGGCGGTAATAAGAGCCATAATTTCAAATGAGTTTTGTGAAACTATTTTCTGTTAACGATAGAAAGAACCAATCTGACATGCAATACTAGGCTATATTATACCTATAGAGTAACAGACAAGCAGACGGGTCACCTGGTAGTATGCAGTTTCCGCCGCTCGTAGATATCCAGTAAAGTCACAAATTCACTGCCAACCTATTAACCCCTTTTTAACCACTCGGCAAAATTTATAGCAGGCTAGGCTTTACGCCGTTCTTTTGTGAGGCTATGGTAGCACTCCGATCGCACCCAGTCCATCTTTGCCAAAGCGTGGCTCTGTTACATTTAACCAGATGGAATGCATATATTTATTATGTAGGAGTCTGATGTTTTTGTGATTATTTTTCATTCATTTAACAGTAAGTAAGAAAACTCATCAATTATTGAAAGTGATACTAGTAGCTATCTACGATGAAGTTTATAGCTTTCCAAAGCCATTTATCATTATTTTACTTCTTACGGCTAAAACTTTTTTATCGTTTAAGTACCTAACTCAAAACGAAAATAAGGACCTAAGTAACATTTGATCAACTTCTAGATCTCAAGCTACATTTATAACAGTAATACTGTAAAATCTGGTAAGTAAATGAGTACTTGTACATACAACTTGCTACTCGTAATGACATACCACATGATTTTAGATATACTCGTATGTATGTAAGTTGGATTTCAAAACGCTATTATAATGAGTTACCACCTGATTCTCAAAATCAGAATACTCATTTAAAATTAAACAAGTCAAGTTCAACCCAAACATTTAGTTTAAATAACACCACTATTATCAAAGACACAGAGATGTGTTAGCGTAACAAAATTATATCAAGGAAGCTGTCCGACCCTTGGGCAATTCAAAACAATCCGTCTCTCTCCGGCAGACGGGGCCAAAGGTCCTGCAATATCATCAAGTGTCGGTCGAGGGTGCTTGATTGTTTTACAAAGAAATCGGCGAAGTCCGCGCCGAAACTAGGGTAACAAAGGTCTTTCAGTTAAAAATAGATTTTTTTTTAGTTGATTCTCTTTTGGGCTCTTGAGGGATACTATCTTTAACACTTGAGTTAATACGTTTTATATAAAGAAACATGTAACTTTAATGTAAGTTTAAGGTAAGGTCTTTCAGTTAAAAATACCTATATATTTTTAGTTGATTCTCTTTTGGGGCCTTGAGGAATACTATCTTTAACACATGAGTTAGCACGTTTTATTTAAAGAAACATGTAACTTGTATTAACACTTTTTTTAAATATATCATAAGGATTACCTTTTATGTTTTATGTTACTGTGTTAGTTAATATTAAGTATGTTATTGTTGCTAGTCTATTGCATTGGGCCTCAACCTGTTATAATAGATTCAAGCTAAGAATATATAACAAAATAAATCATTGTCTTGTACGGAATAGAATGGCCTGGGTAGGTATGTGATTCCATTAAATGACAGAGTAGAATGTTTACCCCAAAATACTAGGCTATATACATTATGGATTTTACGACCAATGATTGTTAAATCACTCATTGGTCGTATAAACCATTATAAGTATTCATGACTAAAAAGTCATAAATAAACGACCATTTAATCAATGTCTGTTCAGTAGCGTCAGAGAGATTGTGATGCAAATTATTCAAGGATTAATCTGAATTAATAGTGTGTAGATGAGCAATCTGATACCCAGAGACAACAATGAAAGCTAGCAGGTTTCACACCTGCCAAATGGCTATAACACTTGTCTTTAAGGGATTACGTATATTGGAAATGCAGGATGGAATGACAATGCTTGTTAACGTCGTAAGATCCAAAAGCCTTGTAAAAGGCATAAAACAATTGATTTTCCATTGTGTCTGCTGTCTGGGCCTTACGACGTTAAAGAAAAAGAGCGATGGTAGCCAAAGGGGTAAAAGACGTATGTCTTCTAAATTCTAAAATGGGAGGCTGTAAGTTCATTCGAGTTTCCACCACTGTTTTTTATCAAATATATTATAGGTGGATGTTATTCCCCCGCGGAAGGGAAAACATCGTAAAGAAGGCTCTACGTTTTAGGTTGTTTTGTCTCTAATTCAATTGGTCTGGTTCCCCTGTTAAGGTTTGCAAAGGTCAAACAGCAATTGTTGATTGTGTTACCAGACACACTGAATTCTAGATTATCTAAGCGCAGGTGCCCTGGGCTCTGTAGCGATGGCTTTGGATAACCAGGAATAATACGATGGAATGATGATGACTTGTTGAAGTAAAAACCTAACCACTTAGGCTTTAAAGATTCAGTTAACGTCGTAAAGCCCAGACAGCAGACACAACGGAAAATCAAATGTTTTATGTCTTTTAAAAGGCTTTTGGGTCCTATGACGTTAAAACCTAGTTCGATAAATAGTCAGAGAAGTATGGGTAAGAATAATTTAAATCATGAAACAGTAATTATCTAGATAATTTACTTTAGCATACCAAATAAAAAAAGAGTTAGACAGGTATAAATATTCTATATCGCACAGAAATATAATACTTGAGTCAGAAACAGTCTAATAATGTGGTCTTATCGCTTGTAGCGATAAAGAAGAGTTCTACCTATATATTATTGAAGTTATATCGGAGTAGTCTGACCCTTCGGACAATTTAAAACAATCCGTTTTACCTGTCAGCCGAAAGGGCCTCCGATATCATCGAGTGTCGGTGGGGGCGCCTAATTATTTTACCAAGAATGAAGTCGCCGGAGACCGCGTCAAAACTGTGATACGAAGCTCGGTAGAAATGATTAATAGGATTTGTGCCTTCTTCATTGGGTAGTTATACCCTTGCTGGGTTCTAAGCCACATAAAAAATATTGTATAATAGTGGCCCGCCCTCACTTCGCTTCGGGACCGTAATTCAGAAATGAACCAATAGATGGCGCTGAGTCCAATTACATCGCGCAAGCGTTTCGTGTTTTCGGTTTACCTATAAGCCTTGTCGTTGTCTATTAAAGTTATCTCTTTATAAATAGTATAGAAGAAGATAGATTTAACAGCCATTAATATAACTGCTTTAGATGATATACCTACATTTAGATTTTCATTTCAATGACAATAATAAAGCATTCGATCTCAATAAGACAATGACATGATGTTAAGTGAAACTGAAGATCCACATGCCCGTCACATTCACATGCCCTATTAAATGACACTTTTAGCAAAAGAAAAATTATCAAGCTGAAGTATTTTCTCAGAATAAGGGTAGGTACTCTATCTATATAATGAGTAGGTACTCGTTTAGAAACCTACTTAAATATCCATACCCATTGGTTTTTACTCTTATGTCATGATATATAAGGTTCAAAATCAGGTGGGAACTATTTTCCTTTTGTCTTATTAAGGGTCTCAAAAACCCAAGCAAATCCTTTTGTTTTTGTTAACTTCCAAACTGTACTCCAAACACGTTCTCATTGAGGGCAGTTTGTACAGTCCTGCTATCAACGTACGGACAAACACAACACCCTCGTATTTACTTAGGACTATAGTCGAAGTAACTTACTTTCTTATTTATCCAACACCTTATAAGCAGGCACATACTGCAAACACGTAACGCTTATGTAAACAGGCGATCGTTTAAATTTTAATGAAATCTAAACAGTTCAAAGGTTTGGGATTCTAAGTAGGTAATTGGAAGTTGATCAAAAGATAACATTGATAGGTAAGAAATGCGAGGCTTTGATAATTCAAAACCTCGATTCAAGATAATTCTTTGAATTTCTTCATAAGAAGTACATAGAAGTGAATATGGTAAATTAGAATGACTATTTTGCACGTTTGCACCAATTTTTTTAAATTTAAATTAAAATCTTTTTCCAATGTGTTTCTCGTATTGTAAATAGTAGGTAGGTATGAAATGGGAGAGATGCAATAATACTTAAACATACACATTTCAATGAAAATGTATAAATTAAATAGTTTAATAATAGTTTAAAATTAATATTCCAGAACACTATCATAATTTTTTAGAGGAGAAAGAAAATGACCAAAGAGAACAAGAAAACTACTAAAAACTCAGTAATAAAACTTATTTGATGGCACTTCGTAAAACAAAACTATCATTAAATGAAAATATCCTTATCTCTCTGGATCTTAATGCTCCTACCATGTGGTGTACTAACGTTTATTACCTCAAAGAAGTATGCTTCATAAAAGTTAGAGATAAAAATATATAGTATGACTGACTATGCCATATACTAATCGTGGGAAAGCCACGGTTCAGCATGAATGGGCCGGTTCGACCGGGGTGATACCACGGTCTCACAGAAGACCGGTGTGAAGCCCAACATGCGTTATGTTTTGTAGAGTGAAGGTACCGGAGGCCCAATGGGGGGATAGAGAGTTAAAGATTGGCAGCGCACTTGTTGCAGGTGTCTATGAATTTATTTTGAAGATTCTGTGTGTAGGTAATTAATTTATACAAAAAAAAAACAAAATACTTTTATTTCTTATTTCATAAACATACATGATGGTCCAGGAAATAAATAAGTACCTACTTGATAAACCAATAGGTTATCTATCTCGCTCTTTCCCGTTTCATTTCAGAATTTTATGCAGAAAGTTTTTTAAAATAATCATGATTTCTAAAAGGCAATACACCCTTTGTAGCTTACAATGGCTTCAAAAACATCAGCTCCCACATTACCTGCAGCAAGACGTCATAATAACAATACTGTCTTGTTCTTCCCTTTTAAGGCAATCAACGACACCACAGCGCAGTAACAGTGAGATGGGTGTTTTTACGAGCCACTGAACGATTATTCGAAGGTTCCTGAGCGCTGGAATTGCTTTCTTTGTAAGCATACGGTACACTGATCTTCAAATGATCAACTGACAAATGGAAATAATCCCATCAAAGTAACAATGATTTGATTTTTAACCCCCATTTCATACCATAAGGGTTGAATAAAAAAACAAGTAGATTTTTATTTTTGATAAATTTTCAAATCTGTCCTTATGAGTTTTTTTTTAACCAGAAATCTCTAACATCTATATTGAGAGACTTTCATACCAACGTTAATACTTCTTTTACCCCTTCAAGGGATGAATTTTGTAAAACCCCTTCTTAGTGCGCGTCTACATAAACTAATCGGTCCAGTGGTTTTGGCTGGATAAATCTGTCAGTCACAGGCCGAGGCGTTACCTTTTTATTAACAGTATACTGTACTGTATGTAGAGGAAGATAATTATTACTACAGTAATTTATTAAGTTAATAAAAGGACTATTTCATTCAGTACTGAACAATTTATAACCTTACCTATTTCCTCAACTTAGGACATGTGTATCAGATTTTAATGCTTCCAGTTCTTTTGCGAACTACAGAGTTTATGGTTCACAAGTTTCAATGTTTTCCTAGCGGTGAGAGCATTGGCAATCTGCGTGAAAACTTGTTGATAGCTAGAAACTCGGAGAGTGCTTCGGGCGTATACACCATTATAACATGCCCGTAGAGGCCCTTAAGTGCAGTCCTTTGACTTAGAATATCGTTTCATTCGTAGTTTTCAATGCAACAGTATCGATTCGGAAACCAAAATATTTGATACCAGTTCGTAAAAAATTGTTTTGAATACTTTGTTTTATGTTAGACTAGCGGCCGCCCGCGCCTTCGTCCGCGTGAAAAAGTAACTTTTTACCCCCCTTTGAACCCCTTACAACCTCTTTTTCGCAATAAAAAGTAGGCACATAGGCTTCTCAGGGTCTAGGTCATCTGTATACCAAATTTCATTTAAATCCGTTCAGTAGTTTTGGCGTGAAAGAGAAACAGACAGACAGACAGAGTTACTTTCGCATTTATAATATTAGTTAGGATTAGGATTAGGATTGTGTAAGATTGCAATGTTAGTATGCGTTCTGTTCGGTGCTACCACCTACCCAAACCCATTAATTACTATATACATTAAAGTTGTAAATATGAATGTTTGCTCCTCTTTCACGCAAAAACTACCGAATGGATTTTAATGAAACTTTACAATAATAAAGCTTATAACATCGAAATAACACAAGCTACAAATAATATTCGGTCTAACTTTACAATTTGGAACCGTTCCTTTATTTGCATTAGTTGATTTTACTCCATTTTGAACCTCATACCGTATGGATGGTAAGTAACAAACTGCTAACAGTATCTAAATTTGTTGTAACTTGTCGTAAACTATGAAAGTTGAAGCGAAAACTTCGTCTACATTGTAAACTTCTGTTAAAGTTGCTCTATTGTTAAATAGACATGTCTTATAGCACGAGTCCGTTTAGAGATAGTATGTACCCACAGCTTGCCTTGAGTTATGATGACACTTGGTATAACCACAGCATAGGCGCTGATATAAACGGAGAATTATTAATATAATTAAAAAAGAACAAAAACATACAAAGTACATAAATACTGAAGACAACAATTAATCTATTAAAGGTTAGAATAACAGAAACCCCAGATAAGGAATTGTTGAAAATTGAGTCTGATTTTAGATTATATTAAATCTATTTATAGGTACAATTTTCATTACTTTTCTTACTTCAACTTCGTGGTTTGATTTTCTCGCAGACTTAGGAATCCACAGAATTGAGTATAAGGATTTTATTATATTTCAGTACGATAATAAGTACCCTATTCGCGCATACATGAAATAAAAGGCTAAACAGATAGACAGACAAACTTTTTGATATACGAAAGCTTTAAGCAAAAAATACCCATTTCTTGTTTTACACCCAATTTTACCTTTAAAATATTCGCCATAGAAAATTTCCTCAATTTACTTCCATTGAACCCGCCTAATGGGAAAGGCTCGGTGTGTAATGACCTTAATTAGGTCAAATATTCCAAAGTAAGAAGCCCATTTTACAACAATAATCTCTGAGGAAGTTCCATCAAATTTCTGAGGTTATATTCGGAGTTTGTCCACTTGGATTCAGTAACGAAGTGCTTGTTAGGGAGAGGGATTTTTTCAATTCGATTTACATGAAGGCTCTTAGGTACCTATACTCTAAAAGGCCTATTTACATTTGAAAGTATTTTGGAGTCAGATAACATAACGTCTACATTACCTTTTAACTCTCGATACAAAATCGAGGAGTTACAAATATGGCGTTTGCCTATGTATATGTCGCAGGAATAGTAGTAATCCTGTCCTGAGAAACTGTCATCAGTATTGGAACGGTTTGCAATGTGTATCCATGCGGAAGAGTAAAATAATGTAATAACAATATATTTGTATCACACATTTTGCTTTAAACGTAATACATCTTATAATATATACGTTGAATGAAGACAAAATGTATAACACAAATCAAAAATCGATTATTGCACATCTACGAGTATTTAGATAATTGCTTACCTACATAAATATTTCGTAACTTATAGGTCAAGTTTACCTTTTACCGTTGTAAAATATCCAGACTTGTGTCCTAATATGAAATATCTCTTCGAATTTTTTATATTATTTAGGTAGTCCCAGAACTTTGTGTACGGCGCAAAAGTATATTATTTACAAGCAGTAGTATGCATGATAAACGATTAACGATTGAAATAAATTACATTGATTGAAGTATCTAACATGAGTTATACTTACACTTGATATCTACGGAAATTGCTCACAAGCACTGTTATGTAATGTTTTAGTTTGAATTATTCAACACAGAACGACACTGACTAAGCACGTGTAACCGACACTTAAATTTTCACCACTTTTCATTGGGACCTTCTGGGCGGGTCAAATCACTTGTTTAACGATCACAAGTCCGTCTTAATATAGATCCCGCGGTTCGGTATTGTTTATGTGCGCGAGCGACACCGCTTCTGCGCAGATAGCTCACGAGTGACCAAGCCCCTTTGTCATTCATTATAGTTTGATGGGCCACCTCCGTTTTGGTCGTGTCATTGTGAGAGTGATACGATATCTTTTTGTGACGGATGCCGGTGCTGTGAATGGTAATCTTGAGTCGGTGAACTCATTTTTTTCAAGTGCAAAAGGTTCCGATAAGTATGATAGAGATCCAGATTTGAAAGTTTGTTCTAGTATCTCCGATACTACTTGTAAGTTCAATACTGTAACCAATTTCAATAGACTTAAACCAACGAAATTATCTGCAGAGGTAGCCCTTCATTTGCGAATGGTAAAATGATAGTCTAGCGCAGCGTTTCCCAAAAGCCGGGTCGCGACCCGGTGCCGGGTCACCAAAATGAAATAACCGGGTCGCGACACTTTCGCCTTATTTTAAAAACATGGGTAATACCTAACTTGGATTCCGTAGTAAAAATAAGAAACAGCTGCATACTTCGCACTAACAAAATATTAGTACCTAGTACTAATAAATGTTTCTACTATTACTAATAAACGTTTCTACTATTAATAAATGTGTATTATTTAATCTTAATGAAACCAGTTTGAGTTTGAAAGTAGGTACTTAGTGGGTCACGAAGGGTCAGTGTGAAAATTACCGGGCCATGGCATAACAAAGTTAGGGAATCACTGGTCTAGCGAATTTGCGTCTCATCTAAGGATGAGGAGTAACAACAATAAAGGGTAACTTGCGCGCTTCAGTTCCCTATAAGACTGTCTCACCATAGATAGACTAACGTCATTATACATGTTCTATGGTATCTTACAACACCAGAGAAGTCAGTGCGCAAGCTGACCTTTTTGAAAAGATTTATTAAGACGCCTTAAGATTCGCACAGTTGAAGACTGCCAACCTCAAGGATGGGGGTGGAATTATTGTCGAGTAGAACGGAGATGTAATGATTATGAAATTCTATGGATCCATAATTTTAGAGCAAAACCTACAAGGAATTATTGTCGAGTGCATTTATTAAATGTTACATCATAACTTTATCACTTCATATTACATATATTACTATATTTTTAGACATAGCTATTTCACTCCAATGTCCCTAAGCAAAAATCCATCTTACCTTATAATGAAATATTGATCAAGTTTAAGATAGAGCACGTTTACTTATAAAGTGCCTTTCCACTCTCTCAAGAGATCAAGACGAAGCTTAAAATTTTAATCAAGGATTTAGTGCTTAGAACTTGGAAACACTTTGGTTCTTAGCGATTTCTTATTATACCTAGTATCGACTAGTTTCAAACTCTAAAAACAACACTATTGTAGCACGGAAAATTATTCAAATATTTATTAAAATATTAATATCAATGCCCGCGTGATCTTGTGTACTAAATATCAGCCTTTATACTCACTGCAGAGCAAAGGCCTCATACGTTAACTGTCAATGCTAAACAAAACAATCAAATACGCAAAAAGAAATCTACATCAGTACACCTTAAATTTACTTTTTTTTTTTTTTGTCAGGAGGTGCCTGTCATCAATTGGGCATCAGGGACATAGCTCTTTCTCGATTTTCTCCATACAGATCGGTACCGTGCCACCCGAATAGAACAAATTCCCGCGACCTTCACCAAATCGTCGGTCCAATATACTCTCAATTGTATTAGTTATCTACATTGCACAGTGGCGACATTTTATTAGGTACCCACGGAAGACCAGCGTTGGGGTGTTCCTCGAAACACTTCGACATAAAGCTGAGTGGAGGCCTTACTACTTGTTTATTTTTGTGTTGCGATCTTTTTATTTAATCTAATTAGAGGTAAGACTTATCTGTAACATTATTGTAAATGTTTACAACAAGTACTAAATAAATTATTTATATTCTATTTCTATGATGAAATTTGATGGGAATATGTGTTGTATGAACCGCTAAAAAATATGACACTAAATAGTAAAAAAAAGAATTGGGGTGGGGCCCCCCATACCATGTAACTGAGGGATGAAATTTTTGTTTTTTCGATGTACATACCGTGTGGGGTATCAATGGAAAGTCTTTTAAATGATATAAAGTTTCTAAAAAAACATTTTTTCTTAAAGTGAACGTTTTTTGAGATATCAGCTCTCAAAGTCGTAACAAGTATTGTCCACCCCCCTCTATTTTTATAACTACGGGGTATAAAATTCTAAAAAAAATAGAGGTGATGCATGCTAATTAACTCTTTCAACGATTTTGGTTTGATCAAAGTATCTCTATAGTTTTTGAGATAGGTTGATTAACTGTAAATTTTGGTTAGTTATTGGCTTACACTGAAACGATGGCGGAACCTTATAAGATAGATCAAAAAATATACTACAGTATTGTACACCTTAAAAATCTTATATTTTGCTGCTACGGAACCCTTTGTTTTTAATGTGATCCCCTCGTAGCCGCTACGAGCAGGCGGATCACCTGATTAACAATTCCAAATGTATACCTACAACTTCCAACACTCCACCGCACAGCTACAACAAAATTCGGATCCTTCAACACGGTCAAATCTGTTAGTGGGATTAGAACACGCGACCTCCGCCCGAGTCCCTCCGCCACACGTGCGATCGATACTCTCGCGTCTCTAAAATTATCCGGTGCGACCTGTGGCCCGGTGTGAAACCCGAAGAAACTTTGTAAGGAGCTCGTACAAATGCTACAAGTTGAGGGAGCGTTTTAGGGATGGTTTCTATTTTGATAATTAGAACTTTGGTATTTTGGTTGTTGCCGAAATTTTAGACTATCTTATGTGTTACTAGAGGCCCGCCCTCATTGCACTTCGCTTCGGGAACGTAATTCAGAAATGAACAATAGATGGCGCTGTGTCCAATTACATCGCGCAAGCGTTTCCTGTTTTCGGTTTACCTATAAGCCTTGTCGTTGTCTATAGAAGTTATCTCTTTACAAATAGTATAGAAGATGGCTGGTAGATCAGCAGACAGATCACCTTTTCTTTGGTTTCTCTTTCTAGTTCTTGTATATAACATCTGTCGAGAAAGCCAGGCATTGGTAAATAGTTAAATACTAACAAAATAATACATTTTGTATCTTTTTATTATCACCACAAAGGCATCTCATGACATATTGCTGGGATACAGGTACTCAGTTGAAAGAATAATGGCCAGAAGCCAACGTGTAGCCATCTTGATGGGGAAGACGATATACCTTTTCCAAATTCATCGAAAAATGTTTCGATTTCCATACAAAATGACCAAGTCACGTGACCGACTTTGTATGGAAAGATGTTTTTTTTTGCGAATTTTCAAAAGTCATAAAGCAAATGTTGTTCAGAATCGTTTATAGAACACGTGGCTAAAGGGATCTAAATGATCATAAATACACCCTGTATAGTTTACCGTAAGGGTTTATCACAGCCCTTAGCCCGCAGCAACAAAAGTGGGTTCACAAGCGCACCACCGCCTTTTAAAAGGGAATACGCTGTCGATGTTTTCCTTAAATAAATTTTATAAGGGTATTTGCTCTTCCGTCTAAATAAATAGCTGTAGGTAGTAGGTACGCCCTTCCATAAATCAATAGGATTGGTTACTTTTCCAATAGAATATAAACATTATTACCTACGGAGTCAGGTCAATGCATGAGATGTTGTGTGCATTTATTTTTATTATTATCATTTACCAAATAATGAAGGCGTCACAAATATAGTTATGTATAGTACTAGCTTTTGCCCGCGACTTCGTTCGCGTGGACTTTAGGTTTTACGACCTCACATTAGAAACCTCAAAAATTGTAGCCTATGTGTTATTCTGATGTATAAGCTATATTGTATAAAGTTTCATTCAAATACATGCAGTAGTCTTTACGTGAAAGAGTAACAAAACTCCATACATCCATACTTGCAAACTTTCGCCTTTATAATAGTAAAAGGATAGACCGCTGTTAATTTTTCCCATCGAAGTACTGGCTTTCCGGCACGGGGTTGCGTCTTTTGGCGGAAACTCTTTCACCTACGAGACCTACGCCTTGGTGAACCTCACAGTAACGTCATGCCAAAAACTTCGCAGTCATATCTGTTTTATCAACAAAGTGACCAAAAATTTTTAATAATCGGACAAAGGTAATCATTTACTTACATCTTGTTGGAAAATGATTTTTTTACCGTGGGAGAGCCACGCTTCGGCATGAATAGGCCGGCTCGACCGGAGTGATATCACGGCCTCACAGAAGACCGGCGTGATGCAGCGGCCGTTGGCCTAATTGGGGAAAAGGGGGTTAAAGGTTGGCAGCGCACTTGTGACTCTACAGGTGTTGGAGGTGTCTATGGGCGGCGTAAATCGCTAACCATCAGGTGATCCGTCTGCTCGTCTGCCACCTCTCACATAAAAAAATGAAAGCTGGGGAAAATCTCTTTCATTTTATCCGCAGCTAAATATTAACCTAAGTCCCAAATTAGCGCTTAATACAACTCTTCTTGCGTGTAATCAGATAAAATTCAGTACACTTGATACCTACCATTGCGTGTATGTTATATTTGATTAGGAGAGCCTAATTTAATCTGTCACCTGCGTCGATCGCAGGCGGCTGGCGGCAGGAAATAGCTTTTATTTCTTTCCTTCTACACCTTTCCGACACCAGGCAGACTATTTGCAGCGGAAATGTACGAAGTGAATTTTCAACACCAGAAGGTATTTCTCTAAGTGGGTTTTTGGCATATTGTGGATAATGTAACCATCTCCCCGTTACACAAGGTAATCTTAGACCCTTTTTTTATGTGATAGGAGGCAGACAAGCAGGCGGATCACCTGATGGTAAGCAATTGCCGCCACCCATGAACACATGCAACAAGTGCGCTGCTAACGTTTTATCCCCTTCCCCCCCGGGTGGGCCTCCGGTACCCTCAGTCACTCAGCGAAACACAGCACAGGGGCTGCTTCACGCCGGTTTTCTGTGCGGTAGTGGTATCACTCCAGTCGAGCCGGCCCATTCATGCCGAAGCATGGCTCTTCCACAAAAATTATACGCACACAGATTTAAAAATGTTGTCTCTAACGAAATAATGTATTGGCTTGTAGCCTTTTACGCTGTATTACCTACCTACTTAGATTCTCGATAGACATTGTGGATACACAAGTAATGACATGTAAGATATACATAAACACTGCCAACTTGAAGATCCGCTGCTGACAGCACAAAAGACGTCACTCATAGAGTAACTTATACGTCACAGCCACACACGCAAATAGACGCGAGCCTACGCAGTAAACAACGCCAACACATCGGCCCACTCAAACCTGTAGGATTTCCTCAAACAATTTTTACCTTAATTTCAAAACCAATGAGATAAATATTGAGTAATATTGACAAGGGGAGGTAAAGTGGCTCAGGGAATAAGAAAACGCGCCTTTGGAAACGGGAAGTTGTAGATTGTAATTAAATAAATAAATTCATACAACCTCTCATACATTGACCTGAGTCCGTACTAAGTAGCTTAAGCACTTGTGTTACAGATAACAGATAACGGAAGAAACACAGATGTATACTTAAGTACATATATCACACCCAGGCACTGAACAAACACAAGTGTTCATCACACGAATGTTGGTCCAGGGTGGGGTTCGAACCCACGACCTTTGGCGTATCTCGCCAAATTGAAATTTGAACGTTCCTCTAGACTTTTCAAATATATGTGTGTATAACCCCTGTCCATTTGAGTTACTCTAATGTTATGAAAATAAAAGAGGCAAAAGAACATTACAATGCGGAACTGAATTACCATATCCATTAATACAAAAGGTAAAACACCATTAAAATACGAACCCAATAACCATATCAATTTTATTGACACTGTTCCCTCGATGGTAACACAAATTATTGAAACAAAAACTTAAGCTATAGGTAAATAAGTACACGTATTACAATAATTCTTTACAATTATCCTCAATATAAAAGTTATTTCATACTCTTGAGTTCGCGACATTTAAAACAAAGCAACGTAATTATTTTTATGTCCTAAGTATTTTCACTAATCATTGAGTTAAAACGAAAAAAATTAATATCCGCTGGACGTCATTATTTTGCAAACTAATCTATTTTGTAACTAAATCTAAGCCATTTCCCTATAAATACATTGTAACGAAAGTGCAAAAGTTGAACATTTCAGTATTCCACCGATGGTTTGCCTCAAACTGACCGATGAATAAAACATACGAGGAACCAGACTTTTGTTTTCATATCGCGTCGGTTGTGAATTTCTAGAAACTACTGGTATTTATTTTTTCAAGTTTTTTTTTTCTATGCGGAACGTCTTTGTTCCGTCATAACGAGAATAAGCGAGGAGCATCCATTCAGTTTTTTTATTGCAGGTATGTACCTATGTAGTAATAATTCTATTGTACCTACAAACAACCACACATCAAAGTATACAAAACTGTCAAATTTCTTCAAGCGACTCTCATCTTGCTGTCATACACATTAGATTGAATATCAATTGGGGAAATTTGACAGGTTGCGTTAACCTGATGCGTGCCTGACTGTACTTACCGTCCAGGTAAATAATATTTACCAGACAACCTGCTTAAAATACAAATCACGAGGAAAACTAATCTCAATAGTTCGATTTATTAAAAATTATAACATTATAACAAGCATCGATTTATTAAAAAACCTACAATTAAACATTATTTTATGAATTAACTAAACCAAAACAATTTTCGAAAAATACAAAAGATGGATGGATGTAGGTTTTATTTAAAACAATCTTTTATGAATCTATCAAACGGTTAGTAAATTAAAATAAAAGTATTTCTGATAAGTTATCTATAGTGAGCCGACATAATTCAAAAACAATCTACCAAGTTTTAAAATGGGATTGGTTACTCGACCCGACGAACAGCGCGTGCTTGCAAAATACATATCAACATACAGTTGACCTCCTGTTACTTGGCTTTTTTTCCTGGTGCAATCCTCGCGCACTCAACATTGATTTCGAATTTGGAGATTTCATGCATTTGTCCAAACAAATCTCTAATTCGACATCAATTGAAGAGTTTCAAATTGTACTTCAAAACCCTCAAAAATGCTCCATCACATTGCTGCCTATTTATATTTTGTTGGGCTTCGCGGTCATTGATCTATCATCCCCCTCGCGGGTGGATTTTGTATCAGTTTCAAAAGCTCCCTCGAAACCGTAAAAACTGCTTCTGCAAACAGCAGCCTATATTTGGGCGTCATGTGATGTTGATCCAGCAGTGTGGGCGGGATATCACGTTCCAGTGATACCAACATGGATGGGGCGTGCAATGTTGAAAGTAATAGATTGCCTACCATGCCTTGCTCGGTAAATTGAGCCTTTGTGAAGCTAAAATTATACAGGCCACGAGCTTAGACAGACTGAGTATAGAGGTATCTCTGATGCATAAGATAGCTATTTTATATTGTTTTGAATATGCCGCCGAGGTCGACAAGACAACGAAATGTTGCATTTTATTTTCGACCTTGATCTATAGCCGTGGTCGTCAAACTGCGGCCTGCGGGCCGCGTGCGGCCCGCGGTAAAGTAGATTCCTTTAATTAATAGTCAACTGCACAACCGTACTTCACATATAATGCGGCCCGGACCTTAGTGCTCACAATGTTACGTGTGGCTCTTGAGCAGTAAAGTGTGACAACCGCTGATCTATAGTAATTGAGCTAGAATAGAGCCTTCATTGGTGGTGTCCTATAACGAATAAGATTATACATACCTGTCGCATCCAAAGCCAAACTAAAGTGACACATTTAGCGCTTACGAAAGGTAGAGAATCTCCGATTCAGTCGAAACGTCCAGTTTGTCAGGCTCTCCGGAGACCTATTTTTGTTTTTTAATTGTCGTCTGACTAAAGAATATGCGCCCCGCGTGATTTTTGATATCCGCATTTTTGAATCATTCGAAATCGAGCGTTTGCAACGAGTGGTGTAAACCACTCGTTTACTCGAGGCGAGTGGACGCATTTACGTCAAAGTTAACATTATTTTGACAAGCTTGGCAACACCCTAAGTGAGTAATTTCAAAAATAGGGAAAATTATGAATCATGCGACTCAAGAGACGACGTGACTTGCAAAACGAGTAGTTTTGTTTTGTAAATTCAAAAATAGGTCTACTGGTCACCCCTATAATATTTTCATCAGATTTTGACATCGGATTTTAAAACCAAATATTATTTTAAGTGCCGGTTTTAATATCCAGTGAAGCTCAGTCATTCAGATACGAGTATTTCCACGTTAACCGCTTTCATGTAGCCATAAAATATGTTATGTGAAAAAGCTCCCAAATATTTTATTTTTGTAGTGTAGTACTAAATTGAAACGTAGGTATTTGAATAATAAAATATACTATAAAGCAAATATGCTTGTGTTTTTGCAGTACGGTGTATGTTTGTTGCGGTTTATTTTCATATTCAAACAAAATGCTAGGCAAAAATAGCAGAATATATATATCGACATCTTTATATAAGTCTATCTATTGGAATCTTGGGTACTGACTTATTTTTTTTGCATTTTGGCAGTTACTGTTTCTTTATTTACCATCAAAAGTCTTTATTTTTCATATACCCACAGGGTATGTCTATGAAAATTGCATCCCTTTAACCATCAAGGGAAAACCTTAGTGTGATAATGTATGTGATGTTGTTTCAATTTATTTATAAAATGGCAGTATCTTGATACTGTTGTTTTCACCTTGTTTGCTTAAGTAGACGTATTAAACACCGCTAAACCAACACCTTTTAAAATGTAAATTCCCTGTAACTCCTGCATTGAACAGCGCAAACTCGACATGTCTTGCGGTAGAGACGCAAACGACACCGGTAGCTTACCTTGTTTCGCCCAGTAAGCTCACGCTTACAAACCTCAACTATAAACCTTATTCATTGCCATAAAGGCAAAATTTATTTCATGAGGCTGTATATTTTGAAATCCTTTGAGCACGCTCTTGGAATAATTTACCTAAAATATCTTGCAGCTGTAGCCTTCTTGTAATGCTAACGAAAGATGCCGCTAAACAAATCTTTGTATAGTTCTTTAGAATCATCTAAATAATAAGGCAACAGCAAAAGTAGATGATAAAAAACAAAAATTTCACTATTGAGCAGAGCTTACGACAGAACTAAATCAATTATTTCATCAACAAACATTTGTGTTGGTGCGGGAATCGAACCAGCGACCCTTACGTATTAATTATAAATAGTGCTCTTTTGCGAATGGAGCCTTTGTTGGAGGCGACACTTTTAACGCGTTCACGGTCTATTTAGATTTCTATGGTCGAAGGTTCCAAAATATAGTACCCCATCCAAACTTATAAACTGTGTGGCAGGTTTAGTCATTTCAAATAATTCACCTGTTAGAAACAAGACGTGTTCCGTAGTAAAACTTTATCTTTACTTGCCTATGAGTTGAAGTTCCTTTGTTGAACATTTCGAAAACGTTCTCTTCCACGCCACACGATCATTGAATCAAGTTAGGAAATATCAGACCTGTTGATTTTGATAGGCATAATATCTAAAGTCGTCAGCCGCTCGTGTCGCAAACTTTCAAGTACCTTTTAGCTAGGCATTTAATTACAAAGTTCATATCAAATTAGCTACTTAGAGTTCTAATTTAAACTTTTCCGTGGATTAAATTCCCAAGTGGGTTGGAATAGATCGGGATTGGGGTACATGTGAGTTGGGTTCACTCAGTTTGTATTGTTTGTTGGGAACCATTTTTGGATACGAGTTTAAATTTTATTGTATGGATTCTACATAATTCCCTTAGCCTATACGCCGTTTCTTTCCTCTGTTCTGCGAAGAAATCGCTACAACCGATAATTGTACAAATACAAATACAAAATTATTTATTTGCGGTATTATTTAATTTGTAGGTACGGTTTAATTATGTTTAATAGTAACAGATCATCAGTCATGTAAATAATGCACAAAGGAGTAATAATGTGCTATTTGGGTGTGACTGTGCAAATAATTTAACTTCATTAGGGACGCTCAACGCCACATTATTTAAAATACATACTTATCTGGATAAAGCAAATACTTATTCATAATCTAGCATTACGCAGATAACTACATAGTAGGTATGGCATTAAATTAAACTGAAAAAACATCACAGCAGATAAAAACATACCAGCTCTTGATTCACAGAACCTCCATTAAAATTCCAGAGCTGATTAAAAATTAAACATGCAAGCATCGGTAATTTCATCGCCACGAAGAGAACTTACTATACCTGTTCCCTGAAAGCCAATCCTATTTTACGAGCATTTTCCATTGGAAATAGATAATGATGATCGGAAAAATCCGAATGAAAATAAGTTACTGCATTAACGAAGAGAAATGTTTCTTGTGGAGTGGGATTGTATTAGTATTTTCTGTGCTAAATGTGTAAATAATTACTCTGCAAATCACAGATCAGAGAATCTATTCTTCGATATTTAATTTTTGAGGCTGTCCTCAAATGCAGAGGAACCTACATGCTTAGATGCAACACTATCATTTCCTAGATTAGGAGCTGCATGCTTTTTACAATTTAGGTATATATTTTAACTCTTGACAATAACCAACACTTTTTCAACATTTTGTTTTGTCAAACGTCATTCAAATTTCTTTTGGGACGTGGCCTTGTCGTACAACAAATAAAATGTACCTATGTTATCACGTCGACAGACCATGCATCACATGTGATGCATTTTTGTTTTAGTTTTGCCTCACGTGTAATGCATGGACAACAAATCGAAAATTCTATTTCTGCATTAAGTAACTTCTAACTCAACTTTTCACTAACCTCATTACGCAACTTTCTACATAACTCCCCCGCTAATTCCGCCATCTTTAATTTAGACAGCGGAATCCTAATGAGGCGCGGTTTCGCACACAACTCACACACTCATCTCTACGGCCACTCGGCGAACTACTCAGAAACCAGCACGGCTCATTTAGAAGTTCCACGCCTAACCTCTTCAGTAGGTCGCGAAGTTGCTCTCCAGGGGGTGCGAAGGTGTTTTATTATCAAAATGATGGCGTAAAGAATGAGAGGTCAAGGTGAATGAGATTTTATACACACCCTTGTCGTAATCTTCAAATCAAGAGCTCAAAGGTAAACACGTTTTGATAGGTTTTATACAACTTTAATCCAATACCATGTCTTTAATGAAAATAAAAAACTAAATGTTTTTCACATTATGCAGTTTTTTGTAAAGTGTTGACGTGAAGACAAGTCATTTTCATCATACTGCCAAAAAAAATTTTACCATTTTATTTGAAAACACGCGCAAAAAACTCGTTTTTTTTTTTGTCTCACTCTTGTATTGATAACCTTAATTATGTGACAGTCACATAAACTACTACCTACGTGGTAAAATCTGATTATGGTTGCATTCAAATCTGTCACTTCTGAGCCCGGCGAAAGTAGGTACCTACTCTTAGATTTGCTGTCTTGTAGGTACTTAATTACTTCGTACTAATCCAGATATTTGTGTTGGGTCTGGGTGTTTGTAGTTCCTTCGTTGTTTCTGGTTTCCATAGTACAAGGGAAAACCTTAGTTTGGGACCAGGACAATGTATGTGATGTTGTCTCAATTTATTTATTTATTTATTTAATATCCTACTTATACTTAACCTAACCTAACATTACAATTTAGGTTAAGTTTTTTCGAAGCAATTTCTCAGCCGCGACCGTTTTTAAAACCTCGCCGGGTAAACTTAGCCATACGCGTCGGTAATTTTATTGCACACTTTACGTAAGCGAGTAAACATTTTCACGGTTAAAAGCTTTCACATGACCAAAAAAATCTGTCAAGTGCGTATAGGGCTCACACACCGAGGGTTCTGTATGTATTTTACGTTACTTTTCCATTGTACACATCATGAATTCATGATGTCTGAATTTGTAGAGCGACATGAAATTTTAACTCTCTATAAAAATTAAGACCTTCTATTTTTATGAATTGATAACATATTTAAAGTACCTACACATTTTCCCTTACAAATATAAAATAACGATGGAACTTGCCAAATTTCATAGTTGTAGGTCAATAGAAAATGGAGGGTTGACATTTTTTATTCTAGATGCGAAGAACGAGCAAGTGATGATAAGTAATCACAGCTTTTAATATGCATCTGTGAGAGCAAAGAGGTTGCTGATGCGTTTTTGATCTTTAAATAAGCGTTTTTCAGTAAATAGACTGTCGTATCTTTATGTTATATAGGTGTGATTTGACCAATTTTTATCCGACAATAAATCTATGGTATAAGGCCGTTATTCCATATGAATCGGAGCGTTATACCATTGATATATCTTTGGATGAAGAAGAATTGCACCTTAGAGTTTTAATTTTATGGTGATATATTCATCTCAATACTTTTACACGTTCAGACAGACAGACATCGAAGTGATCTTATAAGGCTTTCGTTTATCCTTCTGACATACGGAACCCTAAATACTATATACCTCATTGGATATGTTATTCAATGAGCGACATTCTCGTCTCAACAATAAAACGTGGCGTAACGTGGTGGCCGTTGACCGGAATAAATCCAACCCACCATGTACGATGGGGGCGGAGGAAAGTGGTATATTTAGAGACGAACAAATAATTGCTTTTCCCTGACACGGGAAATCGAGTTATACTGACAACGTGGTAGGAATTTTATGATGATAAAATGTTTTGTTCGGACGTCCATTGGGAGATGAGTGACGGGAGTTTTTTTGTTAAATATTGTTTTGTGGTTTGCTGTAACGAAGTTATGGGTTTGAGTAAGACGGAGAAAGTGAATGATTCGATTGAGTAACACCCATATGAATCTTGGTATATGGGAGTCACGTTTTTATATTGTTTGATGCAACCGTAATACCTACATTTTTGTCGTTAGGATTATAATTTTTGACAATTAGATTCGTAATATATTATGTAAACTCAATTTCTCAACCATTACGTCACAAATAAAAACATGAAAGATTATACCATACAAAATGCTTTTTACACACATTATTTTATTTATTCTTTATTGATCAAAAAGTAATATAAGCGGACTTTACGTACGCAATAGCAAGCAATTTCTGCACCAATACTACAAGCTAATATTGGACACGGTAGAAAAAAATGGAGGCTTATTTAAAACATTGATTCAATATCGCCCGAAATACATTTACTTTGCGTTTTCGTTTATTCAATTTTAAAAACCCCCTGTGACAAAAGAACAGTTTATTGGATTACTAAAGAGTTTTTCACTCCACTTGATCCAATAAATTCTTGAAATTTATCAGCTGTGACCTTTCTCGAAAATTTTCCATCTGTGTAGCGAATTTTCGTCTGCGAAATCAATCAATTTGTTTAAACCTGGACATTTTGGCTGGAAAGTTGATAAACCTTAGTTTAAAATAAAGTCTATTGCAAAATTTAATAAAACTAAATACAATTTTGATAAATGAATCAAAGAAACGAATTTTTTACGTTCCTAAGGGGGTCTTTAATCTATTAAAGTTTGTATTAAAGTCCCTAATTTTGAAGTTAAGTAGCGGGAGAGGGAAAGTTTATAATTCATATGACTGACTAAGATCTAAGTGAGTGGGGTAGACAAAATTAGATCCCGAAAACGATGTAAAGGAAGGCGGCTAGTACTAAGATTAGATCAAAGGAACAACGCAAGACGCTGCCGTTTATTTCGAGATACATTTGGGTGTTTCCGGACCAATTCATTGAACTTCGATCAATGACATCTATCGATGGAAACTTTAATTAGATACTCAGATTCATACCAATACGAGCAGATCTCCGTGAACTAATCCATTTTACTGTCGACCGATTGGTCTATTCACGAGTAAAAATCCGTTAGATCGCGTACGTGTAGACTGTAGAGTGAGGTCCAACTTCAACGCCTTTGGTCATTTAGTGACATTTTAACATCTCACATCAAAAATAGCCAATCACGTGTAGTTGGACCTCTACAGGTACGCCATCTAACGGAATTTTCACGCGCGTTTAACTACGGTTACGGCCCCCTATTAAGTACGGTTCTTCAATATTCCCTCTACACTATAAACGTTACTCCCAATCATCCTGTCTCCCTTACAACAGCTCAATTTGCTATCAAGTCACATCGCGTACGGCCAGTGAATATTCCACTCAACCTCAGTGAATATAACGAAGCACTAATTAAAACTTCGGCGGTTACGTAAAATTTAATAAAGCCCGTCCTAGCGCGAAGGTGTCAAAACACAAATTTAAGTATTTGTATAAGGGCGAAATTATTATTTTTTTAATTAAGTTAACTTTGTTACACCGAGCGCCCAATAAATTAATAGCTGGAGTCCTGGAGACTGTAGTTGCTTGTTTGAACTTTTAGGTAACGTTTTTGTTACGATACTTGTTTGTTTGTGATTTTATCCAAAGTTGCATATGCATGAAATATTAACTGAATAAAATAGTTGCAAGAGAAAAATAGTAGATTGCATTTTCATTTACTTCGTTGATAATGTTTACTTGAATTGTTCGTGATATTAATAAAAAGATATACATTTTAGTTAGACGAGCAAAAAAATCATACTAAGCAATGTACGCTCATGAGATAAAAACGTGCGATTTCGGAACCCGTATCCGTAGGGCTCTGAAGCGATCCATGGGACCTAACTGGGATTTGCACGCTGCTGAGATGAGTAATAATTTTATATTATTACAAAAAATAAAACAACTAAAACAACCTACCAATGTAGGTTGTTTTATTTTTTCACCTTTCTCAATTTGGAAAATTTTACGTTTAGTAAAAATAATAAAAGCAAGAGAACAAAATTAAATTATGTGCCTACTTAAAGAAAGCAAACGTGACAACCTAAAATCAAGGTGATATTTAGGTCAGTGGGACCCCAGAGTCAACCCTTTTTATTTATCGCGCCCCACTGGAATTCTCGAAAACCCTTTTACTATTATTCTGTGCTTTTACTAAAAAAAATCAGCCAAGCGCGAGTCGAACTCGCGCACGAAGCGAAGAGCTGGGTAGCATTGATTTTTTATGCATAAAATTTTAATATTTTTTTTTTATATGGACTAGTTACAGTCTATAGTTATCATAATTTTAGGTCCTATGTTGTTGTTGATGTGGCATTGCGAGTACTTCTCATTGCTCTTTTCACCAAAGGGCATTATCCCCCAGGACACAATATGCCATAGCAGACCTGGAAGTTCCTCAACAGGGTGCGTATCTGGGTCAACCGCTGTAGGGTCAATCTGTGTAAATGGGATACATGGATGCATCCAGCAATGTCTGCCGAGTGTGAGTGACCCATCTTTTGGTATGCCCTGTGCGGCCGAATAGTTAATAATAATAAAAATATATATTATCTATTGGCATGCCCTCTGTGGCCGGATAGTTGCACGTATGATGACCTCCTACAGGCCACCGACATCGCAGTTTGAATGAGAACTCCATACTAAACAGAAAGAGACAGCTATCTAAGATCGTAATGAGAAACGTCGCCCTAAAGCGCAAATTGTCACAACCACTCTCCAGCCAGAATGAAAAGATAATATTGAACAATTAGTCAGTAGAAGGCTTATCCGAGTAGGTAATAGAAGGGTGTTCATAGACCCCGGGGTCGTAATGCGCTGGGACCACAGGGGGTTGATTTACTACTTTAGGCAGGACTAACATTATGCCAGAGGCCATACCTAGGCACAATATTTTAACATTACAATGAAAACGACGATATGGGGGTGACAACCCACCCGGGTTGAGTGATAGACTGTGTTAACAATTTGACCTGATTTTCAATCATTTAGATTATCTACCAATATTATCTATGGTCGCCAATTTTTTTTTTCCTTGGCTTGACACGCTCCTGCGTATCCATATGCTAATGGCGCCCGAAAGTCTAGCTGTTAGAAAAAAACATCTTATGCCTACATTGAACAAGGGGTTACTTACTTACGCTTAGATGAATTTGTCGCGAGAAACTCCATATAACATGGACTCTAGTCTCCATATAATATGGACTTTTTCATGATGAACTCGCTCATAATGAACACGCTAGCGTATTTTTATGTCTACCTATAAAAAATATGAAGCTAGGTACTTTTTAAGCTAGCTCCATAAAAACAACTATAACTTTTCCGCGTGCTATGAATATTTGGAATGTTAGCTATATAAAACGTTTACGGTTTCTTAAATAAAGAATGTTCGGTGAATATAAGTTTCATAATATAACACGATATGCTCAAATAATTATACATCTATTTAAGGCAAAGTTTTGGTCCAGTCGACTCCAAAATTAAGTATACACTCTAGGACCTTATCTTGACCTTGATATAATCGACAACCAGAGCGCCATCTAGCAACTAAGAGCAAAATAAAGTCTGCGTAACGAAGTGACGGCGGGCCACCAGCAATTTATGAACCTACTTATTATAATTATATCTAGCTAGGAGGTTAACCCAATATTCTCAAGTGCAAGGCGAACTTATTTGAGCTCTATTTATAATTTGAACAGCATACAGTAATGGACGCTACGACCAAGTTAAAGTTTGGTATGGTTTCGCTACGACTGCTACAAGTGCTACGAGACTTGTCGTAGAGAGTTCGTAGAAACTAATTTATTTAAACGAATGGAGCTAGATTGTTTTGAAAACTTTTCATAAATACAATCTAAGAATCTATAAAGGCTCTTTGAACGTTATATGTTAGGCCAGCACTTAGTATTATCATGCCTTCTATGTTTGTAAAACTGTAGGGTGTTTTGAAGGCTGAGTACTTGTATGGTTTGATTTATGTTAAAGGCTATTTAAAATGTACGAACACACTATCATTAAATTTAAATTACCAAAAATAAGAACCATCTATGCTCTGCTCATCATCTTAATAGCGATGACTAGATTTCTGTGCTGAAGTTTTTTGCCTTCTAGTGGGACAGTAAGTATATAGGCTAATACTTTTCTATGCTCATCATAATATGCATCTAGTATTTACTGGCTATTTCAAAGATTCTCGAAAAGGTTCCACTACGTTTTTAAACGAGGTCTCTGGTTCCGATTGCCCACTTTGGAAACGCAAAGTGCAGCGTCTGTGACATCTGACGCGGGTCACTAACGCTTGCATAATATTCTGACCGTCTTTATACTCGTACTAGAGTCTCGCCCTCACTTGTTTCGGGACTTAGTTTCGTGATTAGTTCAAATGTGTACCAATAGACGACGCTGGGCGTCGATTACAACGCGCAAGTGTTTGGTTTTTTTATTACATAAGCTTTGTTTATTGAAGCTATCTCTTTATAAATTTGTATAGATACCCAACTCTCGGCTCACAACGAGTGTTGCCAATAGTCAACTCCACTTACTGATGCATTTCATTGCACATAGCATTACGTGTTATTTTTTTTCAAATAAACGTTTCATGGCTTCGACAATTAAAAAGTAAAACATTGTTGCAATATTTTTACGTAACATGACCCGAACAAACAAACCAAGCATTTTTATATACCTACCTACGGATGAAAAAAAAAACATTGGCCATGGAGGAAAAGCTCGTTGTTTTTTAATTTTTTTTTTGTGCTTGCCACTCTCTTAACGGTAAAATAAAAATAAAATAATTGATTTGCCATTGTGTCCCACGTCCCACGATCTTTGACAAAGATAACATCAATACCATTGAAGTTAGGCCGATGCTTTGAATGAAAATGGTATTACGTGTAACAATCGACATTTCGGCGCCACTAGTCCCAATGCGGAAATCCGGCGCACATTCACTCAGCTCAGCCCAGTCTTTAATTATGGAATCCTCCCGAGCATAAACCGCTTTGTCTCTCGTATTCCCGGCCGTAACAAGGTGTATCAAAATTGCCGTTTAGTCTTTGACCGAGCTCTGTATCAAATTTAACATTTAATAACCCCCGTTTCAACTGAGGCTGCCGTGAGCGAATTTCACTTAAAGAACGCTCGTTTTGTACTCTAGCGCCGCCATTTTTACTAATGGGAGCTATCGCGTGTAAGATCCGCTAAATGGCGTATTGTAGAACTAAGGCTAAATAGTGATTGGTTATTGGTGATGTGGGATGTCAAATGGTCACTAAACTAACTAACTAATCACGCTGAAACTGAACCTCGGTCTAACAGTACACCTACCTAGAGGTTTTTTCACATGCACTTCGAGGCATAGCCTTAGTTTAAGAAAGATATATATTTTTTTATGTGATAGGTAGCAGACGAGCAGGCGGATCACCTGATGGTAAGCAATCGCCGCCGCCCATGAACACATGCAACAAGTGCGCTGCTAACCTTTTATCCCCTTCCCCCCCGATGGGCCTGCGGTTCCCTCACTCACTCGGCGAAACACAGCACAGGAGCTGCTTCACGCCGGTTTTCTGTGAAGCAGTGGTATCACTCCGGTCAAGCCGGCGCAATCATGCCGAAGCATGGCTCTACCACAATTAAATTCCGTCTTGAATAAAAAATATCTTGAAGGTCACCAGGTCGTATCTTATCGTTAATTGATAGATTTAGAGTGTACGACGCAAAGGTTGTTGATCTCATTACCGCGCGTACTTGACGTCATAAAAGTTAAGGTTTTTCTTTGCCTACCTTAAATTCATGACAGTTAATAAAAATGCAACCGTAGCGCTAGTGGGCTGAAGAAGCGTTTAATAATGCCTACTGTTTCAACAGAACCTCCCATGAAATTCGCTTTAATTTGGGATAGGTGAACTGCTAATGTATGTGTTACAAAACGAAAGCTAATTTCGAGATTTGCGTGGTTCATTAATTTCCTTGCCGGAAAGTAAGATTGCCGCTTTTGTTGTTTTTGTCGGAAATTTATTGGTGGCATTGTTATCTTAAAATTATGGTTGGGCAATGAATATTTACAATAATTAAGGCAATGTTATGTTTTCATTCTAAGACAACATGCCCTTTTATCTCCACGTGGAGTTTGATTTGCCACAAAATTGTGTTATGTTACTAACAGTACACTTGCGACACGGGTCCCAAGAACAAAATCGTATCTGCTAAGTAAAACCATAGCAGATGGGAGTTTGTTCTTGGGACTCGTGCATATAGTTAGCAGCTATCTATCTGTAATAGAATTATCGCATCGCGGCATCGCTTCTTTAATATCCTCACAAACTTTTTCTTTTTTCGTCAAACATTTTATTCCGAATCTATACGAGGTACCGACGAGGGATCGGGGTCCGGGATTAGGGAAGTCTGTGTTGCAACTTTTGGGCAGAATATCAGATCAATTGGGTCATGGTTAAGTATTTACATGTTTTTGGTTAAACATTATGACTCAGGGTAATTTTGATGGTAGCTCAATGGGTGAGAACACGCCTTCTATGCATTAGCTTGGCCTTGAGAAAAACATCGCGTGGAAACCTACTCGTTTTAGATAGTTCCTGAAATCCTGAAGATGATTCAGTTGGTCAGGTTCCCAAATTAAGTTCATTTCATTAGTTGTAATTAAGAAACTCCCCAAATCCTGAAACATGACTAAGCATAGCTCGGGCTCTGCGGCGAAAGCTTTCAACGTAACTATGAAGTGCACAATGAAATGAGTAGGTAATGTACGTACTTTAGTCAGATAAAAAATCCGTAAACATAAAAATAGTTCAAGTTACATCGTCAAGCGTATCTGAATTCGGTTGAGTGTTTTATCCATATCCATTTCAATCCAACGTACCTATATTGAGATGGTCTGCCGATAACTTACCCGATCCCTACCGAGAGTAATAAATAAAACGGTCTGTTTGATCTGATAGCCCAAAATATCGAGATAATATTGATACTTGCCCAGTCGCCAGCTTAATAAATCGGAATGTTTCCGATGAAATTTACGTTTCTGGAATTTATTTATCTGAACTCTTATTTATTGCCTCAATAAATTCCAATTTGTTTATAAAGGCTTTATTGGCAAACTATTATGTAATTTAATACACTTACATTTATTTATTTCTTTTCTTCTTACAAATTATCAGAAAATACCTACAGACACGTTGTTGAATTACTACAATTTATCTCTTCGCTTGTTATTGAATCATGTGATTGATAAATCGGGTGAATTTGATTAATTGTTGTAACATAACCTGAAGCTCTCTGTAATAATTTTACTCGCCTTTCGTCAGATGATGTGTATACCTATTTGTGTGATTGGATAAAAATATTTCTACATAAAAAGAGTCCACTTTATTTACGATTTTTTATATATTAAAGAGTTTACTTTTTTTACAAGGTTTAAATCCCAAACATTATTTTAAGAAACTATTTTACAGCATTTTATTTAAAAAATTTATGCTAACAGCACAGTAAAAAGCATATTGTTGGCATTTTAATCAAAACCACAAATTTATTCAAATTCTCATCACACTGTAATTGGGAGCTATACTAAACTGTAAATGTTATCGGGATAAGCCCGTCGAACCAATTAAAATGGCCGGTGTGATCTGCTGTCGGACATTTTGTCACGGCACGGGTGGCTGGTGCAATTAATAACAATCGAGAGGGATTATAGGGATGCGCCTCGAGTTAAATTTACACACTCGAGTCATTGAAGTGGCCTGATCACGTTTATTGTAGCGGCCTTGTTTCGTACCACAAAGGTAATGGGTGACAATCCCCATTCTGAACAATGATTTTGATGAACACTTGTTTTTATTTGGTGTGTGGATGTTTTGCTGTTCATTGAAGAGTATTTGTGGTTTCCTCGTTGATTTTGACACTATAACACGTGTACATGAAAGCACATCATGTACTAAATTTTATGGAGTTAGTGTAAATGTATCTATGTATATAAAAGTGATAAGACCACCTTATTTTACTGTTAATTTCTGTTGTTTCACTCATGTGTTCTATTTCTGTGTAATAAAGAATATTTATCTTCATTATGTTGTATGATATTTTATCGGAGATTAATTAAGTCCTAGTTTCTTTCTCAAATTTTGGATATTTGTAATCATTCAGATAATTATTCTGATCATGTAATCACGATTTGCTCTTGCCCCTGTATGGTAGATGCTTCATAGATTAAATCAGACTTTCGTAGTCCTGGATCATACTTTAAGCTACCGCGAAGCAGCAGACAAAGAGAAAATTATGACTTTTGCGTCATTCTCATTCTTCTCAAATGGATCTTGAGTGATCGAGTCAATCACTGAACCAAAGAAACTAAAAACAAATGTTCAATCTTTCTTTCGAATCACTTTTGAGTCACTTAGGTGAACTTATTGTCGAGGTACATCACTAAGAGCGGGGATGGAAGCTCAAACTGTTTGATTCAAACGCCCGAATTCAATGGAATTTTATTCGAAATATCAATTAACCGGATAAACAATGAGGACTTCTCGCGAATTTTCGCTTGATGAGTTTGAAGCTATAATGCAATACCAACATTAATTACGACTGTTTGTCTGCTTCACGCCTATATAGCTGGAGACACGAAAGTATAGCGATGACCGTTATTTAGCGCACTTGTAAAAAAGAAGACTTTCTATCAAAATTGGTTTCTGCGCACTCAAGGTCATAACTACACTTTCTTGCCTCGGACTATACTGGAGCTTGCTATACCGCATGTATTTTAAATAATATGTAATTCAAATACCTTCCATGCCCCCAAATATTTATCTCCTGTACTTCATTATCAATATTTCTAACTACAGCTACGTAGCACAAAATACATGTGTAATTATTTTGTGTACCTACGTAGCAAGTACAGACACTATCAGGTTACCACAACCAGCCAAATTCCTTTGATATTCAACTTAATGTGTTTAACATTAAGATGAGAGTCGGTTGAAGAAATTTAACGATTTTGTATAAGTATACAGGGTGTATCTGTGAACATTTACATCCCTTTAACCACGTGTTCTACCAACCATTCTGAACAACATTTGTTCTGACTTTTGAAAATTCGCATAAAAAAATTTCATCTTTCCATACAAAGTCGGTCACGTGACTTGGCCATTTTGTATGAGGAGTCGAAAAAATTTTCGAAGAATTTGGCAAAGTTGTTGAACAATGTTGTTCAAAATGGTTGGTAGAACACGTGGTTAAAGTGATGTAAATGTTCACAATACACTCTGTAGGTATTTGATGTGGCTGTGCGTACAAACAAAATGCTCTATCTCTGCTCTATTTGAATGAAGAAAATAATCGTTATTAAATTACATTCTTTCATCGTCTTACTTATAATCCCAGACTAATTATGTGGTCGCTATGCTAACGGCAGGCGAATACGCAAACATAGCCACAGGCTCTGATTAAGCTCTAAACGAGCGCCGTAAAGACGGCTCTATCATCGTTAACAAGACGCTTTCTTGAGCTAACTAGCAGTAATAGATATAATGTCTAACAAGTAAGAGGAAAAATGAGGATAATTAGAATAGATTAGGTACGTTTTTATTCCAAAAGGGGCTTTACTTAGACTTCATCCGAGTAAGTAATACTTACTACACAGCAATATTTCGAGTTGATTAGGCGCTTTTCCGTCCGAAATGTACAGGTTTTTGATATTTATTTATATCTTTTATTATTTTCATGCCTAAAATAGTCCTATTGATTCGTTTTATTGCCGCAATTTTACTTTTTTATTCATAAAAAAGTAAAAAGTAATTGATTATTTTGATAAGAAACTTAAAGTTCCTTATCTTTTTACTAGTGCCCCGCCCTCACATGGTTTCGGGACATTAGTTTCCCATGCAACCAATAGATGGCACTGGGTGTCGATTACATCGCACATTTGTTTTGCTTTTTCGGTTTACCTATAAGCCTTGTCGTTGTCTATAGAATTTACCTCTTTATAAATAGTATAGATATACATACTAGTAGCCCGCCATCATTTCGTTTTGGGACAGTAGCTCCACTATCTACCAATAGATGGCGCTGGGCATTGATTGCACGTGCTAGTGTTTCGTCTTTTTAGTTTTACGAGTATATAAGGTTTGCCAATGTCTATAGATTGATTTTATCACTTTATGAGTAGTATAGAAGAAAGATCCACTTATACAACACATTCTATCGCAACTCATGAACTCGAGAAGCTTTTTGCTTCTACCAAGCAATAAACAAATATGTTAACCGCACAAACCTCCACTCGCTTAACCGAGTACAACAAGCTATAAGTTATTCAGAGGAAAGTCTCGGAGACTGAAAATTTTGCGATACTGCAAAACTACTTATCCATCTCGATGTAGGTAAAACCTCTGGGCACCTTTGAATTTTTCATTCCAAAACCCCGTATTCTTAGCCGTTTATGAGCACTTAACGAGATCGAAAAGTATTATTTTCGACGTTGAAACGAAGCCGGTATTATGATGATAAGTACCGATAAAGCAGATACGGATTATTGGTATTTTGTTTTGCGGAAAATATTTTTTGCAGTACTTATTTTGTAAACAGATAAGGGGTCATTAACGTTTACGAGAACACATTTTTACCTATGAAGAAATAAATGAAAGTTTGATTGTATCAAGCGGTCAACACAGTCAATGTTTTCGATTATTTTCAAAACCGCATCTAAACTAGTCAAACGGTAAATAATTTATAATGTGATTTCCTTTGTAGCAGGGTGAAGTACCCCCCGCACCGCAACTATTTTACATAGTTGCGGTGCAGGAGACATTATTGAAATTTGATAAAACAATGTCTGTCTTAACCGAGAACCAAGCTTCGGCATGAATGGACCGGCTCTACCGGAGTCAAAGAAGACCGGCGTGAAGCAGCGCCTGATCTGTATTTCGTCGAGTGAGTGAAGTTACCAGACCACTAATTTGGAGGGATAGGGGGTAAAGGTTGGCAGTATACTTATGACCTCTACTAGTGTTGCAGGTGTCTATGGGCGGCGGCAATCGCGTACCAGCAGGTGATCCGTTTGCTCCTCTGTCAACTTATCAAATTAAAAAGAAACTATAGGTCAGTACTTAACATAAGTAACGGTGGCAATCGCTTACCACTTAAATGATCCGGCTGCTCGTCTATCACATAAAAAACTTTTTTTTTTATGTGATAGGTAGCAGACGAGCAGGCGGATCACCTGATGGTAAGCAATTGCCGCTACCCATGGACACATGCAACACCAGTGGAGTCGCAAGTGCGCTGCTAACATTTTATCCCTCACTCACTCGGCGAAACAGGAGCTGCTTTGGTAAATCAAAATTAGGTAGGTAGGTACGTTACCTTAAGTCGAAACAGATCTGTGTTTATATAGTAGCCGCTTACCTGTAACATAAAATGTTTAACTTTAATAAAAACATACTCAATATAAATTCATTAAAACTTAGATACGCGGCTGCGGAAATTAGTTAATGGAGTCGGTGCGAAAGTGAAACAAACTCTAATCGGAAATTCAACTTTCAATCCAAGTTTTTGCTTTCAACAATTATAACTTTTCCATAAAGTGCACATGAATTTAAAATGTTATATACGATAACATTATACTTTTTAATCAAAACTTTTTAGCGTGAAATGGTCACGGCTTCGACGGCAATGGGCCAGCTCGACCGGAGTGATACCACAACCTCACTGTGTAAAGTAGCGTCTAAGTTGTGTTTCGCCGTATAACGGAGGGTACCGAAGACTCAATCGGGGAGTTGGATAACAGTGGAGATGGGACAGGAATTTAAAAAGGTCGCAGCGTATTTGTGACTCCATTAGTATTACGATGTCTATGGGCGGCGGCTATCGCTCTCCATCAGCTGATCCGTCTGCTTGTCTACCACCTATGATATAAAACAATCTTAAATTACTTTATCCTGAAAAAAGAAATTTGAAGAAATATTTATACTCATATTATAATAAACCTATCTAAAAAGTAATCTCCTAAACCATAACAGATTCAGATTCAAATAATCGTACTCCATATTTCATTACTTCCCATTGCTCTATTTGACTTTATAAAATTCAAAAGCAGAAAGAAGGGTAGGAAAGGGTTATTATTTCCTTTATGATCCTCTGCCCGCTGTAATACCACAAAATAAAACGGAACATACAAAACTCATCGACGTAAACCAAGCGCCTGCTTGTTAACCAAGTTGAAAAGGCTCTCGTAGAATATTAAATTCGTAGTGCACTAAATATAAATGTATGAGTATATGCAAGCAAGAATCTTAGGCTGCGTTTCAACCAGAGATGAGCGGAGGTGTGTTGTGAGGAATGTATCAGTTAAAAACCAATAGTAGCGCGTAGTTTACTTAGCTTCACGCATTGAGAAGTGATCACTCTTTTGCTTTTAACAAACACATTTCTCTCAACGCATCTTACACGTATATACGTGGAAACGCAATCTAATGCAGAAGATGGGTATTCATAGTAACTAACTCCTAGATACAGTGATTTTACAGGATTCTTTTATCTAAGTGAGATATATTACAGATCTCAAATATGACGAACTGAGAAGAAAGAACTCTTTATTACAAAAACGATAAGAGAAATTAATCCTATGGTCATTTATAAATACAATCTCTGAGAGAGTGAGTGACTGTAGCCTATATTGCACCTAATAGTGATAGATCACTAAAAGCTAACATTGGTCACTATTAAAAAAACAATACCAATTGACCAGCTAATACCATGCTAAAAACAATACCGATCGACCAGCTAATACCATACTAAAAAACAATACCAATCGACCAGCTAATACCATGCTAAAAGTGTGAACATTAGAGTGTTTACAAAACGCCAATAAGCCTGCGCCGCAACAGATAGGCGCGCGGCTTTGTGCGCGAACAATGCCGGCGTTACACGCCGCCTGCCGCAGGCTCGATCTCCGCACAATGGGCAATCACTCTGCGCTCTGCACACCTGTGCTTAGGGCTACCAGAAATATGTGACCCTGGTTTGATTGTGGCATGGTAGCCTTGAAACTCTTTAAAGACTTTTGACACATAATGCCTAGCTAAAAGTGTGAAGATTAGAGTGTTTACCAAACGCCAATAAGCCTGCGCCGCAACAGATAGGCGCGCGGCTTTGTGCGCGAACAATGCCGGCGTTACACGCCGCCTGCCGCAGGCTCGATCTCCGCACAATGGGCAATCACTCTGCGCTCTGCAACCTGTGCTTAGGGCTACCAGAAATATGTGACCCTAGTTTGATTGCAGCATGTTAGCTTTGAAACACCTTGAAGACTTTTGACACATAACACCTCGCTAAAAGTGTGAACATTAGAGTGTTTACCAAACGCCAATAAGCCTGCGCCGCAACAGATAGCCGCCCGGCTTTGTGCGCGAACAATGCCGGCGTTACACGGCACCTGCCGCAGGCTCGATCTCCGCACAATGGGCAATCACTCTGCGCTCCCGCAACCTGTGCTTAGGGCTACCAGAAATATGTGACCCTAGTTTGATTGTGGCATGGTAGCCTTGAAACACCTTGAAGACTTTTGACACATAACACCTCGCTAAAAGTGTGTACATTAGACACGCCGCCTGCCGCAGGCTCGATCGTCCGCACAATGGGCAATCACTCTGCACTCCCACAACATGTGCTTAGGGCTACCAGAAATATGTGACCCTAGTTTGATTGCAGCATGTTACCTTTGAAACACCTTAAAGACTTTTGACACATAATTCCTAACATTAGAGTGTTTACCAAACGCCTATAAGCCTACGCCGCAACAAATAGGCGCGCGACTTTGTGCGCGAACAATGCCGGCGTAACACAGCACCTGCCGCAGGCTCGATCTGCGCACAATGGGCAATCACTCTGCGCTCCCGCAACCTGTGCTTAGGGCTACCATAAATATGTGACCCTAGTTTGATTGTGGCATGGTAGCCTTGAAACACCTTGAAGACTTTTGACACATAACACCTCGCTAAAAGTGTGTACATTTATGTGTTTACCAAACGACTTTGTGCGCGAACAATGCCGGCGTTACACGCCGCCTGCCGCAGGCTCGATCTCCGCACAATGGGCAATCACTCTGCGCTCTGCAACCTGTGCTTAGGGCTACCAGAAATATGTGACCCCAGTTTGATTGTGGTATGGTAGCCTTGAAATACCTTAAAGACTTTAGACACATAACACCTCGCTAAAAGTGTGTAAGTACATTAGTGTTTACCAAACGCCAATAAGCCTGCGCCGCAACAGATAGCCGCCCGGCTTTGTGCGCGAACAATGCCGGCGTTACACGGCACCTGCCACAGGCTCGATCTCCGCACAATGGGCAATCACTCTGCGCTCCCGCAACCTGTGCTTAGGGCTACCAGAAATATGTGGCCCTAGTTTGATTGTGGCATGGTGGCCTTGAAACTCCTTGAAGACTTTTGACACATAATGCCTAGCCAAAAGTGTGTACATTAGTGTTTATAAAACGCCAATAAGCTTCCACCGCTCGATCGATGGCTCGATCTCCGCACAATGGGCAATCACTCTGCGCTACGGCCAACATTTGGCTAGGGCTACTAGATGTATGATCCGATACGGAAATGTACAGCGTTATTTTTGGAGCAGCACGATATTCCCATATTTCAGAATGGAAAAGGCTTCGTGATGTAGGTAGGATTTACTTCAGGAAGGGGAAGGCTTTGGAATAAAAATTCTGTTTTGAACAAAGCTTTAGGTTTTCGTTAACAAAACAAAAATATTGAGTTGGCCAGTATTCTAGAAATTGGGATTACAGGCGGAATATTCTCTTTTCACCACCAGAAGTTTTTTAAGCATGTTTAAATAAAAATTTGTATTTCAACCGACAATTTAATATACCTACTATACGTCATTATAACATCATCGCACATTTTTGTGATATAATAGAGTCTAGGTGTTATTAATAATTATGTATGATATATAGACATGACATGAAATATAAGACATAACACGATTCTACCACCGGTATCTGAAAGTTGATTCTGACGAGAAGATAAGGCAAGAAACTCGCCAGTTCTTGCTATAGCTTTTTAATCGCCAACATTTTTATCAGTTTTTTTGTCCTCATACCACAGTCCAATACAAAAATTTAAGAAAAAGAAAGTTAAAAATGAGGTTAACCGTGACAGACCAGTCCCTAAAGGTGGTAATAATAATAAATTTAAGTTATACCTACTTGTAATTACGCTTGTGGTTCATCTATTGTCTGATATCTGCAACGCATGCCTAATCCCATCATATAGTGATAACTTTTAATGTCTATAATGGAGGCCTTTGACCTGCAGTGGGACAGTAATATGGTTGATACTGTACAAAGCACGTTTGTAATATTCGGTTTTAATAGTCAACCCTACACCCTTGCCTGGAACGCGGCAGGTGTGATGTTTAACCGTAGTTGTTGGAGACAAAGCGCTCCTGTCGAGATGCGGCAACACATTGTCACCCGTACGACACATTTACAATCGTAACAGTCAAACTATGTGGGAGTTGGCGAATTAACAGTTGTAAGGCTGTTTTTCCACCCGAGCTATGCGAGGTAGCTAAGCGGTGTGCGAGGAAAAATCCACCAATAGAATCACTTCTAGAGAGGTATGAAGTGATTCTATTCATGTTTTTTTCCTAGAAACACTGCTTAGCTACCGCTTCGTACAGCTCTGGCACAGAACACTTTGGTTCTGGTGGAAAATGCAGCCTAAGGTTATGTTTCTGAAGCAAAGCGGAGCGGAATGAAATCCACCAATAAGAATTAGAAACATGTTTTTGCATAACACAAGACACACCACATTACAGACAATAACAATACGAAGCACAGAGACAGAATTAGTTAAAATACACAAAATTAAAAAAAATGTTTTATTGCTGAAGTAAAAAAAAAATATTTATCTACACGACACGTCTTAATTTAAAGAGACTAATAATAGCAGGTAACATTAACATTTTTCAGTAAAATATAGAACTTGACCATAGTGATTCGGTTGTGTATAAGATTTTGTGCGGAACAAAATTGAGAATTTTCCACAAAGAAGAATTTAACTTCGTTCAAAGTGAATATTTTTGTTGCCATATTTATTCAGAGCAGATACAAGTTGCTTTGTCACATCACGGTGAAAATGGATGCTGTCGTTTTACAAAACTATATAATTCAATGTAATCCAAAATAACATTACCTGGGATAAACCCGCGAGTTATAAAACTAATTTTAAGCCTATAAAACTGAACCATGGGACCACGCTTCGGCATGAATGGGCATGTTCGATTAGAATGATAACACGGCCTCACAGAACTCTGTGTTTTGTCGAGTGAGTGAGGGTACTGGAGGCCCCAATGGGGATGAAAGAGGTCAAAGGTTGGCAGCGCACTATGACTCTACCGGTGTTGCAGGTGTCAATTTGAGGCGGCAATCGCCTACCATCAGGTAATCTGTCTGTTCGTCTGGCACATATTACATAAAATCTATAGAGAAATATCTGAGAATAACAGTAGGCTAAAAAAAGCCTCTAACTCTTTAAGCGCCGTCATAGACATTAGGATGCCGCCTACTATGGGCGAATTTTACCGCCGAAATCAGTCATACCCTCAGTCTAGAAATGCCAAATACATTAAAAATTGTCAAACCACAATTCCAAGCATAACTTTAACCTCTACCAGTACATATTCTTTAAGTAGGTAGATACCATATGCGCCGGATTGCTCAGAACGTTCAAAACTTTGACAATTGCCGCGTCTGAGTACACAAACAAATAAGGATGGAAACTTTTAGCCATATGGATTTCTCTGTGTTAGCTTAGCAAAATGATCGTGGGGATTGAAACAGATGTATAAAGGCGTGTTTTCTCGTACTTATACCAAAATTGAAACAGATTTCAAAATTATAAATATCAATGATCACTTTATAACATTATTTGTCTCTTTTACCTGTATATTTAACGACCTACTATATCTTTGTACCGGGTCATGATATCGAGGTCACGGGTTTGATTCACAGGTCGAGCAAAAGTAATTAAATTTTTGAATAAAAAAAAGCACAAAAAAGGCACGGAACTAGGGTCCGTAGAAATTGTTGTAAAACAAATATGAATCTAATATAAAATATTGTATCGATTCAAATTGAGCTCCGCTATCCACAATCGCAATGCTACAACAACCAACGGGAGCGAAACATGTGTTAAGCTTACACTAGCATTTCTTTACCATTTTCCTCGTTTGAGAGAAATTTTCCAAGAAACTTTTCACAGCATTGCTGTCGACTCCACGCAACCAATACATGCCGCCGCATTGTTGGAGAAGACAAAGTTATTTTATATCACACGCCGGTACATTGTAACGTATACGTTCGGAGAAACTTTTACAATATGTTTGACATCTGTATTCCAAACGGGAGTATTTAACAGACTGAGTTTGAAATAATTGATATATTCGCACGCTTTTAAACGATGCTTTTACTGATCAAAGATATTTTCGTGGTTGATTCTAATAATATTAATTTTAACTGAAACTAAGCAATTATCAAAAGAGTGGGAGGGTCAGAGGACGTCCGAAAAAGTGTAAAGTTTAAAAAAGATAGAAAGTAGCCTCTTCTCTTAGTTACTTCTAGACTAAGACCGTTCAGATTCAATTAAGTAAACAACTGTTAACATGAACGAAGTTCTCCTAAACTTAACTTGTAAGAAGCTTAAATTGAAATAAACAATGTTGATTAAAATCAAGAGAGAAAGTCTTAAAAAGATTATATCTGTATGTCTAACATCGTAAATATGTTCAATGGGATATATTTATACCCACATTTGGTCCATGGGACCGCCCTGTTTCAACAGCCTAAACGGAATGATACCACGGCCTCATGAAAACCGCTGTGACCAAACAGCACCAGCGTTGGTGTCCTGCCAAGCAAATGAGAGTACGGGAGGTCCAACCCGGAGGAAGAGTTTAACGTTGTTAGGCTCAGACAGCAGACACAATAGAAAATCAATTGTTTTTGCCCTTTAAAAGGCTTTTGGGTCTTACGGCGTTAAAGATTATCAGCGCACTTGTGACCCCGCTGGTATATACGGGAGAAATCGCCTACCATCAGGTGATCCTCGCCTACCTATCATAAAAAACACTGCATTTACAAGCAATCAGCATACATTTTAAAGAGGCAATAAAAACACAATTTCCTTTCATAGCTCATTTCGCAGTCCACTTTAAACTACTAGCCATAAGTAAATTAGTGCTACGTTCAACCCCGTGCATGCAAACACTACCTACGTGGAATCTAGGTAATGGAATCACAAATAACGCTCGAGATGATTACTTGCGCTTGCTTTATGAACATTCCCTTTGTTCGGCCACTAGTGCCACTTGTAACAGTTTCAATGTTACAGGCTAATTAACTTGATTACGGTAAACTTATGTTTACCTTTGGAAACATAAGGATCTTGAGGTCAGTATATTTTTATTTAATTTACCTCTATTATCCGACCGAGTAAAAAGTATGTTTCGAATTCTTCGAACATAGCGCGGCTAATCACCAATCTGCATTAGGCAAGCATGCTGATTAAGCCTAAACTCATCATAGTAGTGATAACTTGATTTCTATGAAGGAGGCCTTTGCTCTGCAATACTTATATAGGCTGATGCTTTACTTTAGTATTATCTGGCGACTGGAATGCTGACAGTTCTAATCGTTGACTGAACGGCTTGTTATTAAAAGGGGCAACACTTCTAGTTTTTAATGATACTGGCCCATCCCCATTTCTTAGTATAAATTATAAGTAAATCTTAAGTATCGTTCTACATCGTAAAGTGAAATATTCCCAGAAACAATTTAAATGTCCTTTAAAACATAAGCACTGATTTCAGAGACTTCGATAGTTCTGAATGTACCATAATGACTGAAGTCTTGTCCAATTATGCAAAAAATAAACATAAAGCAACTACGTCGGTTTTATAATCCCTCATTTACGACCATTAAGTGCTTTAACCACTAAGTTATGCACAGAAAGTCAACCTATTTTTAAACTAACAAGTAAGTAATCCTTGGTGTGCATGCTACGGGTTAGCCAACAAGTTAAGCCACCCCAAGTTTATTATTAACTCACCTACTAACCCTCTCACGACACTCGTAATGAATGCAACCTGACACCGTACAACGCCAACACTGGTATGGTAAGTTTATGGAGAATTACGAGTACAAGATGACTTAATAGTCATAGATTCTATATTAGAACTGTTCCTGCATTACGACTGCATAATACTTAGAGCATTGGTTTAATGCTACAAGGCATAATATCACTCGAAATTATGTTTTTACAGCATTATCCCAGGTAACTTTAGGCGCTGCTAATAAGCTATAATTTTTTTTAATAGAACCTAAGTCATTTATGTCCTGTCTATTGTGTTATAACGTGCTAAAACACTAATTATACCTTCTTCCATTTCTTTTATCGTCAATTTATGTTTCTAAATTAAGGCCGATAAGACGAGATAAAAGATGAAAACATATTTGTAAGGGTTTAAAACAAAAACATTATTTTTAAGATTTAGGAAGACAAACGCGCAAGCGGGTCAGGCCTGATGGTAAGTGAACACCGTGGCGCCCATGGACATCAGTAGCGCTACCATGAGTTGACATCTAAAACTGACGTAACGTAAACTATTGCTCTGTCTCTTTCAAATGCATCACAATGAAAGAGACAAAGCGATAGTTTTCGATAGCGAGGATAGTATTTCAAACTCATGGTAGTGCTACAGCTACACCAGAAGGAGTGCGGATATTATCGAAAAATGTTTTACTTAAACTTAAAAACTACATCAAATCAATAAAAAGCTACATAAAGAATTTGGTAGTTATAAAAGGCGGTAATCCAGAAAATGGATAACTGGATGGTATTGTCCGAGAAGGCAGAGGCTGAGCGGCCATTCACTTTATCTACTTAATATGCCGTAGTTAACAACCCTTAGCACAAGTTAACATTTACAAATTTTACCCAAGATATTACGACTAAGGTAATATTTACTATAACTGAAAGGAAATATGTTGAATCTGTATTAAACAAATCCACCTCTCTTCGTTTGTCAACTCTGTCTCGGAAATGTTTAGACATCTCTCTCTTACGAGAGTGCAACTGAGTGCAACATGCCTTATGTCAACTCAGTTCGTTTTCAGACTCCGTGTCGGTTTATATAGAAGGCAGCCATTGCTGTGACATGCAGATCGCATTAGTTTCCTGGTTTCTTTGGCATTTCCACATGTGTATTTCCGATACGACTACTGCTCGTAGTAAATATGCTGTCACACTGTATTTGATAGATGACTAGAGGTATAGTGCACACGAATGCAAGCTAGCTTGGAATAAAAAATACAAATCGTTTTTTTTTTAAACCAGATAACCAAAGCTAAATAGACTTTACTTAAGAGATTTCTTTTTAATAACATTGGACTAAAATTGTAATGTTTGTTATACTCGAAGCGACAAACGAGCAAGTGGGTCACCTGTTGGTAAGCAATCACCTCCGCCAATGAAAATCTGCGAGATTATTTTACGTTTTGAGGATATAAGCTACTTTGCAAAGCTATCAGTTACTTTGCCCTGGCATAAAGCATCGTTGAAATTGAAAGAAAGAATATAAGACTTAGCAACATACAATATATTTTATTGGGTACCTACAACGTTTTACTTTTATTTGAGTCAATATACCTGGCTAAAACTTCACTCGGCGTAAACTTTTACAGCTCATACTTATTCTCCAATTGCTAAAAGGTACAGCTGCATTTACTAGCACATTTGTGTCCCACCCATAAAACAATTGACGGATGGAATACAAATCTAATGTTTTGCTAAGGCCGAGACATGCAAGGACCTCAGATTCTATTCCTGCACCAACACATAATTGGCGATGAAATAGACAAGTATCCTAAGAAGGATTGCCAACCGTATTCTAAAATAGAGTATTGTCGTCTATATCATGTAGCGTACTCTATAATCTATAACATTAACAAAGAACGCTTAAATACTCTTTTTTACAAAATGTTTACTAAAACTAGTGCACGTCTATAATCATATGCAAAAATCCTTAATCAGAATAAAAAAGTCAACTATTTACTGTTATAATATGTTAAAAGTTGTTATGTGCCGCAAAAAGTACAAAAAATACCTTTTTAAAGGTAAAAAATGAAAATTTACCTCCTTTAAAATCAGATATACTTTATTTCTGCTAAAAAAGTTGGCAACCCTAGTCCTAAGGGAGGTCCTAATCGCACCATGCCGCACGCATGCACCTCTGGGTTTTTCTAATCTATGTGCGTGTTTCTACTACTAATCACGACGTACGTAATCCACTTGTGTCAGATAATTTTCTGAACGTATACAGGTACACACACCGGTTTGTTTGGTTCCCCTGTCTAAAGACTAGAAAGCCAGACGACAATTCCAGACTTCCAAAATCCTAGATTATGGTCTCAGCATAGGTACCCGTTGCTCTGAATGCCACTTTTTTATAGGACAAGAGAAATCCTCGAATTAGCGACTGGGAAAAGTATTTAAAACCTCATCATTTTTGTTGTATTATGCTTTGACGACCCATTCAGCTTAATGGTTTGAGCGTCGGGTGTGATGCAAGGGTTTTGATTCTCGCCCAACAAAAATATTTGTTGATGAAATGTGTTGGGCCGGGATATATGTGTTTTTGTTTTTTTTTTCTGGTTCCCATAGCACAAGGAGAAACCTTAGTACAAAAACCAAGACAGAGTAGGTTATGTTGTCTCAATTTATTTGTTAATCTATCACAGTCTATACAGGGTATATGTGTAAACATTTACATCCCTTTAACTACGTGTTCTGTCAACCATTCTAATCAACATTTGTTCAACAACCTTTCGAAATTCATCGAAAATTGTTTCGACTCCCCATACAAAATTACCAAGTCACGTGACCGACTTTGTATGAAAAGATGAAATTTTTTATGCGAATTTTCAAAAGTCATAGAACTAATGTTGTTCAGAATGGTTTAGAACACGTGGTTAAGGGGATGTAAATGTTCACAGATACACCCTGTAAGTGAGAATAATATTGCCGGACGGAACGTAAGAGAATCTTTGAAAGCAGACTTCTAGCTAAAATATTTCACCCTAGTATCTTGCTGTTGCAATCTCTCTAGTTCGTGACTTGTGAACCCAACGCCCAAATGGAGCCTTTCGACGTGTTCTGCTAAAATGGATGTTCCAAGGAGAATATTTTGAGTTTACAAACTATCTTACAAAGCTTCTTCTAATCATATAAACTAACTAGTGGCCCGCCCTCACTTCGTTTCGGGACAGTAGCTCTACTAACTACCAATAGATGGCGCTGGGTGTTGATTGTATCACGCTTGTGTTTCGTGTTTTCGGTTTACCTATAAGCCCTGGCGTGGAATATGAGGTTAACCTCTTTATAAATAGTATAGATGATTATAAAGCCGGCAGGGCTTTTATAACGGGTTTTTTTATGTGATAAGTGGCAGATGAGCAGACGGATCACCTGATGTAAAAAGTATAAAGTAATCTATTTACAAGTGCCTAAGCATCCTACTACTTACGTTGAGCGCTAGACTTATATGCCGCGGCCTGTAATACTATTGACAATAATTCTGTAAGTACAATCTACAGCAAAAGTAGATGATAAGAATCCAAAAGTCTATTACTCACTATTGAGCGGAGTTCGCGTCAGAACTGTATGCTGTCAAATTCATACAGTTCTGACGCAAACTCCGTATAGCTACTTAATGTGATTCAAACAATTCTAATGCGAACTCCGCTCAATAATAAGTATAGAGTTTTTCATTTTGATCATCTACTTTTCCTGTTGACTGTACTTCTAGGACATAGTACCTACCTCCTAGTTGAAGCTATGTTCAAGTCGCTGAGCCAGCTTAGTAAGTAAGATCATGCTGAAGCGATCAACGGTAGTATGCAAATTGACACAAAGATAATATAATTTGAATGTGTTGCGTAGGCATGTGGATAAACACATCGGAATCTGCATAATTTTGTGTACACAGTTGTATAAATACGAAATGGTCTGTTTCTTTCCTCCATGATAGGAACTCAAATACAATGGCTTTAACACAGTGTACCGATACGGCCGGCTGCCTACCTTGAGGTAATCAAACTACGCCATTTTCAGGATCATCGTCATCATATCATGAAGATAGCTGTCATAAAAAAATCGATTTAATAGTATAATATGCTTCCTTTCAGAAGTACGGAAGGAAGAATCCATACTAATATTATAAATGGGAAAGTGTGTCGGTCTGTCTGTATGTTTGTCTTTCTTTCACGGCAAAACGGAGCGACGAATTGACGTGATTTTAAGTGGAGATAGTTGAAGGGATGGAGAATAAGATAGGCTACTTTTTGCCCCCTTCTAACTCTCAATTTTAGGGAAGTGCGGGGCGCGAACGAAGCCGCGGGCAAAAGCTAGTATAATTATAAAATTTGACACTCTAAGTTAACAAATAAGCTAGATTTTAATACGTGAAAATATGATTGCCATGAGAAAATCGATGAAAATTTATTATTTGAGCGATTTTATAGATAACTAGTGGCCCGCCCTCACTTCGCTTCGGGAACGTAATTCAGAAATGAACCAATAGATGGCGCTGTGCTCAATTACATCGCGCAAGCGTTTCGTGTTTTCGGTTTACCTATAAGCCTTGTCGTTGTCTGTAGAAGTTATCTCTTTATAAATAGTATGGATTTGGTAATCTGGGCTTACTCGGCGAAACACAGTGCAGGCGCCTTCAATCATTACATATTTGCACTGTTATAGTACACTATTTATTTTCCCTAACAAACAGGCCCACAGGTAGTCTCTCATAATACGCCCGTTACAAGCAGAAGCAAGCATCTTGAGCTAACAATAAGCTACCGAGCATGTTTATCTTTTGTTAACGCAAAGCAGTTGTTGTAGGCCGCCGGAGCGCAACAGGTCAACCTAGACACACGTACTTACTATTGTCTATGATATTCAGTTCTTGGGACTATTTCAATTTCAAAGCAACGGTTTTTGAACAAGCTTTGTAAGGAGTGGTTTTTAATTAATAGGTTCTGCGTTGTTAATATAACTTTTAATAAGTCTAAAAAGATATTTCTACAATTTGTTCAAACATGCCAGATTGTAAGGATAATATAGAAAAAATATTAGGGCAACCTAATTTAGAAAAAAAAATAGGAATTAATCATTTTTAATCACATGTCTTGAAAGTGATTCTTTGGATCTTTTGAAATTGAACATTCCTCAAAATTGTATTAATGTGATGGAAACAAAGAGTTCTAAAACCACATAGATTGGGTACCTATATTTGGGTGCTTGTTAAATCTAGTTCATACTAGATTTACCTTTGATTTACCTACAACAGCTCAAATCAGGGCTTCCCGCAGAGCACGCCGTGAATAGAGGCTCAAGCTAACGAGCCACCCAGCTGAATGGACTAAATCCTCGATGCGATCCAGTCACAGCGACAAAACATCTAAATAGCTAGGCAGTGCGCGATTAAGTCGGTGATGAAGCGTAATTCCGTCATAGTAGCGGTGACTTGATTTCTATGATGAAGCCCGTTGCCCTGCAGTGGACATATATTGGCTGGTACTTTCATCGAGATAGAAATACGAAATTATGAAGTCACATCCGTACTATAATATTATAAATGGGAAAGTGTGTCTGTTTGTCTGTCTGTCTCTATGTTTGTCTTTTTTTCACGGCAAAACGAAGCTACGAAATGACTTGTTATTTAAGTGGAGATAGTTGAAGGGATTGAGAGTAACATAGGCCCATACATATTTGCCCCTCCGTGCTATTCCGAATTCAACGCGAGCGAAGCCGCGGGCAAAAGTTACTAAATTATATTTTGCTACTTGTTAAAGTCTAGTTCGTACTAGATTAAGCCACAGGCGCAGCCAGGCTTTAGTTTTGGGGGTCATGAAAATAAAGGTAGGACGTCTAATTTACCTACAAAAGCTCAAATCAGGAGTAGTCCTGATAGCAGAGCACTCCGTGAATAGAGGCTCAAACTAACAAGTCGCCCAGATGAATGGACTAAATCCTCGATGCAATCCAGTCGCGACACACCTCAATAGCTCGGCGGCGAGCGATTTACTCGGATCGCGTGGCAACAGGTGACAGACTCTCATTTTTCAACCTACGTTATTTTTTCTTCAGTTGTAGGGTTGTGCTTTTAGACAGACTGAACATGATAGAGAAAATTGCTCGTTAATTTTTTCTACATGAAACTAATCATGATATGACAAAATTCCGTGGGAAAGGTTCGCTTTGGAATGAATAGGCTGACTTGGCCGGAGTCATATCACAGCATCTCAGAAGACTGGCGTGAAGCAGCGCTTGCGCTGTGTTTCACTGAGTATGTGACGGTAAACGAGGCCCAAAAAGTTGGGAAAGGGGATTCAAGGTTGGCAGCGCACTTGTGACTACTGATGTTGCAGGTGTCTATGGGCGGCGGCAATCGCTTACCATCAGGTGATTCGCTTACTCGTCCACCTAGGTATCAAATAAAAAAAAATATTTTTTATTAATTGAAGCGATTAAAAGAATATACCAATGCCACTCTGTATGCTAATCGAATCGCCTGTAGTAGAAAATTGTTTTGCTTAGAACATTATTTTTGTTAAGGGGCTATACGAATGAAACTAGCGCCGCCAACCTATTTACACTGATTGTGGCTAAAATATGATATTTTTGAAGAAAATAAAACATTACAGACTTAGATCCAAGTACGAGTAAATTGGATTTTGCAAGATGCAACACAATATTTCTAACACGCGACAAGTAACAATACTGTTAATTATTGCTAAAAACGGCCACTTTTAGCAATAATTGACATTATTGTTACTTGTCGTGTGTTTTATATATTGAATTGCATCTTGAAAAATCCAATTTACTTTTAGCCCCTTAATATCTAATCGATAAAATTACAGGTAGAGAAACACAACACTATGGCCGACCACTCCGACCGAGATTCTACATAATGGAGGGAACACTTTCATTCAAATGGAGATTTCTTGCTGCGATTTTTTCGTGTACATTAAGATGAATATTGCTCGGCGCTCCAGTAATCATGAATAAAACATACTTTAAGGCCAGCTGTGGTATATCTGTTGCTATTGAAATATGCTTCCGCTTCCCCTGAACATTTTATTTGAGAATTCACAATATTTTATATCTAGATGCTTGTAAATTGATGTGGGCTTTTTTTGTTTTCCCAGGGAAAGCTAAAATGGCCTTCACCTTATCACATGTGGGGGACAAGTGTGTGTGTCCATCTCAGCGCAATTGCGGTCGGATACCCTACAGCTAGAACTAGGTCGTCCTTTTAATAAAAAACCAAAATTGATGATTTGCGATATACCATTTCAGTATAAAGCCTTACATGAAACCATAATTAACCCGTTTTCACGTTGTTTTGGGTCATTAGTTTCACACAATACCAATAGATAGCGCTGGACGTCGATCACATCGCGATTTTGAAAACTTAATTGGTCTTGAGCACTAGGATCAAGCAACAAAGTCTTGCATGTTGCAAAGCAGAGCTCGAAACAAATTAACAGAGTCACAGTAACACCGCTTGTTAACGGAACATTCTCGACACTAAATATTAATATCATTTAAACCCTAAATAAACACCACTCCTTATTAAAAGCTAAGCTGCTAAGCTATTCTTTAAATAAATGTTTGTTCAACGGTTGCTTAACACGAAAATATACTTAGAATATTTACATTATTCATGGCAGTACATCTTCATTAATTAGGTAATGCGCATGAAATAATGCGGCATACTAGGAAAAGCCGCTTGACTATTTTGAGGATTAATCAGGTACAGTGCAACGCGAAAGTTTAACGTTCATGTCTTTATGGATACAATGCACGCCGATGAACTAATTATTATTCATAAAAAATAACCTTATTATTAAATAATTTGGCGATCAAAAAGAGTACCTAACTGGCGAGTTTCTTGCCCAATAGGCGCTATCGCATGTCAAAAATCCGCTAGATGGCGTACTGTTCGACTCAGGTCCAACTTCGACGTCATTGGTTGTTTAGTGACATTATGACAGCTCACATCAAAAATAACCAATCATCGTGTAGATGGACTTCAGTCTACAGACACGCCATCTATTTCACACGTGATAGTTCCCATTGTAGCAAGAGACTCTGAAATCCAAACTACCAACTTGGGACGCAACAGGTACTTACTCGTAATACTTACTTACTTACTCCACTGGCTCAGCGACCCGAAACGAGTCTTGGCCTCCGAAACAAGAGAACGCCACTTCGGTCGATCCTGTACTACTTGTTTATGCTTAATATTTTTTAATTGTCTTTAATTTGATTAGAATACTGATTTTATCAATTCACACATGACATTGGCAAACCTTTCCTATTACAAAAGAGATGAGAGCTCATTTAAAAAGAAAAGAGATTTTGCCACTTTACGCAGGCTTGCGAATATGCTTTCATACATTATGCATGTGCTCGTTTTTCTTCAATAACCGTTATGAAAATGTTCTTCCATTAGTGTTATGCCTACTATTTATTTCAGATGAAGTTAGGGTTCCAAAGATAACTTTGAATAACTTGATAAAGTCAGGCATAGTTTTGTGAACTTTTTATTTAGGTACAATTTATCAAGTGTTATACATATATTTTATTGAAGTACTCGTGACTACAATATTAAATATTAAGTTACTTTCTACTTTAACCTCATTTATTACACCATTAGAAATGCTGTAATAAATGAGACTAAAGTAGAATTAAGGTAGAATAAGAAAATGTGTAGGCACCTATTGATAATATCGTTTATAGGACTTTAATGGACGCTTACGTAATACCGATTTTAATGGACGTTTCTGTAATTAGATGTAAGTTTTTTGCCAGTATTTCGATTTTAGATAATGGACCCAGCATTATTTATTAAATAACACTATACACAAATTCAGAACCAAATATACAAAATTGTACATACAATAGGCGATTTTCGCCTCATTATTATTCAAAATATTAATTTCATATCGGCAATATCACATTTGCTAGAAGCCGATTTTAATGGACGTTTAATTAATATTTACTCATGATGAATGTTGTTCTATCACAAAAAATAAAACACATTTTTGAAGGTTCCTGAATTTAGATGTTGTCTATTAATTGGTCTGATCTTATCATTTCATTCACTTGTTTTAGTACCCTATTCATTGCACTCGATTTATCCCACCAGCAGCGTCACGGTGTCTCTCGCATTGGAAAGTTACCGTAATACAGCATTTCGGTTTCGAGACGGAATTTTATAGATGACACAAATATTTGTCATATGCACATAAAAGATATTTTATGGATTCCGATACCTTCATTAAACATTCAATATTGGATTACGGAACTCTAACAAGTTGAAACAGTTACAAATAAAATAAATTACTTTAAATAAATAAGTATCCAAGCGCTCTCCGAATATCGCAGGCGGTTTCATTATCCTGAAAACGCTGCATGAATATTAATTCGATTCTTATTAAAATTTTCAGGCAAGTCGTGTTGTTTTTATCACAGCACGCCTCGTTTATCAAATTTTATGCACATTATACAGGTTGTCATAAATAAGCGTCGTAAAATTTGGGCGGGGTGTAATAGCTAGAGCCGATTTATCATAGCCTGGTACTTGTGGGTTGCGGTTTTAGGCACAAGCTTTCACTATAGGCTAGTAAAAATGTAACATATTTCTGAGTAACAATAAAAAAAATAGTATTTTAAGTTATCTATCTATCTCGCTAATATTGCTAAAAAAAATTGTATCCTGTATATCAGTATACCTGCCAAGCTTTAAAACTTTGTTTTGCTGAGCAATAAAGACTATTGTACCTTCATATCTGTCTATCTAATAATTTCAGGGTGGTATACCCAGAATTCTTTTTAATATTAAATGGGTTTGCACGTGACCTCATCTCACCTGATGGAGAGTGATAATAAGGTCTAATTCGTGCGCACTTTTAAAAATACAGTAGGTACTTTAATTCCGATATCCTGCTTTTTTACACGTTGTAGGTATAAAAAAATCTTACCTTTTGAAAAATGCTAGACTTCAGTCCCCTTTTGCAGTTGAGCCGTTTATTTATCTGTGAACAAAAAATAAATAAATTAGTGTCTCGTTGGGATAAACGAGTTCTGAAGTGGAGACCGCGTCTTGGTAAACGTAGTGTAGGACGGCAGCAGGCCAGATGGAGTGACGATCTGCGCAAGAGGGCTGGCTGGAGCTGGATGCGAGTAGCCAAAGATCGATCAAAGTGGCGAGCATTTGGAGAGGCCTATGTCCAGAAGAGCAACAGGCTGATGGTGATGAAGAAGATGAGTTTACCAAGAGCTCTTAAAATATGAACGATTTATCCAGTAGGTAAGTGTTATTGATGTAAATAAATACAGTGTACATGTACGTCAAACTTATAACTTCCCCCTTTATTAGTACCTGCTGGGGGTTAAAAATAACTATTAGTGACTCCACACATTCACGTACCTAGTTCAATTTAAAATGGTTGGACCAAACAAAATATTTACCACGCTACACAAAGACATGCGTGATTCATGCTTCCTTAGTGACGTAAACGTTATTTGCAACTTGGCATGAGAGTAGGGCTGCCAACTCGGAACCACAAAGGTGCTGGAGTAGTCATGTGGCAGGAGATAGTGCCAAGCTTTTTTTTGTTTATTATGTGACAGGAGTGCCTAATCCCATCACAGCAACGATGACTTAATATCTATGATGGAGACCTTTGCCCTACAGTATGCATAGGGACAGTATATTGTTGATACTTCACTTCGCTAGGACATGCAGCAGATGAGCAGACAGATCACTGATGCTGACGCTCACAGACCCGATCATTTAAAAAATATGTTTTTTTGTTCAGAGTTTGGACCAAATAAAATAAACAATCGCAATAAGCAATTTACATTTCAATCGAACACAAGTAAATAGAACTGACAATAGCATACATAGAAAATGTACGCCAAGAAATGGTTTAAATAGAACTACAAGTTATTTTTAAATAACATGTTTTAAATAATTAATTTGCAACCGACATAAGTCTAAGTGTAATTGAATCCATACTAATATTATAAATGCGAAAGTAACTCTGTCTGTCTGTCTGTCTGTCTGTCTGCTACTCTTTCACGTCAAAGAGATAACATAAATGTTAGTTTTTAGCACAAGATTTTTATGCTGTTTTCATTATACGAGAAAGCAGCTTATAAACGACTTTTCACAAAAGTGCTAAATATAGCACTAAGTAAGCTACACTGTAAGTACGTAACCTGTGACGTGACGCTTAGGAAACTTTGTCCACGACAATGATTACACGCTCGACCTAATTAGCTTACTGTGTCACATCACGACCAGACATGCACTAGCAGCACGTACAGTCAGCGACAATCAGATACACGAAAAGCCATGTTAGTTTTACAAAATGTAGGAGCTTTTAGAATGCAAAACCGGGGTTTTCTTAGGCTGGGCGTGAAACGGCAGGCCTTCAGAGTGAGGATAACAGACTCAATAGGTACCTAATTAGTTTGTTCTTTTGTGCCTGTCAACCTCATATTTGGATCTCACAGCCGCTTACTATCAGGTGGAGTGAGTACATCTTGATTGTCCTCAATATAAAAAAAAATACCCTTACTGAGTGACATTCTCAGTATTCACTAAATCTTACACTACCATCTATTCCTTTAAAGTGCTATTGTATTAAGTCAAATTTCTTATGAATGTGGGTGATTCACGATTTAAATCCATATTCCTCCGAAATTACAACGAATTCTATAAATATTAAATTTTACTTAACTTCTTTTTATGTGTAATTCGGTAAAGTTTAAGATTCTGGTGTCAATTTCTAAGGTATATGGGTATGAAAAATTCCACAGTAGTGACATTTATATGAGAATAACTCACGTATTAAATGTTGTAGATGGCTACAACTTTCAATTACCTATTTGTCAAAATATACGGGTGGATATACATATAAAAGAGGTTTGTAAGTATAAATAAATTCTTAATTATTAAGAAACGCAGTGGGATACATCATTATTGCATATTAAACGAGTCGATGATAGTGTAAGTTTTTTTACTAACCAATGGTAATTAATTATGACAAACGTGACTTCACTTGATTTTGTACAAATCTTAAACACATCCCTTAGTACATAGTTGACTGTACAAAGAAAGCGGAAGGTTTTTTATGACGAAGTAAGTCACGCGATGGGCCCTTCGGTCATTTCTACTTAATTGTTATGACTTAAAACAGGCAATTTAATTATCACTTTGTTAGCTGAGTGCTCGGACGGACTTTGTGGTAAAGAATAAGATTTATATTACGTGCGTGATGTGACGTGTGAGGAAATATTACGGTTGATTTAGAAAAAGCGAGAAGTTACATTAATTTAATTGGTAGCTGAAATTAGTGTTGAAATGGAGTTGGTGAACGAGCATGAAGTTATAATGTGTGTTTGCAGCGGCAATGATATTGATGGAAAATACCAACGCAGCATTTTAGATAATATGATACCTACGTGAAACTACACACACCGGCACAATAAGGGGAACGCAAAAAAAAGTTGTTTTTTTCGAATATTTGCGGATATTTTGATAAGTGGTTTTTGTTCAAGTGTTATTACTTTTAAAACTGATTGTTTAAGTGCACCTTTTTTTTATTTTAAGTGTTTTGACAAGAATAATGGCTGTTTAATAATTTGCTAATTTAACGTAATAGTTGGTACTATTACGTTAACTGAGAGTACAAATATGTACATTGACGGACATAATATACATATTTAATATGAATTAATGATGGGAAGAGGCGTCTTGGACTGAGGAAAAAATCGTGGCTACGGAGCATAAGGGAGTGGACCGGAATGACCAGAGCGTGGAACAACTTTTAAATCTCGCCAAAGACAGAGAGAAGTTTAAGAAACTGGCGGCCAACATTCAAAATTGAAGAGGCACCCAAAGGAGAAGAAAAACGTGTATTTGAACTAATAAAGAAACATCCAAAAAGGTAGTAGAGTGTGGTAGTGGACAGCAGAAATCGTCAACAAATGTGTAGTAGTTAAACATTTCTTACAGAAAACATATTATTGGGTTTACAATCTGTCAAATTTCTTCCACAGATACCACAACCCATATACAAGTATCTCAACTGGCACTCATACCAGATCTCCTGGCCACGATGCCATTAGGCAGCGATATAGATTTATTTGTAAGTATTTTTAAGTAGATATTTTCTGTAGGTATATAATATATAGCTGGTACTTCATCCGACAATGAAAAAAATAGGTCTGTTACAATTTCATAATACAAAAATGATCATAAAATTTTAATTAAATCATAATGTGACATCGTATTCACAGCCCAATTATGAACCCCGATTAAAATGAACCCTGAAACCAGACGGTTCTGTTATAATAATATTTGGTTGGAAGTTAAAATTTCGCAATTTAATTATGTACGGTCTGTTTTCCTGGCGTTGGGAGGATATTTAAAACATGTTAAAGGGTTAACAAGAGCATTACAAGGGACCGTTTTTAACGAGTCTGTGATAAAACTGCTGACGTCAGCCTTTCGTTTACGCATGCCTAGCAAACAAGAAATCCTTAATTAATATCAGCTAAGGGAACAAAACCAATTCATTGGTAGGGTGACCAGAGTTTACTGTATTGCACGGGTTCGTTTAATGTGCTAATGTAAACCTGCTAAACCAATTTTTGCTATTGTCAACTAAATCTTCAGGACGTGTATTTGGATTTTCAGTTACCTACGTCGTTGGTCCTACGAAATCTGGAACGCGCGCGTACAGCGCGTCTGGATATAAAGAATTACTGAACATGTGCAAAGGTATACTGTATAGGCTTGAATTCATTTAAAACACATTAACGAGCGCCGTCTGCGCATCATCGGTGCCTAAATAATACACCATGTGCAATGTGATGGTGCCTGGTCTTTTCAAATTATTTTCCCCTTTTTTATGCAATAGTTGGCAGATGTGCCGACGGAACCCCATTTGGCATATACAAAAACACTGGCGGACTTGACACACAACTCTAGATAGCTGGACTGGAGATTCTGATCCGTCGGGAGATGATAAAAAAATCAAGACTCCCTAACCAAACAATTCCCGCATTTTTATCCATAAATAACCCATCAATCAAAAACACCTGGTTAACCTATTCAACTCCCACGCAATATTTAAGTATTGTGGAATCTCTCAGAATTTTAAAACACCTCCTCCCCAATTTGGTAGACTCTATGTCATTGACTTATGAACCAGTTTCAAATCCAATTTTGAACTTTATTTCACATGGCGTCCACCGCTTGCTCAATTTCGTCGGGGCCAATTCCACCTTTCCGATATGAATTTTTAACACGAACCCTCTTTCACATGTACACACTCGCCTTGACAATGACAAGGAATGTTAAATTTTATTTTATTGTTCTACGAGTGTAATACTGCTCTTTTATTATACTGTCACGAACTTCGTAAAAGCCTACTTTGTACTAGTGAAATATGATGACGTATTTGTTGCGTTTTAATTATAGATAGTAATCGGTGGAGGATGTAGATTAAAAAGTTCTAAACAAGCCTGAAAATTAGTGTTTATTTATGAACTCTTAAACACATCCCTTAGTACATAGTTGACTGTACAAAGAAAGCGGAAGGTTTTTTATGACGAAGCAAGTCACGCGATGGGCCCTTCGGTCATTTCTACTTAATTGTTATGACTTAAAACAGGCAATTTAATTATCACTTTGTTAGCTGAGTGCTCGGACGGACTTTGTGGTAAAGAATAAGATTTATATTACGTGCGTGATGTGACGTGTGAGGAAATATTACGGTTGATTTAGACAAAGCGAGAAGTTACATTAATTTAATTGGTAGCTGAAATTAGTGTTGAAATGGAGTTGGACGAACGAGCATGAAGTTATAATGTGAGTTTTCAGCGGCAATGATATTGATGGAAAATACCAACACAGCATTTTAGAATACTCGTACCTACGTGAAACTACACACACCGGCACAATTAGGGGAACGCAAAAGAAAAGGTTGATTCTTTCGAATATTTGCGGATATTTTGATAAGCGGTTTTTGTTCAAGTGTTATTACCTTTAAAACAGATTGTTTTAAGTGAACCATTTTTTTTATTTTAGGTGTTTTGACAAGACTAATGGTTGTTTAAAAATTTGCTGATTTTAACGTAATAGGTAGTAGGTGAAAACCTGAGAGTACAAAATATGTACATTGCGGGCATAATATACATATTTAATACTAGCGGCCCGCCCCGCGACTTCGTACGCGTGGAGTTACTTATTGACACTTACCGTCATATTTTGGACAATCCACACCAATATATTTTTACTAAATTGTAGCCTATGTGTTATTCTGATGTATAAGCTATAATTGTGGTAAAGTTTCATTCAAATCCATTCAGTAGTTTTTACGTGCAAGAGTACAAACATCCTACATCCATACATCCATAACTTACAAACTTCGCCTTTATAATAGTAGTAGATGAATTAATGATGGGATGATGGGCAAGAGGCGTCATTGGACTGAGGACAAAATCGTGGCTACGGAGCATAAGGGAGTGGACGGAATCACCAGAGCGGTGTGGAACAACTTTTAAATCTCGCCCAAAGACAGAGCAGAAGTTAAGAAACTGGCGGCCAACATTCAAAATGAAGAGGCACCCCAAAGGAGAAGAAAAACATGTATTTGAACTAATAAAGAAAACATCCAAAAAGGTAGTGAGTGTGGAGTGGGACAGCAGAAATCGTCAACAAATGTGTAGTAGTTGAACGATTCTTACAGAAAACATATTATTGGGTTTACAATCTGTCAAATTTCTTTTACCGATACCACAACCCACATACAAGTATCTCAACTGGCACTCTCATACTAGATCTCCTGGGCACGATGCCATTAGGCAGCGATATGGATTTATTAGTAAATATTTTTTTTATGTATTATTTCTATAAATAACATATAGTAGCTGCTGGTACTTCATCCGCCAATGAAAAAAAATAGGTCTGTTACAATTCATAATACAAAATGATCATAAAATTTTAATTAAATCATAATGTGACATCGTATTCACAGCATAATTATGAAACCCGATTAAAATGAACCCTGAAACCAGACGGTTCTGTTATAATAATATTTGGTTGGAATGTTAAAATTTCGCAATTTAATTATGTACGGTCTGTTTTCCTGGCGTTGGGAGGATATTTAAAACATGTTAAAGGGTAACAAGAGCATTACAAGGGACCGTTTTTAACGAGTCTGTGATAAAACTGCTGACGTCAGCCTTTCGTTTTACGCAGCCTAGCAAACAAGAAATCCTTAATAATATCAGCTAAGGGACAAAACCAATTCATTGGTAGGGTGACCAGAGTTATCTTATTTTACGGGTTCGTTTTATGTGCTAATGTATACCTGCAATTTTTGCTATTGTCAACTAAATCTTAAGGACGTGTATTTGGATTTTCAGTTACCTACGTCGTTGGTCCAACGAAATCTGGAACGCGCGCGTACAGCGCGTCTGGATATACAGAATTACTGAACATGTGCAAAGGTATACTGTATAGGCTTGAATTCATTTAAAACACATTTACGAGTGCCGTCTGCGCATCATCGGCGCCTAAATAATACGCCATGTGCAATGTGTCTAGGCTCTTAATGTTGATGGTGCCTGGTCTTTTCAAATTATTTTCCCCTTTTTTATGCAATAATTGGCAGATGAGCAGACGGATCACCCTTTGGCAAATACAAAAACACTGGCAAACTAGACACACAACTCAAGATAGCTGGACAGATTCTGATCCGTGGGGAGATGATAAAAAAATCAAGACTCCCTAACTAAACAATCCCCGCATTTTTATCCATAAATAATAACCCATCAATCAAAAACACCTGGTTAACCTATTCAACTCCCACGCAATATTTAAGTATTGTGGAATCTCTCAGAAATTTTAAACACCACCTCCACATTTCAGTGGACTCTATGTCATTGACTTATGAACCAGTTTCAAATCCAATTTTGAACTTTATTTCACATGGCGACCACCGCTTGCTCAATTTCGTCGGGGCCAATTCCACCTTTCCGATATGAATTTTTAACACGAACCCTCTTTCACATGTACACACTCGCCTTGACAATGACAAAGGAATGTTAAATTTTATTTTATTGTTCTACGAGTGTAATACTGCTCTTTTATTATAACTGTCACGAACTTCGTAAAAGCCTACTTTGTACTAGTGAAATATGATGACGTATTTGTTGCGTTTTAATTATAGATAGTAATCGGTGGAGATGTAGATAAAAAGTTCTAAACAAGCCTGAAAATTAGTGTTTATTTATGAACTCTTAAAAACTTTATAGCTATGTTAAATTTGATTTAAAGGTTTGAGCACAAAAAGTCATTAACACATTTTTTTATTACAAACAAAAGTTACCGATTACGTTCCAGAGTAGAAAAGTACTAATCTATACTATTTATAAAGAGATAACTTCTATAGACAACGACAAGGTTTATAGATAAACCGAAAACACAAAATGCTTGCGCGATGTAATTGGACACAGCGCCATCTATTTGTTCATTTCTGAATAACGGTCCCGAAGCGAAGTGAAGGCGGGCCACTAGTTATGTGATAAAAGCCAATTCGCATACTTTCTTAACTTCGTGCTGTATATAAATGTTTGTTTATTTGTTGGTTTGTTCTAGACAGTGTAAAATTAAATTATTAATAAACTCCAGAAGAGTATAACCTCATTACGCCGGTCAACTTTATTTTAAACAACGTGTCTCTTTAATTGGCAGAGTTAATTTTGTGTTCGCTGTAGCACGATAGCTGTCATATAAACGATATAGGTAGGTATATAAACATTTACTATTATTATTAAAGTGGGTTCGATCCCCACTATGGTCAAAGTGAGTCAAATATGTGTGTACTGATAGTGACAAACTGAGAAACGGCAGTCAAAATAAACAAGAACTTAGTGAGATAAATGAGTAAAGAGATAGCGTAATGGCTAGTCAGTGATCATCGCTGCCCACAGATAACCGCAACATTATTAGGATTACAGATTGCCAGCCATAAGATAGATGAGCTCGTTTTTTGACGATTCCAACGTCGTTCTCGCTCTGATAGGCAATCTATATCACAATCGCTTACACTGGTCAACACGATCTTTCATCGCTATCCCCAACTCAATCTCTGACAAATAGAAATACTAAAGGAAACATAAACGGAAAACTCGGAACGCACGACTTTTTGTTTTCTCGATATATACGGATTAAGTGCGATTGGTGAACACAACTCATACATTGTATATTCACAACCTGTAACCAACACAAATATATCAACAGCTTCCATCATGGAAGTCGAAGTTCTAGAAACAAAAAGAAAATACATGTCAGTAACCCTGGATACCTGGAATTAGCAAGCTGAAATGACAGTGAGCTTGTCACAAAACATTTTTTTTTTCAATTCAGAATTATTAGAGTTTGAACTTAAGTTAGTAACCCAACAGATGGTTTTTCTAATGAAGTGTTAACTTTACCTACTAACTACTAACGTTTTCTGAAAATGGCATATTTCTTTGAAATAGCTAACGCCAGTCTTAGTTCCATACAAAAAGTATCCAAACGGACACATTTGAGCGAACCGTCGCCAGTTCACTCACACAATCACCCCATCAACTCCCCCTTTTGATTGTGTGCTACCCAAACGCTCAATTTTAATTACACCCTTTGCCCTTAATGAACTCATTCCGGCCCGCATCAAGAGACATCAAACAAGATTGTACCTCGAAGGGAACTATATACCCGTAATGTGTCCCCCAGGCTCGATAACACACAGTCCAGTAACTTAGATCTAATGCCGCTGATGCGTACACACATGCCCACCTTATTATATTAGCAACAAAGTCTATTATTGAATGAGCTGGGCGATCCAAGGTCGCAGATGTGCACTAACTTTTTATGACATCGACGGTTGAAAGGAATTTGATGGAGTATACGTTCTATGATGGTTTGTTAAGGATTGGTAATTTCATAGAGTGGCTTAAGGGAATGGAAGTGGCCGTTTTCTTTTTAAGGTTCCAACCCTTGAAAGGGAGTGTTGTTTTTAAAAAAAAAAGTCTCAGATGTATAAGGCGATACTACTAACTTTTTAGATTTATAAGTTACGTTATAACTATAAAATATGTAAACGGGAATTATCGCGATGTTTATTGTTAAGTCAATAAACGTCGCGCTAATTCCCGTTTTAATATTTCATAAATTCTGGAACAGCTACAAAAATGTTTCGATGGGAGAATAAAAAAGCTCAAATCACCGCGTTAAATGGCCGTCAAAATGCCAATGCTAATGGTAGGATTGTTATATTGCTTTAAACCTTACATAATGTTATTGTCTATCCGCTAAAACAACCTTGCTGCTCGGTAATACCTTCGACGTAAAACATCACGTAATTACATTATTAAGCGGTTTTATAAATTCTTTCATTTTCATGTCTTCATTGAATATCCACATTTAATAAAAGCATGTAAGCCAAACTAAAAAAAACTAAAACATCTAGACTGCCAGCATTGCTACGAGCATCTACTACGACTGTGCTACGGCGTATTTCGTAGCGAAATTCTTATTTGCCACTGTGCACTGCCATTAAGGCACTAAGGGTTACGAATCGGTTTTATGGCAATGATAAATAGATTTTCTATGGCAATGTTCTTATTTACATGGAAAATGATAATTGTACTTTTTATATCGTGCAATAAAGGATAAATAAAAATAAAATGCTTGTTAAGAGGTATTAATTTTAGTTCCGTCGATGCACACTAAGTGTACTCTTAGATTAATCGAATAGGTGGGTACATTTTATTGCGAAAAACGCACATTACTAACAAAGAAAACTTAAAACTTGAACATAACTAACTCTCTTGATAGCTAGATTATGAAAGGTATGAACAAAGAAGGCGAGCCCATCGAGTCAAACATTATTAAACCAGATCAAAGTAGGTAATACTAACCTTTGCTTTGTTGTGAGTTTAATTTGTCTGTTTCCACATTAAATTGGGTTATGTGGTCTGTTTCCTTTAATTAGAAGGTTATAATAATATATTCTTACATAGTTAAAACCTACTTAACTATTGCAGAAACTACCTGTAGATCATTCGATCATCATATTGTCCACTATAAAGCTGATCGTTGAGATTGTCCACCAGAGAAATATCGTTTAGAAATTATATTTTATTAGAAAATTTCTAGCATATTCCATAACTAAATTATCAAACCCTTAAAGTGATACTTCACACATTTGATAATAACTAGCCACGTCGTAACTTACGAAGCGAGGGAGCAGCACAAAAAATAAAAAGTGTAGATTTTATAAACCCGAGACAGGCCAACGAGCGAGCGCTGAATTTATAATGATTCCTGCCCGGAAAGAGTCTTAAAATCTTACAATATTCCTCAAGAAGGGATCCTGGATGTTTTCAATGCGGAAACAGAAAATATTTTGCTTGAGTTAAATAGAATTCAGCAAAATTACATTAGCAAAAAGAGTAAGTGTTGTGTTTTTCTGAGCTTATTGTTGTTTAAATCTTTTTTTATTAAATAAATCTCGAAATATTTATACACTTGGAACTTTTGGTCCTACGAGTATAAAATTATCACTAAACGAGACATAAATAAATTCAAACGTTCCTATTTATTCAGTTGGTTTGTACTGGATAAATGAAGGTTTTTATATTTAACCTAAACTGTCCCACTGCTGGGCAAAGGCCTCTCCCAAACTCTTCCATTGGTCTTTGTTAGCACCTAGCAAGCGCTTGCCAAAAAGATGGCGTGACGATTTAGATCACCACAAATAGGAAATTTTCGATTAATTTTTTTTTTTTCATCTTTTGGTAAAATAGGACGGTGTGTGTATCGGAACTTTGTATGTAAAAGAGATGTAGGTATGTCAAGTCTATTCATGCCAACATGGCGTAGGTGTAGGACGCTTCTAAAAATTATAAATAACTAACAAGGTATTCGGTACTCTGAAGTTTTCATTAAACATCCCGACCCACATAAATTGATTTGGGCAGAGAAACAGAAGTTTTCTTTTAAAACAATAAATACTCCAGTAAAAATCTCCATACATTTTTACCTTTTTGAAAGGTGGCGCGTTAGTCTGCCGACCTTAACCCGCACAAAACGCGATCTAATAAAAGTTCCAGAATAAAACTCGCTCTAGTCTCTAGACTAGAAAGAGTTATATTAGGGTCTACCCTAGAGCCTACTACGGTACTTGAACATAAGATCGAACTTAAATTATTAAGTAAAAAAAACCAGCTATTTCCTGTCCAATCTAGAAGCAGCACAAACGTTTTCAACGGAAATACATTTTGTACGGTTTATCGAGAATTTTTATTAAAAAGGTGCTTTAGCAAATAAATTTGTGCGGAAATGGTCCAATCCTTACTTTTCTCAGGGTCCAAGGATATTTCTGGGCGGGTGAAATTGAAAGATCGGGCCGCCCGCGTTTTGAATACAAAACATTTTCCTGGTCACATAGTTTCTGTTCTGTTTGGGTCTAATTATTGTCTGCGTGAATTTTGTTTATGTTTTCGCTAAAATAATGTCTTTCAGTTGGAAGTAGTTTTATATTTGGTGGTGTTTATGAAATTAGTTTAATAAGTAAGGTAATAAGAAGGCAAAGAATATCCTTTACAAAATAATTTGAATTCTGGCTATACGTTGATGAAAGGAAGAATAAATGTATATTTTTACACCTTTTCTTCAAAATGTAGGTACTTCATATAACAATTATTTTAGCTAAGTAAGTACTACACCAGTTGTAGATGTCACTTGCACAATAAATAAACGAAATATTAAAGCATGTAATAGACTAAGTATGTACAGTCGAGTTCAAAAATATGTATACACTTTAGGACCTTGTCACAGTACATATTTATAAGAAAGTGGAAGTCGTTTTCTTATACATATGTACTGTGACAAGGTCCTAAAGTGTATACATATTTTTGAACTCGACTGTACCTACAAATTCTTTTATATCACTTAATTTATCCTTATATTTGTTTATTGTGACGTAAAAGAAAATGTGTGTTACAAAAGAGGGAGGTTTACGAGCGTTCTGTTACGATACATAAATTATCAGGTTTAGTGCTGACTCACCACTTCCACACGCGTTAACATCTTGGAGAAAGTTAATCAAACAAACGCCGTAAATCTTAAAAACACAAGATTCATTAGAGCGAAGTTCCGTATGTTGCTTGTTTACTTCGTTAGTTACCTACAATACTATTCATGGGTTTAGGGAAGGTATATTCGAAACTTTTATATACCATGTATAACGAGATAACTTCTATAGACAACGATAAGGCTTATAGGTAAACCGAAAACACGAAACGCTTGCGCGATGTTATTGAGCACAGCGCCATCTATTGGTTCGTTTCTGAATTTACGGTCCCGAAGCGAAGTGAGGGCGGGCCACTAGTCATTTATATTTCTACATGAGATTGAACCAAATCTTAAGTGTAATAAAAGAAAATTAAAATTGTACTTACTTATTTCTCCACAAAGCAGTATGAATACAACGAAATAAATTTCAAAAATCTGATATCTAACTAAGAATATAAGACACCTGTATAGGTATCCCACAGCCTAGGTGTGATAAGTTCAATTATGACATTCTTTGTAATATTAAATTGATGATGCCCCATATTTAAATATAATGATTCTTAATAACATAAAAAATCTGTAAGAGCCACGCTTCGGCATGAATGGGCTGGCCCACCCGGTGTGATACCACGGCTTCATAGAAAACTGGCGTAAAGCATCGCCTACGCTGTGTTTCGTCGAGTGAGTGAAGGTACCGGAGGCACAATTGGGGGGCAAAGGGGTTAAGGGTTGGTAGGGCTCTTGTGAATCTACTAGTGTTGTAGGTTAGCTATGGGCGGTTGCTTACCATCAAGTGATCCGTTTTGCTCGTCTGCCACCTCTCTAATTAACAAAAAGCAACTATTAAAAAGCTCTAATCCCTTTTCCATTCGTTACGTTTGCGGTCCCGCAGGGTGACTCCAAGCATTGATCTCTCCATGCCCCTCTGCGCGACCCGGAACTTCATGGCCGACTTCTGCGTCAGCGTCATGGTTGCTGTACCGTAAGTAAGCACAGGCATGACAAAAGTCAAAGACGTCATGGCTGTCATAGCGAAGAAAAAGTGGACGTGGGCAGGACACATTGCGAGAATGGACCAGAGACGCTGGACAAGGCGGGTTCTGGAATGGAGACCCAGAGAAAGCACCAGAGGGCGTGGCAGACCGCCACAGCGGTGGGTGGACGACATACGACGACACGGAGGTCGAGACTGGATGAGTCGGGCCCAAGATCGCCAAGAGTGGAAGAAAAGGGAAGAGGCCTATATCCAAGAATGGATAACTGAAAGGCCACCATGATGATGATGATGAATCCCTTTTCAAATTATTACTTTTTAGTCGAATTCAAATTACGTCACATTAAAAGCAAGATAAATGAACGCCAAGTACCTAATTGTATGAAAAACTTTCCTCATTACATTGAGACAAAAGAGATAAAGAGACAATCGAGTCGTAACATTTTCCCCAAGCGTATTGATTATGGGACGCCATTTCTCCGCAGCTAACATTGTTACTGGGAGCAACAGATAGGCCTCGTTTCGATTGAGTGTTTACTCCGATGATTGCTTTAGATCCAGGCTCTTTAGCTCACTTCATGCCGCGGTGTGAATATAGAACTGTGTCTCCTGGAGGCTTTTCTATCTATAGGAAAGCGTAAAATATGGACGATTGAGTTGTTTTAATGAATTTTTTAAGGACTTTACGGCTCCAACGGTTGTCAGTACTGCGGCTAATGTGACCAGCCCACTGCCACTTCAGTTTGCTAATTCGGTGGGCTATGTCGGATTACATCATTTCTGATGCGATCCTTCAGCGATACTCCGAGCATAGCCCTTTCCATAGCTCTGGCTGTGGAGACCGCGACTCGGTAAGCGTAGTGTTGGACGCCCTGCGACAAGATGGGATGATGACATTCGAAGGCTGGCTGGTGTGAGCTGGATGAGAGGGGCCGAAAATCGGGAGCGATTGTGGGTAGCTGATGAATGAATTTTTATGATAACTTATGTTTTTTTTTTTGCACGACCCCGGTATCAAAACCTATTTATTTTACCACTACCGCTCATACGGATTCACGCTATCCCACGGATCATTCTCCTGCAAAAATAAACACTGCAATTTTAAATCTACTTCAAAAAATCGAAAACAAAATGTATGATAATACCTATGTACTTTTATTAAAATATGAAAGTAGGATGTTTATTTGATGGTTTCTCTGCTAATTAAGTTACCAAACAACGTGATCCTTGCAGCTCCTTAGTGAAATATATCAAAATATCCTGTAAATGTCTTTCGCTCATACTTACTGGTCAAACGGGTATTTTTGTAAAAAAGTTCGCCTTTTTATACCTCGTTTGTGATCAAATTTGCTCAAAGGTGTGGGCACGATAAAAGCAGTTCAATTTTGGGCCAATGTTTATAAAGGAGGGTGTTGTTTTAACTCTGAACGTTTATTGAATTGTAAAATATGTCGGCTAGTAAAGTTTGAATAGTATGGAATATTTTGTTAGTGAAGCAAATAAGTTGGCTTTATAAAGTTCTTATTCATTAGGTACCATTAGTAACTATGATGCACACGCATTTTACTATTAGTTCCAATCTAGTGAACCAGCTTAAGAAAGAAAAGTTTAGAAAGTTCACAAGTCTTAAATTATGGTAATAACTGATTTTAACAGATTTATTTTATCAGATACCACACACGCATAGTCTACTTTTTGCCCCTTTCTAACCCCCCTCCTCCCCCCCCCCCCCTCGTTCATGCCGAAGCGTGGCCCTCCCACGGTGAAACTTCACAATTTCCAACTTTTTTGTTTCTGAATAAAATTATGAACTCCGCTAGCAATTATTATAATTTCCACTGAAACTTCAATAAAATCTCGCTACGAGTATATTTCAAGAACTTTACGGCGCAAAACAACTATCCTCTGGTTTTAATTTGTCCTAATTACGTATTTCCAAGCAATCTAAGTATTATACCTAAAACACAAGTACACGAGCGTCTGTTTACTTCTCCCTTATCTAATGATGAAACAACTTAATTCAGTCCAAATTGATGTTAGCTTAAACCCATTTAATTCTCAGAATGGTCCCGGCAAATTGTGTTTGGGATAAGAAATAAAATAAAAGGGAAGAGACACGTTCCGAAGCATTTCGTATTTTCGTTTCGTAGTAAGTTACTGATATTTTTCTTACTACCAGATATTTGGTAGGAAGATTTAGTGTTACTATATCACTGGTCAACACATACAGTGTTTCATTTGATATTTTAGAGGATTTTGGTTTGTTTCAGCACTAGAAAATCGGAAAAATATCAGTAACAGCTACAGTTCTGATGGACGAAAGTAAAAAATGGGCATTTAAGCATCATGAAAGATAACATAAAAATAATTTGTATTGCTATTACTCCCAAACTTTACCAATAGATGGCGCCTTGATGTCTGATATGTCGTGCAAGTATTACGACTTCATCAAACTATAACAACGTTATTTCACCTTTAAGTAAGTTCTACTTGTAATAAAGCGCTATTTTAAATCGAACCCTTACTTAATTCCTAGAATTAAGGTTATTTAGCTTAACTGGGCTATTATTGAGCAATTTTAATCCGATCCCTTATTACCAATTCAAGGCATTTGATTAAAGATTCGTAGTTGGGTCTTTATTCGGTCCAATACTCGAGAATTGCCGATAATTTAATCAAATGAGGCAGCGACGCTTTCTGGAGACATTAGTTGTTATTACTGTAATAGCACAAAATAATTAGACATGGGACCACTGAATAAGTAGACAGGCTGTGTGTGTGTACATATCGAACATAATAGGCTACGCACACATACCAGTGCGCGTACAATAAATAAAAATAAATACGCCAGACAATGACACAAACCTTGTCTCAAACTAAGGCAACCCCTGTACTATGAGTACCAGGTGACAATAATCTTGGAATGTTTCGGCATGAATGACAGAGATAGTTGCAGGAGAGACAACACGATATACTGATAGTGCTATAATGTTATAACTATGACAAGTTTTTTGATATCAAGGTTAACTAAAACCGACTCTCTGTTTCAACATGACAGTACGCCGTTGCCTACATCACGAAATAAATAGGCTCATCACACAATAAGTTCAAATCTGTACCTGCGTATAGATAGATATAACTCTTTAATGCACAAAGTTTACAAGTCTTATAACAGATTTCAACAGGTTTAGATATTTAACATATTTCGCGGTTTGCACATAAAATTTATCAATATCTACACAAAGAATTTATCCCTTTAAAAAAATATTTAGATGTAGATTTAAGCTTTACGTCTTAACTCTACAAAGTGTAAGTTCACAAACTACACCGCAGTCTCCGAGTGGCTTGGCCGTTTTGTTACTTCAAGAACTTGAGGGTTGACTCTTGACAGTACGTACATAAGTTGATCCACTGCTTAGACTAATACTACTAAGTACCAACAGGGCCACCATGGGACTGAGCGACACTAGAATCTGCAGGATGTGTAACGAGGCGGATGAAACCCCTTTACACATAATCACCGAATGCGGACCACTGATGCGTAAACGTAGCATGCATCTGGGAAAGCACATTCTAAGCCCCAATGAAGCTAAGGATCTCAGTCCCAAACAATTAATTCACTTTCTTAAAAGTGCAGGATTTGAGACTGAAATGTAGCATAGCGGCGATCACAATAGATCAAACTGGTCGCAGTGATACTGGTCTGAATAAGACCTGCATAGTCGCCCGCTTAAAATAAAAAAAAAAAAAAAAAAAAAAAAGTACCAACAGGCCTTGGAATACGACAAGCGACTAACTAATCTGCATTTGTCGTGAGCTTTGAGTACTGCCCTAGTCCATGGCTATTTCCTAGAAGTGACGTGAGCGTTTGCAATTAGGAATTTGATGTACGGCTACGTAGGTAATTCTATTCAATGCCAACCTACTTATTTTATTATTTTGACAGGCTTACAATGGTAAACTGGATTAGGTGATTGATGACTTAGAAAATATATATCAGACAACACAATAAATTGTCCTGATCCCAAAAATACTGACGTTATTTAGGCACAATAACCATAAGTAGATTTCAACTCATCACAATTAAATAATACCTAATAATAAACATAACTTACATATATTTTGCTCAGCCAGAAGCCAAATAACCGAAGTCTCGAGTTATGAACAAAGGGTGTGCCTAGATAGTTCTGTGGGAGTGCAGTACAGAAATTAGATAAGGGAAAAATAATAATATAAAAATAAAAGTTACTTGCTGCTCATTGGCTGCTTTTTGTTTTGGGACACTTTGTAGTTCCAACAGTACCCACTTCAAAGCAACGGCTTTGGACAGTTAGCAATGACACTAAAATAAGAAGGGTCTAACATAAAAAAAACCTGCAAATCAAGTCATTGTAAGAAAAACTGTTTCAAACTTATAAAAACGTAATGACCTACCAAGAAGATGGCTCCATAAACCCATCGTTCGGCAGCTCGTTATTCCGCCTAAACAGCTCCGACCTCGAAGGCCTCGCTTGAATCCATGAGCTGTCGATCCGACCAAGATATCGGGATCGATCGCGACGAAATTGGCTTGCTCCGGTTACCGAGATCCGCTGGATTACGTGCGCTCAACAAAACACCGCGAAACTGAGATAGGCAGGTGGCTCAAGGCGGATTAGTGTGATTGGATGAGGGAAATTGGCGGTCGTACGAGGTCTAATGGTATCGTAGTAATTATGTAGGAATATAAAATAAAATATTATAAACAACTAAAAATGGTATCGGACTCATCGTCGTCAATTCAGCCATTGGACGTCCACTGCTGAACATAGGCAGCCCCCATCGACCTCCAGTTTGATCGATTGGAGGCGGTCACATCGAAAGGCCACCCGCAATTCTGACAATCATCCATCCATCTAGCGTCCTACCTCGTCTATCGGTACGTGGTCTCCATTCGAGAATCTTTTGGCTCCAACGGCAATCTATTCTTCTTGATATGTGCCCCGCTCACTGCCACTTCGGCTTGCTAACCCGATGGGCTAAGTGGACAACTTTCGTTCGACTAAGGATAGCCAAGTAGGCATCTCCACTGAACTTGGCCCCATTTAGGTATTACTTTTTATGATGATGATGAACTCAACGAACAAATCTTATTGAAACACTGAACGTGGCTCCCATTTGTCATTTTTATTCTTGATGGGAACCTACGTAACCATAACACTTCCAGATTGCCGTAAACGGTACTGGGGACATGATCAAGCATTAATTTTATTAATTAAGTATCTTCAAAAAAAAGTTTTAAAAAAAATGTTGACATAAGGTTGTGTTATAACTCGTAAAAATACGGTCAAGTGCGATTCGGACTTGCCCATAAAGGGTTTCGACATACAGACATGACGAATCCATAAGGGTTCCATTTTTTACCATTTGGCTACGGAACCCTAAAAGGTACGGTCCACGATTCCACTTCAAAAGAACTTCAATATAATTTCTAACTGGGTTTTATTAGCATAGGCCTATCTGAAGTGATACAGCGAATCGCCATTAGGAAAGTCCAGTGTTTTTATTACTGAACATTTATTAATGGACAGGCGGATAGACAACAATACTTCGAAATTGTTAAAAGACCGAAAGATAAAAGTGAAAAATAGAATTGTTAATCGACGACTACAAATTTACTCCATCAGGAGAATCACCAGTGTGCATGCAAAATCTTATCTATTTTGAAATATTAATCTTGTCTATATAAAATAAAAACTTAAAAACCCTATGTCTGTACATTGAAATTATAATTATTATTTATTTCACATCAATGACTAAAATAAATAACAGTAACAGAACATGAATCAAGTGGTAACATTATCAGCTTCGACCCATTGCATAAGTGCATCGAACTCACCACTAACAGAGCTAAATGGCAAGAGATAGTAAGAAAAATAACTGCCAGCAACTACATAACGACCACGATCCATCATGAGATTAACTATTGCGAAGAGAAACGTAACTTAACCGCTTTAATCCCGTTCCAATCATACACGTTTATCTTGACTCTCTCCAGCTGCCTGTATGAAAAACCCCTTATCTTTCTGGCTTTCTCGAAGATCTCATCGAGCGATAGACCGCGATAGACCGACAATCGTGTTTCTGAACTGCGATAAATCAGGCGAGGCGACAGCCCGCTGGAAGTCGGGACACCAACTTGTTATCTCCATCGTCCCCGACACAGCATTAATAGTTTTCGTTGTAGCGCTCCAGCGTTTGTTCTCAGTTCCATCGATATCGAATTTAATTATTCTGTTACACAACTGCTATCAGAAAATTTAACTTCAGCACGAACTAAAATATAACTTAAATCACGTTAGTACTAAAAGACATTGTCAGACTGCAGAAACGAACCTTCTCCCAAGAGATCTGAGTGTGCTATAAACAAACTAATTTTACTACACCCCAGAGTTTGTATCTTAGAACAGTACTGGAGTTTCCCCATCAAGTTATTGTTGGTCTTATCTTTTAACTGTAAAAGTTTAACAAAGTAGACAACAATGATATTGCGATAAACGTACAAACTTTGACAATGTGCTTAAAGTTCAATACAAAAGCAATTTATAATTTTTATGTAATCTAGCCTTTCGTTGCTTGCTTACTAGTTAACTTACTAGAAACCAGTAGTAAATGTAGTAAAAAACCGACCTGCTAGATAATACTTGTAAGAAAAAAAAAGATTTTTCTACCTTATAAAAATACCTTACTGATGGATTTATCACTACCAGATATACTTACTTACTCCATTGGCTCAGCGACCCGAAACGACTCTGCCTCCGAAACAAGAGAACGCCCACTTTGGTCGATATAATAATAACTATAAAATATAATAAATATCACTACAGATATAATAACTATAGAATCATCTTGAAATGATATTACTTATCTGTGTGACAATTGAAAAATAGTAGGATGTACACACCTCGGATAAACCAGAAACGTGCGCTCCCACCGAGAGTCCGGACTCAACTGAAGGAAATCCCAGCTTTCAAGCACATTTTCCATCTACCCTACCGAGAAGACAGCCTTGTATGCAGGCAATATGCCTCCAATGCCATCACGATCTAGGACGTCCACATAAGTATGCGAAGCCTTTCACAGCTCTTCCAACGATTTTATTAGCACCCAACGATAATAGGGCTAGGAGTTTTGTATTTCAGACGTGTAAAATTAGAGCTTGGGCTATGCAATAAGTGAAGCTATTTTCGCACAAAGTTCGCTAAGAATTCAATTTAAAATCCCTTGTTACATTCTTACATTTTTATTTTGTAACACAACTTTACCTTACCAACTTTCTTGACTTTTTCATTAAAAGTTTACTAGTACTTAGGTATATGAGAATATTACGTTAAAAGCTAAAGCCTCAGGCTACGTAATAATATTAGTGTTATAAAAAAATATTTTTTCTTGGTAATATTTAGGCTTAGGTAAATTTATTTGCTAAAAGGTGTAACGTGAAAGTCACCTTCCATTCACCTCTCCAAATAAGCTTCAAAAACATTCACACCTTTGAATTTTTTTTTTGTAATTTGAGAACAACAAAAATTTATTTTTTCGACTAGTAACTTATGTTTATACTCTTAACAAACAAAGGCACGCATACGCATACAGAGCACATAGATCAAAATGTAGGTACGCAATAAAAAACGATCAATTGACAAGGGAGCAATTCTTAAAAGTTTGTATGGACGAATGTATGAAATCTCTAAATTCAACTTCAATGTCGAGTACACTTGAATTGCTCCCCTGGACCAGGAATCAAAGCATGTCACACGTCGCCGTTATATCTTACGCATTGCACTATCATGGCGTAAAATAATGGCGAAACCACACGCGACCTATTTGTCGGGCGAGAAGACGAATGACGTTTAATTTGGGGAACATCAGCACACGTCCCCAGGGCTTGGTATCTGATGGAGTGATGGACGCGTCTTAGTATTGTTTTGTAATCAGACAGTAGGAATAAAATGTACCTGAGTTTTTCTGTTCAGGAATTCTCAGTGCCAGCCCAAAATCAAAAATGTTGTGCATTTTACAATGTTAAGAAACAAATTTTAATAAGAACGGGTATTAACGTGATGGTATTTTTTTGAGTACTTGGTTATGCGTACTTCAAAAGCGGAATGACGATGTACGACATCTGCTGGGACCCTTGGGTACAATACATACAAAATTCTGGAGAGCTATGTTAAGAAACTATCCGAAATGTGCAGGTCCCGAGTTAGTGGATGGAGAAATACGTACATTTTATATAGGTATAATATATAGACGCGCATTCTTGAGATTGAATCTACGACCTCCGTATATTCACTACTCTACCATCATTCCCCTCCACATCTTGCAGTCCCTATTGCTGTCTAAACATGAATGTATAATTTCTAGCACCACGTAGAAACGCGTGTTTTAGCACAGTTTAATCTTCTCAACGTCGTCCCTGGAGTGAGCTTGGTATGATTGATAGCTTCGGGAGGGACCCTCGGGTCCCATAGGGATGGGAGCCTTGTTAGCACCCCTTTGTTTAAACAACAATTGTTTGCTTATTTTGACGCTCTACAAACATCTCGTATCTTTGTTTTGGATTTAACCTCTAGAAACCCCGCGTATTCGCACGAGAACATAAAGTTTGCAAAGATATCGCCTTTGCTTCTACCGAGAAGTGTGCAGTACTCACACAACGATCTTCATCTGGGTGCAAAGTCTAGGTGCATAAATAAATAAATCGTTTATTAAGAAAAATGAAGGTAAAAAAACAAATTAGTATACAGATGGTCTAGACCCTGAAAAAGAACATAGGCAACTTTTATTTCAAAGGGTTTAAAGGGGGTGAAAATTATAAAATAATTAAAAAGCTACCCAAAGATACTATACCACGCGGGCTGAAGTTGCGGGCGGCCGCTATTATTCAAATAAAATTAATGGAAATCTGGAAAGAGTTCCAAAAAAGAGTTCCAAAAAAGAGAGAGTTCCAAAAATTGCACTTCCTTGTCATGTCTCTTTATTTACAAAAGTCACTTTCTGTAAATAAAGAGACATGACAAAGGAAGTACAATTTTTAACAGCCTTAGCTCAAAAACGCTTCCGTTTTAATTAGAAGCACCCAGCTCTTATTTTTCAAAAGCAGATATCTAATTGTCTCATCCTATAAAGAGAAACGAGTCCAAGCGACTAACCCGGGTTCTCTGCGGCTTTGGCAAATCAGGAAAAATCCCCCTTAAATCCCCTTGCAGCTAATCTGACCGGTAAATGACAGCTTCGCGGCATCGCAGCTTTAAACCGTCATTATAGAGACTTAATACCTATTTTGTGGACATTTTTTTTTTCATTTGTGTCTAATTAAGGGCGATAATAAGCTGCGCCTCACAAGCTACACGCTGAGTTGAGAATATGTGAGAATGGAATTGACAGTGTTGGCGGGTGACGAAAATTTAAACTGATAATAATATCTTGTTAGGAAGAACTACACATCGACTAACAAAACGATTCAAGTTTTCGTTGTGTCCAAAATTACTATACAAGTTCTAAAAGCCATTTAAAAGGATGTAGGTAACTGTTAAACACAAAAACATAGAAAGATAGAAAAAAAAACATGTCTAGTCATAAATTGAACCAACTTGACAAATACATATCATAAGCAATGTTTTCGCACATAACAAAAACCTCATTTATACTGTGAGACAACAAGAATAAATCCAAGAAGAAAACTAGCTAAGAAAAATTATCCCATCCGTTTCAAACAAAGAGATTCAACATGCCCGAAATGACGGCAAAACAATTTGACACAGCATAAAGGAGCGAATGACAAATACTTTCCTTCATTCCAGAGGAAAACTTTGAAATAAGCCATTAGTATTACGAGGCAAAACGTGGGCAGCATAAAAAGGAGCGAAGAGTAGCCTGGTCGTCTACTGCACAAGCTTTGCTGTCTGTCGCACTCACTCATATAAGTATAACAGGCCGTGGAAAGAGGCGGATGGTTTAGAATATGGAAGTCATTTCGTAGAAGGAACTGCGGCATTTCCACGCGGTAGAGGTGCCTCACGTAAACACTTCAAAAGAAAACATCCGTCTAGTTTAAGTGAGTTTTAACTTTTTCGATTTCATGACCAGACGCGGAGGTTTTGTTGCGGTGCTCTGAATAACTGTTGGGGGTGAACTTGCCACTCTATCAACATGAATTCTAAATTTTTTTGTATTGTTAAGTTTTCAACAAAACTGTTCATCAAAAACCAAGTAATTACAAAGTCACATACTGTGCAACGAGTCTGTTTGGGTCGATAGATGACAGAATGATACGCAATTCTGCAGAATAAATAAATTTCAGTCTCCAATAATACAGCATTTTCTCGCGCAAAGCTCGGTAATATTATGTTTTTTATAGGCGAACATTCATTTAATTTCATCAAAAACAGATGACTTGCACAGATAAAAGTTAAATAAAAATAATGGTATCCATTTTACTACCACGGACTTTTGCTAACTTTCGGTCAACGATCTCCACACGTGTACCAGTATTGTATGTAAGTATCCAAGTTTACCGCTGACTCCTGGAAATACGTATTTCCAGGAGTCAGGAGTAAACTTGGAAACGAAGTAAGTTTATTCCGAACACCAAACAAAGTGGAGGCAAGATGCCAGAAGTGGTTCCCGTTACGCAACGAAGCTCATCTGTATCGAGAAGATTCAGGCCGCGGAAACATTGCTCTGGTAATTCGAAGAACACAATTTGAGAACACGACTTCGTCTGAGTGGACGTAAACCTCAGATTTTATATCTTTCCAAGTTGGCAGCTCATTACCCGCTTCTTGTGTTTGTCTTCCCGCGTGAGAGCGGCTAAATGCTGAGTTTTTGCTCTCATCCTTATGAGAGGAACGATCCCACCTTTTAGGTCAGGTACTTACAAAAGGATTTGAATAATAATGTGTCTGTAAAAATACTGACATAAATTTGTATTCGGCTTGAATACTAAGATTAAAGAAATCTCCAGGTTGAACCTGGTTTACCACCATATATCTTTTTTCTTGGTTCCTTCCTTAATGTTCTCCACACTGATCGGGCCTGTGTCGCCGGCATCCCCGCGACCTTCAGCAGATCGCTGGTCCATATTGTGGATTACCTTAGATCTCCTGTACATCTCGTCATTCCTGATACGATCCAAAGAGAGTCCGAGCTTAGCATTGCCCTCTAGCGGTTGATGATTTAGAGCCTTCTTAAGCGGCCTATTGTAAGCGGCAGCGTCCACGGTTTTCCACCGTATTTATTCATTCAGGAACTGACGTAAGTACTAAATCGCTGTCACAAGAACCTTGTTGTCACCTTATCGCATTTAGCGTGCCCCTTATAAATATACGATAGTCTACAAAGACAGCATTTTCTACTTAGTTTCTTGGAATACCATCTGAATATAGCGTTACTGTTATCTATTTTTGGGCAGTGTGTATGTATTACCACACCAAAAACCAAATTGGTCATTGATATGATGAAGAGATACAATAAACTTGCCCTTTAAGCTAATATTACTGTTGCTATATGACTTACTGCATGTTCCCTATATCGTTAGTATTTAAGTTGAATTTATTTTTGTTTCACGTTTTACGTCTTACAAATAATACAATTGAGTTCATTTATAGTCACAATGTAACCTAAACAGGTTTTAATTTCGGGTTTACGAAAACCATTTTTTCACCGCTTCTATTACATGTTAAGATCTTCCCGCGGTATTTCCGAACCGGTACAACATTGATAATAAATGACCTGTATCTTCCCCCAATGCATGTGTATAATACATTTTGCACCACTTACCATCCGGTAACCCGCCGGTTCGCTTGCCTCCCTTTCCCATGAAAAATCACCGTAAACAAAGCAACTTTAGATTACTTACAGGAGTTACGCTTTGCGTGCGGAAGTTTTCCATGGCGATCCCTTCCGCCAGGACTTTTAACATAAATATTTTATATGGAGCCTGTTCGTTTGCCCTGTAGTGATGTGACGGGAGTCTTCAAAAATGTTCTTCTTCTTTTAAATTTTCAATACGTAAGTATTTCATTTGAATGCTTTTTTTGTTGCACAGCCGTTCAAAAGAAACCCCTGATCCGTACCCTGCTTACTACCGGAAGAGTAATATTTTCCCTGGATATGAACGGCTGTTTTAGTCTGTATATTTTCTTTTTCTTTCGCAGAAATAATACCTACAACATTTCTTACATGAGATAGACATATTTTACTTGCACACACACTCTACACTTAAGTATGTACGTACGTACAACCACACATCAAACTATACAAAACTATCAAATTTCTTCAATTGACTCTTATCTTACTGTCATATACAATTAGGTTGAATATAAATTGAGAAAATTTTGCAGGTTCTCAGGTGTTACAGGTGTCTTATCGCTGACAGCGACCAGACAACTTTCAGGCAAAGTAGAGGAGGGGTGGATTTAGGTCACCTGTAAGTGATACATGTATCAGAACTTTAATATAATTGTAATGTACATATAATGAACAGTTTATGCATGTATTGTTGGTGTGTCTTAATAAATAAATAAGGTCATGACTGGAAAGTTTTCACACTAAAATAGCTTATGCATTTGTGTTACGCGACAGAGAAATAACAGATACAAATTAAATTAAATTTTAGTCATTTTAATCCCAGAACCTGCCAAGTGAATATTCTTTTTTGTATAGAACATCTGATTTTTATGGTGGTCCGAAGTATGACCTATTGCAACTTATAATACAAGGCAAGATCCAAGGAAAGAGGAGCCCAGGGAGAAGAAGAACTTCTTGGCTTAAAAATCTGCGCCAGTGGTACAATAAAAGGACCCGTTCTCTGTTTAGAGCAGCTGTGTCAAGGGTTAAAGTCGCCATTATGATCGCCAACCTTCGTTAGAAGATGGCACTCAAAGAAGAAGAAGAAGAAGATCTAACATGCTAAAAGGGCTTTATTAGTATTACCTATTATGAGGGATTCGGGATAAGAACGACTAACATTTAACGGTTTATTATTCTATAGGTACTCTAGATTAAAATATTACCGTTCTAAATGAACATCTAACAATAAAATGACCAGAATTGCGCCAACCACCGAGTTGATCAACCGTTGGTTTGTTTAGCTCGTCAACGAAACCCAATTAAAAACACAATTCGGATCGCAAATTGATGCCCTGACGAACTCAAGTACAAAGAGTGTGTTCAGAATACACAATCCACGTCATTCGAATATTTTTGTTTCCATTTTTTCCAGTTTTTTAAATATTTTTTCTGCCCTTTTATGTAGGTTAGGTTATATAGAGTATTTATCAGTAAAGATTAACATCCTTTAAATGTCTCAAGGCCCAGATAGCAGACACAATGGAAAATCAATTGTTTTATGCCTTTTAAACTTAGAGCAGACAGCCACTGGAGATGCCCTAACGTCCGCGCTTCTAACCATTTTTTTCACCATTTTTTGCGGGGGACGAGGTAAACACGTACAGCACACCACCAAAAATTTTAATACTCAACAGTCACAAATTTTGCTGTCACGATAAACGCACACTACAGAAAAATTTAACACATCAAAAAATACACGCTCACAAATAAAGATTTCACGTAACTATGCAGCATACATACGAAAAAGACAGTGATGGGACACAAAGAATGAGTCAAATCAGTTTGGTGAATGAACTTATATATAAAATTGTAAGTGTAAAATTCTGCACATTGAAGATAAATAAATATTTATTTAGTCAGTTTGTAAAATAAAACCGGCCAAGAGCGTGTCGGACACGCACATGAAGGTGTTCCGTATCCAAAAGATGGGCCTTAAACCTTATTTTCATAGTTAAGTTAGGTAGTTATTTCCATACATTACCATTTAGTTAGGGCAACTGCACGTCATAAGTTGGTTAAGTTGTATTAAAAATACTATGTATGATACAGAGTCCGCTAAAGTTTTCGTTAAAAGTACAGTCAGCCACACATCAGGTTACCACAATCTGTCAAATTTCCTCAACTGATATTCAACTTAATGTGTATGACAGTATTTACTGTGATGTGTGGCTGTACGTAGGTACTTACTTGGAGGTATAGAGCATATTTTTTTCAGAATTATTTTAATAGTATTTCAAAAGTGGGGGGGGGGGGGGAGAGGAAGCTCTAATTTTAACTTTGTATTAATATACATATCTCGAAACTGGGGGGTTTGATCCACATTATGTCAAGGCAATTTTTGTTGTATGTATTTAAAGATACCTTTTTAACGATACCGACCAGACGATGGGGTAAGTCGAATTTATTTTTCGAATTAACTTTTCGCTGTATGGAAAGGGGGGTGAAAAATTATTATTTTTCAATAATGTTAAAAACCAATTTTTGGATTATCAGTATACATCTCTTTACCAATTTTCAGTGGCAATCGGTGCAGAAACGGCGGAGAACGAGCCAGGACAGACAGACATTACGAGTAGACTACGGAACCCTAAAAAATGGTGAAGTTGTGCAATACATACTTAAACGTAAAAAATTACAAATGTGCGCTAGTTTGGGGTTAAACATTTGGACAAACAAAGGGAGAGTAAATGAAACAATATATTTTTAATTAGAATGATTTATTGAAATATTACAAAAATTCCTTATTACGCATTTATATTGATTTTCAAAATGAATAAGTTTATTGTACACGTGTCGAATATATTTCTGGGGGTCTAATTTTTTTGAAATATTGGATAAACGAACATTCGTATACTTTTCTATATCAAAATTAGCGAGCCCCAATTATGGTTTACTATCTACTCCGTTATCATGCATGATACTCCCGGACCACATATTTTATTCCTTTTACCTCGAAATATTTTATAGCCACCTATTCTTTTTATTTTTAGAATAAATTCCAACATCGTATGACCAGAAGAAAGGACAGTAATTTCTCTAATTCACTTTACAATGTTTCAATATTATAATATACGTCTATACTATTTTATTCAAAATATAATGAAAAGAACGGTTTTTGAAACTAACTGCAGTGAGTGAATGATTCATTCAAATGTCGAGTTGATTTTAATTGGTCCCATCACTAGGACCGATACCACGACATCATTATTAAATTTTTCTGTCGTTTACGTATCGTAACGGTTTTTTATTAAAATAGATTTTCTAGTTTAATACACATTTAATAATCAATAACAGTCATTACTTATGATAGGAAACGCGATCTTGTTGCGAATTTTAGCTGTCAGATCGCCTTTTACATGAAAATACTGCACAATTCACCATTTTTAAGAGAAACGTCACGCGACACGGAGCGATGCAAAATGGCGATGTAGCGACATCCAAGTAGTTTTGTATAACTTAGTTGACCAGTTCCGAAAGTTGACCAATGTACTTTGCCGGAGGGGAAACGCCCGGTATGGCATCTCCAGTGGCTATATACTCAAAGCTTTTAAAAGGCTTTTGGGTCTTTCGAGAATTTCATCTACCATGCATTCTAAATATGCATGAAAAAAAATTTATTTTTCATAAATAGCTCGGATTTGTGATCACCAATCCGCATTAGGTAAGCGTGGTTATTAAACCTAACCCCATCATAGCGATGACTTGATTTCCTTGAGTGTTCCGTTTTCTGCCACTTGTCCTTAAAAAATTATACCAGGTATTCAGTTTTTTTTTCGTATCTTAGTTTTACTCACAAGAGTACTTAATGTCAAGTACATTTTATTTTATGGTCGAGTCAGGACAACATGCCAAGAATACCGGAGGAATAACAACTTATATTTATTTTGAATAATATTTTTGATGTTCGCTATTCTCTAGAGAAGTTCTTAAGTTAATATTTATCAGTTGAACGTTTCACTGTGGAATAATAAATGTTACAGAAATAGAATAGTAATTCAAAATAGTCTTGTTGTTGTATAGTTAACATAAACAACATTTTGCCAGATATGTCAAAACTTATGCTTAAAAAGAAAACGAAATCGGTTTTGGGTAATATAAGCCAGTGCTAAATTGTAAAAAATTATAGGAGAAATAAACGTTTAAAAAGTTTTCTATTTAGATAGAACACCGGGATTGGAAAAAGGTTCAAGGATGGTGAAACCGCAGTAGTCCTTTCACAACCTTTGAACCTTTTTGGCTGTATTTTTAAGAACCCTAGACAGAAGAGTTGGAAAAAGCTGAAGGTATGCCAGTTTAAGATATCATCGCCATCATTTTGACGACCCGTTTGGTTCAGTGGTAGTGAATGCTGCGTCTGGGCCAAGGGTTGCGGGTTCGATCCCCGCACAGTACAAACATTTGTGTGCATGAACATGTTTGTTTGTATTGGTCCGGGTGTTTTCTATGTATTATAAGTATGTATTTACAAAAAAAAAGTATTATACGTGTATATTTGTAATTCCACTATTGGTTCTAATATCTATAACACAGGTGCTTGAGCTACCTATCTCAGAGTCAGACCAATGTATGTGATGTAGTGAAATATTTACTATTTATTATTATTATCATAGGCCTTTACCTCGGTGGTAAATGTTTTAAGCAGCATCACGCGATGTGACATTACAGCTGCGCTCGTGGCTGTAAAGTCCTATGCGAGAGTGAACCTTTTGTGAGGACAAAAGGTCTCAGCAGCACTCAATTCACCTGCTGCAAATGTGGATTTGCAGCAGGTGAATTGAGTGCCACTGCGGTTGGGGTTGTGGGCGCGGCTATTAGCACGCTTTACTGCAAGTTGATTTAGCCAGGCTTCGTCATGCTTTTCTGTGCCCTCCTACACCGATTTCCTCCAGGACAAACGTTCAGGAGGCCAATTCTCGGTTTTCGCCTTCTATGTCGAGTCGACTTCATGGAACGCATAGACCAATAGGAGAACAAGATAAGGAATGTCAACTGTAAGATTACAGTCGACATTCCTTATCTTGTCCTTCCTTGAGAACACGGATGTGTTCTCCTATTGGTTGTCCTATTCACCTGCTGCAAATGTGGACGAAACTTCCCACTCTGCCAAAGGAATGTCGAACCGTATATATCACCCTTAACGCAATCTTAATCTTAAGATAAAGCTAAGGTATAACAAATAAATGGCTCGTGCAATCCGCTATATCCTACAAAGATACTTAGATAGATTGCATGTAGAACACGGAACATTTTATAATACCAGAGTTGTAAACAAGGTTTTTATGGCGAAACTTCACTCGTTTTCCAAAAGCAACAAAGCATTTTATGGCTTACATTTGGAATACTGAAGTTTCTGCCTCATAATTTCTTAACCTGTCTTAGAAGGCATTCTATAATATAATACAATACGGGTCTAAAAAAGTAATCAATGACGTCATTAATCCTAAAATTAAGTAAAGAGAAAAATCGTTAAATGCTTGGCCATATGAAATGAAATACAACAAGCAATTTATTTCTACTATTGTTTTTTTTGTTGTCAATTTTGTAATCGGCTTTCCTTACGCTACTTGTAAATAAATTAACTTAAGAGTGGTCGGTCCAGTAATTAGTTTGATTCGTACTTAACATTGTTGTAGTTTTGATGTTAATAAAGGAAATAGCTCTCTGTGTCCTATGCTTTCTAAAGGGAGCATGAGTTGTTATTATGTGCCTTCTCTGTAAATAATATATGCAAGCAGAAAATTCGTGATTATAGTTTATAAAAAGTTTACACTGATTACAATCTACGCAAACAACTTGTGCACAACATAATATAAGTATCTAATTTTTTTTTTCAATCCCTATTTTATATTTCACTATGAAGAGATTTGTAAATACTGCCACACTAATTTATTAAAACGCTTCTCAATATTCTTCTACTAGCAATTATTTTGAATCCATTCTCATCATCTTCTTTTTCCTAAAAAAACACTTTAACAATACCAAAATGGGACACAAAACAGTAAACTAATACATTAGATCTCAGCACTCGCGAAACGTAGTACCACCATAAATTATTATTACAGTAGAGATGCACTTTCCCTGTCGGATCCTGTCTCGTTTTGCTTTAGGATGCATAGTGGTTTGGAAGTGGCAACTTTGTCCGAAAGTTCTGCACGCGACGTCGCTTACGAAATTATGCATTGAAACTTCGTCAGCCTGCAACGGAAATGGGGCGTTTCTGGTTAGTTCAGTTAGGAGAAATGTATCTTTTTTTTAAATACCTTACCTTTATGAAAAAATATATAAATGGGGCTCACTTCACTTCGCACGCAAACCTTCTTCACTTTGTTTCAAATTATGAAACTAATACCACCAAGAGATGGAGCTGAATATCAAATAGGTACATCGCGCAGATGTTAGTGTATAAAATTTACCTCTTTAAGTTAATTTTACCCGTACCAATAGATGGCGCTGGGAGTCTATTACAACGCGCAAATGTTTCGCTTACCTATAAACCTTGACGTTGACTAATGACTTTTTGATTATTAGTTAAGATTGCTAGATGTTTTCATTTGTGCCTTTGGAATTCTGTTGTTTTTTTTTTACAAATGTTGTCGTCGAGTTCTTTAGTAAATTGAAGTGTCTCATTCTTATTCCTATAACGGGATAAAGTTACTTAATTAAAAATAAAATGGGTCATATTATAATAACGACCAGAAACTTTCTAATTAGCACCCAAGGAGTTTGAGGAAACGCGGGGAAGAGTTCTAAGTAAGTATACCTTGTTTTAAAAAGTATGCTATTGGAATAACTGATTTTCCCTCGGCCCACAATATTATATTGAAAAAAGAGCATCATAAATATATCAAGAATTATAATATATCAATCGAGTTCGTATAATCCTGGCCCCCAATCTTGTGCTTGTGATATTTGTTGAAAACAGATATACATATATCGCAAAAACATAGTTTTATGTAGTGTTCATGTGCCATTTGCCATGTTTATGTTGCCTACTAGTTTGCGAATGAATGTTTGAATTTGCGGTGCACGGTAAATAATGTCACTGATCTAACTACCTTGTGAAAATAAGCCAGTGTAAATAGAAAAAAGTTACAGTTAACTTTTTTCTAAATAAAATAAAATAAATACTTAAATTAGACTTCTACGTCGATGGCACGAGATTTGCCTCTCTGAAGTTTAACTCGTTTGTAGAATTGAGGCACATTTTGAATTCTGAGATCCCAAACTTGCAACAGTTTCTATACATACTCATTCATACATTTCAACCTGTTTCCAACCATTATCTTTCTCCTTCGAATGCTGAAAATATTGCGTTGGAAAGACCAATACATTAAAATTGTAAATTTACTTATTAGCAATCATTATGAGCTCATAAGTGAAAATTGCGATACTCATGCTATCGATGTATATTTTCATTGTAGCTTTAAAATGGATTTACATTTAAAAGAGTCGCTTTATCAGAATGTAGGTCAACGAAATTACATACGAAATTGCTGTACTATAATAATTATTGGGAATACTGAAGCTTAAAGCAATTTATTATTTTTCGGTATTAAAGCTGCAATTTATAATTAGCCAAATAAATAAATTGAGACAACATCACATACATTATTCCGATCCCAAACCTGTGCCCAAACCAAGGTTTTCCCTTGTGCTATGGAAACCAAAAACAACGAAGGAACCAGAAACACCCCGAATCAACGCACATATCTGTTTCATCAACATTTGCGTTCGTGCGGGAACCGAACCCGCGGGTCTTGCGTCTCCAACCACCGGTTAAACCACGGGTACAGTGCTAATCGAGTCTTCAATTTATTGAAGCTTACGTATAGTTACACCTTATGATATTCAAACAACTAATTGAACTATTAACACATTTCTTAGTTCACATTCCTGAAATAATTTTACTACTTTACCCCTTTATAGTAATTTATAAATAAATATTTGGAACTGATATCAAAAATCAAGCCCTGAAAAGAACGAAAGTGAGGCCGGGACACTTATACAATAAAAATACTATCATTTATTTTATTCATATCCATAGACACAATTCTCGCTACAATGTACTATTAGCTTTTTTGTTACCCTCACACTTTGCCCCGACACCTAACACAATGACGCTAGATGAGGGTGTTTAACCAACAGAAACCTCTCTAATCTAAGATGTACACGCAACCAATTCGTTTTGAGGGTCCGAAGAGGGCTCATTTCTCGACTAAACGCGCTCCATGAATAGCCCCGAACATTAGTGGTGTTTTGCCGAGCACTCAGGACGCCCGCAGCAATTTCCCTCTATACGAAATTCAGCAAGGAATGAGGTCTCTTGCTAAACTACAGAGAATTTCAAGTTGTGCTGTGTGAATTTTGCAGTGGGTCGTTAAATGCACCGACGAGGACTGGACTGGAAGATGGACTTGGACACGCCAAATTGAGCTTTAGTGGACGAAGATAAAGTTGGAACTTTAAAATGTATGGCGTCTTCGAGTAGAGTGACTAGGGCATTTATTATAGAATCCGATTCGATTTCTTATTTTGAAGAGATGGATTAGAGTGAATTCAACTTGTTTAAACTAAATAACGTGTATACTTTTTTATCTGTAACTATTGACCAGCCCTCACTTTGTTTTGGACATTCGTTTCAAATAGTACCATAGTTGGCGCTGGAGGTCGATTACACCGCGCATAGTATCAGGACTATCAGGCCACAGTGCGATTGCAAGTTTAGCAGAATAGATGACATACGGCCGCTGTCAGATTAATATTCAATTACTTAAGTATCGGTAGTCTTTATGCGTATTGAAATAAATGTCAATATATTTTCTTAAGTAACCAACTTAGTCAATCAACGACTCTGAGTGCGGGAGTAAGACATAGAAATTAATGACAATAATAAATAAAATGATATAGAGTTCCTATTCTATAGACCTAACCGTGTAAAAAGTAGGTACTCGTTGTAATTTATCTCTGTAGTCGCATTATAAGTGAACGGGAACTTAAGTGTTAAAGAAATTCATTGCTATAAAGTTATTTTTTTCATCAGGTGCAATTGTGGTCAAGTATTGGCCTATAGTCTAATAAAAAAAACTACTTGAAGTAAAATGATGTCAGGCTGTATTATTCCCATGAGAAGCAAATGCAATACAAGTTTTCGGAAGCATTTTCCTTTAGATTTACATCTAGTAGGAAGGTAAAGTTTCGTTCTAGCGAGAACGGCGTCGACATTCAATTTGGTGACATCTCGACATCCCGACGGATGTCGTGCGCTCGACAATTTTTCACGTCGGCGTAAATACATCGGCAACGAAATCATTCGTCTTTGCTACCGTCTCGGATAGATTGGGCAATACACTCGCGACTACGAAAATTTAAAATGAGAAATTCCTCTAGGAACATAAGGTAAAATAAACGAAGCGTAAAACAGGCACTGTGTGGGTTGATTATGATTTTGTTCCTATTCTAATAAAGGTTCAGCTTTAGCTAAAATATAAGAGGAAAGGAAACAGATATTTATTATTATGTATCAAATTAATCTCATTTCCAATTTCAGATTCTATATTTGAAGTCTCGTCCGTCTATGATACTTAGTTTAAATCAGAGTTGATTCCTGAACATTGATTTTTTTATGTGATAGGTGGCAGACGAGCAGACAGAACACCTGATGGTATCAGTAATCGAGTAGAGTCACAAGTGCGCTTCTAACCTTTGACCCTCTTTCCTTCCAATTGGGACTCCGTTACACTCACTCAACGAAACACAGAGGTTGTGGTATCATTCCAGTCCAGCCGGCCCATTCGTATCGAAGCGTAGCTCTCCCACGGTAAAAAAATTAATAATTATTCATTATTTAACCGTGTGAAACATTAAACTACACTTTTCTTATATAAAATATAAATACTTCACATGACAAAGTCCTACCGACGTCGCTCAAAGTTTATAAATACAGGGTAAACCATAAAAACATGTATTTTTCCTTGACACGGGAAACGCGTGAAAGTAAAGGTAACATCCATTTCCGCCTTCATAAATCATTTTTTCAATTATGCGTTCAAAGAAACTCGAAAATTATTTTCCAAAAAAAGAATAGTCCGCTTCTCGCACAATAACATGGATATAGGAAGCAATTTATGTTATCCTTTTGTGTAATAAAGCATCTAATGACTCATAAAAACCGACATGACTACCAACATAAGCGGTAATATCTCTCAGAGTGAGAGAGAAATATCAAAAGGTTTCTTCTCCCTCTTGCACTAAAAGGGAACACATGTAATTAAACAACAAAGTTTAAGAAGTACCGAAGCAACAAAGGGGACACAGAGACCACTGTTCTTTATAAGCCTCAATTTCCATCCCTCTGGTTCAGTTGAAATTACGTAATAACCGCAAATGTGAGAAAATAAAGCATTTTCCTGTGATGGAGCCTGGAAATATAAAATTCAGACATCCTCTTTTGATGTTAAGTCAACATAAGCTTGCCCATTAAAATATATAATATGCCAACGAACAAAAAATTATTTGCCAACTAAGAGAAAATGGAAAGCATTTGTTTTAGTTGTTTTTTGTCACTGAATGAAGACACACTTACTGCCTCACTCAAAGATGTTTTAAATGACATCTGATGATCTGACCTTAATGCTTCATTTATCTTAAGCATGGATATCTTTATGTCTATTAAAATAAGGGTCGACATTTTTACTTAAGTGATAATTGAGGTTTAATTACCGTCTCTGAATGCGGCAGTTGTTCTACATTCAGTTTACTTAATTCTGCTCTTAGGAATTCAAGACCCGAAAAATTTGACTCCAAGAACTACAAGATACAGACACAAGAGAGTAATATCTATGCATGAAAGTTATAAAATCAATACACATCACAAAATGAAATCCAGCTGTGTACAGCTATACAGAATTAAAATTTTAATGAAGCTCTAAAAGATGTACATTTTAATCGGTATGAAATCCGTAGCGCACAGAGCCCCTAGTCCCACGACAAGAGTTGGTCTTTAAAGCGGCTCCAAATGAATAGCCCGTTTCAATGTAAAAATTGTGGCGTAAAATGTCGTGAGTTTCGTTCCGACCGCGAGTGGCGCGTAATTATCAGCCGAGTCAAGAACATGTGGTTGTTACGACAAATGAGTGCGGGAGATTGGGCGAGGTCGGAGAGATACGGTTTTTTCTTTTTTAGAAAATATAGCGCGTTTCGGATAGTTTCTCATTTTGTTACATAGGTGGCGTTACAATAGTTTGTCGTCTGAGTCAAGATCTGTTACAATTAATGAGTGCGGGAGATTGGGCGAGGTCGGGGAGAGATACAGTTTTTTTCTTCTTTAGAAAATATCGCGCGTTTCAGATAGTTTCTCATTTTGTTACATAGGTTGCTTACCTACTTACAATAGTTTATCGTTGAAGTCAAGATCTTGTGGTTGTTACGACAAATGAGTGCAGGAGATTGGGCGAGGTCGGGGAGAGATAGTTTTTTCTCTTTTAGAAAATATAGCGCGTTTCGGATAGTTTCTCATTTTATTACATAGGTGGCTTACGTGCAATAGTTTAACGTCGAAGTCAAGATCTTGTGGTTGTTAGGTCGGTACGACAAATGAGTGCGGGTAAATGGGCGAGCTCGAGTAAACGATTTTGTCTTTGAGAAAAGGAATCAACTCATGATGATTTCTAGCACGTTTCGTTTGTTATAGTTTTTGAAACAGGTACAATCGTCAAGTTGAGATGAAGTAGTAGGTAACCATGATTAAGTACGTGTGTTGTCTAAGAGTTGTCTAACAAATGTGAGGCAACATTCGCTACAATATCCACCAAGCATTATGGTTTTGGACTCAACCGGGAAAGGCATTAATGGGAATGCAAGTAATTGTTTTTAACTTTTACTTCAATTCTTTTTTTTTTACGTTTTAAGCTATAAAAGCTAAATATTGTGTCACTTAAGAAAGCTAGAAAGGATAAAAGACATTCAATTCATATCGTGCATAGATTCGACTTCACGAAGGGGAGCATTATTTTCGGAAAAAACCACTTCGCTAAACTATGGGTAAACTATTTAAATACCTAGAACAAAGAAGAAAAATACCTAAGTAAATTTTATACATCATCTATTTTAACCTCAGCGAAATAGCGTGTGGCTCGAGCGTGCAGTAGACTTCCCACGTGAAGAAACTTTTTGCATACGAATGGGAAACACATTATACAACCTTTACCTTACTTTATGTAGATAGTTAGCATCTTTGCCTTGCAGGAGAAACACGAAACCTCAAAGTAAATTGCATTTTAATTTATAGAATTACTAGTGGCCCGCCCTCACTTCGCTTCGGGAACGTAATTCAGAAATGAACCAATAGATGGCGCTGTGTCTAATAACATCGCGCAAGCGTTTCGTGTTTTCGGTTTACCTATAAGCCTTGTCGTTGTCTATAGAAGTTATCTCTTTATAAATAGTATAGATTTACAACCATCATAATTAGCCTGAATTTTGATCTCATTTTTTTTATGTGATAGGTGGCAGACAAGCAGACGGATCACCCGGCGCTAAGCGTTCACCGCCGCCCATAAGCACCTGCAGCACCAGTAGAGTCACAAGTGCGCTGCCAAACTTAAATTCCCTTTCTCCCAATTGGGCCCTCCGATACCCTCACTCACTCAGCGAAACACAGCGCAGGCGCTACTTCACGCCGGTCTTCTGTGAGGACATGGTATCTCTCCGCCACCCCTCTCATGACAAAGCCGTGGATCTCCCACGGTTAGACAGGGTATACTAGAGGGCCCAGGTACTCGCCACTTACCGGTCCTGTACCAGCCTCATCTCCTGGATAGACCAGGGTCTATTCCTACCACTCCATATATAATAGGTCATCAGCCCATTTTACTAATGCGCGTCCCATGCTTCGTTAACCTTGACTTGGCCACCATTGAGTTACAGATTGGCTCCATCTACCATCTCCACATCTAGCCAAGTTCCAAGTAAAACTAATAGTCAACCAATATGATAATAACGTTTCTACTACCAAATTATGACGGTCCATAGGGCGTTATGGCCCCTCAACACCCCATATTACCCTATCTATCTAAATTAATGACCATCAAACTAGTTTGTGTTCCGGATCCCGAGAATTATTGACAATGTCGTGAGGTCGTAAGTGACAGCAACCAGGGGCAATAGCTTAACGCTCTCCCGACTGATCGCGTTATACGGTCAGCTACCCCAGTTTAATTTGCAGATGTTCTGACAACAGTATTGTATTGCAGGTGTATTTCAAATACACGTATTGACACATAGATTGACGACCATGCATAGAAGAGGTAGAAACAGACAGCCCTGTTTTGTTCATTTTTTAGTATAACCTATTTACCTCTGCTATTGCAAACCGCCCTAAAGACCAAATATTTTTATATCCACTGAATGATTGATGACATCAACATATATTTAACGTCGTAAGGCCCAGACAGCAGACACAATGGAAAATCAATTGTTTTATGCCTTTTAAAAGGCTTTTGGGTCTTACGACGAAAATGTAGGTCAAAAAATTCAAAAATCTATAGCTGTTCTGCCTCACAGAAAACCGGCGAGAAGCAGCCCCTGTGCTGTGTTTCGGCGAGTGAGTGAGGGTGCCGGAGGCTCACCCGGGGAGGGGAAGGGGATTAAAGGTTGGCAGCGCACTTGTAACTCCCTGGTATTGCAAGTGTTCATGGGCAGCGGCAATTGCTTACCATCAGGTGATCCGCCTGCTCGTTTTCTACCTATCACATTAAAAAAGCTGTAAAACTACTAATGATAGTGCTGTTGGGATAACTTATCAAACAGTTCAGTATGGAGTTGTATATTTAGAGATTTTATGATCGAATTTGCCTTGCTATTATATGGTCTAGGCACATAAAAGCTACTAACACCCACTGCTGAAACCGCTTTCTAAAATAGCACTTATCTAGTCAGGACGAGAACTCAGAGAGATGCATATATTACGGAACAGTTCTGCTTACTTATTTAAGTGAAGCCTCTATTCGGAGGATTTGGGAAGACGAGACGAAACTAACTTAGCTCAAGTCGCTTCGTAGCTAGTGGTGCATTTTTGGTGCATGAAGTGTTTCGTGGAAGTTGACGTCTCGGTGGAAAATATTTTGTTAAATCTTATTTTAAAATGTAAGGAATTCAATGGAGCGACAAGAAAGGTCTGGAGCACGGAAATATAAAGTAAAATGAAACACGAAAAAAAACAAATGTCCCTGTGAATACATAATTCTGAGTTGTTTTTTCCTGTCGGCGAGTGTCGATATCGTCAACAGATAAAGAACATTTAGCCCAAGGGTGGCAGGGTTAATTGTGGGCCCTAGTTGGATTTTATTGTTCGATACCGGAGGGCAGAGATTCAGGTCAAAAGGGTTGAGCTTGTATCGTAAAATTGGAATAAAAACGCAGATAGGACAAAATATAACTTTTATCTTAACGTTTGTGAGGATAACCTTGTATAAGAACTATCTATACTGAAAATGATCCACATGAAGATATGTAGGTCGACGAAATCGTTTTCATGTATATAATCTCTTGTAGATGTTACTATTCTTGAGGGTTTTTCTCCTATTTTTTGAATTGGATAACACATACTATGCCTTAAAATAAAACATTCTATGCTTTTATCCTGTTTTATGCTCAGGCACAGATATTTTTCTTCTTTCCCAAGCTATTAACATGACCCATGAAATCAGCAAGCAAAGTGACTGTGGGCTGGTCAAGTCTGCCGTAGGAACTATCAATGGTTGGAGAAAATATTTTTTGTATTCGGGACCGCGCAAACACAGTTCATGACAGCCCCACGAATAGTTGTATTTCTGCTGACCTTAGATCCTATATTGCAATAGTAGCTCATTGAATAAGCACCTTTCTTATGACAGGTCGTAGATTAGAATTCGATTTCCCAAATATTTTGTGCGTTCTACCATTAGCGGCGGCGGTGAGCGAAGACATCGCGAGAAAACCTCCAACCTGTCCTGAAACGTGTAACGATGATTATGTGGTTTTGGTTCCCCTATTAAAGGTTTGTGAACGTCAGATGGCATTCACTTTATTGCAATTAATAGATTTCCCTAAATCCTGGATCACAGTCAAGATGTAATCCGGACATAAACGCTGCAATGATAGTAAATAATATTATAGCAATGGCAACGCTTTATTAAACCCTTCGCAAAAACAAACGCACTGCAAAGCATAAGGCCGTTAGTTTTTGTCCAACAAGTTTATAATCACATTTCAACTAAAGCCATTATTTCACAAACCCGTGTTCCCAACCGTAAAATACAAATCCTCCACAACTGTCCACAAACTTTGCATTGCCACGTCCAATGCTTGCTTGAAGTTTTAAATTCCTATATTCCAAACAATATGCATTGAGATCGAGCGTCTCTATTTGGAATTTCCCAATGGACTGGCAACATTGCTTGTGGAAAATTGCCAATGTGTGCTCTGATTCCGTTTCCCTGAGTTACATGCCGGGACGTGACGAGAAAGTTGTATAGGGACTAGCCAATTAAGGAAACAAATAATTCCACCGATATTGGAAAGCTTATTGAATGTTTACCAGAATCCACGTTTCTTTGAGACAGAAATAGATCGGTTTTTGCTCAAGCGTGGAGTCGTAGTATCAATATGTTGGTTTATATGAAAATATTTTTTATATTCCAAATAACGTCATACGGATTTTTTAAAACGCCGCGATGCCGGCACAAAAAGAAAGTTGGAAAGTTTCATGAAATAAAACATTCCGTCGGACTAATAACCTCTCAATTTTGAAGTCACTTAAAATATGAAA